>OX276477.1:4517500-5767500 GCA_946251955.1 Acronicta psi | reverse complement strand
TGTAAGGGACAGGAAGAATGACGCAACGTAGGTAGATATGTGTAGTGGGTAAGAGCGTCGAAGAGACGAGTATGTGTGCTGAGTGGCTTAGGTTACTGTTACTAAACTATGCTAAAGAGGGCATTCTTACGATTAGGTACACACATTTCCTATAGAGTAAATAACTTAAAGCTATGTGACCTACAAACGTTTACCTAATACCTATAGCTACATAAGTACCTATGTAACCCTAACTTATCCTAACAATAGTCGCATAATCGAAAGAAGGTTATTCAACATAGCGATCTTTGACGCATTAAAATTACTTTAGTAGATCACAAACAAAAATATTCTTATAATTTATTGTCCTAAAGATCCTTTCATGAGACTGACACAATTTCATTTATGCTTGACGTTATGTATTGCTTTTCATAGAGCGTGAAGATGAGCTTATAAAAAACCGCGCGAAATGCACGGAGCATAACCAAATCTTGGCTCACATTAGAGAAAAGATGCATCACACTGATGAAGTCATTGACTTCGCGGAGTGTGATCTTGGAGACGCTGAAATGGAGTATTACAGGGCTAGAGAAGATCTTGGCATGATTAAGGTATTATTGCTTTGTTAAATTTGGGTTCTGAATAATGACACAAAAAGCAACTTCCTTTCAAATAACGTTATTCTAATACTACTTTCTACATAAAATGTGAATGTTTGTTACTCCTTTTTACTGAAACGGCTAGACGGATCTGACTAAAATTTAGAATAGAGATAGTTTACTTTTTGATATCACTTTTTATCTGGGGCTGCGGACAAATATTGATTTCAAATAATATATATAATCTGTTACGATTTTTTTGGGCTAGTGTCTCCTCATGTGTGATTGTGGTGGTGGATTTTAAGTAAATGCTTTAAAAAAAACTGATACAATAATAGTAGTAGTAGCTCGTACTGCATTCTCTAAAACAGATGATAAATCAAGACGTCAAGTATTACTTAGTGTACATCTGTTTAGCTGTTTCAGGACGTAATTTGGTCACTTCAGAAACATTATGGCTTTGTGAAGAATTATGATTTGGCCAGAACTAGACGACTAAACCTACTATTTTAAAGCCTACTATTTTAAAGCCAGTATATTGAGCACGATGTTCCCATTGCACAACGTTGGCATTATTATTTCTTAAGCATTGTGTATTTTTTAATTATATGTATATTACTATTTTAACCTTTTATCTTTCAAAACATAGAGCCACCGCAATAAACTACGTTGGTCGCTAGAGGAAGAGAGACTAAAAGCTGGTCTGCTAACAAGAAAAGATTTACTGCGTGACTTTCAATCTTCCATGGACGTGGTAAACGATATTTATTTGACATTATTGCAAGTTACAAAGAATGGTTAACATTTCTTAACTTTGTTATTTGTTTCTGTGCAGCACCCATTTATTAGATAGGTAATACTTAGCTGATGAAAAAAAAATTAAGTTTATGGATCTATTCACTATGCAAAAGTTTTTATTCGACAGTAGATTTAAGTCCGAAGACAACAGCTTCGTGTAAAATACTGATGTTCAGCCGGAAACCCCCAGACTGCCAACAGAGTTGAGACAAGGCTAATTTAATGAATTAAAACAATATTGAAAAAGGAATCTGATACATTTAAAATCCTAATACTAAATAGAACAATAGAATGTGTTTTAACTTTGTATTTTGTTTCGTAGGTGTCGAAACTGAGTCAAAGGAAAAAAACTCTTGAATCACAGGTCATGAAAGCATCACAAGAATTGAGGAATGCACGGAAGAGTGTCCAAATTCATCAACCCTTACATCGTTTGCCACCACAACAGTCTAGTTCTAATATGCTTAACTTAAAGTAGACCCATTTCTGCTTTTGGGCCTTGACTTTAATGACGTTTTCGCTAGGGTGAAAAAAATTACACCTTGTTGCATGCCAACGCCAAAGAGGCTACTGCAATTATTTCAAAAAACCTATTTCTGAATGGTTTTCTAATGTGAATCAAAATTATTATCTGCATCAAAATGCGGCCTTTTAAACGCAGCAGATGCAACCTAACCCGTTGGCAGAGATAGTTATAGGGATATGCGAGCATATCCTTAAAGGATAGAAGAGAGCATTTAAAGGATATTGGAGGAGCTTTGTGACTTGGAGGTTCTGAATAAAGGGTACTATCACAATAATGCTCCTGTCATCAAGGAATCTACTGAAATCATCACACAACAAGTAGTAACATCATCTCCTAAGCAAAGACGAATGCTAGTACCTGATTAGGTTATTTCTTTCCAATATTTTGTTGTTTTATTTTTAAAGAAAGGTTGGGTAAAAGTAGACATCTGCATCGAGTTCACCCATGATAGGAATAATTAAAAAATTGAATTTAATATTTGAGTAGTTTCCATCTATTCAACATGCGATGTACTTTCTTTTGCTTTGCAGTTTGCATTTACCTGCCTATCTGTTTTTATTGAATTACTATTTTTTTCTTGATCATGATAATAATTTCTTTAGTGAATTAATTTATTATTAAATGTTTTAATAGTGACTCTAAATTGAAATTTACAATAATGTAAATAATTATAAATGAATTATTTTTGTGGAATCATTATTTTTTACTTGATCATGATAATAATATTTTATTTGGTGAATTAATTATTAAATATTATAATAGTGATTCTAAATTTAAATTTATAATAATGTCATATATTATAAATAATTTATTTATTCAATTTCATACTGTTTCTTTGATTTTTATAAATTCCATATTTTTTCTAAGATACGATGATATGATACAACATTACACTATCAAATAGACAAATTGCAATTCATCGATTAAATTAATGAGCGAAACAGTGAGGTTATTTTTTTATATACATTCTTATAACTTCTACTCTGTTTATAAAATATTGGTTTTATTTATCCCGTCCCTTAGGATGGCCGGTCGCCTTTCACATTTAGCACTGACTCGTTGACTGTAAATTTTTACCTATTTTCTGCAATTTGCCAGACAAAATAATTTCTACTTTCGTTAATACCTCATTATTGCAAAACTTGGTCCCCTAGCGCAATCTGTACATAAAATGGATTAAAGGTATAACCAACTAAATAAACCAACCCAAACTATCTTTAACGGTCTTAGGCGTATCGGTTTCTAACGTTAGCTTAAGTATGGGGTTCAACAACAATAACCTGTGCTACCCCTTACCCTTAACTTTATTAATTAACGAGTTACCCCATAGTATAACGATATGATAACTTAGCAATTAGTTAATTAGTTTAACTGCAAATTCTATAGCAAGTCCCTGTGATTATGAGAAAGTTTAATTCTCTTTATTGTTTCTAAAATAAAACTCGTTGGTCTCTTGTAGGCTTCTGAGTGCAAGGTTAGATTCCTGGGTTCGGCATCAACATTGAGCTTTTTCTGTATCTCAGGAGAATCTTGGAGACAGTAATAGGCTTGCTCCATAGTACATGGAAATTTTAACAGCCGCAATGTATATTTACATAGGTGGATCTGCCTAAGAAATATTATCATTTTTCAAAGTATTAAATAGAGACCCGGTCTCGAGGGAACAATAAGGGTCTCAAAAAATCATGACCACTAATTATTTAGTTAAATCGTATGAACTTTTAGAATTCCTTTGATGAGTAAATAAAAAACAACAACAATCATAAAAGAATATTTATTGTTATAAAAAAATCGATTATAACTGATGTATATCTATTATCTCCATGAGAACTTAAGAGTATAAGGCACTGTACTAATATGCTATTTCTTCACTGACTAGTTGCACTGGTTGCATTGTCTTTTGTTCTAAATCATGTTGATGCTGACTTGTGGTCTGATAGCCTGACGGATTCTGGTTGTCTTACTACGTCTCTGATTAGTGGGCCGTGCTTCCATCCTTCTGGGTACCCGAACTGTCGGACGTCGTCCCACCACTGCTGCTTACCATCTGCCCAGATGCAGTAGATCACGTTTGTGCCTACCAACACTGCGAAGCACACCCAGAAAGCGACACGCCATTGTGCCAGTGTTGACTGTAACAAGAAAGGTTAATTAAGTTATAATAAGACAAGGCAAGTGTATGCATTGTTGTTGTTGTGAATCTATGTTGGAATCGGCTCCCAGTATAAACATTTGTGACTGAATATAATTTATGTACCTCAGTTTCTGGTTCATATAAGTTTTAAAAAGTACTGTGAACAAGATTGACCTGCGGAAAATTCTTCACCGGGAAACAATTTACCTTCCTAATAAAAAAGATTGGAGTACTTAACAGAATATAGATAAAATCAAACAAAGATATATTTGGGCTTAGAAAAAAGTGATTCATCATTTTAGTTGGCATGTCCTACTTTATCCGTACATAAATCTTCATTATTTTATTATTTAGGATTTCGGTGTTGTATAACTTCAAAACATCAAAATAAGCAACAAAACACCAATACCAACATGACAAATTCTGTTTCAAAAATAGTTCAAGTTAAATTGGTCGGAATATTTTGTAGCGTATTCAGAGTTAGGAGTAACCAGAATTCGATGATCTCTGTTTACTTGGTCTCTACCGTGCTGACCTCAAATATAAAAATGTCGGTCACTTTTGTTCTTCGCGTTATTGTATAAACTAAAATAGATATCGAAAGTTATTTTAGAAGCAACGTAAAATTTTACGGTCTAAAAGCAATCGAAATCATATCAATTCTTATTACAAATAGCTTATGAATGGAACATCTGAATGAAAATTTATAGATACGGTAGATCCATTTAAATATTTCTTACAGAAATTTTCTTTGGTTTGTGTGGTTAAATCTTTTCTCCTCGCTATACGAATCTGTACTTGTTGTTAAGAGAAGTACTTCTTACTGTTTTCTGACACTTACGCGAATACTAGACGTTGAAATAAAACTAATCCGTATCCGTAAACTTTTTACGGATTTTATAGTAGTACTTCTTTTATTTTTAAATAATGAGAACGATGGAACTGTTTTAGCATCAGAAACTAAACCAGAAGTTTAATGAATAATAGACTCAAGGGTTTCTACCATTGCTGTATATGTATAGGGAAAACACTCCATCAGTTATTTGAGGAGCTAAAATTAATTAAAAAAACAGGCTAAAGAGAGACTTCACCGTATAACTAAACCTGTTTACTATATCGTTAACTAAAGTCCTGAAGCCTGGCCTAAAGTTCAAATCTATAGATTAAAAATAAGGATAACACAATTTATTTTTTGGACCATTCATCAGCGATGGGCTACATTAGGCTGAATTGATAGAACCTGTCATACCTATACTAGCGTGAGATGTATTCTAGCTAATTGCATTACCATAAAATACTTATAAATCAATAAATATAGGAGATAATATTACTCGTAGAATCGAAAATATTGACAATATTGACCCCTAATAAAAATAAATTATCCCATAAAGAGATCAGTGTACTTTATAAGAATAGACACGTAATGCTATATTGGCGCAGTGAAATGGAAATATTTTGAAAGGAGGTAAGGTTCGCAAAACGTTTTCCCGTGCACAAGGGGTTAACGTCGCGTCGCTATCATTTTGCTGACTGGCTTTCTATGTATGTTTGCATTCCCATCAGAAAATTACTACAGGTTCCAAATTTGTAATATTTGTTCTTCTTCTTAGCCTTTTCCCAACCATTTTGGGGTCGGCTTCCAGTCTAACTAGCTGAATATCAGTATTTTACACGGAGTAACTGCCATCTGACATCCGCAACCTAATTTCTGGGCAATACCGATATTCGAAGGACAAACTGGTTGTCAGGCTTTTTAGGCTTCTGACTACCACTAACGATTGTCATAGGTGTTAGTATGACAACCGGGACCGACGGCTTTACATGCTCTCCGAGGCACGGAGGGGTCTCGATATGTAGAATGGTCATTCGTCCACAGACTGACCGCGTGCAAGTGTAGCTTAACACTTGCCGCGGTTTTTGCTCCGTGTAAAATACTGATATTCAGCTGGCTAGACCGGAAGCCGACCCCAACATGGTTGGGAAAAGGCTAGGAGGAAGAAGGTACTACTTACTGTGTTTTATATTAAATTGTTTGTTTGTCGTTAAATTCAAACAAAAAAAAGGTTTCACGAATTTTTCAGAATGGTCTTTATAGTCCTTATTTGTGTCATAATACGAATTTGCACGCTGTCTGATCTTTATCCAATAATCCGAGAATGTCTAGCCAGATTAGGTGAGTATCAAGATATTGATTAGATTCTTACATTTCTTGTCAATTTCTTCAACTAGTTTGTTCTTAGATTGTTATTTGTTATGAAACAACAGCTATTTTTGTTTTGGCAGACGTCTCTCGAAATAGCAAATGAAGGTGGGTGTCTAGTTATGATAAGAATGCTACCTTCACTTTATTATTGTATCTTTCTCTATGATCTGAACAATCTGTATGGGATGATGTTTGGCATCGTCCCTTAAAACTTGAGAACTAATTACACTTAAATACTACTGCCCAATTGATTTTTTACGATACGTAACAATTACAAAATGTCTAAAATGTTCAATTATAATATTATTTTGCCTTCAAGCCAGAAATAATGATGTGATATTCATTTAACTAGGTTAACTGCACTATTTTTTACGGCTTATGGGCATACCTACACTATTTACGTAGGTATAACATAGTTACCTTAAAAATGTATGCGAATTCTTATCGCAAAGTAAGGGATGCGAAGTAAAATCTATTCATTCGCAAGTTTTTACGACATACACTTAACCCAAATAGCGTTGTATGACTTACATCAGGTGTCAATAGGCCGATAAGGTACGGAGTGATAATTCCGGCAAATGTTGACGTCGTGTTCACGAGTGACGTCAGCGTGCCGGCGTAGTTGGGGGCCAAGTCCAAAGCGTTCACCTGGAGTTAAAATATATGATTATGTAAAGTGGATAAACGGTTATAATATATTTTATGGGCTAGGTGCCAAAATTAAAAATCGCACCTTTTCAAAGGGCTTGTTACCTAGGATAAAGGTGCGATAAAAAAATGTGAGAATAGCATATAACGACAAAACACAGAATTGCCTTTCAATGATACTCCACGTAATATTTCATAAAATATTACATGTCATGACTAATTCTTAACTATCCCTACTAAGTACCTATATTAAACTTTTAGTTCAAATAATCTTTTAAATAACTTAATTTCTTGATCATACAATTGAAAGACTTCAAAACATTAAATACGTTGTAACATTCCTAGAATAATATCATAAATCTTTTGGCGTAAATAACAACACAAACAACGAAACATTATTATCTCATTTGAGACGAAGCAAGAGTATTTGCCGCCAAAACTGCAGTAATACGGGTTCGCATAAAAACATTTCTGAAGGCTCGAGTATCATGACTCTTGATAAGATTCACCCTTGGGAATAGAATAATACAATGCTTTAACGGACTAAGGAAAATGTGGGAAGAAAATTCTTTTATCCAAGACGTAAGTAAGGGATATTCGAGTATTTAGGGAGTTATAATGTTTCCTAACTTGGCCATTAGAGATATTTTATTATTTTACTGTAACAATGGCACATTTTTTTTTACCCTCGAAAAGGAACAGATATTTATACAGAAGAATCCTTTGTCTTTGATTCCTAACTAAGATTATTCCTAGTAGGTACCTACCTACAGAATATGAAATTAATATATCTACTTACAGTTCTCGTCACACTTATTGTCCGGATTGAAGTTGGCACGAGCTAACTTTAACCCAGCCGTAAAAATCGGAGAAAGAAAAATATTGGATTATACCTAATAAATAAAAACGAAAGCTCAAGTCGTAAGCTGTCGTTTTAAATAATTTTAATCCAATATTTTTGTCTCTGCGATTTTGTTGAAGTTAGCTCGTGCTAATTTCATTCCGGACAATAAGTATGGCGAGAACTGTAGTATTGATGTCGTACAGAATCAAGAGTGTTACTTTAGTATAATGTTACGGGTAGCTTGTTATTTATTTACCTTCATTCCACTGTAGAAACCTCCCATGAGGGCCATAGAGAGGACAAAGTATACCATAGCAGCAGTTCTGTCGCAGCCGGCGTAAGAAGCCAAGATAATACAAATGGCGGGACCGGTAGCGGCTGTGAATTATAAAATAGTTGAGTTAATTTACTGAGAAAGTTTTATGTAACTTAAAAGTGAAACTGAAAAATGGAACGGTACCATAAAATATAAAGGTTGTTTTCGCTAGAATATCAAGACATTGCCATAAATACAGCTAATATAATTTTTATACTAGGCACTATTATATAGGGTGTTTCACCTCCTGATAAGTCCCCGTTAAATTACTTGGCAGATAATTTCATACGGAATTTGTTGCATGTTTGAATTTATCCGGCAGTTAGAGGCTGTCCGGAGGTCCATGCCCAGGAAACAGGCCCCTAAAGGCTCCTAATTATTTATAACTTACTGTTTTGGTTAGTATGTAGTTACATAAATCCTAAATAAGTAAGTATAAGTTAGGTACATTAACAATTCTACCGAATCACTTATATAATTATTCTTTCAGCCTTTTGGTCTAGGTGTTAGGCTCAAATCCTGCATAAAATACAGTACCAATAGTTGTGTGAATAATTCTTCCAGTTTTGATAGTGTGCCATCCTTTCTTGATACACACATCGCAGACCAATCCGAAGAGGAAGGAGCAAATCCACATAGCAATGTAAGGTAATGCTGTCAGGGTGCCAGTGGTAGCGATGTTGAACTTCAGGACATCGTGAGAGTATTTTGGAAGATCTGTCACCATTGTGTAGTAACCCCAATCATGGCCAACCTTTAATTAATAAAGGAAAAGGTCTGTTAGAAATTATGTACAGTTTTAGTCAAAACGCCAATAGCTGGATATCAGTACTGTTACAAAATCAGTTCGTCATTTAAAATTGATAATGTTGTGTAGCTATAGTATAGTCAGTTATAGTTATGGTCAGATGGGTAAGACTTATTATGAACTTGTCACAAAAACTTGTAATCAAATCTAAATCCGTAACGGATACGTCATTAGTATTATATAGCAGAAAGTTAATTTCTATCGAATCAGATGATAATTAAAAAGTTTCGCGAAAATGTTTCAAGGACAATTACAGATTTTGTACCATCTCGATTTTCGCATCATTATAAATTGGTCGTCATTATAATTACGATTTAGAATCGCCCTCTAAAAGTGGGGTTGCTATGATATCTCATAAATGAAGTAAGTACCAAAATTAATGATCCCCTCAAATTACGTACAACGTACTACCCTTCGATCAATAACGCCTTGGTGACGCATTGACAGGTTATACGGTCTACAAGACGTGTGATATACGAGCTAAATATTCCATCAGATTAAGAGCCTCATCATAAATTCATTTGATTTCCAACATAACATAAATGTTAGCTACGGGTATCATAGCAGAGAACCGACGCATTTGCTTCGCAGAAACGACGGCGTATTCAAATTGTATGCATAATTTTCAAATTCGAATCTATTTAGTATTATTTTTGAGTTGGTACAGCCATAGGTGTGGAATTGAATTGTAGTTGTTGAATAAACTATTATTTATACTTCAATGTATAATTAGGACATAGGTACATGTAAATGCCAAATAAAAATCTGACGGGTACCTACTCTAAGTATCTGTATTTCAGGTGTTCGATCTATCCATCATATATAACTTTCTCTACTTTTGTTATCTCTATCTCCAATCTCTACTTTTGTTATCTCGTGTGGTATATAGCAAACCTTGAATTTCTTCTAAATAATATATTAGCGAATTGGCGTAAGCATATATTTTTAACATCATATTTTTTCCATGGACAAGATATTTGATCCAGCTTCTCAAAGACATGAATTCATTTGATTTGCTCCATTAGTTCGTTGTTTTTCTAACCATCGAGGAAAGGTCACAACAACAACTGTGTCCCATTTCATACATACATTCTAAAAGTTTGTTATATATATACTAAGCACTTAATATTTAAACTGGGATTCCTGAACAGTCAACATAATTTGCATTCACATAGAGAATGGAGAAATGCGTATCGGAAGAATCGCAATATTTGCCTGCCAATAGCTTCGTGTCGACGTTCCAATATCCAATAAGTGTCGAAAAAGGAAAACGATTTTACGGAACTTGTTTGGATACGATACTATAGAAAGCTAAAGGAAAATTTACAGAAAGTTTGTATAAAAAAGATAATTTCTTCTAGAGAGTCTCCGAATTAGGTACCTCTTAGAAGCCTCTAATATCTCTACGTAGTACCTCTCGAAGTCGCGTAATTGAACGATACAATTTAACCGCATTCTATTGACATAAGATTCAAATAAAGCATTATTTACACCAATAATATAACCAATAAATACAATTGAAGTGTTAGTAAATATAAATTCCAAATTTTTATTGACATACTTATTCGTAAATTACCATTTTTAGTATTTTTTTGGTATGAAAGTTTGTTACGAATAGATTTCGAAATGGCTAGAATAGAAAAGAGTATTTTACGGATTAAAACAGGAATTCTAACTTAAATTATCGTGTGTTCCATTTCGATTATTACGTAAAAAATTGTGGGATTGGAGATAACTAGATATGAATATTGCATTACCGTTTATCAACTAAAATTAATTAAATCTACTTATATAGTCCTACTTTCTTCCATGCCAAAACAATACCGGTTTCATTTAAATCATTTCTGTGGTTTGGTCGTTAATTTTAAAGTCGGTTTTAAATGTCATCTGCCAGCATAGTAACCTTGTGGTTACTGGACCGAACTAAGTTGCGTATGTAATTATTTTTGAACCCATTTGTGTGTTTTCTCAATTACTGAGAACATAGTTGTTTTATTATATTCTATTATTAGTTTTACTGTCATGTTCTCTTTCAATCCTGTGAGTCATTTTTACAAATAGAATAAAAACTAGATTCTAAATATTTTTAATCCTACTAATATCATAAATGTGAAACTTTGAATGGATGGATGGATGTTTGTTACTCAATCACGCCAGAACGGCTGAACGGATCTGGATGAAATTTTGCACAGAGATAGATTATAGTCTAGAATAAAACACATGCTACTTTTTATCCCGGTAAAATACATAGTTCCCTTGGGATACGTGAGCGAAGCTGCTGCTAGTATGATTTGTCGATTTAGAAAAACATTCCTGTCAGCCGTTTAATTTATTAACAGGTTTGCCGTTGTGTCTGAGCGATCGGATTTTGTGCCGAGGGTTCTTTGGGTCATTTAGGGAGGTCTTCAGAGTCTAGATGTTTATAATAGGAATATAGATAAATTTGTTTGTACTGAAAACACCCACGGTACAATCAAATCATTAAAAATCCTTGTGAGGAAGCACCGTTTGATTATAAGTCGTTATAACAACTGCTAAATTTCAGGTCCAGGGTTCGATCCCAAGTTCAAGCAAAATGTTACATTGGTAGCTAAACATAGGGTACACCTTTGCCTAACTTTACGGCGAATACTAGCTATGGTTGGTGTTTCTCTACGTGAAAACAGAAATGAGGAGATCCGTAGAAGAACCAAATTGACATAGCCGAAAGGATCAGTAAGCTGTAGCAGTAGGCGGGGCACATAGCTCGTAGAACTGATGGCCGCTGGGGCAGAAAGGTTCTTGAGTGGAGACCATGCACCGGTAAGTGTAGCGTGGTACTGCCTCCAACGAGATGGACCGAGGACCGGTCGGGAGGAGGATAAGGTCGCTGGGAGTCGTAGGATACAGGCAGCATATGTCCCTGTGGAAGTCAATGGAGGAGGTCTTTGTTCAGCAGTGGACCTCTTTTGGCTGATTGATGATGACCGTGAATACAGGTGTATGTGCGAGTGATGGTATGAAAAATCATAGGCATATACTTATTTAGTGTTTGAAAAAAAAAAGCATTGGTTGATAACGCATCTTTTAGTTCTGTCATTGCACAACCACATTACATGTAACCCTTTGACCTATTTGTGGGAACAAATAACAATGTTTATTTATAAACAGAATATCGCAAAATTATAAGCATTTTGCGGTTTGTTATCATTTATAATGTGTCATTATACCGTAGCACGCGTTTTATTATTCCGATGTTTTTAATTAAAACATATTATTGAATGAATTAGTACTTTTTGAGCAGCGGTAGCAAACGGGTTAACTTTAACTGACTCATAACACACCATTACGCCTGTTTCCCTGAAAGGGTTAAACAGAGGTGTGTTGCTTTACACTGTACACTGTTGGCTGGTATGTTTAGGTCCCACGTAATAGGGGCGAGCCTATTGCCATCGGGCACAAATCTAAACTCCGTGCTGCTATCGAGAATTTCAAAGACAAATCCAATAACACTTGTCTTGAGCTGGCAATCGAACCCAGGATAGGAAGTCAAGTCGGCCACAAAGCCAAACTCCGAGTTATCATTGGTTTAAAAAAAATAAAACACCTAGCTTGAACTTACTAATGCCATTAAATACGAACACAATATTATATATAATCTCCGCTGCATTGTAAGTTAATAAACATACTTTGACACGTCTCGAATTATAAATGGAAAATGTAATAGAGAAAATACTTGATAATGTAGGAATATTCTGCTTACATATCCTAGTACAGTACATAGTACATATCATAGTCCTATAAGGGACCCTTTGTTGTGTAAGACAAATTTGTAACATTTTGCTACAACATGCTATCTCATATCCTCTTACGGATACATGAACTTGAAAGAAAGAGACGCCGTGCTTGTTAGTAAATCAAAACTAAAAAAAAAATGATTTTTCATAAGTAACCTCGCAGCTTTATAAGGTAAGTGGATACAAATAAGACCTACCTAATTACATAAATTCCTTTACAATTAGACAAAGTTAATTACAACATTTAATTCATGCCACTGAAATAATGTTGGAATTCAGTTATCACTATCATTCCACTGATGCACTAATGTTTGTTTTACTCTTTATTGATAAGAAAACATTTCCAGCGACTGTGTAATTAGACTGTGCAACTTTTGTTTACTTACAAAAAGTATGGTAAGTATATATTTTTTCTTGAATAAATATCTACCTAAGTACTCGTATATCTTCTAGATATCCTATTTTTTCCCGACTACCGAAGGAGGTTAATTAGTGTTTTTAAATATCTACACTATTTTATACCGATATATCTTTGACCCGGGAATCCAACCCAGAACACAGTAGTAGTCGCATTTACGATCATTAGACTAATCAATTTTTTTATTTTCATTTAAGCATAGTCTGGGTATTTCTTTAATTATACCTGTGTTACTCGATAAAGATGTAGCTTTCTTTAAAAGAAATTTTCAAGTCGGTCCAGTAGTTTCGGAGCCTATTCAATTCAACAAACAAACAGACTATGAAATATTTCCTCTCCATTTCTAAGTTTATGTGGTAAAATCACAGACTTAGATTCATTACGAGACTAACGAGTTACGGTTTAAGAAATTTATTTTATTCAAAAAAAAAACAATTATTCACTTCTATGAGGAAAAACATATTAATTAAGATAAGATAAGCGAGAGTTTCGCTCTATGTTCCTAAATTCAAAAAAAAAACTAATAAATTCTAAATAACCTAGAATTAATTTGTTTTCAGGTGGCACTTTAATAACCTTTTAAAAGTTGGAAGTGATTTGGGAGTGATTAACAAAATGCATGTGGGGTACTGAAGATCATGGAAGATAGGAGGAAGGGTCTCCACCGCTATGTCGTAGACGTTCCACCTTGCCGCACTAACCGTTTCGCTTCATCATTCCTTGTGCGCACAGCGAAGTTGTGGAATTCTCTTCCGGCGACTGTATTCCGTGACACCTACAACATGGGTCTTTTCAAGGCCAGAGTGAATGGGCATCTTTTGGGTAGGCGCGGTCGATCTTATACCACATCTACACTTATCATCAGGTGAGATTGTGGTCAAGCGCAAACTCATCAACGATAAAAAAAAAGATACTTACAGCAGCCCAGACCAGCGCCCACACAGGTGCAGACCGCAGCAAAGCCTTCCAGGGCACCGGGTCTTTGGCGCTCGTGTTCTCAGCAGTGGTCACGTTGTTGTTTAAGTACGTCAGTTCTTTCTTAGAGATGTATGGATGGGAGTTTGGTGTGCTGTAACAAAACATACTCTGAAAAAAAAAACAAATATTAATTAATAATAATAATAATAATAAATATCCTGGGACATTTTTACACAGCACCATCTAGTCCCAAACTAAGCAGAGCTTGTACTATGGGTACTAGACAATGGATATAATACTTATATACTTTTTTTTTGTAAATACATACTTATGATACATAGAAAAAGATAAATTATTGTTAAGTATACATTTAAAGTGGTCATGATAATATATTGAGTGAATATATTGTGATGCCGTCGATCCCCACATGACACTAATATTTATGTGATGAATATAAATGTTTGTGTTTGTCTGGGTGTTTCCTATTTATTATAAGTATGTATTCACAAAAAAAAGTATATACGTATTATATTCATTGTCTAGTACATGGGTACTTAAGCAAGGTAAGCAGAGCTTCTACTATGGAGTGCTTGTACTAGTTTGGGACTAGATGGTGCTGTGTAAAATGTCCCAGGATATTTATTTATTTTTGTGATGAATATAAGTGTTTATGTTTTCCCGGTTATTTCTTATGTATTATAAGTATGTATTTACAAAAAAAGTATATAAGTATTAAATCCACTGTCTATGTAGGTTACCTATAGTACAAGCTCTGCTTAGTTTGGGCATGTTTGGGACTAGATAGTGTTGTGTAAAATGTCCCAAAATATTTTATTTACCTATTATTAAATTACGGTATTTTTGATGACGTTATAGAAATATAGCTGCGTCAATCAAAATGTTGTATAGTTATTAATAATTTAATTATACCAAATGTAAAAAACATGAATGAAAAATAAATGAATATGAATAGGTATACACTGATTGCACCATCCTCTATAATAGTTATTCCTGATTAAACTAAGGTTGATTGTGTTCAGACGTTGACGATAAGTATAGGTCACAGATGTGATAACTAGTTCATCGAACCATAGCAAGCTTATTACCGTGATTACAGTATTAACTAGTACGGAGGTCAGTGTGAACTAGGCTCAAAGCTCATACTGTACTCTTATCTAAGTTTAAGGCTTATATTCAGAGACGATGCTAAGCGTAAAGTAATGCTTCCGTATGTCAAATTTGTATTACAATTTGTTATATTGTTAGGTTATAATATTGTTATATAGTTGTATTACAATTTGTACTAAGTTTATGCTTAGCATCGTCTCTGAATATAAGGCTAAGGCTGAGATTCAGAGAAAAGACTCGGCATGAACTTACGCTTCCGTATGTCAAATTGTAATACAAATTTGGCATACGGAAGCCTTACTTTGCGCTGAGCATCGTCTCTGAATGTTAGCCTAAGTGTTCCTAGACACAAATCACAGGATTGATGCGATTCGTATGTAAGGTTTGTTCTTATAGGTATTGTTAAATTATTGTTATTATTCATAATTTCAATAATCAGCTAACTACAGGCCTGAACGTTTTACTAAAGCACAGTTCGCGCCAAACTTATTGTCCGGGTTGAAGTTGGCGCTAGCTAACTTTAACCCGGCCGTAAAAATCGGAGAAAGAAACATATTGGATTAAAATAATAACGATAATAATAACGACAGATTACGACTTGAGCTTTCGTTTTTATTTATTACAATCTAATATTTTTCTTTCTCCGATTTTTACGGCCGGGTTAAAGTTAGCTAACGCCAACTTCAACCCGGACAATATTTGGCGCGAAGTGTATAAGGTTACGCATTTCTTAAGTTTATAGCGTTAGTTAACGCACCAGAAAAAAGGGAAATGTTTTAAATATAATATTTAAAACTATTTTTTTTATTTTTTTTTATTCATTAGAGGCAACTGCTGGAAGCGCTATGGAGATTTGTTTACATCATAGATACACTATAATACTGTATTAGATAGACTTTAATATTATAAAATTAGCTATAATTAGATGTAAGAAAATATTTATATTTCTGTGCCCTAACAGGGTTCATGTTTTGAAACTAAGCCAAATGTATTCTACCAACATTGTAAACAAACATGAGTGCAATAAATTTATGATTTATTATACTACACACAGTTAAAAAAAATGTATAATATACCTATATTTTTTACCAAAATCTCAAACAAAAATATTGTTACACCTCAATATTAATTAGCTTTTATAACTTTCAAAGCCTCGTCCCAACCGTATAAAATACACATAATAAAAGTATTCTAATCAAGAGTAAAATCAGTCGACAACAATCACTCAACACTAATCCACCCCATTAGCGCATAAGTGGCCATAAAATGCCCATAAACCGGTCTATCAATTTACTCGCGTATAAGAGGACACGGCAATTTGCCGTGATCGGTCGCGACTACGTGCCTAGTAAATTCATTCACTTCTTTCAAAAATTTTGCGAGGCAGTGATTCTTTTATTTGTTGATTTTAGCTCCCATTCATGATTGATTGAAGTTTTTAACCAAGTGCCCCATTATTCTAGTGTTGGTGACTGCTACAGTGTAGTTCTATGTTCGCTTCCCAAGTCGAGCAGTGTTATTAGATTATTCCATGAAATTCTCGGTAGCAAAAGCATACCTATATGTTATATATGTCGTTCATAGGCTACGGTAACCGCTTACCACCAGGCGGGCGGTATGCTTGTTTGCCACCATAGTAGTATAAAAAACATATTAGATTTTGCCATCGAGCTTATCTTTTACAAACTAACAGTGTAAAACTCTATCCTCTTTATAATTCAGTATTATGAATATTCAAAACTACTGAGGTATATTAGAATTTTATCGCATTTTATTGGCTTTCAGCATTTTCCCGATAGCTAGCCAATATCCAATAAAAATGGGATGAGCAATTTTTTTTGTTAGTTTTTGTATCCGACCAATTTTGCCGCGGCAACGGCAAAATAGGTCGTGGTTTTTTGTAAGTATCGGAATTTTATGTAGAACAATGCAAAATGCAACTCAGTATCCTTTTTCTTCTTGGCAAATGATTTTAGTAAATCTTAGAGAAATGAAATATACCTAATAGAGAACTGTTTGAACTTAACTACTACTGAATACTTAGTAGTTAAGTTCAAATAGTTCTCTTAGTAGTTCTCTTAGTAGTTAAGTTCAAATAGTTCTCTTAGTTAGTAACTATTCCACAAAATAAAACTAATAGGTATCATTTATCTAAATAATATATAAAATGTAAAATTTTCATAAACACAATAATTATTTACCATCATCAATAAATCATAAATATACGATGTCTTCATAAGAAGTCCCCTACATATTATTAAGGATCACGCCATAATCGTTAAGTTTTATGGATGGAATCGGTGCATGAATATAATTTCCGAGAAAGATTACAGGATACTTTAATATAGCTGTGTACTAAAAATGAGCTCATCCTAACGGATAAAATTAGGTATTTATTGAACTATATGACATCGTCTGGAATGCTGTACATTTGCACATGTGTATCTCGATGCACCGTAAAGCTTTGAGACGCATTGAAGGGTAGAGTACGTACGTACGTATGTAGGTAGAGTTCTCGCAATATCTTATTGTCCGGGTTGAAATTCGTACGAGCTGCCTTCAAACCGGCCGTAAAAATCGGAGAGAGAAAAACATTGGGCTAAAATGATTTAAAACGACAGACTTCAGATTTTGTTTTTATTTATTATAGTCCAATTTTTCTTTCTCTGATTTTTACGGTCGGGTTGAAGTTAGCTCGTGCCAACTTCAAGCCGGACAATAAGATTGGCGAGACCTGTAGGTAGGTACGAATGTAATTAAGTACATTTTGAAAATATCGCATATTAGCTACATACATTTACTTACCCACAACAAAAACCACAGAATCCCAAAGCCGCCGAAGAAGTAAAAGACATAAGCCCAATCTCTTCCATCTGCCAGTAAAATGCCGGACATGAATGACCCGAAGATGTTGCCGATCTGAGCTCCTCCAAACACGAGCGCTCCTTGGAACGATCGCTCGTGAGGTGGCACCCATCGCGCTAACATTATCATGAGAGCTGGCATTGTGGGACCCTGTAAAAGGAGCAATTTGTTAACTAAGGTAACCAGCTAAACATTAATCTACAAATATTGAGATAAACAGCAAATATGTCATAATAATTATTTATAAGAAGTTATTTTTATTAAAACTGTGTCGTTAGCCGGTTGGTCGTGATAGTGGGACTGGTCGAGTAGTGTTAAACTTGCCAAGAAATTCGCAGTATCAGCTCGGATTTTGGATTTCATAGTTAATGGCAATATGGCTAATGGCTCGCCCCCTATAGGACCTAAACATACCATCGAACTGTGAGTGCACATTTCCGCCTCTGCCTAACCCTTCCACATACAGTCGTGATGGTGTTATAGTAAAGTTGACAGCAAATTATTCCCAGAAAAGACAAAGGCTTATTATATTCCGCGCTCAACTCTATTCATAAGTCGTTTTTACCAAAAACACTAGTTTTAGTTTGTCTGTGTTTACGAATAGGGACAAAACAACACTCTTTGTTCAGCTCTTGACTGCCATGCGTTTGTTTTGCCGTGAAATTCAATTTATTTCATAAAAGACAAAGAAGGAAAGGCAAGCAAAAATGTTTAATCAAAACTGCAAAGGGCGACTAGCTAAACACACAGAGTGAAGCCCCGGGCTTTTACATTCAGTGTTTATTAAAATCTTTATTTTCATAGTGTACGGTGCGTCAGTGCACGTAGTGTGCCTTCCAGAAAACGAGCACTGAAAGTCCAGGTTTCTTTATTTTTTAATTTAACAAGTGACGGACGGATGGTTGAAATAACAATTCATGTTTTTTATGTTAAAGGAGGTTGACTGTTTGGTGTTTCGTTTTAGGTGCCCGCGATTATTAATGCGCTGAGAGTTCGATTCTTAACCGAGATAATTGAGTGATCCACAGATATAGCGATGTGGATGTCAGTCGATAAAAAAGGACTAAACCGCATTTTGTAAGACTGGAATAACCCCAAACGTTAGAAAACTAGATCTGTGCCAGTGTCTTCGTAGTGAATTGCGAAAGCTTAAGCGGCAGGCGCTTCTTAGAATCGTTCAAATTCATTTTTTTTTATATACTTATTAGATAGGGTGGCGGTAAGAAGAATCTCGTGAAGAAAATATACACAAATTAAGTAATATCTTGTCATTATCATCATATCAGTCTTGAAGAATATTCTACCCAGTGGGAGGGGTTACCCCTTCTTTTAAGGTATTCAATTGAAGGGGAATTTTGGTCTCATGTAACATAGCCTACATCTTTTATATTTTTAATAGTTTGGTTTTTCACTTTATAAAAATAACAATGCACCAAAATTCATATCGATATAAACGACCATGATGTATACGTGTACCTCAACATCACATAATATGCACATTGTTGCGCATGCAAGGTTGTGTAGAACACAACCTTGCATGCGCAATCAACCTCATCCATGACACGCTTTTGAATCGATATCATTCACGCACCGATGCTTCTGTAAAAGTACGATTTTCCATCGTACCTGGTGACATTATTAGAGTTCTGTAGCGAAGATAATATTTTTTATTATATTCTCCTGGATTACTACAATAAAGGTTAAGGTATTTCTAATTAGGTACCTACTTCTTTCATTGAAGATAAGACAAAAATCATTACCGTTACGACTACACCATACTATTATATTAGCCACTATGTGCTCACTGCTAGTTCGCTAGTTATTTTATTGTTTATTTGAATGCTTCTGGAGTGCAGAAAATCCCTCATGGATCATCTGCCTCTTGGGGAGGCGGCGTTCAGACAAAAAAATAGACTTGCCTTCCCTTGCCCTATCGCGGCAATATGATTGCAGACTTTCCAGACCAAGATCACCAGACAGAGGCACCATGATATTGTTTTAAATAATAAATACTATCTGTTGCATATTAGGCGTTTACATGATTTAAAGTTTCTTTCCTGGAATATTAAGTATGGATATTAATAAGCATTACTAAATTACTCGACTGCCTCGTTGGTCTAGTGGTTCCAAAAGCGACTGCTACGCTAGAGGTCCTGGGTTCGATCCCCGAGTCAAGCAAAGTGTTGTTGGGTTTTCTGTGAAATTCCCAATAACAGCTCGGAGTCTGGATATGTGCCCGGTTTGTGGCAATAGGCCCGCCCCCTATTACATGGGACCTAAACATACTGGCGAAATGTGGGTGTACATTAGTACGCCTCTGCCTACCCCTTCGGGGAATATGGGCGTGATGGTATGTATGTGATTACTAAGTTATTACGTGAGCAAGTCCAACTTCTTGTAGCACTTTTATCAGGCTGTTACGCAAAGCGAGGACTTAATAAACCTACATTTATACATATTATTTCAAACTATGAAAATGTTGTAATACCACTTGATATATCTTAGGGAATACTATAAAGTATCCGCTATATATAACTTCTCGCTTGAAATTCAATGACCCATTAGCAGCGATAATGATAGGTTTCGTACACGATTTTTAATCACAATATTTTCGAATGATTTTGTCCGAACGTTAATAGAAGTCGATTATAGCTGTCAGGTTACACGCAGTAAAAAGATTTTCTTTCGAAATTTTCATTTTAATTTTATCTTCTATCGATAGTACCAAACGTTTTCTCATCTCATTTGTTTAAAGATAATAATCGTAAGCTACAAGTTTAAAAATCTACGCTTTAGCTTTTTAAAAAGTTTTAAGAACAAAATGTTTTAGATAACGTTACAAAATCTTGAATAAGTTTTACTAAATCTTCAGAAAATACCGTTTATTTTAAGATGAGCCGCAGCAATATTGTTCAGGACAAAAGATAAACATGAAAAGCTTAATTACAGTGAAAAAATTACGCCAACAAGTAGGTCAACGGTTTTTGAGGGTAGAAAATAAATTGCTGTTGTTTTAACTGGAATAAATAATTAGCATAATATTTTGTTCTGACGCGCCATAATGAGTTTTAGTATCTACGAAAGATAATTATTATGATCTAGATTTTAGGAGAAAATAGGAATAAATTTACATGGATCCGAACAAATAAACAGTAAATTGAAGTAAACTACATTAAGTGGATTTACATTAAGTAGTTCGCCTCTGCCTACCCCTTCGGGGAATACAGGCGTGATGGATTCTTATTAAAAACGGGAAATCCTCATCAATGAGGATCCCTACTGCAAGATAAAGACATTGACGTACTTGTACCGACCGAAAACTGCAATTACTTTTCCATGCCCTATGATCGGGGTCCATGGAAATGGTGATCACATAAACCACAACCTCGACAGACTATGGTCCAGCGTACTGGACCATAAATATAATATGAAGGAAAGTCCTCTCAAGGCTGACAGAGAACGTTGATAATTAAAACAGTACAACTCACCTCTCCCATTCCTTGGAGAATTCGCAGTATAAACAGCCATGTGGCCCCGCCGATTCTGATCACGATTGGCGTAAGGAAGGTGAAGAGAGCTGTGCTCAACAGTCCAAGACCGAGAGTCCATTTTCCTCCGAACTTTTCCGCTAAATATCCTCCAGGTACCTGTGTTGCTGCGTAACCGTAGTAGAAACCGCTCAGGATCAAGCCTTGCGTTTTCTCATCCCAATCGAAGATTGCATACTGTGAAACAAGAATAAGATTTTAATTACGAAGTAAGAAAATGGGACAATTTAAGGGGAAACGAATTTCCGTTTCGAAATAAGCCGTCAATGCTAGCTTAAAGAGCATTTAACATATGAAAAGAGCTCTGTGCTCAAATTGTTTTAAATCAAACTTCAGTCAGTCTCTAGTCCTTGATATAATAAAATATGCTTGTTAAGTATTATAATATATTAGTGATTATAAGCAGTGATAGCCTAGGGGAATGACCACTGGACTGCCAATCCAAAGGTCTCGAGTTCGAATCCAAGGCACTCACCTCTGATTTTTCGAAAGCATGTGTGTAATTATCACTTGTTTTAACCGTGAAGGAAACATTTTGAGAAAACCTGTATGTCCGAGAGATTTTCTCGACGGCATGTGAAGTTTGCCAACCCCATGACCCGACTATGGCCTAATCCCTCTCCTACCGAGAGGAGACCCCTGCCTAGCAGTGGGTTGATGATGATTATAATATTATGTTCAAATATAAGTCACTCTGTTTCTCTATCTCTGTAATATTATGTCACCCAGACAAAGAAAGCAATTAAATCAAATTAAGATCGGAATGTTTGGTTGGAAAATTTTCGCTCTACAACCCTTTTAATTATGTCGTTTGCGGCGACATTGTATACATTACTCCATTTTAAGTGACGAACGTGTGCGTACGTCATTATTCGCCTAGTGAACACTTAAGCACCCGGCAAGCAAATCTAATCTATTTTTAATTCGCTTAGTAATTGCTTCCGCAACTTTAGCATATTTAAAGTCAGTATGTCGGTGTCGTTGAAGGTACTCAAGGTGATTAATAAATGTAGGATGATATATGTTAATAAAATCGTTGTTTAGCATAATATCACGTCTGTATTCCCCGAAGGGCTAGGCAGAGGTGTACTAATGTACTCCAACAAATGATCAGTATGTTGTCTCATATAATAGGGGGCGAGTCTTTTGCCATGGCGAGTCGTTTCCTACGTATTATAAATATGTATTTACTAAAAAAATAATATAAGTATTATATCCATTGTCTAGTACCCATAGTACAAGCTCTGCTTAGTTTGAGACTAGATGGTGCTGTGTAAAAATGTCCGAGGATATTTATTACCCGGGCACAAATCTAGACTACGAGCTGCTACTTATTGAGAATTTTATAACACTGCAGATTACATAGGGTTCTTCCTAATTCCCCTCAAACACTGTTTGAGTGGCTTTTTTATCAATATCTCTGATATTGTTCTAGCCTCAAAATTGTATGCACAATAGAATATATAAATGATATATTTTATCGCGAACATAGAAATAGCAGCACTCTCGAGCAGTTTCGTTTATCGAACATGGGCAAGCATAATGAGCAAGAAGCTTGAGCCAAAAATTTGAATGCTTTTAGAATGCAAATTGCAATATAAAGTCTCTTTACATAATATTAAAGGACCATTGTCTGAGGACAAACATGATGTCATCACGCCGTTTACATCGGAATAATAAATCACATATTCATGAAATACATATGGTTTACATTTATGGGTTCAAAACCAAAACATGCGCAAAGAGGTAAAGCAGAAGTGTACTGCTTTTACAACAACACACAAAAGTGGCACAACTCGGCCCAAATTGTACCAGAGGTACATGACAGTTGTCAAGTTGACAGTTTTACCATGAAATCACTATGAAACTGATAATATTGTGCCAAATTGTGCCTTAATGGCGTGTGTTTGACATTCCGAAACTGACACTGACAGCAGATCGCTTTCAAGTTGACAGTTTTTACTATAAAATCTTTAAGAAACAGATAAGTAGTAGTGTGCCAAAATGGCGTGATTTTTCTCGAATTCAAAGTTATTTTTCTCATCCCCCAGTCAACATTAAAAAAAGTAGATATGACTAGAGTTTTAACCGCGTAATACAGGGTATTTTTTTCCAATGCGTGTACCTTTGGTACATCATTTGGGCCGATTTCGATGACCTCAAGTGTACCATACCATAATTGTGCCATGTTAAATTCGTATAGTAAGTCTTTGTTTATCAATAAATACAATTGAATTGTATGTCTGTTCAAAATAAATGCCAAAAATATAATGCGATGTACCTAATACTTAATCATACATGACGTGACCGTTTTTAGAATTTTTATCTGTCTCGAATTATTTTTCTTGTCTCTTACAACCACATGTATACAGTTGCATGCCGAAGCTTCTTAATATTAACGAGTAAACGACTATAATAACATGGCTTAGTACTAATTAATGGTCCAGTCATATGTATATTACATACTTTGAAACATTAAATGTATCCAAGGACCACGTTACAAAACATTATAATTATTTTTAATTCGTAGGAAAGGAAGCCGTGCCAAAGATCAAATGACCATTATCTAAACAGTGAGACCATTATTAACTAGTTGATGAGCGAAACAGCATAATTGCGCAAACGCTTCGCCTGAAAATATTGCACGAGACAACGAAGATTGACATTATTTTGTTGACCCTTCAGGAGTTCCCATGGGACCTAATTATGGAGGCGGAATTCGGGTCATGGCTGCTGATCTATTGTGGCAGACGAAAGGGTTAAGCCTGTGCGATACATTTTACGCAATGCGGATAATATGGTACTTAGGATGTCAGTTTCTTTGCTAATGTTTTTTAACGATGTAATTCTAACTCGGAAATTATACAACGTGGAAGGAACATCGACGCATATCCGAATACCATGAGTTCAGTACATGATTCTGGACCCCCTGCGTTGAAATTTTCCGTAACTTTTTTCATCAATTTTTCAATTCTTTCTGCATTTTTTTTTACTTGAACGTCTAAAAAAACATTATTTCTATCTACCCAAATTAGATTTATAATAAAAAAATCATTAATTCATTAATTCGGACCGCGTGCGCGATCACATTGACCGCGGAGCGTTATAATCGCGTTTTTAGCAATACACTACGCGCTCAAAAATGTCAATATCTCTTATAACCGATCATTTTCTACCTGAATGACCTAGGTCATTCTATGTTTGACCTTGAGTGAAACCATGTCACATCGTTTGTGCGTCGATGTCTTCCACCTTGTATATCCCTAGTTCAAATTCAAAGTCCACTAATCGGGCTTTTCAAATTCATGTGCGTATTGAAATCCACTTGTTTAAACCGTAGAGGAAAAAGTCACTGGAATCTTTGATGATTTGATATATTTTCTCAAAAGTGTCTACAGACTCCCAGGTAAACAAAATGTATGGCAAAATGACATTAGTGACAGCCCAATTTGTCAAAAGCTTGTGTCATTTCCATACATTTTGTTTGTCGATTCCAATGTCAAAATGCAACTTGTCTAGCCCCCAACCCAACCCACACTAGGCTAGCACGGTGCCTAACCCTTATTGTCTAACACTTCTTATTTCAAGAATAGATTTTGTTGAACGACGTATACATATAGTTAGTTATACTACAAACTTAAAAAACGCCAATATTTAATATGTATTTTGGCGTTTTGTAAACATATACTGTAGCGTTAAACTAACTAGCTGTTGTATCTTTAGTCTGTGGTATTTCCTAGTCTGTGGTACCGAAACAAATGTTCTCTCTCTTGATCTATGGTGCGTTTGGTTGTAACAGGTATATTCAAGAAATAAATTACTTATTTAATTAATATAAGCAGTTTTAATGAATATATTACACTAGCTAAACAAAGGCATGTCTTCCTTTACAAAGTAAAGCTTTTTAAAACTTATCGGCGTTGTTGCTAGTCGTGTTAATATGCATAAAGCTAAGCAAACTGCAGTGCGGGGCTCAAACTATTGCAATGGCGCATAATTAGCAACACTGCGCCATCGCCGTTAGCTAGAACCCGCACCATGCAACGGGTATTTATATTATACAAGTTTGAAATTAATTAATTCATATAAACGGTGAAGGATAACATCGTGAGGGGAACCTGCATGCCTAAGATTTTCTCGACGGTGTGTGGTATACTAAAGCCTATCTTTGATTCTGAGAGAAGACCCATGCCGAGCAGGGTAACCCTCAGCATGTCATTCAATCACTAGGAAGGAAAACTAAAATGAAAATTTCAATAGAAATTCAGCACAATTTAAATACAATGTATTTTCAATTGACGTCATTAAACCAAAGAATATGTTTTTACCCGTAAAATAATATAAAACGGGTAAAAAGTAAATAAGAACAATTTCCTTCAGGGTAAAGTTGTGTGGTTGCGGATTTCCATTTTACGTGGGTCACAAATCGACTAGTGAAAGCAAAATTATTTAGTAAATTAATGTCACATTTGTTACGTTAAAAAATAAACTCGTAATATTTAAAATCTTAGGGCCTGTTTCATCACATCTGTGGTCGACGTGTGTGGTCTAGTGGTTCGAGTACCGGACTGCTGATCTCGCGGTCGTGGGTTCGATTCCCACAAGACACAAACATTTATGTGATGAACTTAGGTGTTTGTGTTTGTCTGGGTGTTTCTTATATATTATAAGTATATATTTACAAAAAAAAGTATTTAAGTATTATATCCATTGTCTAGTACCCATAGTACAAGCTCTGCTTAGTTTGGGACTAGAAGGTGTTGTGTAAAAAAAAAATGTCCCAAGATATTTATTTATTTTTTAATCTGTACAACCGCTAACTGCCGGATAAATTTAAAATGGAACAAAATTTTTATGAAATTATCTGCCAGCTACTTTAACGGGAACTTATTAGCAAGCTGTAGTTTTTGTTTATTTCAGGATAAATAAATTTTATTGCAATAAATTTTAAAGCTATGTGATTTTCAATCGGTTGAAGGCTTGTTCCCATATATGAGAGCCGACTTTATGAATAAAAAAAAAGATACTCACAGGTTTCTCAACGATCGGAGTGGTGCTGTTGTTAATAATATCGTCGCTTGGGCACGCATAAGGGTCAACGTAATGTGATCCGCCGCCTTTAGTGCGGTTGACCATCTGTGTGATTGCAAGGTTGAGGCACACGCGCATCGTGTAAGCGTTGCACACCCCTAGCAGACCCATCACGCCGAGAATGTAGCGCTGAGGAATCACACAACCTGCAGAAAAGAACAATTAACTTTAAACTCTTGGCCGGAGGATTCAATTTAAAATACCCTAAGGTTCTCTTGCCGACAAACCGTTGCCTTATCTTCTTAACCCGGACTATGTATCCAAAAATATAGCATATTCATGTATTAACCTAATAATAATTAAATAATAGGCACAACACCCAGCTGCTACTGAGAATTCCATAGAAAAAAAAAACAATTATTCGTGCCATCAAGACGAATCTAATGAGGCGTCATTTGTCTAAATTGGTTAAGCCGTTGAGTAGTTACGAGCCGACATAGGAAAGGAAATACATACATACGCGTCAAACACATAACCCTGCTGTGGCAGTCGGGTAAAAAACCAATAACACAGCTCGACCGTGAAATAAAACCCAGGTCGTCATTATGCTCACACGGCATTCGGGAATTAGGTTCTAAACTAAGAAAATA
Source organism: Acronicta psi (assembly GCA_946251955.1). Classification (NCBI taxonomy): domain Eukaryota; kingdom Metazoa; phylum Arthropoda; class Insecta; order Lepidoptera; family Noctuidae; genus Acronicta; species Acronicta psi. The sequence goes on along the minus strand of OX276477.1, from coordinate 5,740,311 downwards.
CACAAGGATAACCAAAGTAAATAGATATTGTGGTAAAATCTAGTCATTAAGTAATTGTGGTATATGACGCTGTCACATGTTATACCAATTTTTCCTGATAGGAATTTGACTCGTCGTAGAAGCAATGTAAAATTTATCTACTAGGGAAAATAATCTAAAGTTGCGGAATTCCTACACAAAAACCCGAGCTGACTACAAAATATCGAAAACATACACACAAACAGAAATAAATATCATTTCATTTTGACGAACTCCAGCCGTACAATTGGGGTACGGGTTGAAACTGTACACCAATCAGAAGTGTATTGAAATTTAGACGTTATTATAATTATAACGCAGTGCATCTTAGAACACGTAAATAAGTCTTAGTTGTCATACAAAACCTATGATAATCGTTACTAAGAAGCCAAGAACGAGTCTATCCTTTTGAGTCGTAAGCGCTTTGTGTAAAATACTGATATTCAGTCGCAACTGGAACCCGACTCCATTATGGTTGGGAAAACAAAGAAATGGACTTTCTTTTTTCTTCTTCTATGTTGTCTTTGGTATTTATTTTGTCATTGTTTATTAAACTCATGGTAAACTAAGTGTATATGACACTGTAAAAGCCCATATATTTTTTCGGTGGTGTAGCAACGTAAACATTTTATTGGTACCAATTGGGTACGGATGCAAAAATAAAAGATATGTAGGTGTTAGATATAAATATCCAAATTTGGTGAACACATTAATAGTCTAAGATTTATGTTCATTAACATAATGCATAAATACTAGTTGCCTGTATCTGCCCACACTTGAATCATTCCTATACTGTCTAACACCACGCTCTATGTATGCCCAAATACCGGTCTCAAATTACAAGCAACACTGTAGGTATTTGTCGTGTCTGCACTGCATAGCGATGATTTAAGATAGAGTCAAGGTCTTTGGTTCAATTCCCCGGGAGCAAAGTGTACTATAGGATTTTCTACCAAGTTTAAAGTAACAACTTGGACTTTGGATTTAGCCCTAGATAACCCGACAAACTTTCGGTGTACGTACATACTGTTCTCGCCAAACTTATTGTCCGGGTTGAAAAGAAAAAATATTAGATTTTAATAAATACAAACGAAAGCTCAAGTCATAGGCTGTCGTTTTCTTATCCAATATTTTTATTAATCCGATTTTTACGGCTGGGTTAAAGTTAGCACGTGCCAACTTCAACCCGGACAATAAGTTTGGCGAGAACTGTATCTACCTAACCCTACGGATACTACATGCCTAACTTCTCTACAAGTCTCGCAAATTGGTAATGCGCCTAGGCGGCCATGTTGGTGACGTAAAAATTACGTAATCGCTTTCAATAATCTAACTTACTACAGGCTAGCGAGTACGGCGTATGACGTCACGTCTATGTCTGTTAAACAATTTCCAGCGCATTATCATTTTGTGGAACTTATACAAAGCTTATTTTAGTCCGAAATATTGCTAAAAACATTGAATCATAAAGCTTACATTAGCGTTATATTTCGTATTACAAAGCATATAAAAAATACTGTGTTTTCTATGGGCTAACAATATTTTAAGCTGTCGGAAGAATTAGAAGACACGTACAGTTGCCCAATTAAGAGGCTAAGTGCGGAAAAGCCCAGCTAAACGAAAGTGTTAATTCATTACATAGTCAAGCTGTTATGGAAAATGCTACACTTAAGAGTTCAACCATTTGCCGGAGATTATTACTTTTTAATGGCATTTTAAGATGCATAATTTATGAGAGGAAGTTTTCTACATAAAGTTTGGTTGTTACACCGTTCAGTTTATGTATTATTCTGACTTATCCCAAACGTATACATAATGTAACATATTTTCTTAAGCTGATAAACGATAACTGCATACTTGTTAAATACATTGACGTAAAAATACGTAAGCGTGTTTCTTTTGCACAACTGTTTCTGATGTTTATACAAGTTTATTAATATTATGCTAAAATATATCTTAATTGTTAATGTTAGTTGCATCTTACATTGACAAATTGCTACGACGACGGGGCCAACTTTGGACCAAAATATGAAGTTTGTATTAGAGAAACTGCATTTTATAAAATAACTGAGACTCTTTCTGTTTAATTTTCTAGGTACTTGAATATTGAAAAACAAAATACCTAATTAATGTATTAAACGAAAAATAAGTTGTTTTATTTATAATTCATGAACTTAGAACTTGATTTCTTCTGGAAGGATTTGATAGCTTTGAGCCATGAGGATGGAAATATCGGTACGCCTTTGCCCTATAATGGTACTATAACGGCTAAATATTCATACTTCATGTCCAACTAACTAGTTTCAAAAACTCCGCAATATTTTCCTTTTTTATTTCGGAAATCAGCTGCAGGGTATGTCGCACTCATACCGAAAAAAAACCGCATTTGTCTTCCCTAGCCCTAATGGCCATGGTGTGAATTATTTCCTACGATTTCTGGTTGGAGAAAAACAAAATGTATCCCCATGTACCTACGTTCTCATTTCCCGCGCGTGATCTCACTTGATTGGGGGAAATAGGCTAATCTGGGGCTTACTGATCCACTTAGTAAGCAATGCGACTGGACGCTCGAAATGTCACTCGATACTCGATAGGATTGCACGATATCTAGTCACACTATACTAGAGTATAATGTAGTTACAATTGGCAAAGGAGTTACGCATTCAGGCAGCTAACGATATCTTTGTTTTGTTCGAATTTATTTGGCATACTTTAAGTTGCAAATACAATAAAATTACATGTTTTGGTTAACACTTAAAAACATGCAATTTGGAGGCGGTTTTTGAGACGGCAAATGGCGGTTATTATAAGGGGCTGAAAATCTAATCTTACATTCAAAAAATAATACTGGTCTATTTTGAATAATTGATTTTGACTTGGATTCATATCATAATTATGACTGTAATCGTCCACTGCTAGACGTAGGACATTGAAATCATGTACCAGTATAAATATCATACACGTCGATAATTGAGCTACTAACTGCGTTCAAACTATAGGTAGGTATACTCAAGGTTCACGATTTGTTAAACATCATTACCCATATAAGGGCCATTACACAATATAAAATCTGAGCTAAGTACAAAAGCCGAGGTTGGCGAACTCGATTCTGCGGCTAGTTTCACAACATTACGCCCACAATCGGATTAGAGCCCTTTACTTTCAATCGAGAATTGATTCTATGACGCTTAGCTCAATTTTTGAGACGAATTTTAATATCGTATATGTTTCATGTAAGTAGATCTACCACCAAACTTGTGGAATATTTTGTGATCATTGGCTGTATATCACTTACGCTTGTACTCTTATTTAGTATCAGCGGACATTGGGATAGTACTACCTGATTGCTACTTGATTTTTCCCGTGCTTTTGACTGTATAAATATTGATTTGTTTGTATCAAAGCTTAAGTATTATGGATTTGAACCAAATACAGTACTCTGGTTCCAAAGTTATCTCACCAACCGCCAGCAACGTGTGGAAATCAGATTAGGCGATGGCTCATCTCTTGTTTCGTCGGTCACCTCGGTTCATAGAGGAGTTCCACAAGGCTCAATACTGGGCCCCATAATCTTTATTTTGTATTGTGCAGATATCATTAACTCCCTGAAGAGTTGTAGGTACCATATTTATGCAGATGACGTACAAGTCTATATCTCCTTTAAGCCAAGTGACTATGACATCGCGATAAAGGAACTAAACGACGATCTTGACAGAATAGCATGTTGGGCTGCAAACAACGGCTTGGTACTTAACCCCACAAAAACTAAATATATGCTATTTGGGACCAAGAACCAAGTCAAAATAGTACCGGCAACACTCAACGTTACCCTACTGGGTGAGTCGGTCAGTCGAGTCAGTGAGGCCCGTAATCTGGGTCTGAATATGGACACTGAGTTGAGGTTCGAAGCACACGTGGCAGAGTCAGTGCGCACATGTTTTTACCGGCTTAAAGTCCTTTATAAAATACGGCCTTTTCTATCCGAGGAGCTACGGATCCAGCTGGTTGAGTCACTAGTGTTATCCAACTTAAACTATGCGGACACAGTTATTGGGCCCCGTCTTCTGGCACGAACTGAGCGACTGATCCAGAGGGTACAAAATGCCTGCGCTCGATTCTGCTTTTCAATCCCACCAAGAAGTCACATCACGCCATATCTGAATAAACACTTCATCCTCAAGATGAAATCACGCCGAAAGTTGCACTTAGCATGCCTACTTTTTGGAGTTATAAAGTACCGGCAGCCGACCTACCTATACAACAAATTGAGCTGGATCGCCAGTAAAAGGGAATGTGCAAGTAGACAGTGCTCGCAACAACTTCTCACTCCATCACACAAAACAGCTGCTTTTAGGGGAAGTTTCAGGTACGCCGCATCCAAATGCTGGAACAATATTCCCCCGCCGATAAGAAATCTGAAATGCCTTGGTACCTTCAAAGTTCGACTTCGGCAGTTTCTTATCACCACGCAGCAAAAACTGGGTTCGACTATTTCGAACACGTCCATTATATAACTGGCTTTCGTGTTCTTACCGAGTTGATGCGAATGGCGGCTCTCACCTGTGATATCCCGTATCTGTATATAGTACCATTAGTATTTAGTATGTTTATATATGTTTGTATGTAAATATATTTATTAGCTAATACACATATTATTTATCCTTATTTATTTATTGTAAACACATTTTAGATTACATTTTATAATAATTACGCTTTATTTGTATTTACACCTAGGCCACCACACACTACATAATAATAATAATAATAATAAGATTTCATCGCAATAGTTCATTTATATAAATATCTTTTCTCCACTGTCCCAACACTACTTGAGCTCGTCTGCTGGGCGTCCGTACGTCACTGCAAGGATCCAGCAGAAAATCAGCGTCAGGCACATTTGCCTGACACATGCTGAGCTGGACTCCCATTTGGTGCAACTGGGAGACGCACACCGCACTTGTCGTTTGTTTTTTGTTTTTTTTAATCTTTTCATGTTGTTACCTTTTTTTATGTTGTTGTTATTTTTTATTACTTAATTGTGTTTTGGTGTGTTGTCTTTTGTATGTACCAAATAAATGTTTTATCTATCTATCTATCTATCTATCTACCTCAAAGAAGATTGGCTACTGCAGTCATATAATAATAATTTTCCGCTCGGAAGGCATGCCGAGAAATCCATACAAATAATAATAATTTTATTTATTTAGGCAACAAAGGCCCACGGATTAGTAAACAAAGATACTTAAAGAGATAAAAAAATATTTAATGGATTCTTACATAATAAAAATCATGCTTGCCTAACACCTGCACAGTGTGCTGCAACATAGGTGAATCAAACAATATGAGAACACGCCAGCGACAACTATCCACACAGAGTGAAGTAGTTGCTGTGACCGAAATCGTCATCATCTTCACTATTGCAACTGTAAATAGGTATCCCTTCTTCACAATCTAAAAAGTTCCTATTTTCTCATCTAGCGCTATCCCTCTCATGCAACTTAAAGATAATCGCGTTGCGCGTATCATTGATTAAAGTATGTGTCGGCAAACGTAAACGATTGCTTGTAATCTTGAGTGTCATATTTATCAATAAGAGATAATCTACATATATTGCACTTTGATTACTACAGACAATCTCGGCCAGTACTCGACTACGTAGTCCATTTTGACCCTTACTACCTAAATAGTAAACTTACTAATAATAGAAAGAAACATACGTTTAAATAATAGTGCATTAAAACGATACAATACAGGAAACATTTTAACTAAGGTGCAAATTTGCCAGAAGAAACTTAACGAGTTTACGACTTAAGGGATTTTTAATTTTGATATGTCTTGGAACTAAAGTGTAAAGTAATCATCTATGAAAGATGTTTAAGAAACTGATTTAATGAAATATAGGTGTTTAAGGTAGGTACGGTCATTACCCCACCACTTCTGGGGGGCTGCTGGTGCACCACCGCCGTGTACGTAGAAAGCCGTGCACTTTCATTGTTATTATTTTTTTTTCAAAATATTTTGTAAGAAGGAGATGTGATGTATTGCGAATAGAATTACTATTACAATAAACTAGTTACGCGTGCTGTGGTAGAGGGCGCGGTAGAGAGACGTGCGACACTGACTTTGACAGTTGACAATTGACAACATGATAATGCACTCTGAGTCTGGGTCCCCAAGCGACACCACGTATAACAAAAATTATTATTATTACTTATTTTATAAGATTTAATCTTATGATCTTACAAACTCGTTCACTAACAATCTGTTTTCAAATGTATGTATTTTCAAACTATACCCAATACAGTTACATAAAGCAGAAGATAGTTTTCACATATTTTATTGTTTCTTACTATATGTGGTAGATTGTCTGTTATATTTATAGCTGATTGTTAGTTCATATTTTGCTGATTAAAAATTTCAAATCTGATAAAAAAATAAAAAAGTACCGATTAAACAATTAATATAAATGTTTTCTATTACTCATACAGAACCAACAAAAAAATGGATAAAAAATCTCCACAATACGTAAATATGTACTTATAAAAAAAAATATGATAACTTGAATAGGTACTAGAATCTAACATATTATTTAACGATAAGAAAATACATAAGGTTAGTGAACGTAGATAAAGTTGTTTATCAGAATAACTAAGTACGTGGAAGTCTATGGGTAATCTCTGCATAAACCAATAGGAAACAGTCGTGAACCTCCTTTTGACGACGTATGTAGTCTAAAGGTTCGAGTACGGGACTGCTGGACTGGACTCACGAGGTCGTGGGTTCGATTCCCACAGGATACAAATACTTATGTAATGAATATAAGTTGTGTTTGTGTTTGTGTTGGTGTTTCCTAATATTAATTACTAGCTTTCCGCCAGCGGCTTCGCCCGCTATCCCACAGGAATCATACATTTACCCGGATAAAAAGTAGCCTATGTGCTATTCCAGACTATAATCTATCTCTGTGCCAAATTTCATCCAGATCCGTTCAGTAGTTTTTGCGTGAAAGAGTAACAAACATCCATCCATCCTCACAAACTTTCACATTTATAATATTAAGTAAGAAAGAAGTAAGATAAGATAAGATAAGAAGTAAGAAGTAAGATGTATTTATAAAAAATATATACATATAAATATGTATTACATCCATTCTTTAGTACCCATAGTACAAGCTTTGCTTAGTTTGGGACTAGATGGTGCTCTGTGAAAATGTCTCTAAATATTTATTAATGTATTTATTTTATTTATTTATCTCTTTAAAATGGCAAGCTTGATAGACAGATAGATAATTTAATTAGGACGATATCATTTACAACAACATAAATATATGTTTTAATATTAAGCCACAAACATCGAACCAGTTTTGCTCATGCATAAATTTTTATTGCGCTACCATTTTTAAATGAACTTTGTATAGGTAGTTTATCAATACTCTAAGGCGAAGTTCTTACCTATTAGTGATGTATATGAGTAAATAACTTCGCAACTGGATTAATGAAGTCAAGACACTGTTATTGCATTTGCCAATTAAAAGTCTAGTCTTTGACCTTTGTACTAAATATTTTTGTCAATATCAAAAATAATTAAATAACATAATTAAAATAGGTATCCACATTAAAGAAGAATATATACACATACAGAATATAATAAATATCATAAATATTTTCCATGTAATATTTATAAGACAGAAGCTTTTTTGATCAAAAGAATATGGAACTGTATCTGTAAATAAATAAGATAACAAATAGCATATTAGTGTCATCAACATTATATATTTTTTGCGATAACAGGAATCGTACCAGGAAAATTCTGGTTACTTTTATCATTACTTGGAAGAGTCAAAGACTAGGTACTTATGGCTTATTCATAGTTCGTCTTGGTTGAATGAATAAATATGATAGCGAGCGAGGCTCATCCCTAATACAAAGTCTGCGCGCTAAAAATAAACTGGCAATTTAAAAAAAAATGTTTGGCCTAAGGCTAGGTGTACGCTGGCGTTTCGCCGATATGTTTAGGTCCCATGTAATAGGGGGCGAGCCTATTGCCATCAACCGGGCACATATCCAGACACCGACTGCTACTGTGAATTTCACAGAAAACCCAACAACACTTTTCTCGACCAACGCAAACGCGACTGCTACACTTGAGGTTCTGGGTGCAATTCCCAGGTCGGGCAAAGTGTTATTAGGTTTTTCTAGTAAATTCTCAGTAGCAGCTTGGAGTTTGGATTTGTGCTCGGTTAATAGAAATAGGCTCGCCTCCTATTTACGGCATGAGACCTAAACATATTAGTACACTTCTGCCTACCCTATATTTCTGTACATGTATGTATATGTGTGATATGTATGTATGTATATGTATATGTATGTATACATATGTATTCCCATATGTATTCTCCATACAGGTGTATGTACCATTAAAGAACTTTTTTGTCCCAAACACTGATTATTTCATAATACATTTTACAATATTATGAATTTATATGCTCAAATAAATGGAAACTGCGTTTTACATTTTATAGATATTTAACCTAGATCCATAATTATTTAAAAAAAAAACATTGTGTTTATACAGAGAGGCTTAAACAACGTCGTTAACATAACAAGCCCTAGTTTAAGTTTCTCACGTAATCTTTTACGAGCCCCGCTATCTCTTGGCTTCGGCCCAATTTCCAGACAATACTGTTAGGCATTGTGTCAAAGCTCTGTTTATATTGCCATAGTGGATTTGCAGTTAACAGCAACGAGGTTAGGTTTTTTTCTTACCAGGCACGGGGAAAAGTAGCGTAGGACTGCCTTCAATGAAATCGATAGACAACTAAAACTCTAGTGGTCCTTTTTTTTTATGTTGACTGGGGGATGAGAAAAATAACTTTTAATTTGAGAAAAATCACGCCATTTTGGCGTTTTCCATGCTAAGAATACCAGCTATTTTAATGAAAGAAAAAATCGACTGCGTCTTCTCATTCGGTACACCAAATGGTTCAAATCCTGCCCGCCAGTCGATTTTTTCCTTCTTTAAAATAGGTAGCTAAAACTAAAGTGTTAAAAGTACTCCTTTATAAAATAAACCATTACCTGGGTCAACTTTACCTACATAAATAGAAATTACAAAACGTCCGACAGAAAATCGACTTATCTTCACGCTTATAATAAACTGAAGAAAATGGCTACAAACACGTAGATAACAAACACTAAAGCTATTGCCTTCAATTGCATTATGTTGATCTAGTTATAATCTAATAGGCTCTCGCTGAGTGGCTTCAAAGATACATTAACGCTATGCATTATAGGACAATTAATTGGCTCTATAAGGATTACTAACCAAGTCCCGCGGCCTTACCCGCGTTGATTACGATTTCCCCGCTCTCATGGGAATTGCCTTACAGGATGGCGAATTAATTACCTGTACGTCAACCATGAGTTGCGCCGAATTGCTTTCGATAGGTTTTTTACGCATCGAAACGCTGTAATTTTTTTTTATTGCATACAGTGGCAGACGAGCAGGCGGCCCACCTGATGGTAAGTGGTAACCGCCGCCCATGGACATCAGCAACGTTAGGGACAGAGCTGAGCCACTGGCTACTGTATATGGTAGAGATCTCATTAGTTTAGTTCCTTACGTAACCGCTAGAGGCAATGCGAGGATTTACCATACAAATATTTTACGGCGTCGCTAGCGAATTTGAGTGAGAAAAACTCATGGTCGAGGCACTGTACTGCTTTAACGTAGTGTGTTATTGGTAACATATAACATGTGAGACATAATTTATAATTTGTATCTTTATACAATCCCGTAATAAAGTGATTAATTTTTTACCAAAATTTTTACAAAATACTATGCATCACCGCCCGCGCCGTACAATGATTTACGTGGCAGCGAACGCACGCTTTTTATGTACTCGCTATCTTTTGATAGATAAATACCTAGTACACCTACGATGATATCTTGCTATGTCTTTGCATACGAAATTAAAGGGATTGGTGATAAATTCAAAATTTAGAAAACCCCCGACACGAAATGTAAGTTGCCATTTTGTGCTGGCGGCCATCTTGTTTTTTTTTTATAGTTTATAGTATTTTCCTAGCATTTTATACCTATATTGTGGGAGGTGTGAAAAAATATGTAATCCGCTATTTTGTGCCGGCGACCATTTTACACCGATTTTCATCAAACATAGCTAAGAACACTCTCGACTAATTCACCTTTCAAATAAAAATAAACAAAATCAAAATTGGTTCATCCGTTCGGGAGCTACGATGCCACAGACACACACACACACGTCAAACTTATAACACTCCGTCGTTTTTACGTAAAAATTACGGCATGTATTTTTTATTGATATGGATTGTTTCGTGATCTGATTCATCTGCTAGAAGGATGCAGGTAATTAGGTTAAATCCCTACCCTGTATATTCCATCTTTTGTGAGCGTTATAGTTTCTAAAGCTTCGCGATTAGTGAGTGAATGGTATTTATAACCGAAAAAAAGGGGGAAATTCTCAATTTGGTTCTAATAATAATAATCCTTACTAATATTATAAATGCGAAAGTAACTCTGTCTGTCTGTACGTCTCGCTTTCACGCCAAAACTTCTGAACCGATTTAAATGAAATTCGGTATACAGATAGTCTAGAGCCTGAGAAAGGACATTTTAATGCGAAAAAAGCTGGCGAAAGGCTTTAAGAGGTTGAACGAAGGGATGAACACCCAGACCACGCGGGCGAAGCCGCTGGCAGAAAGCTAGTAATATATATTTATATTTTCAGTTATAATATTAGTAATGATAATATTTTATAGGACTTCGTAAAATTTCTTGATAAAAACGTTTTCATAATAGCTGTATCTCGCAGTTTATTCAGTATTTGAGTTGATATAGTTATTTCCACTCCCACGAGAATTATACGTAAATCCTTTTAACGGATTAGGACCTCTCAGACAAATTTAGTTTGTAAGCTTTATTAGTTTACGGAATTCCGTGATTGATATCGAATTTACTGTAGATAGAGATCTATGATATAATTACTACAATCGTTTACTTTCGATTGACAAGTAGATACGTATAGTTATCATCATAATAATGTTAAGATATAAACCAGTACTTACACGAAAAAAGTATGTCGTTGCTGAATTACAATTAAATAAGAAATCACAGACATTATTTCCTACTTTTTATGAATCAACATAGAATCATTAGACAGATCCTAACTGATAATTTAAAATGTTTAAAATAAAAATTGATACAACTAAATATCATTTTCAAAATCAGTTCGCCCATTAAAGCATACAAAATCCGCCATTTTGATTTTTTTTTTATTTAATGTACCCATCAAGACGAATCTAATGAGGTGTCATTTATCTAAATCGGTTGAGCCGTTGAGTAGTTACGACCGGACATACATACCTACATATATACATTCATACGCGTCAAACACAAATAACCCTTCCTCTCCTTCGGCAGTCGGGTAAAAAAACACACCTACACTTCTTTTCATCGTGTCCATAGTACTCAAGATTTGCTGTACCCGAACAAAAGGACGGGTTTGAAACGTTTGCACATTGCGTAATACCTACGCGAGGCACTAAAATACAACCTTGAATAACAAAGCTCTACTCACATGACCGCAAAGCTCTTGTGAGCCCATTGTCAGGCGGACGCGGCACCCGGGTCTTCTGTCCAAGCAGCTTATGTGCCTGCACCTGAGCTTCAGTGTCCTCCAAATCCGCCATGTTTTGATAACTAAAGCCGAGTCTATATCAACGGTAATTCGTTCGATACCCTGAAAAAGATTTGGCTAAATTAACTTTTTCTTTCCAACTCAAATGAAAAGTAGTTTAGTAAAAAGTTTTTTTAGTTGCTAATAAATATAAATTTATTGTAATTGAAATAAAATAGATACATAATTGTCAATTCGCTTGTACTTTGTATAAAAATGTACTGTTTATAAATTGCAATTGCAATTTTTTATTGTAATAATTAAGTTAGTTGACGAAGAATACCAAGGTGTACCATACTAAGGTGAGTGTAAAGTGTATAGATAATGATAACGATGAATTAGACATTATTTTTCAATAATTATAGTAGGTATCGAATTACATAGGTATCTACATAAATCGAACATTGCTCATCTTTAATAAAAACACATTAAACACATAACCCTCCTCCTTCGGTAGTCGGGTAAAAATATATTTTTACGTAATTCTATTAATTTAAGACAAAAATAATTACTTTTGTAAATAAAATGTGCTATTAAAACGGCGTACATGAATTTTTCATCATTTAAATTAATTACATGCCTACTATTGAAGCGTTAACCCAGACCTCTGCACAGTTCAAGAGCCGAGGTTGCGTCCGATATCAAATTATAATTATCAATGTAAGCTTTTTGTAACTAACAATGTCTGCTGCTAGCAAAATTGGAGTGCCATTTAAAATAGATGTTAGTATTTTAACCTTCGTTTATAATGTAATTAATTATGTAATCTTGTCACTTGTTTATATATAAAGTTGAGACTGCATAATAATTATATGTACATAAATTATGCTTATCTCATAGCAAATATATTAAAGCTAAATCTTAAATTTATGTTTCCTAATAATGCATTCATTACTAATGGCACTATAAAAGCAATATTATTTGTGAATTTTAATTCACCAAATTAATTAATACCTACTCAATATTATTAGCTAACTTATAAAAAACCTAATCGTTAGAATTTATTTTTACATACTAGCCAAAGGAAATTAAAAAAGTTGATTGAAATTTTACAATTAAATTCTCTAAATTATATAGGCACCAATGTCAGCAAAAAACACCTATGAACCGTCTCTATTTATTATTGCACAAATCCTCAGTTATTGCTTAACCCTTTTCTTACAGAAACAATTACTGCAACTAGTTTGACTTTTCGAAAGTACCTATTTATATGGTCTAATTGAAATAAAATATTTGAATTTGAATTTGAAATTTACTACTAATGTATAATTACTTATACAAAATATACAAACTCATCCGAGTAGAAACCCATAAAAAAAGTTACACAAACAACCAACAGATGGTTTTATACACAAATAAAGTAACACTTACACAAAGCTCAATATCGAAAAGAAAAATCCAAATAAATTGCACTAATCGCAAATAAAATTACACGAATTACATTATTTTAATTGTTTTAATAAATCACACAACACACGCGATCTCTGACCGACAAGCCCGAGTACAGTGACACAAATTACCGATCTTTATCGAGTATTATATTGTACGAGTATTTATCAATTGTGCGCAAGATTAAAGCCTACGAGCCGCGTGGTCGGCGCCGGCGCATGGCGAATATTGTCAACTGGTGGGCCGCGCAACCAACACACGAGGTTGTCGGCCTTGAATAAAATAAACAGTATAGGTTGACGATACCTGTTGCGTGGTCAGCGAATTGTAAACCAATACTCATCGTCGGATGAGTACCATAGTTATATACCATATGAGTAGAGAGCACCATAGTTTTATTCGCAAATCCGTATTAATGTTCAATTAGATTTACAATGAGGAACACTGTCGTGGTTTTCCTGTATTAGGTTTGTACAGGAACAATTGTTTTAGTAATTGCCAAATACGGATATCCACAGGCACAGGTTAAAGGTCGTTTTTCAGTATGAGTACATCATGTGGAGTGGAAGCGGCTCTCGAATATTAATAATCATAATAATAAGAAATAATAATATTATGTAAGAATAATAATATAATATCTACTGCTTAAATGGGTTCATTAATTCTTTCTTTCTTTAAAGTTAACCCAAGGGCTCTCTATTAATAACCTAAATAAAAAATTTTGAAAACCCCCGACACGAAATGTAATTTGCCATTTTGTGGTGGCGGCCATCTTGGATTTAAAATGTATCATAGTGTATAGTATTCTACTAGTTAAGCCCTTTCATTTGATACCCATATTGACGGAGTTGTGAAAAAATATGTAATCCGCTGTCTTGTAGCGGCGGCCATCTTGGACCGATTTTCATCAAACATAGCTAAGAACACTCCCGACTAATTCACCTTTCAAATAAAAAAACAAAATCAAAATCGGTCCATCCGTTGGGGAGCTACGATGCCACAGACAGACACAAACAACACCCCGTCGTTTTTGCGTCGGGGGTTAAAAAGCGACCACCTTTTCAATTTCGTGTTAAAATTATAAATAGAAAAAAATTACCGGATGCATTTTTTTACTTATGTAAAATGTGTAAGCCAAAATGTATCCATGAACAGATAAATGCACTTGGGTACATATGTTTAATATTATTTACTTAGTAATTAATTATTGTTTAGCTTTAATAAGGGAGACTACTCCCATTTACAAGCCCATACTTTAAATGAGCTAATACTGACAATAACATATCAGGAAAGTAAATCGAGTTAAACTTTGTCCAAGCTAGGAATCAAACCCATGATCTCATAGCAGCTGTGCCCTTGACCAACCACTAGACCATTGAGTTAGTGGAAAAATAGTTTAAAAACCAACAACAACAAACACCGTTCTAATTAGTTGAAAATCTTATCTTTTCGCGACATTTTAATAGCATCAATAAAATAGTCATTATCTTAAGAATAAAACAGAATATTCTACTAATAGCCTACATTGATTACAAATACGAACAACTTGTCACTAAGCTAACTAACTTTGAATTTGTTTATTTAACTACCGTTTATTTCGAAGTAATCACGATACATAAATTTATGTCTGTGTAGTAGACTTGACATCTGCACGAGATAAAGTGCGTAGTAACAGCATACAGTCAGATCTCCAAATAAAGCTATACGATACGACCACCAATCTCCCTTATATGAAGTATGAAGCAATAAAATTAGCGTAATCAAAAACGTTATTATTCAAAATAGTTCTAGTACATAATTTATTGCTTATTTTCTTTTAAATGCATGTATTTTATTTTGTTTGCATTTTTAGTTTTGTTTGACCTTTGTTATAAAAAAAAAGATTTATTTGTTTAATATGACGACGTCTGTGATCTGGTGGTTCGAATAGGCACCGGACTGCTGACCATGAGGTCGTAGGATCGATTCCCACAGGACACAAAAATGTATGTGATGAATATAAATGTTTGTGTTTATCTGGGTGTTTCTTGTGTATTATAAGTAGGTATATTATACGAAAAGTGCGTAAAGTTACAAGTATATAAGTTATATATCCATTGTCTAAGCTTTGCTTAGTTGGGACTAGATGATACTGTGCAACAAATGTCCGAAAATATCTATTTATTTATTTTAATCAAGTTTTCGAAAATATCTCTAACAATTTTAATGAAAATTTCAGGGTGCTTACGAGAGCGAAAAATCCATCTAGCTAGGTCTTATAAACTGGACAAATTCTTTTTCTTTTTTAAACCTAGCAGAGCTCAGACCCCAAGGTATGTAACATCACAGTCATATTAAATATATCATGTAACAGGTAGAGCTTACACAATCTAAATCTCATCTATTATTCAAAGCCATTCTTGTCTATTTGAATACTTATTTAAAATAATAAATAATATTGAATGAATTTATATGCATGACGAATTAAATGTGCCACACCGATGCAAATTAAAATGAATATATTTTTCAAATTACTTTTAATTTTAGAAGTGACGTTATTCTAGGTAAATATAGTATTTAAAACGGTAATAATGTCACAAACTTGAACAAGAACGTTTATTTATTTGAAGGCCATTTTCTCATGAATATTTGAAATCGTTATCTTCGTTGTTTAAACTAAATCGAGGCATGACGTAATTATTGTCAGCGTATATTTTACAATCATATTGTTGTAAAAATCATATTAAATACCTACATAATATGATGACTACTAAATAAATAGGTAATCATCATCTTCCTAGCCTTTTCCCAACCATGTTGAGGTCGGCTTCCAGTCCAACCAGATGCGGCTGAATATCAGTATTTTACACGAAGCGGCTGCCATCAAACCTACGCAACCCAAAATCTGGGCAGTACCGATATTCGAAGGAGAGACGGGTTGTCACTTGTCAGGCTTTTTGACTTCTGACTACCAGTAACGATTGTCATAGGAGTTCGTATGACACCCGGGACCGGCTTTACGTGCTCTCCGAAGCACGGAGGGGTGCTCTATGTGTTATGAATCACTCATCCACAGACTGACCTCGGCAAGCGTAGCTTAACCTTGCAGATCAGTTGATCAGCGTTGCTATAACTTAGCCACGAGCCTAAATAAATAGGTGACTAAAACTTAGTTAATAAAAGTATAATAATAAAACTATTTAAAATAATATAATTATCTCTTGGTTATCGCATAGCATTTGCTGCATTAAAACCGGTACACGTTAAAAAGTAGGTTAATATACCAAGGTTAATGTCATTACATTAACCTTGTTAATTTTATCGGAAAAAGAACTTCATTCAATAAAATGTCAAAATATATTTAACGTATCACTCGTTGAATTAAAACTTTACTCAACCATGACCTTGACTGGAATTATGCGTATGAGCCTAGCATAGTACTTACAACAGTCGGGTAAATGCACCCATAACATAGTAGTAGTATTTTTACATGTGAGTATTAGAAGAAAATTTAGTTTTTAATACAGCCGCATGCAGCAATCCAGCTACTCTATAACCTATCTCTAGCAAGATTAGCACGTGAATAAGTAAATATCAAGTATAAGGAAATATTAACTAATAGACGTATTACGTAGATGTTTATTCCCTATTAAATGGGAAACACCCAGACCCCATCTTCTATAATTTTGTGACAAATATAATTTACATCAAAAGTTAATAGAAAACGAGTCAAAGATACAATAATTCTACTAACTTTACGATAAAGTGGCAACCATAGCATTTTAACGAAAACAAAGTCAGAATTGCATCCTTTCAAATTCCGAAGAGAATAGTCCAAGCCTTTACCATCGATAATAATATTAATAATCATTGTAATAAGGCAACTATGAGGCACGGTTCAAATTCCGAGCTGTACATGAGATTTATTTACAGGTACATGACATTTCCAGTATGGAAGTCGATCGAGTTAATGTTTCTCCTCCAGAATGAGATTAGGCCAGCGGCAGCGTACTCGTACTCGTACTCGTACGTAGTACTCGTAGTCCGTCACGCTGCCGCTGGCCTAATGGGCGTTACCAGACTACACGCTGCCAAGAAAATCTCTAGTAGGTTTTCTCACGACAGAAAAATAAACGACATAATAATGTAGACGACTACATCTTTTTCTTAAATTCAATTTAAAAAAGACCAATTAGACGGTTGACAATTGAAGAACGACAGAAAAAAGTGCTTATCTTATTTTTTATAGTAGTGTAATAGAGTTTTTATCGTGCCTAGGCAAATGTCTTGCTGATTTGGTATCGTCAGTTAAGACTCTGGTCAACTCAAAACTGCTATTAATTTTTCATCAAAAGACCACACCACAATACGTCAAACGTCTGAATTTTAAAAAAATACCATGATTCTCTGACGGCGTTTCTCTTCAGAGCTCAGCTAGGAAATACCAAAACCATCTAGTATAAAAACAATTAAAACATTGACGTGTAAAAGTGTTTCTAACAAATGGGCGCTTTACCTTGACTTTACAACCGCAAAAAAACATTCGCTATAAAAAGTTCAATCAACTTAGCCGTTGTCATGCCGGTTTATCTGTAAAGCATGGATGTTCGTAGAATTTTATTTAAGTTCTGATTTTACGGGACCTTGGCTCGCAGAATATTAACGGGTATACATAGTGACAAGAGGTTGCTGATTCAGCTACATGTCTGGAACCATACCACGAAGTTTCGACTGACAGATTATATGTTTTTCTACTACAAAAGTGTTCAGACAATATAATGTTACAAAGAGGAAAGTTTTGTTTTTTTTTGTAGCAAATCAACTCAAAAACTACTATACCGATTTCAAAAATTCTTTTATTAATAAAATGCTACATTATCCCTGAGAAACATCGTACCCGGAGCGAAGCGAGGGCGGGTCGCCATTTATTTTATAATATAACTGCGCCTCATACAGTTTCTAAGCGCGACTGCTACGCTTTAGGTCCTGGGTTCGATTTCGCGTCGACTATAGTAATACCTACGAGATTTTTCTGTGAAACTTTCAGTAGCAGCTCGGCGTTTGAAATTATACCAGTTAAGGCAATAGACTCGTCCTCCATTAAATGGAACTTAAGCAACATGGAGCCAACTGTGGGAATACATTTGTGCTTTTTGATGACAAAAATACTGTAGGAGCAATGTTTTATTTATAGAAAAACATATCTCGAATGCGGTCCAATTGCCTCATTAAAACAAAAACATCAAAAAACATTCATTTATATTTTATTCATGTCGGCAATATTTCGCATAGAAACTGATAATACTGTTGGCCAGTGTCAATAAACGACAAATTGGTACATACTTCATGTGTGCTGATAAATAATTCATAGTGACATAGGTACTCAGGAAACAAACAAGTTTTTGCTCATAGTAATAAACTTACGAACAACGCTAGGTACTTACCATAACTAGGTACTTACTCACTTTGAGGTCATTCTTATTCAAATTCAAAATATTTTAATTCAATTAGACCATATAAATGGGTGAAGTGTGAAGTCTGCCAACCCGCATTAGGCCAGCGTGATGGACTATGGCCTAATCCCTCTCATACCGAGAGACCTGTGCTCAGCAGTGGGACAATTAATGGGTTGGGGATGATGATGTACAAATAGGCACCTTTGAAAAGTCTAACTAGTTGCACGATTTCAAAAAAGTAGGACTTATGGAAAGATCCGGCATGAAACTCCATAGTCACTCTTTTAAAAAATATAATAAGACAGTAACAATTTTTTGTTGTTGTGAATAGTATAAGTCTGTTGCAGTTTGATGTGTAAGGATTAGAAAAAAAAAGGAAAATAGCCATAGCAGAGCCGACCAATCCCAACAGACAGCACCTGTATAATATAATACTGTATGAAATAATGACGCCTTTGAGCTAGGCGTTTTATTTGCATGTTGCTTTTAAGAAATTGTATTGTAATTGTCACCGTTGCGATTTAAATGTGTTGTATTTTAAACTATAAGGCGTTGCTCAACTGACGATCTCTAGGAAAAAACACCGATAGAAACTCGTAGAATTATGGTTTCTTTTAAAGTGGAACCCAAGACATCTAGCGTTGCCGCCGACAAATAAACCTAGCATATTAGGTATATAAAGCATTAGATATGACACACTATTCTATTTGTGTGATTTTATTACGGTGCCATTTAAATACTAATGTTCAATAATATGATCACTTTGTCTATCATATCAGCCTATTGCCGTCCACTGCTGAACGTAGGCCTCCCCCAAAGAGCGCCAACCATCCCGGTCTTGGGCAGCTCGCATCCATCCGCTGCCAGCCACCTTCTTTAAATCGTCGGTCCATCGTCTTTATACTTTGTCTATAAAGTTGATATTGCTGCAAAAAAATAATTTCAGTATTTCTCCGCTCTTTCCCCAAATCGGCATAAACAGACTCAAAGCTAGACAGATAGCAGAAAAATGTGTCTGGCGACCGATAAATATAACGTAATGATGTATCAATCATTTTCAAACACTAGCTGATAAAGTTGATTGATTAGGTTGTGTAGTACCGCCTCTAGTACTTACTGCTTATCAATAACTCTGGAGTTATTAACAAGGTTAGTAGGTATATGAATGATCCAAGGCCAAAGGTAATTATATAGTGGACTAGTGGTACTTCTGTGGTCGTTTATAGCGATTTTATGGTACAAAAAAGGATAATTGAAGGCTATTTTTGTATTTAAATCTAAAGAAGCCTACTCACTAATACACTATTCACACAAAAACATTTACAATATATTTAAATGATACAGATACAACATCATGATATATACGTTGGCATTAGTTGTAATATAGGCAACCTAAGTTGAAGGTAACAACTGCATCAGTTAAAGCGCGACTCCACGTGTGGTCTTGAATAGTCATTCCGAATACGCATGGGAAGGCTTTGGAGCACATATCAGACAGCGATCACCATCACCCACACGAGCATAAAGGTTTTAAGATGTCTGAATATGATTTTTCCCATTGAAATAAAACTACTTTTTACGGATTTTATCGCGTTATATTGATATGCGTCTTGACGTTTCTATTACTAACAGCTACCCTACATTTTTGTTAATTGTTGGCAATCCGATTCACGCCGAACGAGCTCACCGTATCCTTCAGTCTTGCAGTTTTAGGCTTGGATTTAGATTTTATTGAATCTATAATAGGGTTCCAAGCAGGTGGTAAAACCCAGCCATCTTCTCTATTGAAATTTGGATGTTTTTTTAATTTCAATGGCTTCACGAATCATCCTGGGTAGGAATCGGTTTTCTTTTGCGAGGACTTGTGGTTCATCAAATCTGATGTAATGCCGGGCCTTGTCAAGGGTGTGTTCACAAACGTCAAGACGCCTACCACCTTAGTCACCCGTGACCATGGCCGCTGTAAAGGGTCCGAAACGTCGGGATTAAAATAATATCAATATAACGCGATAAAATCTGTAAAAAGTAGTTTTATTTCAATGTCTAGTATTCGCGTAAGTGTCAGAAATCAGTATGATTTTTCCCGTCAACCTGAAAATAGGATCATTCCTTGGCGTAGTTCGATAGCAAATTATTATTGTTTTTTTATGAAATTCTGCCAATAAAGCCATAAACCTAGCACTTATTCAAAATTCTGGAGATAATATAGTGTGCTATATATTGAGAATTTTATAGAAAACATCCGCGACTCCTTTAACTGTACCTCCAAAATGTACCTACATCAGTACATATTTGGTTTTAAACCTTTTTGCCATGTTACATAATAAGTTATTTTACTACCTTCTATTGTATATGGTTAACTAAGTGACCTTGACTTCAAATTCTGTTTTATTGTGTACTGTGAGGTAAACCTGTTCAGCTAAAACAAGTACTTAGTGATAAAATAAACTTGAAACCGGTTAAATGCGGTAAGTTTCCATTGCTAAGTGACTGTGACAATCTACACATTTAGATGTTTTTTCTAGCTCAATTTATCCAACTAACAACAATATATAAAACAAGCGGCCCGTGCGCAGATTCGCCTGCGTGTATCGATAGTTTAAAAAATAATTTCGGCGATTCATTTTTATATAATATAGAATATATTATATAGATCCATAAATATAATATACCTAACATTATAATCACGCCTGTATCCCTAAATAATAAGGCAAAGGCGTACTATTGTTCACTTACAGTTTCAGTCCGGCCCATGTAATAGTCCTCTTATTACATAGAAATTAATATAATTATCCACTAACAGTTTGCTCCTCCAGGGAATGCTATGCTCGAGCATTGCACAGCGGCACAGTGATAGTCCTCTTTCTCGTGTCGTATCATAGAACGGATTTGTAGGATATGTAGGATAAGCCATACCAACAATCAACTATATTGTCCAGTTGCATAACCTCGTAGTTTAATTCATCTAATGTTTTAAAGCATGATGTCAGTTTACTTGTGTTTATAATTAATGCCTTCCAAGACCATTCGTATCTACTGTATTGTTTACAATAGGTCAAAGAGGATTTCGTCACGGATATGAATGAGATAAAAATAATAGGTTAGATTTTTATGAACCATTTTAGTGGCCACAAATATTTTTTCCAGCACGATTCGACACGTCGACATATCATAAAGAAACATAAATCTTGTTACGACAGTAAAATTTATTTAAAGTAGGTTGTGGACAACAAAAACTATGAAAGATCAAGGTCACTCGGCGAGCTATGGAGAGAGCTATGCTTGGTATTTTCTAAGTGACCAAATTAGAAATATAGAGAATCTGTAGAAAAACCAAAACTGTCGGCATAGCCGAAAGGATTAGCAAGCTGGAGTGGCAATGGGCGGGGCACATAGCTCGTAGAAATGATGGCCGTTAAGTATCAGAAAAAATCTAGAGTGGAGACCACCGGAAAGCGCAGCGTTGTACGGCCTGCAAGGAGTTGGACAGATAACCTGGTAAAGGTCGGAGGGAGACATTGGATGCAGGGGCTTTTGAACGGTTCCTGTGGAAGTCCCGTGGAAGTATGATGATGATAATGAGTTTGTTGATTAGGAGTACCTACTTATGAAGAATTTTTTCCCAATCCCAATTTAACTATAACTCTAGACTCTACCTATATTTTGGTCAGGTCAGGTTCCTCCATTCACATAAACAAATAATCCAAAAATTAATACACACACAATTAATACTGGTTCCTACAGGCTTCTAAAATAAAGAGAAATTATATCAGGTACCATATTTTTTTAAACATAAACTCAGTAATTTTATATTATACTTAACATGTAAAATGGCACAGATTGCATTGGTTTATTGAAGACAATTGTTAACAATTGACACTGTAAATATTCCAGCCAATATATTTCTGGGTCTGGGTCTGAGTACCTACGCAGCAGGATACGCATGCAAAAACAAATTAATTGAAAATTGGAACAAAATTACTGTATGTGATGTATCGTTAACTACTGCAGTAATATTCGGAACTGCGGCGTTAATGATTTTGGTTATGGGTTCGTTTCGACTCGTTCGATTTGATAGCAAAAAAAAGAGTTTTCCTGCTATCAAATAAACTCTTCAAAAACAAACAAACTCTTCAGATTCATAATATTAGTATACCGAGGCAGACCGTATCAGCTCGAAGGTTAAATCTGGGCCCGGTCTAAAGGTAGACCGGGCCCAGATCCAACCGTCGAACTGAGATTGACAATTTCATAGATTATAATTGCTACGTGCTATTTTATTGCTTTGAATATGTGCGCGGAGTAGGTACTGGTATAATGTATGTTTCATGAGAAAAATTATAAACAGGCTTCACTCTGTCAGATAACGTTGGCGATTTCGCTGTAGCTGTACAATCTTAACAACTTCGCATACTCGAGAATTTAAGGTGTGGCGCTATATCATGTTGAAACATAATAACAGAATGCACAAATTTACTCATTCATCACAGTACAACGACAAAGCGAATTAACATAATTTACTATTGACAAGGCTAAGTGACTATTTATTATTCCGTGCACAAGTTGACTGTAGACTCGACACCCAGAATAGAATACATGATCCCTTATTATAAAACAAGATTAGATAACTTGTAGCTAAATTGTCTACTCAAAATGTATTCTTGTTTCAGTCGTAAAACGATGTATGAATATCATGGCTATAATTTATGAAGAGAAAATTTATACTGTTATAGAATAACACTGTTTAATTTATACTTTTATAGAATAACACTGTTTAAAGTACAATGGTGCTCATTGGCCTAGTGCAACTGCTACGCTAGAGGTCCTGGGTTCAATTTCCAGGTCGAGCAAGGTGTTGTTGGGTTTTCTGTGAAATTACTCGAAGCGGCTTAGAGTCTAAAGCTCGCCTCTTAGCTTTTACATGAGAATTAAACATACAACATCGTTGACTATGACATTGCAAGAATAAAAAAGTAATGTCTGAAGTTGGCTAACCTATTTAGTCCGAAATTATTTTTGTAGAGAACAGTAAGAATATGAGCTTAAAGAGTTTATTTTAGAATAACAATAATACTCTTTCGACTTGATTGCTATACTACTTTTATTAGGCGCTCGCTCTACGGAAAAAAAGTTACATTTTATATTATGGTTATACTATAGGTATTCCAATGAAACTGCAATAGATGTAGAAAATTTGTTGTTTGATTATTTTATTACCTACAGTGTAAACAATTTACGAGAGAAAAGGAAATAAAACACCAAAATAAAATTAAATAATGTATTTTTATCATTTAAAAAATAATACAATTCGTTTTACATTATCTCGTTGATAAGCTTAAAGTAGCTAATAATAACTATCACATTCGCTGCAATTTTACGTTAATTTATAACTTATTTATTTAATCTAATTGTATAATACTAAATTGTAAGTTCTTGTAAATGGCTGATAAAAGCATTAAGATTTTTGTATACAATGATTTTTTTTTGTATAAAATAACATCAGACATTTAAATGGGGGCAAAATGTGTCTCATAATCCCTTAAACTTTTGCTTTAACTGGTAAGGAAATTGATGAAAAAAGTTACGGAAAATTTCAACTTCAGCTAATAATAAAACCTACATCTAAAAGTATATTTAATTGGGCTAAAACTAATCTTAGTAAATGGTAAATAAATTCATCTTCTATTTTCATGTATTTACACGAAATTAAAGATGGCACATCTATAAGGTTCGGTAACTCAAAAACATTGTTTATAAAACAAAATATTACAATAAAACACTAAGTTTTCAGAATTAACTAGATTCAAAACGATTTTGGTGATATACTATACGTTTTTAATTAGAGCTTCGATGTTTTAATTTGGAAAATTTCAGATTTTCCTATTATTAAATCAACCTGCAGTGAAGTATCATTTATCAGTTAAATCAACCTGATTTAATACATTTGATAATCAGTAGCTTAACATGGTGATATTTAGGAATAAATAGTACATATTTAAGCAATTTGGTCTTACACATACATGGGAACAAACTCACAAAAGGAACAATCTATATAAAACTATTAACCAATTTATAGTAGCCACAATAATGATTAACCATGTTAGCCATATCGAATAGATTTACGTAGCTGCGTAGGTAGGTACCATCTATTCAAAAGCAATAGTAAAGTATCGAATAATATAATTTACACTTACGATTTACGGTGAAAATTTAAGTAATGCATACTCGCCACATAATCCTATTTATATTATAATTTATACTATTAAATAATTAACTAGTTATCTACAGTAAGTCGACAAAATACGAAAATCACTTATTCTAAATTGCACACAGAAATTCGGTAACTATGATTATGTCTTAACGCCAAAATTGCGTTTAGGAAACCAGTCGTCACTAACTTTAAATGAATCTTCATTCCAATTAAAATTCTTGTTCCAATCCTCTTGGATCCTATCAGAATATCAACGCTTTACTCATGTTAACTGCATCATACTGACGTGGTGATGCATTAAAGTAATATTGAATTTTATTGTTTTGTTTTGTGTCTTGTATTATAACTGTCGGAATGAACATTCTTTCTTTCATATTAATTTACGGTAGTAGCTGTATGTATCGTAATAACTATAATTATGTAATGACACAAGCGTATAATAATATTATGCCACGGGAGTGTCGCAATTGCAACTCATGACCTTTTTACCTGACGCTGCAACCGGCCTTAAATTAAATTCATCTTTTATTTCAATTAATATCACCTGCATTGCTATTATAACAATTATACTCAACTAATCACAACTATTTACTTACAATAATTATATCTAATATTATTAGCTTAGTAATCGTGTTAGAATATATCTAATAGACCACAGACGTAGCGATTGTTTTATTAATTTCTTTAACTTATTAAAATGTCGTGCATGCAATAAAGGTGGTATAAAAATTTTAAAGCCGCTTTTCCAGAGGCAATTTTACAACAATTGATTTCCCGAAGATAATAGTTAAGTAGAATGGAGTTGCTTTAAGTTCCGTATCACATAAAAAATACGTTATTTTCATTTCATACGACATCGGCACATTGTAAGTGACATTTTTAAATTATGGTATCAAAAACCTAATTATCTCGAAAAAAATTGGAGAACGTTACCAGAGTTACACCCAACGTAAGTCGTGCCAAAACAAAAATTGCACAATACAAAGCTTTGGGGACGTCATCGTGATCATCACAGTCAATGTACATGACCTTTTATGTGGTCTGCGGTCTCAAAATGTTTCTTTACATTATCTAAACATATTTACTTTGTAGAGTTCTTAGCTTCGATTCCTTTGTTCTTCTCCTTGTCTTGGCTGGCCATCCTTAGGGGTCCATGCTTCCATTCTTCAGGGTACCCATACTGCCGTACATCATCCCACCACTGTTGCTTACCATCTGCCCAGAAGATGTAGACCACATTCGTGCCTACTAGGACGGCGAAGCATACCCAGAATGCTATCCGCCATTGGGCTAGTGTTGACTGTAAATAGGAAAGTTGAATATTTAATTATTATAAATAGAATATGATTTTTATTTATAATTGTAAATAGAATATGATTTTTATTTAGGGAACGTTGAATGAAATCGGTGTAGCTGTCTTTGATTAATCGAGGGAACTTAGTAGATAAAAAAGAATTCTGAAAAAAGAACCTCCACCATCTTTATTTTGGGCGGTTAGAAGGTTAGCTAGGGCAGTATAATATCTTCGAAAATATTATAAGATATTCTCATCATTTCTATGTTATTAGGAAAAATTAGACCAACTTTATGTAGCTAATACTACATTATGTAGGTACTAACATGTATTATATAGTAACTCTCGATAAGAAAGTGGGTCCCATAAAGTAGAAAACCCGCTCCTCTATTGACAGTAACTACATTACTTTATCAATATACCAAGCAAGAGCCGATAAAACCTATTATTGATTCAATATTATAATAGCGGGTGAACTGAACGCAGTGTCAACAAGATCAGACTAACTTCAAAGACGTTAAGTTCCCCTCTTGTTCGCCTCAATGCCACAAACTTGTCGAAACTTGACACTGAGTTGAAAATGTTTTATAAAAGCCTACTATTGTTCGAAGTTTCAATGACGGGGCTTCTTTGAGAATGATTTTAATTGGTTTGCTTGGTATAACATTATTTAAGTTTGAGAACGGGTATAATGAACCAAATTTTCCGATTGATGGATTCTATTTCCTACACCTCAATATTGGAGGAGGTTCTGAATTTTAAGAACTTTTTATGATACGCCTATTTTTCATAAAACCTAATAATTATGACAGCTAACATTTACCACGTTTCAGGATATAGAATTGGTTTCGCCTTTCCCCTCGATTTTATTTGGATCTCAAAGAACTTTTTGAGGCATAAGGACTCAAAAAGGCAAGCCTTTCCCAAGATACAATTACATGTCTCTTTATTTCTATCATTGAATAACAGGGAATCTTAGCATGGGAATTGGGAAAATGCTTAAAAGCCTGCCAAGTTTTGGATAAGCACTTTCATTACATCACTTTTCATTAAAAATGTAAGCTATTGGTTATAGTATTTAAGATAAAGAATCGTTCGGCTACCGCTTAAATCAAATTTGAGCAAATAGTCATAAAAAATATAACGTACGAAAATACAAAAAGGAGAGATAAAAGTTAAACTACAATTGAGGCTCTCTAACTAAATTCTAAGGGTCTACCCCAATAACTTCATCGTGAATTTTCTCGAGTAAAAGAAGTTACTTCACAAAGGATTTCATCGGTATATGAAGAACCAACTTACTGAAAAAGTTATATTTTTCATTACGGAATCCCTTTTGAAAAGGAAAGTTTATTTTGTAGTAAAACATATCTTCGTGCACTTTATATTGTAAAAATAATGAACTGACGGAAAGGAAAACATGGCATAAAGGAACAGACGAGAATTTATGACCACAACGCACGCAATCTAAATTTTGAGAGAATCTAATTCGGCGATACAATATCTACCCCATTTCGTGAACGCACCACTCTACCTCGCGATACGTGTGACACACCTAACATGGAGTATCGATTCAGACACATTGTATTGATTCGCCATTGTTATTATATTGATGCAAACGCAACTATATCCGCGGAAATCGGGGAAATAAAGAGGAAGCTCAACGGCAATACAATGTGCACGATGCACGACCACTGAGAGTTTACTTCAGTAAACTATCGCCTCATTTTACAACTCTTGTCGTTGTTGTCGACTTAGAAAAACTTAAATTATTGAATAAATACTTACGTCAGGCGTTAATAGCCCTATCAAATAAGGCGTAATAATTCCAGATATTGTTGAAGTCCCGTTGATCATAGCGGTCAAGGATCCCGCGTAGTTTGGCGCCAAGTCCAACGCGTTAACCTATGGACATAAGAATTAATGTTGATCTCAATGCTTGCCAAATTGCCTCTATTATTGGTACATAGAAATGAATGAGTCCTTGTAATTGGGAAGGTCTTGGAAGCTATGCTTCGTTATCCCAAAAAAATCCCAGAGATATATTTTTATTGGGTTAGTTATTTACTCCAAACTTCAGACAGCACAGAGCGGTGCAATGCAAGGAACGACACTGAAGAAAAAGCTATAAATGTATGTTAGAATAACTGCCCCAGTTGCGCCATAGAAATACTTCCTACCTACTGCTTTTACAATCAATCATAAGCTGTCGTATCAAATACCTAGATATGCTGATGCGAATTATATACTCATTTCAAATATCTAATTTATATAAATGTATGGCAGACAAACAGCTGTTTAGTCTAAAACAATTTGTAACAATTTATAAAATTTAAACAATATCAGTCTTCCATTTATCTAAGCTTATCATAATTTAAGGGCAAATAGAACTTAGATTAAATATTTTTTATTGTAAAAATAAATAGATAACGGACCATTATAACTGCAAGCAATAAACTACACACACACACACAGACACACACACACACACACACATCATGTATAATATTTAGTAGGTACCAAATACCCCGGGCTTTTCAGGGTTGGAACGATAGTTGTAAATTTCCGAGAACCAACCCGCGTTGGCTCGAGGTATGATTCACTTAAGCGGGAATTTCCAGTGAATTCAATCCATCGGTTGGCTGAGCTACTAACAACCAAAGCTACCATTAGCTATACTCCACTAGTTCCAACTAATTTAGTTCTTTTATTTAAACTGTTTACTTTAAAAAAATATATATTACGAACGGCACGAAATTATGCATCACGAACCGACTTTTTGAAATTAGATGAGTCGATTGCTTGACAAGGAATCAATCAAGGAAGGAATCATTATACCTACTTAGAACAATACAGCTGTTATTGATTAGTCATGATTAGTTATTGATTAGTCAAAATTTATTAAAAATCATATTACATCATCAACCCATAAACTGTCCCACTGCTGGGAACGGGTCTTCTCTCAGTTTGAGAGGGATTAGGTTATATTTGAATTAATATACCTACTGAATAAAATTAATTTAAAACGACAAATAAAGTTCTAAGATGCGTTTAAAGTCATTGTTGGTGGGGAATGAGAGAGAATGCTCCTTTCCAGCAAAATGGGTGTTACTGTTACTAAAGGATTTGTTTTGACGTCAGAATTCGGTATTTGAAATTTACAAGGCAAGGCTAAATACGAGAATAATGTAATTCTTTGATTATAGTCTGCAAGTAGTTACATAAGATGTAACTATTTGCAAACTGGGGAAGGGTTGAACGGAACACATCAGAATTCGATATTCGAAGTTTACAAAGCAAGGCTAAATACATTCAGTAATGTAATTGTTTGATTATAGTCTCGTAATAGTCTGCAAATAGTTACATAGAAAGGAACTATTTGCAGACTGTGGAAGGGTTGAACGGAACAAAAGAAAGTCGATAAAGTTCCTTCAATAAATAGACTAAGAACCTGAAACCACACTGAAACAGATTTTTTAAAACAAGGTGCTTTACTTATTAAATTAATTTCGAAACCATTCCTTTAAACTATTTCATTATTACATACGTGCCACGATATATGATTGTACAGAAAAACAGCCATGTGAGTTTTTTTAATTTACTTTCAGCTGGAATTTCGTTCACAACGAGATATTTTTACGCTGCCGTTCACCAAGAAAATATCAGAGGTACACAATTTTCTACGTGACATCATAAGATGAAAGATCATCTAAATTCAGGTCACATCCCTGTTTCTGAAGCAATAAAGGAGTACTGACATGTACAGACTTATTATAATGAATCTTGTGAAGGTTTAACTGAAATTATTTTACTTGAATACCGTCTAATAGCTATATTTAAAAGAGCATTTTATAAATTCACCACCTCTGGATAGCCGCTAACCACCGCATAAATTAAAAAATAGAACTAAATTTGTATGATACCCCATACCCGGTAATTTAACGGGAAGCTTATCGATAAGCTGTGAAAGAGATCTTAAGTCTATATTGCCTGTGGTATTCATAATTGAATCTCACTTAAAAAGTTGAAGGAAAACATCGTCAGGAAACCTGCTTGACTAAGATTTCCTCGTGTACCCAGAACACCAGAACAACGGTGACCCGTGCCTCGAAGTGGGACTGTAAATGGGTTGATGACGATACTGATGATATATTATCAAAAATCTTAAACTGGTTTATCGATGAAATAAATTTAAGAACCTGTGAGTGATTTACAACATATCTTAATACTAATGAAACACATTTTCTTGCCCTAATGATTCATTGATTAGGATGATGTACACGGTTTCTACAAAACGAATGTAGAATTATTTAAAAAATAGTACAACACACTAATAATTATTACATTGTACGTAATATAACAAGTCGATGTGTGAACTCATTTCAATTAGAACTTTATGATCGATAAATTTATGGTAAGTGTTTGTGTAACACTAATGGAAATATGACGTTGAATTGTGTAAACAAAACTATTGTTACAGTTAATGGCTTGGTAATTCCTTTGACGTAATACTTAATTTTCCTATAGCCTTGGAGTCAAAAGTAAAAGTTACCTTACGAATTATAATTATCTCTGCTCTACATTATTAAATTTAATAACGAATCAAGAATGAATTAAATATGTTTTTATTACTACAAGCATACAACCGTACCTTTTATGTACAGTAAATATTAATTTACCTTTACAAAATATTTATAAAACAAGCAAAATTTTATGAAAAGCACCCGTGCATAACAAATAAACGCACAAACAATCCCGGAGCGTATTGTTCTCGTAAATATTTCCGTGCACTATTACCAGTGCCATAATATTTTACTAGGAACGTATCGGACAATTACCTTCATTCCGCTGTAAAAACCTCCCATGAGGGCCATGGACGCTATGAAGTAAGCGACGGCAGCCAGTCGATCGCAGCCCGCATATGACGCCAAAATGATACATATTGCGGGCCCGGCAGCAGCTGGAACAAATGTCATGGGACTTATGAAACGTGCCAAGATATGACAGTCTCGAAGAATCACGTAATAGTCGTTTAGGTGTCTTGCAGTAAGTATTGGAAAATAGGAAATGGTCGTTCAATACTTGTACTTAGTTACTTTTTACCCCCGACACCAAAAGAGGGGTGATATTCGCTTAACGTGTGTATAATCTGTGTTTTGAAGCGGTTTTTTGTGTTTGAAAACTAACGAGATCGAGATGATTCTTAGCTATTATTTGTGAATAATCTGTTCAGGCGTTTGAAGATCCACAGAGCTCATTTCCCACATGACAAAATGGCATGACATTCACTTACTAAACGAACATTTTACCTACTTTCACAGGTTCGATTAATTTCAATTTTTTTTTGGTTTAATGTAATTATAAGGGAGGAAAGTTTGATCTATCTATACCAGTCGTTATTTGCATTATAATGCATCTATTCTATGGTAACTTTGCTAAGTGACAACCTCATTTTGGTAAACATAAACATAAACCTGCTCCAAAGTCAGCACCGATTCGTAATTCCATTCGCCACGACACGAATAGAAAACCTCCTTTCTTGTTATGGTAAAAAAATAAAAGAATAAAATATTACCTATTGTAGTATGGATAATTCTTCCAGTTTTTATCGTGTGCCAGTTTCTTTTGACGCATACGTCACAAACCCAGCCGAATATAAAGGAGCTAATCCACATGGCGAGGTACGGGATCGCAGTTAGCGTTCCAGTTGCCGCGATATTGAATTTCAGCACATCCGTCATGTATTTGGGAAGGTCTGTCACCATTGTGTAGTAACCCCAGTCGTGGCCAACCTGAAAACATATAATTGTTTTAGTACCCATATTAAGAACCTCTAATCTAACACCGAAGATCGAGCTCTGTGGCGTTCACTAGGAGAGGCCTACGTCCAGCAGTGGACGAATACAGGCATGATGATGATAATTATGAACCTAAACCACTAAACCAATTTCGATTAAACTTGGCAAGTAGAACATATTGAAAGACCTCTCAGTACTTCTTGCCTTAGATACGATGCTTTCTGTTTCAAAAAGTCTTGTGGAATGTAAATGAAAACTTGGGCAACTAATACTTGAATGTAATGTATGATGTACATATAAATCATGCCTTTTTTCTATAGGAGTAGGTAGAAACTAGAGTTTGACCACTCGACATAATTCTTGCATATTTTTGTATTTTATAATTTCAGCGAAAAGTAATTTATGAAATAAGCAAAATGACTGCTGAATTTATTTCAATTTTTACTGCATCTTTTCTGAACATTGCACTCACACACGATCATTTCCTGTATTGTAAGTACGTTTATACGCGTTGAAAAAATATTTGTTGTTGGGATTGAACCCGCGATACCTCACAGCCGGTTGCTTAACCACCAATCTCGCCATCATTAAAGACTAATTTACCTCAAAGTATAAACAATAATACTTCCTGCATTAATATTGGAAATTCACTCAAGTCAATAAGTCTTTGAAACAATTATTGTTCTAATTAATTCTCTATGGGAAACAAGGATGGAGGAACTTCTTGTTACGTAAACGTTTATTATTTTCCAATTAGTGAGAATATGAAAGCGCTTTGTTCCAATGTCCTCGTGCATGAGGCCAGTCGGTGTAAACGGTTCTTAATAAACAATTGGTTCAATAAATTAAATAGTGTTGCGTCGTATTGACGTAGGTACAATGTTGTACTTACATAATATATTTTGTAAACATAATAAATTACAATAATTAACAATTGTTATTGGTTTAGAGTAGATAGTTGTGCAATAGGTTACGCTAAAAACTGATTCATTTTATGACGGTAAGCGCCGAGATCCTTAAGCTGACGCGTACATTAAGTTCCGAATGAACGAACTATACAGGATTTGATGTCATGCATCGGATGGGTAAGGGAGTGCTTCAAAGGGCCCATTGGGAAAATAACAGTTTTTCTTGTATATTTCGAAAAATTTGTTCAACATTAAAAATGTAAACAATACGGATTGTTAAACAGGGCATTCTTTTTGTCTCTTTTCATCTATAAATAATGAGTCGTAATGGAGAGAAAATACGAATTAAAATAAAATAAAATAATATTTTAAATATTATTTTTTTAGTTTGATCAAACTTATAGATATTCGAAATAAGGAGAATTATTCGCAATAAGCTTATGTATATTGGGGGTTTTTTCAGGACAAATTAATGATTCGTCAACAAAATGCTGTAAACAACGGTTTTAATATTTTAGAAATTCTACCTATGTTCCCCCCTTAACCGCTACACCAAACGTTTCATACACAACGTTTCGTATTTCAGTAACTAATACTGAAATAACTAAAATTCTTCTTCATTCTCGTAATAAAAAATATGTTTGTAAGAAGTATCTACGTAACTTGATAAAATCTTAAGATACTATTCTATTTAAAGTTTCTAAATAGCTCTAGCTACTTTAATTTGCCAATTAAAATTCGTCGAATAGTTCAGAAGTTTTCCTTATTTTTTTCAAGATACTTGTTAATACAAGCATCTTGTATTAACCTTATATAATAGTTGAGTTGTTCTTCTTTAAAACAATGAGAACTTGTTATTTTTACTACTAGTTTGATTTATAATAATTATACCAGTAAACAACATTGCGCTCAAAAACCTAAATCGTTGACGTAAGCCGAAAGGACTGTCCAATGTTCGGTGTGCCAAAATTACTACCAAGTTATCGTGACAACCTTAACGCTTTTAATGCAGATTGGATCCATTTAGCACAGGGTTTAAGGCTACCCCCTTATATCCTCAGGTCATGAGGGTAGCCTTTCCCCAGCAGTAGGATACACCGGTAATAAATTTAAGAGAGGTAGGACACAGCCATTTATGGCTCAAATCTAGAGCAGCCCATCTGGGGAAGTACATCCACCTTACTGAAAACTGCAGCCAAATACCACACTTTATTGTGTGTTGTGTTCCTGCAGTGAGTAAGGTCGCCAGAGCTCCTTCTAAGGATGCGCTGCGCTGGCAGTAAGCGGAATGTTCCCTCAAACTGTCGGCGCAGTGAATCCTCCATAAACCTTTAAGAGGTTTTTCGGGTCGGCAACGCGCGAGTAATACCCCTGGTGTTGCAAGCGTCCATAGGCTATGGTAACCGCTTACCATCAGGCGGGCCGTATGCTTGTTTGCCACCTTAGTGGTATAAAAAAATAAAAAATAAATGAGACAGCCAAACAGATAGAGACCGAAGTTTCACCATAGTTCCAAGCGCGACTGCTATGCTAGAGGTTTTCTGTGAAATTCCCAGTAGCAACTCGGAGTCTGGATTTGTGCCAAGTTGATGGCAATGGAACCTAAACATACCGGCGAACTGTGTGTGTACATTTGTGCACCGCTGCCTAACCCTTCGAGGAACACGGGAGTGATGGTATGATGGTATGTTATTTCCATCTTTCTATATTATTTTGTGTCTCTACATGTACTCTGTTAGGGAACATTTTAATGAATAACTAGCTTTCGCCAGCGGCTCCTCCCGCGTGGGTTGGGTATTTCTTATAAATTATTCTATGTTGACGACTGAATTGTCTATACTCATCTTCTTAAAACAAATCTATCCCACGGGAACCATACATTTTACCGAGATAAAAAGTATGCTATGTGCTATTCCAGACTATAATCTATCTCTGTGCCAAATTTCATCCAGATCTATTCAGTGGTTTTGGCGTGAAAGAGTAACAAACCATTATCCATCCAATCTTTCACATTTTTAATAATAGTAGAATGAACAGTGTTGTATACTCACAGCAGCAAATAGCAGTGCCCATACTGGCACGGACCTCACAATAGCCTTCCAAGGCACGGGGTCCCTGACGCTAGTGGTGTCAGCACTTGTGACCGTCTCATTCAGGTACTTCAGTTCCTCGTCAGAAATATATGGATGCGTGTTTGGGGTACTGTAGCAAAGGATACTCTGGAAAAGATAAAATTGTTTAATACATACTGTAATTTGAACGTGAAATAGCTTATTTAGATACAGTTCGCGCCAAACTTATTGTCCGGGTTGAAGTTGGCACGAGCTAACTTTAACCCGGCCGTAAAAAATGGAGATAGGAAAATATTGGATTGTAATAAATAAAAACTAAAGCTCAAGTCGTTGGCTGTCGTTTTAAATCATTTTAATCCAATATTTTTCTTACTCTGATTTTTACGGCAGGGTTAAAGTTAGCTCGTGCCAACTTCAACCCGGACAATAAGTTTGGCGCGAACTTTACAAACAAACTATAGTGAAAAATATTTTTGTTTTGTTTTTGTACCTACATCGTAGTCTTTTGTCATTATGTATACTATTATAAAATTGTAAAAAAGTCGTTTCTGTACATTGAAGATATTTAAAAAAAAACAATTGGGTTAGAGTATATAAACGATCGCGAACCCAAAAATGTGATTTTTAGAATTCTTGTCTGTTTGTCTGTTTGTTAGGGGTTGGCGCTAAACCTACTGAATAGATTTGAATTTTATGTTAACTGTTGTAATGCATAATTTCCAACTTAAAAACTGATGTAAAGCTTTTTTCAATTATTTGTATGGATCCTTAGATAGAGCTTGACCTCTCTGTTGTATGCAAGCCCATAGAAAGAAGAGATCATCATTGTTGGTTTTTGTTTGTTTATTTTATATTTAAAAGTCCATCTTTCAACAAAAAAAATTAGGTATATCTCATTCCACTCGGTTGCGTAGATGCTGAGATAGAGCTTGACCTCTCTGTAGTATGCATTCCTATTGATATAAGGGATCATTATTGTTGGTTTTTTAATTAAGTTGTCATATGCGAAGAAATCGTGATTTTTGATCAGTTATAAACAACAACAAATATTAGTTAAAGTGGTATAGACTTAAATTAAACAATAGTTGATGTTTCCGTTTTATTTTGGAGTGATGTTCAATAACACATTTTCACAAACAACATCACCTCAGTACCTTATAGAGAACCTCAGTACCGAGACTAATTGTCGACCGGAATCGAACTAATCGAACACAATATTCATTAAGCCGAGGCCCTTTTTACAAACCTCTAAAACACTACTTCAAAATACAAGTTTTTATCAATGGGATCAATTTCTAATCCTATTTTTGTTTCTACATCCACGTAAGCGAAGCCGCGGGCAAAACCTAGTATGTATACAAAATTACTATCTATGATAATAACATAACTTATTAATTGTTTATTAACATACAGCAAAAACTACAGAACATATTTTATTACCCGACTGCCGAAGGAGGGCTATATAAAAATTTTAACCCCTGACGAAAAAACGACGGGGTGTTATAAGTTTGACGTGTCTGTGTGTGTGTGTGTGTCTGTCTGTGGCATCGTAGCTCCCGAGCGGATGGGCCGATTTTGATTATGTTTTTTTAATTTGAATGGTGAGTCGGGAGTGTTCTTAGATATGTTTGATGAAAATCGGTCCAAGATGGCCGCCGCTACAAAATAACGGAGTAAATATTTTTTCACAACTCATTCAACATGGGTATCAAACAAATAAAAATTAATAACTAGGAGAACACTATACTATGATAAATTTCAAATCCAAGAGTGGCCGCCACCACAAAATGGCAAATTACATTTCGTATCGGGGGTTTTCTAAATTTTTAATTTAGGTTGGGTTATTATTGAAAAATCTAAAATATTTACTCATTTTGTATCCGTTTTCTGCTTATTACATACATTTATTTGGATAACTGTTAGAATTGTCACTAATTTAGTTTTTATTTACCTAATTACGTCTACGTTTTACTTACAACTACTATGTCTTTTACAAACAACTTTGTAAAAAGGACAGTAGATCACCTTCACAGTCGTTGAATTGATCCTTAAACTCGTTTTGAATAATTATATCTTAATTGACTGAACGTAAGACTGTAATTGCTTAATATCAAGCACTAGGTAATAAGAATTTAACTTTAATTATTACCTACTCGTTAAACCTTTGAATAAAATTGTTTATTATTTATAACCAAAATCAATTTAATTGTGGATGTACCAATGTACCAATAAACATTTTGCGACCTATTGCCAACTGATTAGTTAGTAGTAAAACCAAACCAACACTTTACCCGATCTGGAAATAGGTCCTATTACCTCACGATAAACATACCGCGCTCACGACCATCGGACTAGTTAGGCAGTCAGGTTATTATCGATGTTTAATGTGCATACAAGGAGTCTTCAAGTCATAAGTCAGTCACTAGGTCACTTCTAGACAAGCGTGTTCCATCCTCGGACAAGACAGTAATCAGACGTAAGCCTCAGGGCCTGTTTCACAACTTAGTTATAAGTTCCCGTTAAATTAGCTGTATTAGATAATGTCATACACATTTTATTCTATTTTTGAATTTATTCGGCAGTTAGTCGTTACCCAGAGGTGGTGAAACAGGCCCTAAA
The DNA here is from genome assembly GCA_946251955.1 of Acronicta psi. Lineage (NCBI taxonomy): Eukaryota > Metazoa > Arthropoda > Insecta > Lepidoptera > Noctuidae > Acronicta > Acronicta psi. Next base: position 5,702,851 of record OX276477.1, on the reverse strand, counting down.
TAATATAAAAGAAAATACCTAATTAATACTTTTAATCAACGTTCAAATAATAATTAAACTTCCGCCATTCGTTACTCACCCAAGCCAAAAACCACAATATTCCAAAGCATCCGAAGAAGTAGAACACGTTCGCCCAGTCTCCATTACCAGCCATCAGGAACCCAGACATGAAGGACCCGAAGATGTTACCGATCTGGGCTCCTCCGAACACCAGGGCACCTTGTCTCGAGCGCTCGTGGGGCGGAACCCAACGGGCAAGCACGATCATCAAGGCAGGCATTGTGGGACCCTGGAAATTTGATTAAGACGGTAAGTACATGATTAAATAGAAGATGGTTTGTCGGATGGTAGCGGTAGCCTATGGAAACTAGTAGTAATTGTCTAATCAACCTCAAAGTGACGTCATTCGCAGTACTTGCTGGCTAGTTCTGCTAAGGCGTACTGAGAGCCGTTACGTCATTTTTACGTCACCAAGATGGCCGCCAGGCACATTACACATTTGCGGGGCTTATTATACCAGAGGTATTTATCTATGCGTTGATGCGTCGTTAGCATAACATACCATTAAGCCTGTATTACCCGTAGCGTTAGGTAGAGGTGTACTTACACCCCCCGTTCGCCAGTACATATACGTCCCGTATAATGGGGGTGGGGTCATCATTATATGTATAAATCATAATTTGTTCCCATTTTCTTTAATCCTTGTGCTTTTTCAGTCATTTTTTTTTATTACAAAGTATCACAAATTTTACACTTCAGCCATCGTTTCGTTATTGATTGAATTTTTTAGAAAAGTACTCATTGCAGGGTGTAGCATGGATGTCTCATACTGTAGTAGCCTACTTAAACACCCAGTTCATAGGTTCACATAGGTACACTTGCAACGATATTAGACACATTACATGCTACATCACTAAAAAAGTACATACACCTTGCGTAGACAACAAATATATCTATATTTTTTAATATAATATTTTGTCTAGACACTGTTGCTTCGAAATGTACATTTATTTTTTAATTCTCGCCACAAATTGGATGTCAATAAAATAACTGCAAGCCTTGAGACATTTGTGAGAGGAATAAAGGCAGACACGATAAAACAAGGCTATGGCTGCGTTTGCACGATTTTATGTCCAATCTGTTGCTTGTCATTGAATTAAAATTATATACACAAGACTTAGCCCCTGAATATGACTACAAGTCATAGTTTTTAAAATAAATAATAAATATTTTTTGAGGACATTTTTACACAGCACCATCTAGTCCCAAACTAAGCAGAGCTTGTACTATGGGTACTAGACAATGGATATAATACTTATATATTTATACTAGCTTTCCGCCAGCGCCTTCGCCCGCTTTCCCACGGGAACCATACATTTTACCGGGATAAAAAGTAACCTATGTGCTATTCCAGACTATAATCTATCTCTGTGCCAAATTTCATTCTGATCCGTTCAGTAGTTTTTGCGTGAAAGAGTAACAAACATCCATCCATCCATCCTCACAAACTTTCACATTTATAATATTAGTAGGAAGTAGGATAGGATATGATACTTATATTTTTTTTTGTAAATACATACTTATTATACATAGGAAAGTTTGATTCATAGTTTAGGGGTGAACATAGGCTTAATGCCAAACCTATGAAACTACTAGCTTTCCGCCAGCGGCTTCGCCCGCGTGGTGTGAGTATTTCTTATAAATTATTAAAACAAATCTATCTCACGGGAACCATACATTTTATCATACATAATATAAAGTAGCCTATGTGCTATTCCAGACTATAATCGATCTCTGTGCCAAATTTCATTCAGATCTGTTCAGCCGTTCTGCCATGATTGAGTTACAAAGATCCATCCATCCATCCATTAAAACACACACATTCTTATAGGTATGCTAACTTAGGGTTTGTAGGTATAAGGTGGGTGTATGGTATGTATACGATAATAAGTTTCACCACCAGTAAGTTCCCGTTAAATTATTTGGCAGATAATTTTGTCCCATTGTTTATTTATCCGGCGGATAGCAGCTATCCATTGGTGCTGAAACAGGCCGTAAATCTGACGTATTCTTTCTTTATTGTTCATTTAAAAATGACGTTTAAACTACTCATTGTTTACGCTCAGGGCAAAATATTCACAAATAACAATGTTTTTGCTGCTCCATGCCACAATGTTGTACTCAAATCTTGTTGATTTGCAAACAATGAAATGACTACGTTTGTCTTTGCATGGTAATTTTAAAATTAAAAGTTGAAAGGCTCTATTTGTTATGTAAATCAGTAGTCACAATCTACAATAAACAGTACCTACCAAATTGTTCATAGAAAATATATTTTTAAGTTATAAGTAAGTTTTTTTTTCTTATATGTATGAAGGCGAGCCTATTGCCATTTATCGGCTTCAACTCTTACTACGGCCTCCCTTATTTGACCTGGGAATTGAACCCTGGTCCTCACGCCCAGCAGCTGCGCTTGTGTCCATTGAGGCAATTTTTTATACATATTTTAGTTACATTTTTTTTTTAACATCGGTACGTATAATATTCTCTTCAAATTCTCCTACGATTTCATAAACATAAAATTATCAACTCACCTCGCCCATTCCTTGCAGTACTCGTAGTATGAAGAGCCATGTAGCGCCCCCGGCCTTAACAACCACAGGTGTAAGCAGTGTAAATATGGCCGTACTTAAAAGACCGATGCCCAAAGTCCATTTGCCTCCGTATCTCTCGGCCAAGTACCCTCCAGGGACGTGCGTAATGGCGTACCCATAATAAAACCCACTGAGGATTAACCCTTGGGTAGATTCTGACCAGTCGAATATCGCGTACTGAAAGAAACATAACATTATATGACGGTTCGACTAATGCTCGACGAAATTACATGCTTCTAGCCATTTTCATACTATGTACGGTCGGGTATATATATCGGTATTTTAGTTTGAGTAGCAACTCAATTTCAAATACCGATATTGCAAGGAGACGAACTAGTTATTTAGGATTTAGTGACCATTTTCATGTCTTTGTAAGACGACCAATACAGAAGGCATAACCTGCTCCCAGAGGCACTGGAGGAACTCGATTATTAGGTAATATTGTTAATCGATTCATCTGCGCATACGCTGAAATTGTTACTTTTTAAAGTTATCATGACCCAACTAAGAACAAACAAGGAATATTTAAGAATAAAAATACATTGTGATAGTCGCGATAGGTCGCGTCGACAAAACGCAGTCCGCATCCCTGAGTTTTGGGCTGCACAAGTGTGAACCCATAATATTTTTATTTTCATATGCCATATTTTTATTTGCCATCGACATGCTAAAAAGTAGGTCAAAGATATTTCCTGTTAGCAATCAATAGGTACTCAATATTTATTGCATTCCACTTCCACAATTTATTAAGTTGGTAAATCAGTGAATGACTATTTTAATGGATTAACAATTATACAATGAAGCTGAAACGCAATCGTTTTGTCTGTCAATCATATCAAGGTGATTGGCTCGTTGCTGTTGTTTGCAGGAAAATCGCCATTATTGATTGACAATAATTGGGCTAGCATGCGGCAGTAAAAGTATTTTTTTTTTTCCCGAATTTGCAAAGGGAGAGATTTATCACTCATACAATGTTAATCTAAAATAATATAATGAGCATGGGAATAGCTTATCAGACGGTTGATAAAACTTTTAAACATGTCCCAATTTCTGTGAAATTTACGAATCTGAAGAGTTAGCAACTGTTTTTAATTCCTTTATCTGACAGCTTAAAGGAATCCATACTGGCTAACATACTGATTTCTGACACTTACTCGAATACTAGACATTGAAATAAAACTACTTTTACGGATTTTATCGCGCTATATTAAAATAATATCAATATAACGCGATAAAATCCGTAAAAAGTAGTTTTATTTCAATGCTTAAAGGAATATAAAAAAAGTTGGTGGACGTATTAAGTACTAATTAAATGTGTTTATTACGTTCTACAGTTCTAAGTATTGTGTAATAGTTATACAACCTATGTACAAATTAACTCAAATAAATAAAGAAAACATCGTGACTGAAAACCAGTGCTGTAAAATGCTTCTTTGAGAATTACGATCCATGTGCGAACGCAAGTATAAATATTGCAGTAGTAAACTAACAACTAACAAGTAGTGTATTTGTAAGTAGTACTTCTTTTAAAAATTATCGCACGCTATTGATGTAAAACTATTTTAAATGGATTTTATCGTGTTATGTTTAATAACCGTGATAATTAATATTAATAAAATTAAAGATCATGCGCAACGGTATACGAAAACATCGTGAGGATAACTGAACGCCTAAGTATACTAGTATGGTGGACTATGTATAGCCTAACTCTTCCCATACCGAGAGGAAATCCGTGCCTTACTAACCGAGAACTGTAAATGAGTTGATGATGATGTTTAATAAGTCTAATTTTATCGTATCAAAGCTATTATTTATCGCACAGGTTATATTTTGGTTTTGCACCACGAGTAAGTAAAATCACTTAGTGATTTCTGACACTTACGCGAATACTAGACATTGAAATAAAACTACTTTTTACGGATTTTATCGCGTTATATTGATATTATTTTAATCTCGACGGATTCACTAATCACTTAGTTAATTACTTCTCAAGGGGAGGACAATCACCGCAGCCCTCACAGGTCATGGGTTCTTTAATAAACATATGCATATATTAGGTGTCACTGACCGCCCCACATGCAGAGCTTGCCTGGGGCAGCGGCTCAGGTGCTTTTGCACTGTACTGAGTGCGTCACATACAGGGCTAAGTACTTCGGAAACAAAAGTACCCTCCGAGAGATCGTCAGCAACATCAGGAGGGTGCTGGCGTTTCTTGAGGAGTTAGGGTGGTTTGAGTAAATATTAGACATCCCCACCCGTACGCAAAATACGCGCATTGACGTGGAGTTGCGGAAAACAGCCCGATATACCATACCATACTTCTCAAGCGCTCCTAGATTGCAACAACGGTATTTATTATTGTTTATAAGTGTTACAAGAACTATGATAAAATTATTAAGAGTAGGTATGGGTGTAGAGAGTGCAGATTACATTGGTATCTGGTTAATACCGGTGGAATAGTTTTGAACAACTGATAATAGTTATGAAAGTGCGTTGTAATAAATCACAGATATTTGAAAGCAGAAACTATTTTCCCAGTTAGATTTACATCTGAAGTAGGTATCGATATTAATAATGATTTGAGACATTCGTACATTCGAGGCCATTGTTTAGCAGAAATGAAAATTATTTAATGGAATAACGTTGTTTTGAATTTATCCTTAATGTAAGAACTGTTAAAATATTTATGAACTAGCATTCCACTAGCGGCTTCGCCCCCGTGGTCGAGGTATTTCTTATAAATTATAACCTATGTTACTCGGCAAAGATGTACCTTTCTATTTTTTGAAATCGGTCTAGTAGTACTTATTCTCATTAAAAAAAAAACTCATTACAAACATACAAAAATACAAATCTTTTCTCTTTATAATAATTATAAATACAAATGTAAATGAAAAAGGAATAACGAATTTTCAGATTGATTCGTATAAACACGTAGGATTTCTAAAAATTAAATCTTACTATAGAACAATTATCTATGTTTTATTACATTTTAAAGCTAGGTATTTAAAAAAATATTTACATTGTGTACATTACCAATTTTTTTTAAAGCTGAACCTTAAGTTTCATAGATTTTGTTAATAACATAAAGAATTCCACAGACTAAGGTGCAGAAAATAAAAGTGATCAAAAAAAATTACTCACCGGTCTAGAACTAACAGTTCCATTAGTAATAAGTTCACTGTCATCCGGGCACGCATTAGGGTCATAATGATGTTCCACGTTGGTGTTGTTGACCATTTGGGTAACAGCCAGATTGAGGCAAACGCGCATCGTATACGCGTTGCAAACGGCGAGGAGCCCCATAATGCCCAGGACGTACCGCTGGGGAATTAGGAACACTGAGCGGACAAAACGATCATAATGTAGTAATATTTTGTTAAGAGATATATTTTATTGTTTTTTTTATTTTTATCTAAGTATACATGGTCAGTACGAATGGAAGAGTCGGAAGGGGTCGGCCTCGGCGAACGTACCAAAACTATATTGCGGACGTTCTCAAAAAAGGCAAGGTTAAGGGCACCCTAAACCGACGATCATGCATGGGGATTTGGGGAGGTTGGTGAACATAGATAAAGCGAAAGTGGTGTGCCAAAGGATCGTAGCAAGTGGAAAGCTATAGTCTTTGCTCTTATTTTTAGGTAATAGTTTTGGATACATAAGGATATCATTTTTTTTAAACCTAAGGCAGGATATTTTATCTATATTTAAAACCAAACCACCACAGACCACATACAAATTTTAAAAACATTACAGCAACAGAACTTTTTGTTAGATTCTAATTAAGATATAGCATAATTATGTAATACATTCTCGGCTCAGTCACTTTTGAAAAAAAATATTATCGTGTTTAACAACTTCCATTACTGACTATAGGTACTATTTGTTTATCATAATGTACAAATAAGAGTTTTGTATGAATTGCCAAATGTAATTATAATTATATTTTAGTTAAATCGAACATGAGAGTTAAGGGTAATACGCATACCTAACCATATTAGAGTTTATTTTGAATGAAGGAAAAAATCGGCTGGCGAGCAGGATTCGAACCTGCGTCTTCTGGTTCGGTACACCAGACACTTTAACCGCTAAGATATCGCGAGCCTATTCCTTCATTAAAAATAACTTGTAATCTTAGCATGGAAAATGCTTAAAAAAATACAAAAAGATACATATTACCGTTGTTAAAAAGAGAAAATCATTTTGTTTTATTCCGAAAACCAAACAGACACATCTTGGACATGGGATTTTTGAAAAGTTATTGACAATAATCGATAGCAAATACCGTTAAAAATATAGTATTTTTATTTTTATATATTTACTTTAATAAACTTATGTCAGTGTCATCTGTTGGTCTCAGAAATTAAACAATAATCATTCTACACTCCGTTAAAAATATATAGGAAAAAATAATACACAGAATTGATCTCTACCAACTGATAATTCCAAGATATTCTACAATGTTAAAGATATCAAAAAGAGCATTTCTCTTGACTTACGTCTCGAAATCGTGTGGCGCCATCTTGGTAACATTGCAACGAATGTCTTTGCTCTTCAATACTATCTTATTACCTGAAAAAGAAAGAAGATTTGAACCAACTTTATAAAGATAAAGGATTTATATATTTCTTACAACAAATAAAGATAGATAAAATAGCTCTTGATGACAGTTATCTTTGTAGATAAACAAGTACTTTATGTGAGATATTATTTATGGCTTAACCCGTATTTTCAACTGTAACTAAACTGTGTGCAAGTTACGTAAGAAAAATCTGTTATGCGCATTTATTAAACGTAATAACATCAGTTAAAACATATAATATTAAATGCGCAAAACAAAAATACATACATTAGTTTTGGATGTGTGTATTTAAGACGACGCATTGAAGATTTGGGGGTCATGGATCTTAATATTTCTCAGCCATTACAAAACATACGGATCTGATTTTTACATATGTCATTATTCATGTCTTTAGCTATAAATTTGTAGTACAGAAACACGATTGGTTAAACTTTACTGCAGAGAAAAAAATTTTGAAGACAGCTCTTCAAAAACATGGATTCGCATTTTATGAAGAAACGGAACGGATTTAAATCTTCAAATTTTCAGTATAGATAAGTTTCAACAGACTCTTTGAAATGGTAATTGGATTTTTTAAAATACATTTTAGATTAGATTTTAAACGAGAAAAACCGTTTTGGCGCATACGACTTTCCACTATAAGCTAGTTTGCACTTGTTTTTGTATGGAGAATGCCTCCTGTCAGTCCGCCACGGACTGTTATCAGCGCCGGGTCTGTGTCAGATGAGCTCCCACGACCAGTATAAGCTGACCTTTCAGTGTACGGGAAGCCTATACAATGTAAATGCTTATTAGACTGGACTTTATAAATTGACAATCGGTAAAATAGAACAAAGCTAAATGGAGTCGTCTTTGGACTTATGCGAATATAAAAAAATATTATCATATTTAATATATTTTCAATGTATTTCAGGTAACCAGGTCTATAAATTAACATACAATAACGTAAAAAAAATCAAAATTAAATCTAAAAAATTAAGCGACTGGGAACTTTCATGGAAAATGCTGCCTTATCCTTTTGAGATATAAAAAAATAATGTATGGTAGAATTGTTCCTTTTTGATAGGCCTACAAAAAAGTTCCCGATACCATAAGTGTATCTTTTAAAGATAGCTTACTATACCCATTCTAATGTTTAAAAAAATGTTTACATTATTTAATGTGGTATCTTGAAACCATTGAGGGTTTTCTTCGACAATCTTCCATCTCCATCATCAGGTTAACGTTAGGTGTTTATTATGTTGTAACATGGAATTAAATAAGCTCAAACACGAGGTAGCTGTAGCTGCTGTAAACCAATAAGGGTTTTCTTCGACTGTCTTCCGTCTCCATCATCAGGTCACCTTTAGATGTCCATTATGTTATGTTGTAAGGTCATTAGGACTACATTACTGTGCTAATTTTCATCACAACCGGTTCTCAAGTAAAAATTTGAAAGGGTTCATTTCAAGGGTAGTAAAAACATATACAATTATGAATATACAGACGAATATAAAACCTGCTCCGGTTCTTCGTCGGTTAATGCATACCTATATGCTCTGCTGTCTGTGCAAAGCTGGGCAGGTCGTTACTCGCTAATAAATAATAATATAAGCTAGAAGGTACAAGTGGGCTTGCGAGCTCTGCCTGGACGAAAGTTGGTTAAGACCAGACCAAACGTTAGCCCGAATTCCACGCATTTATTAAATTTACATAAATAACACGGCATCTTCCCAGACATTAAAAAAATAACATAAGTTTAAGCTCTGGTAACTCTGATAAAAACTATTTCTACACACTACACTTTTACACACTACAACTAAGCCTATTAAGTAATATAAATTTTTAATAACAATGTGTGATCCTAATAGGAACGGTAGACCATTTTGTCTTATTCTGGTTTACATACGAAGAAAAAATACCGAATACCGACACCAATTTTCATATATTACTTAACATAATATCACGTCCGCGCCTGTATTCGTCAAGGGTTATGGCGATAAACTGAGATATACTAATGTAACTAAAAGTTTGCTGGTATGTGTAGGCCCCATGTGAACCATTTGCCATCAAATTATTACCTACCTAGTTACCTACAAAGCCAACCTTAGGATGTACCTAGTACATCCTAAGCTTGGCTTTGTGACTGATTACATAAAACGACTGAATGATCATCGTCTTACTTTTTTCTCAATTATGTAGGGATAGGCTTCCAATGTAACCAATGCCGCAGAATACAAATATTTTACACGAACACGAGGTGACTGCAGTCAGACATATATGCTTCTAAATTTCTGGGCAGTACCAATTTTCGAAGGATATTCGAAGTTGTCAGGTTTTCTTGGGCTTTTGACTACCACTAACAATTGTCATAGTTGTCTGTATTCGTTCGTTCGTTAGGGGATATTTTATACAGCACCATCAGTCCCAAAATTAGTAGAGCACTAGACAATAGAAATAAAACTTAAATAGTTTTTTTTATATATTTATAAATACTTAAGAAATATCCAGACCAACACAAACCATTATTTTCATCACACATATTTGTGTCTTGTAGGAATCTAGCCCTTGACAACAGGGAACGAGCGCTTTACGACGTGCTCACCGAGGCACGGAGGGGTCTCGGTATGTCAAAAATGGTTACCAGTATAATTATACACGCACATCATCACACAAAACGGCTCATAACTCAGTTATGAGCTCCAGAAACAACTGTATGTGTTGCCATATTTAAAATTTTATAATTTTTGTTTAAGAACCTTTTGTAGATAGCAGCAGTATGACAACCATGAAAATTGTAAACCATTTTATATTATCAACTTATAAATTTATTAGCATGCTATTTTGACATGTTACCTTTAATTATAAATCTTAAAATATACATTTAACATTAGGTACATAATAATTTAATTATGTAATTTTTAATTTCTAGCGGTCCGTCCCGACTCCACACGGGTAGACAGACATTACCGGGACTAGCATACAACTACTACGTACTATAGTAGCTCCTTAGTACCACGTTCCTACATCCATTTTTAAAACGCAGACATACTTAATTGAATTTTTATCAATATTTTTTGTTCTCAAAATATATGTCTATGTCCTATAGACCGTCGGTAAACAAGTGATGCCTGCGTAATTTTTGGGTTCCTGATGAATACCTACGTGACGCCGCGCCACCGCCGAGCGCTTTCTTTATCGCGGCCATGTTTGAGTTAGTAATAAACCAGCCTTACATTAGACGCACTCCATTCATATTAGTTCCGCAGTACTACCATACTTATGGAGCGAATGGGTAATTTCAATAGTTAAGAATAGGAAGGTGGTAGCGTCCCAGATTCTAAGGGTGACTGGAATTGAGACGCCAAGCGAGCATGTGAAGTACGTAGCCATTTTAACCAAAAATTGTTCTGTCCATCTGGTCCTGGAGCTTATTATTATTATTATATAATCGTTGACCTCTGGGAACAACCCCTTAAAATATCCATTTAATTTTAACATTACACAAAATAATTGTTCAAATTAATATTCTTGCAACAAAAATAAAGATAGTAAGCGCGACTCTATGACGTCTCTGTTCCACAGCGCGAGCCTACGATCGCAAACCACGAAGTATTTGCGGGGTGTAAGAGAATGGCGCGGTGCGGGGGTCCGATTTCAGATTCATAGTTTGTCAATGCCTCGCCTTAACTGAATAACAAAACTGCATAACAGGTCTAGTAGCCTTAAACGCTACCTCGAACCCGGATTCGAGGCCCAGGTTAAGTTTATTATTTAGATTTTGTGTTCATATCAGTGTCCGGTAAATGGACATAGGTAATAACTCATTACATGAGTTCTTAGGTAACTCGATATAACATCCTTCACTGACGTGACCGACGAGTAATACGTACCTACGATAAATACTCAGTACCTCAACCATGAGTTCTATCGAATTGCTTTCGATAGGTTTTTTACGCATCGAAACGCTGTATCTCATAGCAGATTTTAGTTCCTTACGTAACGGCAAGGGGCGCTGGGAGGGTTTTCTATACAAATATTTTACGGCATCGCTAGCGGGTCTAGTGACAACTCATGGTCGAGGCACCGGTAGCATAACAATATTCGCTCGTGTAGTCGTGTAAAAATAAATAGGTAATCTATCTGTAAATAAATAAATAATATATAAATATTCTTAGTTCTAGACCCAAACTAAGCAGAGCTTGTGCTATGGGTATTAGACAATGGATGTAATACTTTTATACTTCTTTTTTATTAATACATAATTACGAGTAAGTATAATACATAAAAAAAATACAGGAGAAATACAAACACTTAAATCTATCACATAAATATCATGTGGGAATTGAACCCACGACCTCGTGATGAGCAGTCCGGCACTCCAACCAACTCAGACCACAGACGTCGTCAACCTATGTATTGACTCATACAGAAGTAGAATTAAATATGGCGGAACTAAATGCGTTTTATTCAGTAACTGATGAATAAGATAATGTTACACAATAGTTCTCGCAAGAATAAAAAAAAATAACATTACGTCACCTTCAGATACACGACTCGACGGATATTCAGGTCAGTTTTTTTAATAATTTATTACTATCAATCTTATTGAATAGTGTCTGTACTAAGTATTGTATCGTTTTTAACTACTTAAAACATTTTGATTTCTGATACGCGAATCCTAGTCGTTGAAGTAAAACTACTTTTTACGAATTTTTTGCGTTATATTGATATCATTTTCAACCCGACGTTTTGGACCCTTTACAGCGTCCATGGGTAACGTCGGGATTAAAATAATATCAATATAACTCGATAAAATCTGTAAAAAGTAGTTTTAATTCAATACTTAGAATATTGTTCAGTTGTGGTATATTATTGACTTATAAGATGTAGTTGTAGCCTAGTACAGTTCGTGCGGTACAATTTAGCCGTACTGAAGTTAGCTTTTTGAATGCGCAATAGGTTGTTTATGCTATAGATTTCATATTGCGCTTCCAAATGGCTAACTTCAGTCCGGCTACCGCGCGAGCTGTCATAAGCTTTAGGATTTTCCACGATAGTCCTAATCAGATTAACATCCGATATTTCTAATCAGAAAGATCAAAGAGTCGGAGATCGAGATATCGGTACATTTATTTTATTTAACAGCCAATATATATTATAGACCACTGATATTGAGTATATGTGACGTATACAATATACTTACATTTGCATGCAGTGTTTGATAATAGTTGCTATGCATAAATGTACTTAATACTCAATATTGGATTCGGAATCAATAGGATAACAGATTGGAAAATACTCAAAAATGTCAAAATGACAAATAGGAAAATATGAACAATAATTATAATACCTAAGTACTTATAATTTTTAGGGCCTGGATCACAGCTTACTGATAAGTTCCCATTAAACTAGTTGGCAGATTATTTCATACAAATTATGTTCCATTTTCAAATTTATCCGGTGGTTAGCGGCTATCCAGTGGTAGTGAAACAGGCCTTAGGCTGCCTGTCCACCGGAGCGGAGCTAGGCTGCGGAGTGGAGAAACTGAGAAATATTAACCAATAGGATTATCCACTGAAGAGGAGCGGAGATTTTGTGCAGTCCTATTGGTTAATATTTCTCCGTTTCTCCGCTCCGCTGCCTCGCTCCGCTCCGGTGGACAGGCAGCCTTACACTAATTAAAATTCTATTATTTTGTCTAGTTAGACCTTTTGTGAATAGGATAATATTCTGAGAATGGGATATTATTCTACAAAACCCACATGCTCCGTCAAATCCCATAACTACATAAGACATGATTATTAAGTTTTCTAATCGTTAATATTTCATTTATCTGGTCTAAATAAGTAAATGTAACACCAAAGCGAAAATAAACACCATTCTGTCAGCCCGTTAGGTAAATGATGAACGAGTAAGTTAACAACGGGTTATTACAATTTAAACGTTTCTTTATAAACACTTATACTGTAGCACGTGCTTTCAGTTAAAAACTGTCAATTTGCGATAACGTACTGTGTTATTAAACTGGATTCTTTGTGTAGGTAAATAGGTAAGGTTGCATCGTACGACATCGAACTAGCTGTAAAGTAAGTCGTGTTGGTTGTTAAGCATTTAATTTCCGATAGTGCCGCTAACCTTAAGACGTAAATTTAAAATAAGAAGGAAGATTTGGACTTGGAGGGTAGGACTCGCGGTGGCTTAGTAGTCATAGCGTCTAGTGTATCTTTATGTAAGCTATGCTTGCAAGAAACACGTGATTTAGATAGAAAGATAAATACATGCTCTTTAACACTTCATAAAACAAGTTTTAATGACTCAAAGGGTTCTTGTCTCTTTCATTAATGAAATGAAATGATATTTATTCTGCAAATAGATCTTTTCAGACACTTTTACAAGTCAAGGTTTTGCGATTTTGTGCTAGATGGCGTCGGCATTTCCTAACTGACGACCTCTGAAAAGAAACGCCGAAACAAACTCAGAGAATCATGGTCTCTTTTAAAGTCCAGACATAGTTTTTTTTTAGTATCAAATAATAATATGTGAGTGTCACAGTGTAGGACTATGTCTGCAACGGCCTTTTGAGGAAAGAGCCGCAGCAGCCATGAGTTGATCTATCCTGACAGACGGCAAGCATGAATCAGTCATCGTAAAGCTCGTCCATATCATAGGGAGTTCAACGACCCGACGCACGACACTACCAATCAGCAGGATATTTGCGTATAAGAGTTCAATTTTCAATAAGATTTCGGACTGAAAATAAAAGTAATTTAATTGCTCGGAAACATTTCTTCTTTTTTCGGCAATATTAATGTCAGAGTAATTACACATTAGCATGTGTTCGTTAATTGTTGGATACTACTTACGTCATCAGGCCTATATTCTAAAATGTATTAAACAGAAATAAACATACAAATGTACCAATGGACATTTGTACAATTCCACCTATAGTTCATCGGTACGTATTTAGGTACCATTTGGGGCTACTATCTATTGCTATCCAGGCAAAAAATATTTAGAAAAACCCAGTAGCTACCTGTACCTATGCCCGACCTGTAAATTCAACTAACGACCTCACACTCTGTAGCCGCACTTTCTGTCACTGCATAGGCTAGAGGTATTTTGATACTAAACTAAACTAATATTTAAACTAAATTCTTGACAAAGTTTTAGTAATAAGCTGTATTCTGGAGTTGCTGGTTTTAATTTCATACTACAAGTAATTACGAACTGCCAATCAAGTATTAAATGCAGCATTACAAACAATGCATTTCATCAACATTTCCACTAATAGAAGTAATTTTCCACAACATCAGAGTTCGCAACCCAATTAATATCTCAATAGCCAAATCAACATGTATCCAATAATCCAATGTAGAGAATCCAATCAAAACATGTTAGTTTCCAAGTATTGCACTAACACGCAAATGAACGGCAAAGTTTGACCGAATATGCCTTTAGGTTGGGCCTGCCCATAGACATCTTAGGAAAGTAATAGATAGGGATGTCAAAAATGTGTTTTATTAAGAAGATACTTACGTGTCTTTTTTATTTATTTTCTTGCATTTTCCATGCTAAGTTAATGCCAGTTATTTTAATGAAAGAAAAAATTACTGCAAGCAGGATTCGAACCTGAAAGGTCCGAATTCCGTGTATTCTCTAAAGGGTCAGACAGAGGTGTATCACACTTTACATTACATAGCGCCTATTGCCATTAACCGGACAGAAATCCAAAGTCTAAATATTTGATAGAAAAACTCAACAACACTACTAGACCGGGAAAGAACCCGTGACCTCTAAGTGTAGCAGTCGTCAAATAAAAATAAGAGAAAGATTTTGATATTCAATCAAGTTTTAAAAATGCAATCAAGGAAAATGTTAGGTAGGTAATTCTATTTAATGTATAAGATTTCTGTGCGCCAGCCATATGTAGTAAACATTACTTGATATGGTAAACTGGATTTCGGACACAATTTTATAAATTACCGGCTTTTGCCCGAGTTCTAGTGGTTATCCACTGTCGCAGTAGTGCGGTAAAAATTTAGATAGTAATATAAAATCGCCTTGTAGTTACATTTTTGGAACATATCTTAAGCGATTGCATACTCAGGCTAATATTCAGAGACGACGCTAAGCGTAAACTTACGCTTCCGTATGTCAAATTGTAATACAAATTTGACTTACGAAAGCGTTACTTTTAGCCATTACATTTTAGCCGTTACATTAGCCTTAGAGCCCGTTTCACTCCTGGATAGCAACTAACTGCCGGATAAAATCAAAAATAAAACAATATTTGTATAAAATTATCTGCCAAATAATTTAACGGGAATTTATCAGGAGTTGTGAAACAGGTCCTAACTGCACGCCTACTGTAATGAATGGACCGCTCAGTCAACTCTTTACTAACGCCTTTATTCCCCGAAGCTTAGATTAGGCAGAGACGTACTAATGTACATCCACAGTTCTCCGGTATGTGTTCGTCCCATGTACAGTTCTCGTCAAACTTATTGTCCGGGTTGAAGTTGGCTCGAGCTAACCTTAACCCAGCCGTAAAAATCGGAGAAATAAAAGTAGTGGATATAAATACGACCGCCTACGACTTGAGCTTTCGTTTTTATTTATTACAATCGACAATAAGTTTGGCGCGAACTGTAATAGGGGGCGAGCCTGCTGCCTAAATCCAAACTCCGGGCCGCTAGGACGCATTCGAAAAGTTACCATTCAAATAGTTGCCCTTCCTAGCATCACACGAAATACCGGAGCTTGAACATGTTACAATACCAATTATCATTGAATGTAAAATATCATTGAACTAGTAGATAGACTTATCACTTTCAAGTACCAATTAACCCACATCCGTTTATAAAAACAAATAGTACCTGATATTGATAATAGAAACATAACATATTGTTTGTTTGTTAATTTTCCGAGGCTTTTCTAAATAAAACCTCTTCAACAGATTCGTAGAAATGGAAATATTTTCTTTAGAACCTATAGGTACTCTCTATCGTAAATTTATTAATAAACAATAAAAAATAAACCGATATAGTTTATCGCCACATGTACAGAGAATATTTACTCAAAATTTTAATTTATTTTACTACAAATAAGAATTTATAGGAGGCCGCAGCATCGAAATTAAAAATATGTAAATTATTATTAAAAAGATTTCTAATGTAAAGAAAATGTATACACAGATTGGATCATAAAATATTATTCTTATACTCAAACACTCACTCACACACTCACAGTCTATTTAAACAACAAAGAAGGTCCATGTGGAGAATATCCAAACTATTCTTTATTTCATACGTACTTTTTACCCGACGTCACGGCAAAAATACGAAGGAAGGGATTTATATTAGGCAGTCTTTTATTTATCGTTTCTGCCTTCCGTCATAAGGCCACTAGGAGATGACCAGCAGACTGCTGTTCCGATGCGTAAAAATGCGTATGTTCACACTATTGATAATCGACTTACAATCTATTTATTTATTTATCTATTTTTCTGGAATATCTTTATCTATTTTGTTTTTGATTTAATAAAAAAATAATAAAATATGGGACATTTTACACATAATAAACACCCAGACAAAACATCACATAAATATTTGTGTCCTGATAAATTATCTATGTTTTATGTGAACTTAGTACTGGACTTGATCGCGTGGATTCGATTCCCTGTACTCGGACCACTAGACCACAGACGTCGATTATCTACAAAAAGAAACAATTTAACATTGAGATAATAGCGCAAAAATAAATACTACAAATGATAAAGTACAAGTCCTGTCAAGCACAAGTATTAAATTGACATAAAACATGGATAATTTATCTTTAACATGACAATACCCGCATCATTCGTTCAGCTATTTCATATACATACCTACAATCTATATAATACATATTTACGTACATGTTTTCATGCTATTTACACTACATTTAATATTAATTCCAATGTGCGTATCCAATATACAGCGAAAAAACATTTGCATATGAATAGTATGTATTCATAAACCAGTTGTGTAAATAATTTGCTTGAAATGTTTGGTGTTTTCAAAAAACACATTTTTCGAGCTCGAATGAACATAAGTTATTGAATTTTATGTGTATTTCGTATTTAAAAAGTTAACTGCCTCATGTTAATAGTATTTTTCAACAAATCTTTAGCGATCACAAATTACATTAGGTATCTATAGATAAATGCTATATAAATAATGTGAAGGTAAGGTTTATAGCAAACCGGACTTGATAGGGAAGGTACGGGGTAGCGTAACTTATAAACAACAGAACAACTGTTAAAGGCGTCTCCTAATGGGCCTCGGGCCTCCACTTAGGGTCGTAACAAATATTTAGCTATATTAGCTACATACCTAGTACCTAGAGAATAGTTGCAAGTGCGAAACCTGCCATTCATTTTCCTTCCATACATTTTGTTCGTTCGTTCTATTCGTTCGTCGATCCAAACTATAGATTGCAACTTGGCTAGACCTGCTGAGCATGAGGTCCTATTCTCAGATCAAGTTGTCAATAGGTTTTTTACATTAGCAACTCGGAGTTTGGATTTACACCCGATTATTGGAAATACTCTAGCCCCTATTGCATGAGACTGAACTGAAGGTGTACTGTTGTACACCTCTGCCATGGCATTATCATAATCCACCCACAGCCTTCATTGTCCCACTGCCTATTTGCCTCGGTCTTACCAATCCAATTTCATGCCATGGCATTATAATAAGAAATGATATAATTATCTTTCCTCATGTCTTTCGGCCAGTAAAAATATTTCCCTCAATGTCAAAAAGTCAATGAACGGCAGCCCCCAAGGCTCGTATTAAACGACTTTAAATATTCGACAGGTCCAAAACAAAGGACTCGAGTGAAATATTTTATTGATGTTTAATTATTTTTGTACAAAACCACAAACCACCAAATCAAAAACAAAAATGAGAGAAAACCATTTTTTGTTTGTGTTTGCGACCAAAATTCGGAGCACAATGACAACTGTGACAGAAGCATTATTTACTTTTCACTCGATATAGGAGGATAAACTGAGCAAAAGCCTTATTTATTTTTCACTCAAACATAGGCTAAACCAGCGTCGTAAAGTCAGATCCGGCTAAACATGATCGTATCTAATCTTAAGTACCATTCGGCAGCTAGGCAACAGTACCAAACTAGTATCTATTCTGTGACAGATAGGCAGACAGACATAAATTTACACACCAATATCAGTCAATATTACTAGTATAAATTCGAAAGTAATTTTGTCTGTCTCTTACCTTTTACGCCTAAACCAATCAACAGATTTCGATCAATATGGCAAAGAGATAGATCGCAACCTAAGGATGCGAGTCAAACCAGGGGCAACAACTAAGGACCAAATCCATTAAATCAGCTATTTTCTTAACTGATATTAATTTTAAGCCGTTATCGTTCATGCAAAAGTGACCTAACTAACACTTTTATGACTTTTAATTAACTTTTTGATAGATTAAATCAGCAGCGCATGTCATATTTTTTCTTAACAAAAATTACTTTAATATATTTAATACAAAATTTACATTTTGTCTTTAAATTTTACTTATCTTTATCTAGTTAGAAGTACATACCTGTGTTTATAAAGAGTGCATGTGAATCATTTGAATCTGAACCTTATTACAGTCTTTTAAAAGTCACTCGACGCACATATTACTGCAATACCTATACGCGAAAGGTGTAATTGTAGGTTAGGTCGCTTTTACGATAACAACCTATTTTCGGTTATGCACTCAATAGGGGCATTCGGAGCACGTATTTCTTAAGAGACTTCCACTCTCTATAATGGATTGCCGATGTAGTCCATTATTCGGTTGAATAACGATTTTTGTTTTTGTTTTTTAACAACGACGTGATTACATTCTCGTGGCAGATATAATTTTGCAATGAATTTACAAATTGTAGATACCTACGTGGGTTATACTTATGGCTTCATTCTAGTTAGGGAAAACAAGAGTGACTGCATATGATACGCTCTTACGTATATCGAAAAGAAAAAGTGGGGAAGAACCAAAGTAGTTGTATTTTTCCAGCATCTCATTATCTTGAGGAAAATGAAATTTATCTTGTGCAATAAATAACAATTTGAGTTTCGATCCCTTTCGTATATGATGGCATAGTCTGGTTTGCACGACTTTGAAAGCCATAAATAAATGATGGTATGATTTTGAAGGTTACGATGACGTACCTTAGATTCGATTTCAAGTTCAAGTTTATTACTATAGGTATCGTTATCATCATATCAGCCAAAAGCGGTCCACTTCAGCAGTGGACCGCTTTTGGCCAATGCCTCCTCCATAGACTATACTATATAAATAAATAAATATCTTGGGACATTTTACACAGCACCATCTAGTCCCAAACTAAGCAGAGCTTGTACTATGGGTACTAGACAATGGATATAATACGTATACACTTTTTTTTTGTAAATACATACTTATAATACATAAGAAACAACACCCAGACAAACACAAACACTTAAGTTCATCACAATAAATGTTTGTGTCCTGTGGGAATCGAACCCACGATCTCGTGATCAGCAGTCCGGTACTCGAACCATTAGACCACAGACGTCGTCATACTAGGAATATACTAGGACCGGTCGTATGCCGCCTGCATCCAACGACTCCCAGCGACCATTACCAGGTCGTTGTTCCATCTCGATGGAGACCGTCCCACACTGCCCTTGCCGGTGCGTGGCCTCCACTCAAGAACCTTTCTGCCACAGCGGCCTGCATATGAACTTTATAGGAGTTTCGAGACCTAAGAATTAGTAGAGTTATAATCAGTAAATTCTTGCTCCGAATATTTCATCACAACAATTACCTGAATATTGTTTGACCGATTTTTCTACGGATATTTAGCGCGATACGCGAATTCAGTACGCCCCGTTCAATGGGTTCTTAAGATACAACAATGTACTGGACTCAATTAGTTTCGCATAACTAATTATAAACGACAATCGGTTGCGGTGAATACTTGATTAGAATCGTTGGTGTAATAAAAGAGTTAATTTTGATTACTTTTGACGGTTCCTTTGGCGCGGTGGACTATACTAACATATGGGTCGCGTATTCAATCCCCGCACCGAACAAGTTTCTATGGCCTACAATGTGTCAAGTCGGGGTTAGTGCATATTATGAGATTTTGTTTTTCAAGAATACTAGTGTGAGGACACATAAAACGACGATAATTATGACGACGTCTGTGGTCTAGTGGTTCGAGTACCGGACTGCTGATCACGAGGTCGTGGGTTCGATTCCCACAAGACACAAACATTTATTGTGATGAACTTAAGTGTTTGTGTTTGTCTGGGTGTTTCTTATATATTATAAGTGTGTATTTCTATATATAATAATATGTCGCCTGTGACAGGTTTATCCTAGTACAGGCTCCATATATTGTTGTACTTTTATAATTTCTAAGATTTATATTGTATTTTTGTAATTTAGTGTTTTTCTGAATAAATATTATTATTATTATTATTATTATTTACAAAAAAAAAGTATATAAGTATTATATCCATTGTCTAGTACCCATAGTACAAGCTCTGTAAAAAAAATGTCCCAGGATATATTTATATTTATAAAAAAAAACAAAACCTCAAAACTTTCGTTGATACTCCTGTTTATTTTGACTGTTATAAAATATGACAGACTAGGTACTTAAACATATAAAAAAACATTATCGTAGCTAACATGTTGGTATGTTCTATTATGTATTTATTTATAGGATAGGTAGGTATAGGTAGTGACAAACCAAATTGCTTTCAAGTAGTGATTTTGTATTTTCATTCTCTATAAAAACTATTTTTATTACCTGTTAATTCATTTAATCATGAGTCAAATCATTCGTGGTTTTTATGTATTGACATTGATATAATACTTATTAAATTGATTTGTTCCTGTTTTGCCCCACAGACTTTCGTCCCACTCATAAATTCCTTTTTGCCCTAGATTAAATTACTGTTTCATCTCAATAAAATATTATTTTATGCTCGTTTTGTCCCACTTTTTGTTCTTATGTGTTTGAGGTTTACAATTAATTTAAGCCGGCTTGCGGTTTGTTAGTGGCAAATAAAAGAAACAAGAAAATTGTTACCTATTGTATTATGTACCTACCTTTTTTTTTTTTTTTTTTTCGTGTGAAAATCCTCATGGATACCCTCCGACTCTTCAGAAAGAAAAGTCAGAGAGTTATGTCGGACTCTTACCGACTAAAAACACACGGCCGTCTCTAGCACTCTGTGAAGGGGGCTCCGGGATCTCTGGTGAACGCACCGGTGCCCCTTCTGTGCTTTGCCTTTGGCACGACACTAAATTGCAGCTTGCTGTACTGCCCTCGTCCCGGGATACGGATATCTTAAATAATACAAGACACGCGCGACCCTAAAAGTATCCTCTGCTGCATTGGCAGGGATTGACAGGCGTCTAGTTGTAGTTGGACTAAGCACCAAGGCGATTACCTCGCCGGCGCCTTCGTCTCCGAGCGGGATCAGCCCTCTCCCGATCCCGCTCTGCTGCCCCCTTCTGGAGCATGACGCTTTCGCAGAAGGAGACTACGGCCTTCCATATTACTGGTTCTGTTACCATTGCTTGCACTACCTTCGGCAATGACAAGTCCTGCCCAATCAGACCAAACAGGACTTGCCGCTCGGGCTCCCATGCTGGGCACTCGGCGAGCGTATGTTGTGCGGAGTCCTGGCTACCATCACAATGATGGCAATTTGCCGACCGCTCTCGTCCGATCCTGTTTAGGTATTCACCGAAACAACCATGTCCGGTGAATACCTGAGTAAGCCGGTAAGTGACACGCTCACTCCTCTTTAACCAGGCCTCAAAACATGGCAGGATGGCTTGAACGACGCGCTTTTGAGAGTATTGTTGGCCTTCAAGCCGTTCCCGCCACCTCTCAAGTGCGTGCCGTCGCTCCTGCCGCCGAAGCACTTCGAACACCTGTGACGGCGCACTTTCGTCGCTTTGGCGGATGGCGCGGATTCCGTTATAAACTCTCGCATCCATATCCGCCAGAATGTCCAACGGCGGGAACCGCGCTAGGATAGTTGCCGCCTCAAAGGATATCGTCCGGTACCCTCGTGCGATCCTAATAGCCGCTTTGCGCTGCAAACTGTAGAAATCTTACGTACTCGTATCTAATACCCACTTGTTCCCATGTAGCAAAAAAAAATATAAATAGTATAGTACTATGTAGGTATATCGAGACGTGGTCACTATGTGCCTCATATGAAAGCTCAAGGTCACTTAGCGAACTAAGTATTTCTTTACGCGACTGAATCCGAAATGAGGGCTGAGATCCGTAGAAGAACCAGTTGTTGACATAGCTGAAAGGATTAGCAAGCTGTAGAACTGATGGCCGCTGTAGCAAAAAAATCCTCGAGTGGAGACCACGCACCGTAAAATGCAGCATAGGACGGCCTCCAACGAGATGGACCGACAGGTGACCTGTTAAAGGTCGCTGGGAGTCGTTGGATGCATCATGCAGGGTTCCTTATGTGGTCCTTGAGTTGTGTGTTTATAGGGGAGACCTTTGCACAGCCATGGAATTTTTTGGCTGATATGATGATGAATTCATTACATATTTGTACAAATACATTTAAAAAAAAAATTGTTGGTTTACATAAACAAGGTCTGCAAACGTAAGACAATTCTATGGCCATGGTAAATTCTAGAGGTCATGTTTGACTTGATCAATACTGATTATGTTTGAATTTAATCAACTGAATATGATCAGTAAAATTTAGGTATCAAAATAAATGCTAACAATTAAGTTAAAAGTTGCAAAACGGCTCAATGAACTTGAAATAAATGGGATTATAGTGAATTAGGATATTTGCTTGAAATTTCACACAGACGCACACATACGTTCAAGTGGTTGCAAGTGCCATCAAGCAAAACTGTTATTGGATTTTTTTAATGGCATAGCCTCCCTTAGACTAAAGGACCCATATGCCATAATCATACTATCACGCCTTTATCCTTGGGAACTTAGGCACACATATACGTGAATACATAAATACGTGATTGTATGATTATATGTTTTGTTTCTTCATCTCACCATTCCTGCCTAATTTTTGGTATCCTAATTTAATTTTTTATGGAACCTGTTATGTTAAATTGGT
This sequence comes from Acronicta psi, assembly GCA_946251955.1. Taxonomy (NCBI): domain Eukaryota; kingdom Metazoa; phylum Arthropoda; class Insecta; order Lepidoptera; family Noctuidae; genus Acronicta; species Acronicta psi. Next base: position 5,679,459 of record OX276477.1, on the reverse strand, counting down.
AGCAAATTACATAAATAATTGTCCGCGCTTATTTCTGCATATTCGACGCAAACTCGTTTAGTCCGGATCCAAGTTTTTGTAATTTTACTTTCCATTCCCTAACACATTGGCACAGAGGTAGCTTGTGACTTGTGACGCAAAACAGAAGTAACGCACTGTGTTGAGACCTTTACAGAAAAGTAGATTATTTTTTATTGTGTTTTTCGGGACCTAAAATACGCCGGCGGGCTGTGGGTGCATATTTGTAATTAAACCTTCGCGGAGTACATGGTGTGATGGTATTTTATTTTAAACTAACTTTTCGCCAGCGGCTTCGCCGGTCCTCTAATGACAACGGAACTAAACAATAACACCTAATATTAAAACGGCTTGATTTAATTAGTATATTTATACCACTATCTTCAAGGTCGTTACTTAACTCTATTTATATATTATAACCATATTATTATAATCGATTATATTTATTAACTACTCAAGGTCAGACAATATTTATATGTTCTAACATATTTTCTACACGAATGTCAATACATTCGTGTAGAAAATATGTTGTATAGTTATTCGTCGTTATATCGATCTAGTTTCAATAAACTAGATCGATATAACGACGAATAACTATATCGGAATGACACGAGTACGAGTAGGTAGTTAGGTACCTACATTTCTTATGAAAGAATTGCTTTAAACCATACTAATATTAACATTACAACTTAAATTAACATATTGATATAGGTACTGGTACCTGCATCTCTCGTTGCAGATTTAAAAAAGGCGCTCGTTTAAAAAAAAACGTACTATTCTATTTACCATATAAAATTAATTTTAACGACAAAATAGTGAATTTTTTTCTTCACCAATGTGTTTTATTCCTGATTCTGATTTATAGGGTCAAAAATAGCTAAGGTAATTTTATAACCCTGTATACATAATAATTATAGTGTTACCTATTTATTTAAAGTACCTAACTATAACATTTTTATCTTGCATATACAACAAAACTATCTAATAGATAATATATGCATTCACTTAGCTACTCGTATGTTGCCTGCATCGAAGGTTAATGCGGCCTAAATGCACCTTAATTATTTTTAACACGGACTTATACTAACAATCAGTGACAGATGTCCTTGTGACTATTAAGCGTATAATTTGTAATTAAACGAATTATGAGTGTTGTACACGTTTTATAGATGTGAATATACGTTTATCCATTTTATGCTTTTGTTAATTTGGATCACATTTTTGGCAAACTACTTATTGAAACTATCGTATTTTTCAAATCTACATCCTTATATTCTTATTCTTACTTCGTTTCTAATATTTTAAATGTGAAACTAACTCTGTCGGTCTGTCTGTCTGTCGCGCTTTCATGCTAAAACTACTGAACCGATTTACATTAAATTTGGTACAGAGATAGTTTAGAGCCTGAGAAAGGAGACGGGATACTTTTTAATGCGAAAAAAGTGCTGCAAGGTGTTGAAATAGGGGAGGAAAGTTGTAAGAAATACCCCGAACAAGCGGGTGAAGCCGCTGGCGGGATGCCAGTAATTTATAATTCGACTTATTTTAGGATAAGAGCAACATCTTTGGCTGGCCTATCATTCTCTTCTCTCTTTCATATATATATTGGGACATTTTTACACAGCACCATCTAGTCCCAAACTAAGCAGAGCTTGTACTATGGGTACTAGACAATGGATATAATACTTGCATACTTTTTTTTTTGTAAATACATAATATATAAGAAACACCTAGACAAACACAAACACCTAAGTTCATCACATAAAATGTTTGTGTCTTGTGGGAATCGAACCCACAACCTCGTGATCAGCAGTCCGGTACTCGAACCACTGGACCACAGACGTCGTCTATGGTCTAGTGTATGGCTTGGTATGACATGAAACATCTGCACGCGTAAAAAAAATCGCATGCTATAAGCAACCACGTGCTACGGACATATTTTGACCCTAACCTAACATTAAAAGTTACCGATAATATTATAAAGTTAGAGAGTTTATCAGCCCAAGGTCAGATGGCTGCAGACCGCAAGGTCGGCTGCGCACATTGCTCAATAATAGTCATGGTCCAACACTTATAATAACAATAATTACAAGAACTGTGGGTGTGAATTCCAAACAATGATTATATTCGATCAAGGAGAGCGGCTACCGAATGTAATGGTTAATTACTATAGCAGTCGTACAAAACAAAATTCTGTACCGTCCGGGTTTTAAAATAGCCACTTATACAGTCCCTTCAAAGAGAGAATTTCTAGTAAAATCTTTTACAGTACAGAGCATCCTAATTGAACGTCCGTAGTTTTTTTTATTCAGGCTAGGGCAGACAGTACGGTACCTACGTTTGGTTTGGTTTGGTTATGGTACTCGTGAACACTATTTTTAAAGGACACCGACGCTGGACTTCGTCTCGGGTGGTACCAACTGTATTTTCAAATATTCTGCCACTAAGCAATAATGTGCTAACATTATTGTGTTCCGGGCAATATAGCCAAAACAATTTTAGATGACAACGCGTTAGTAATATTTACTACGGGTGCTGCGATCACTATCAAATATACAATTTCTTGTTTTATACGATGTTGATTTGATAAACAAACATTCGCTAGATAGATTTTATCTAATTATTATCTCTGTCTCCGTATATTATCTTAGTATCCGTGTTACTGTTAGAGGGGATTTACAGAGAGATCAGAACAAAGGTATCGTAATCATGTAGGTAGGTATATTTGTCAGTTCAAGGAAACATCTTGCTAAAGCGTTCGTAGGTGTATCTATTAGCATCCATCATTGCCCCTGCGCAGGGTGTGTTGAGCAATTAGGTAACTATGTTTCAATTGTTACTTAGTGTGAGCAAATGTCTAGATTACAAGACAATCAAAGTAATGAGTCAATCCCACTTTTTGCCTGACGACAGCCGCATAAAGCCGAAGGAAGGGTTTTATTAAATGGAATAATATCTACTCAGTTACGAATTGATTGTAACGTTTCAAATCGTAAAATAATGTAACGTACCACCATGCCTGTATTTCTCGGAGGAGTAAGCAGAGGTGTACCTACTGACAACTAATGTACACCCAAAATTTCCCGGTATGTTCAGGCGCGAATATTAACATACATGGGTAGTTTATTTATGTATATCTAAGCTTGTTGGTGTTCCTAACTATAAACTTATTTGCATGTAATTTTAAACAACAATCAATAGAAACTACGTGTAGTTTCATAAATATACCTTGGGAATCTGACATTATAGGCAAATCGTGGGAACACACCTTTTATGAAAGTACTAACAAGACTATTAACGTGTTAAATACCGTGTAAAGCTATACTAGTACCTTTATGGACAAATCTACACTTTAATATCAACATGGTTTTCAATGTATTGTCTGTTAGTTAAATTAAAGTAGGTCATCAAAAGCCCATACAACTCATCCCAAAGGACCATGCATCATTTTGGTCCCTTTTTCAAAGATCTCAACAGTGATGAAACATATGAAAGCTCTTGAGGAGTACTCTATTTCTTTCTATGGCAGCTAAGTACAAATCCAGTGCAAAAGTGGTGTTATGGTAGGTTTTGTAAAAAACAGCAAACACAGCTTTGTTGTGCAACAAAGATGATAGCGTGTTTTTTTTTAAATTAAAAGTATTTTTTCTCATCCCTTAAGTAAGCATAAAAAAGAAGGACGAGTTTTAACCAGCGTATACAGGGTATTTTTTCCGATAATGTACCTTCGGTACATCTTTTCGACAGATTTTGATGACCTTCTTTAACACAACTGTTGTTTTGTTTTGATCAGATAAGCAGTCCTTGCAGGCGCTGCTTTGGAACCAGCAATGCTGAACTACTATTCGTAGTTTGTTTTCTTTACGCCACAGAAAGCATAATATTATAAACATGTAGTAATAAATTAACGTGATTTATGCTAGCCATGACTTTCAAGTGCATTGACCGACCTACAAAAAAGAGGACATGACACATCATAGCCCAACATCATTTATTACTAAAGTACGTCGATGTAAATGTGCATGCACCTACTTAGTGTGAGTACCTTTTCGTGCATAAGAAGTTAATTTTAATGGGTAACTTCATTAACATTACATGAGTCTCTCACGGCACTAATCACAAATCTTTTTGCTCATAATAACATATTAAGCGCAAACCTGCGTTAAGCTAGCATTTTGGATTCCATCCCTAACCCTTCTCATTCTGAGAGGTTACCCGTTCTCAGCAGTGGTTGTAAAATACAGTATCTAACTTTATCTAGCTTTGAAATAATGGAACACTGCGCTAGAAGATTTTTTTAACACTGTGTAGTCGATCTGCTGTGGCCTGCGAGCAACACTAGGTCGAGTTAAAACTCACCACTAAAAATCTGTTCATATTATAAACTGCAGGCTATTTATTATATTAGGTATATTCGAAGTTTATGCTGTATATCATCTAGGTAGGTATATGTATATTTAATATTTTTAGCAAGTAGTAATATCCTGGGACATCCTGGGACATTTTTACACAGCACCATCTAGTCCCAAACTAAGCAGGCCTCGTACTATGGATACTAGACGATGGATATAATACTGATATACTTTTTTTGTAAATACATACTTATAATACATAAGAAACACCCAGACAAACACAAACACTTAAGTTCATCACAATAAATGTTTGTGTCTTGTGGGAATCGAACCGCGTCATATACCTTATTAGTGAGTGATAGATTATAACAGTAACTTGTCGTCAATATTTTTGGTGACTTCTATAAGTAGGTATTGTTTGATACCTAGTTCTTGATTATGAATTGATATCGCAAGATATATCTAGGCTAGGGATATAGTTCTGTTTGACAGGTCAAGATCAAACATTTTGTGATTAACGTCACTATCAATTTGTACGATTAGTTTTTAAATAGTTATGTTATTAATTAACATTTTGACCTTCCAATTAATTGATTGACATGCAAACTAACTGATTTGAAAGAATAATATTATTCTATTTATGACGAAAGATCCAGTTTATTCCGGATTTTAAGTTAATCCGGTTTGATCTGGTTGAAAGTTTACTATTATACAAGATTAGCCGATGTTTAGTCAACTGTATTTTTTTTCTCGTTTGAATTTATTTATAACTAGCTGATTCCCGCAACTTCGCTCGCGTTTGAAACCCGTTACACCATTTTTTTTAGTTATTCTGTTATTCGAGGTGGTGACAAATCCAATAAATCAACGATCATGAAAATTGGTCCAGCAGTTCTCGAGTTATAAGTGTCGCATTCACAGGTAACCATCCAAGGGTGAAGATTTTCCGCACTAAAGAGTTTTATTATATTTTGAAGTACTTAACAGACTACATTGATCCTTCCCTATGTAGGTACTTTTCATGCACACAAGCTAAGTAGGAGCTACATTTTATATCTTAAATATGTTATAAACCTTCTATAAAATAGGTACTTACATAAAGCTATATAGTATGCATAAAGTACAGAATGATCATTTTATTGAGATAATTTAGGTATCTAATCTACATATGTTATTTTTCTGAGTTTTCCTTGCATTCGTTGATGGAACAGATAAAGACCAGTGATATCATCATCACATATTATAATTATGATTCTATATTTCCTATACTTAGGTATATAGTATAGTACTTTTTGTACTCGGTAAAAAAACTGAGTGGGTACATAATGAACTTACATGCGAACACAAATTAAATAAATTTATACTCAAATTATATACTTCTACAAAATACCTGTACGTGGACAATTAGTGTGTTGTATCAAGCCACCAGGTATTCAAGAGTTAGTTTAGGTAAACACAATGAACATAAGTTATACTGATATCTGACACTTACACGAATACTAGACATTGAAATGAAACCACTTTTTACGGATTTTATCGCGTTATATTGATATTATAACATGAGTTATTTAAAAAAAGAAGATTCGATATTTTGGCACATGCAAACGTGATATTGCACATAAGTTGATAAACTTGACCCATTGGAGGCAATTTTAAATTCAACGAATCAACCGCTAATTGAGTTTTTATGGTAATGCAAAACAAACTGGTTTTATAATCAATTATAATCAATATAAATATTGCAATTTCTTATATTGCCAATCGCATTTCACACATGATACGTGAGAATAGACAGTGTTATAATGCTTAAGACATAGAATTTATAACTACAACACACTTCAAATGACGTTAATGATCGATGAAAGGTATTTGCTGAATTTACATTAAATAAATTCGGCCACGCTTCACAATGGGTTAGATTTTAAGAAAGATCTACCATGAACTTCCATGAACTACTTTTCGAGTACTGCAGTCAAAAAAATATACGAAACTGAATTATTGTAATGTATTTAACTATAATATTATTTTTTAAGTATCAATGTTCAAAGTTACATTCTTATTTTTTATAATCACCCATATACCGGTCACGGGCTTCTAATTATTTTGATTGAGAATTAATTAATTAAATAATAAATCTATCTTTTTAACAAATACACAGACTTAATTACATTTCATTTATTAATTACTTTTCATTTTATTATACACACTAATAATTATGTGCCCTGAGTTGCAGCTTACGTTAAACCTATTAAATCCCAAATATTCAGTATTAGAGGGTGTTATTTAGAGTATCTGGAACCAGCGGGGTTCCAGAAACTCTAAATAATCTCTCAGGGCACATAATTGGCATGTATAATAATATAATAACATCCATATGTTTTGGAAGAACTGCAATCATAAGCTAAAGAATAGGTAAATAAAATAGAAATAACACACAAACTAAAACAGTTGAATAAAAACAAAATCAATAAAATAACACACGAGTAAGGACCATTGAGTTATTATTACTAGTAATAAGTATTATAATAACAGTTGTTGCATATTAGCCACAACTCACTTGGGGCAAACGAAAGCATTCGTCCTATCTAAATAAATGTAGCTAAGAGCAAAATCGGGTGTTCCATTAAAATTTGTATTAACAGCAAATGTATTAAAGCAAACGAAAGAGCGGAATAATTAAGAGAAGTGTTATTTTATCTGAGTTGAATCTAGTAAATTATTGCTTTATTAATTTTATTCTGCTATAACAACCTCATAAAAAAAAGAAAAAAATAAAACCATTAAAGCGATGTAAAGTTTCTCTCTACCAGAGTAGTCAGAAGCTGCTCTAGTAAGATAGCATTTAATACTTCAATGAGAATACAAATACATCATAATGTATTACTACAACTACATATTTACGAATACAACCACGTCATAGTTTTATTATTAAATATTACATTGTGACGAGGTTCGCAGCCGGAACAAATTATGAAGTATTGTTTCAGTAAAAATGAAGTAAATACGACTCAAATGTTTTGGCGAAGTGAGACACAAGAAATTTCAATAATAGGGAATATGCACATTTTTTTATATATTTTTAAACGATACTTTATATCGTTATGTAGCCGTAAAAAAAATTCCAGCGCCTTAAAACTAAAATTAAGTAATAAAAAGAATTATTAAATTATGAGACAGATATTGGCATTTTAAACACCCGCGATTTTGGCGCGCTTGCCGTGACGTCAGTCTACGTTCTCTCAACCAAACAACCACGTACAACAGACACTGTTTTAGTAGACTTTGACGTCATATTCCATTTGACCGATAGTGTTGCGTTTCAAGTGATTTGAATTTCCAACAGTTTTTTTGGACTTTTTAATAATTATTTTCTCATCAAAAAAGAAATAATATAAAAAAATATCTACATAGACATAATTCTAAAACGATAAAGTTCATAAAAAAAAATATTTGACCTTTTTTTAAGTCAGACGCATATTCCCTATTCTCTCAATCATGTACATAACATAGAAGTAAGCTGAAGTTTGGAGACAAAAGATCCAATTTTAAGCACAAGCAGCAGCTCTTTTAATAAAATAAAAAAAAATTATTTGTTTTGGTTTTCGTTATTTTTTTTTAGAAATTTGTGTCGTATTTAAAAAAAATATTTATTTATTAACCAACTTATACTAACAGTTTACACCACACGAATAACACCGCGTGGCACAGCTAGTAATAAATAATATTGATAAGCGGAACCGCAGCTTATAGACGCCAGCAATATCACTCGGACGCACGATGCCATATAACCTCAGTAGTTACATCAATTCAGTATTTTCACTATATTACCGTTCAAATCGGAACAGTTTGCCGGTATAATTGGGCCCCATGTAATAGGGGACGGCCCTATTGCCAACAAACAGGAACAGAACAAAACACTGAGCTGCTAAGAGTTATAACACATAAAATACCAAATACACTTATTGAGTATTGTAATTAGTATAAAACTAAGTACTTATCAACACTCCTTGACTGCACGTGGAAGTACTCACGGAGGTATATAAATACATGTGATCGATAATGAATGAATAACATTGTATGTTGTTGTAGAAATTTTTCACGTAATTATAACATAACTTATCATCCATCACGATGGTACCTGACCATCACGCCTGTATTACCCGAAGGGTTAGGCAGAGGTGTAGTAATGTACATCTACTACACTAAACACACTACACTACACTAGTAGGGGGCTAGCCTATCACCATTTAGATTATTGCATTTTCACATAGTTACCTACATAAAATATACCATCAGAGCTAGAAAAAGAGGAAGCTTCTTATTTTGGACTAATATACACATTACACATTTCATTAATACATTTTAGGCGCCATGTAATGAAAGTGGCGACCCTCTTCTTTATTTTTCTAGAAAGTCTCAATAAAAACTTCCTTAGCCCTGAAATCGATCCCAGGACCCTAGGCTCAGTAACCACGTTTGTAACCATTAGATCATTGAGGCAGACATTTTATAACGTCTTTAAATACCGTGAAATGTGATCGGATTTGACTGAGCAGAGTTACGACTCAATTTCAGTACCTACTTAACTTTTAATTAATAAAAAAATAACAATACAACTGAATTAAAAAACTAAGTATAAAGTGTTAGAGAGGATAGCAGTTGGAATGTATCTTTTGTGTTTTATTAAACACAATTGAAAGTAAAACCAAAAAAATTTAATAAAAAAAAATTAAACAAAATCATATTTAAATAAATTTATCTAAATTATGTAGTCATTGCACTGCGATTATCTAAATTATGTATTCACTGCACATTGCAATTCTTCTCTCATAACAGTCACGATTACCAAATAAAATTGTGCAAGAAATTGCACCGCTTGGTATAAAAAAACTTTACTCACAAGAGCCACGATTGACACCTCTAGGCATAATAGGCATTAATTCCCGGGGTAAAATGTTTAATGATGCCACTCTACTCGAAGAGAAATACCCAAAATATAGTTTTTAAAATATTTTGGGGACATTTTTACCCAGCACCATCTAGCCCCAAACTAAGCTGAGCTTGTACTATGGGTACTAGACAATGGATATAATACTTATATACTTTTTTTGTAAATACATTCTTATTATATATAGGAAACACCCAGACAAACACAAATACTTATATTCATCATCACATACATATTTGTGTCTTGTGGGAATCGAACCCACGACGTCGTGATCAGCAGTCCGGTACTCGAACTACTAGACCACAGACGTCGTATTTTTCGAGGAGAAAGTTACATTACCCTCGTTGTTTGTTCAAATGAACGTCTTATGTTCGAATTTGTTCCAATAAAACTCAGAAATCCCGAGTTTATTTACACGTGGATATCGACCATTATGAGATTTTCTGTGAAATCTATAGTCACCGCTGAGTTCAGATTTGGTAAAATAATATTGTCATAGTTAGGTTTAGTAGTCCTAACCGGGACTGCTATGCTAGGTCGCGAAATCGAATCAAATTTGATTCCCAGGTCTGGCAAAGGGTTATTGAGTTTTGCTGTGAAGCTTCCCGTTGCAGTTACAGTCTAAATTTGTGCCCGATTGATGGCATTAGGCTCTAAACATACCGGCGAAATGCGGGTGTACATAAGTACAGTTCCTGCGTCATAACAACTGTGTGCCATATTTTAACCCAAAGGTTTTAACTGTGCGATGATCAATCAGTCAGTGCATCAGTCAGACAATCAGTTCCCTACTTTACATAATTATTATGCAAAGATTATTTTAATACAGAACACAATAAGCACGTGATATTTTAGCAGTATTTACCAACATCCCAAAACGAATGTAGTCATTCTAGAGTGAAGCAAGATACAAGTTGTGATGGTCGACATTTAAATCTTGCTACATACCGCCATTTAATTACCTAGGATAAACTTTGCAGCTAACAGGCCTTGTAAAGATAAAGGCTATCTACATCGCCTTCGATTACTGGGTAATTACGGCTAAGTGCTTATAAGTACTCATTCATACTGAAAAATATAACATTAAGTTGGCAATATTGCCACATTCACTGCTACTTTAAGAGAAATTTTAATTGGCATTATTTGAAACGTATCCACTCTTGATTAAATAAATTCCATAAAAATACTAGTACTCCTGAATGTTGTTAAGTGGTTGCGAAAGTGGCTGCTGAGTGTTAGGTCCCGGGTTCAATGCCTAAGGAGGGTAAAATTACCACTTTTTACCACATTAATAAAAAAAAACTTTGAAAATATATGTTCATACAGACACATAAAAGAAAACGGTGCGACCAAGCTACAGAGAGATACGACAATACTAATATAATATACTAGCTTTCTGCCAGCAGCTTCGCCGGCGTGGACTGGGTATTCCTTATAACTTTCATCCCCCTTACAGCCCTTTTTTCGCCTAAAAAAGTAGCCCATGTCCTTTCTCAGGCTCTAGACTATTTATACCAAATTTCATTTAAATTGGTTCAATACCTAGTTTTGGCGTGAAAGCGCGACAGACACACAGAGTTACTATGGCATTTATAATATTAGCAAGGATTTCCGGGTCGAGTAAAGTATTAAAGTTTTTCTATGAAATTCTCAGTAACAGCTTGAAGTTATTAGTAGAAGAAGATTTCTAGCTTAAAGTTATTAATAGAGGAGATTATTAGTAGAAGAAATTCTCAGTAACAGCTTGAAGTTATTAGTAGAAGAAGATTTCTAGCTTAAAGTTATTAATAGAGGAGATTATTAGTAGAAGAAATTCTCAGTAACAGCTTGAAGTTATTAGTAGAAGAGCATATTGCTCCATAGCAATAGTCATAACAGCCAATATTGATTGGCCCTCTATTACATGCTAAGGCGCGTGTATACGTACACATTCGCCTTTACCCAACCATGTTGGGGTCGGCTTCCAGTCTAACCAGATGCGGCTGAATATCAGTATTTTACACGAAGCGACTGCCATCAGACCTCCGCAACCCAATTTCTGGGCAATACCGATATTCAAAGGATAGACTGGTTGTCAGGCCTTTTGGGCTTCTGACTAACACTAACGATTGTCATAGGTGTTCGTATGACAACCAGGACTGACGGCTTTCGTGCTCTCCGAGGCACGGAGGGGTCTCGATGTGTTAAGAATGGTCTTCCATCCACAGACTGACCTCGGCAAGCGTAGCTTCACCTTGCAGATTGGTTGATCAGCTATAACTTAGCCACGAGCCCCTCCACACATTCGCCTAACCCTGTGTTTAAGTATAATAATATAATTATATATTTACCACTTTTTAGATTATATTTTGTCCTCTATTTAGCCAAAAAAACTAGTCTATTTTAGAATGCAAGGTCGTGATAGTGAAATCAACCGGATGTTTGAGAAATTCTAATAAGTAGGTACTTAACTATTTACAAAAAAAAATTACTAACATTACATTGTACATACTAACAATATATGTAAACGTCTCCGGCGCACGAGCGACAATGAAAATATTTTTCGATCAATTGTAACGTTATTTGTTACCAGTATATAATGTAGTACATAGCACATAAAGCAAACATTTCCAATATAATCTAACCTCGCATAGTATAAGGCTTTTCATAAAATTAGAGTTCAGCTTATAAACTTTAAATCTTACTAACTTATGGATCTCACATAACTTCATACTACTCTTCATCTTTATAACTTCATCTTTATCTTACTTACATATGTAGTGGTGCGTACCACAGCTAGTACCAATGTCGTTATATATCATTGGCTTATTACTAACTAGCTTCCCGCCAGCGGCTTCGCCCGCGTGGTCTTATAATTTTTCCCCCGTTTTTGCTACATTTTTCATTACTACTCCGCTCCTATTAGTCGTAGCGTGATGATATATAGCCTATGTTACTCGGGGATAATGTAGCTTTCTAAAGGTGAAAGAATTTTTGAAATCGGTCCAGTAGTTTCGGAGCCTATTCATTACAAACAAACAAACAAATCTTTCCTCTTTATAATATTAGTATAGATTAGTATAGATAAAGTGTTAACAGTTTAGTTCATTATCAAGGTGACAGATGCGACCTACAGCTGACACATAAGATAGAATATTCAAGATCTTCCCTGCTGAGTTTTCCTCTATAATAAGGTTTGTGTTCACGTGTTTCCTCATTACTGTTATAAAAAGTAGCGAGAAATTTAATAAGTTTTTAAATGAGATTACTAGCACGTTTGTATCTCAAATAAACCTACAATAAATTCCTTATCATAACGATTATAATAGGTATATTATTTTATTATTACCCTAAGTTATTAGTTGGCACTACTCGCTTACCATTATTTATACGCAATATGTTTTTGTAACTAGTGATGCATATAATGTAACAGAAAATAAGAAATGTAAATCACTGCCTGTTTGAATAAATAAATAAATAAAAAAATATTGCAATAGATGCTAGGTGCTAGACAACGCGGAAGTTATAGATGGAGATGGCGGGGTGAACTGGACTCCTGCTAGAGAGAATGGGCTCTCAAACTGTAAGGAGTTGGAAGACGGTAAGGCCTTTTGGCCAGGCTGATATCATCCTCCTGCCCTTATTCCAGTTCACTTACTTAGTCATCATCTCTTCATTCAACTACTTTGTGGTCATATCCTTTCTCACATCCATCCATCTTTTCTTTTTTCTTCCCCTTCTCGTATATCCATCCACATTCATGTTCAAAACCAGGCTGATAATAATAATATTATTCCCTCGAAGAGCTTGCTGTTATTTACGGACACAAAACTAAATTCCTAGTTGCAGCTGCTACAGTAGAAAACCTTAGAAATAACTCTCCTCAATATATATTATCGTACCCAAGAGCTTGCAAGCAGTAACCACGACGATTGCAAGTACAAAAATGCAGTCAGTTTAAAAGATGGGGATAAATTTTGAACGATCCGCACCTTGAAAAGTACGTTCAACCGCCAAACTTGGTTGGCATACTAAGCACAGTTTCACTTAAAGCCAGACGGTCTTGACATTTTACATTAAAAAAAAAACATAGCGGAAGAAAATTTGATCTTAAGCAGGACATGAACCTGCGTCCTTCCGATTAGGTACACGTTTTTATTCCTCGCATTAAAATTTCCCCAAAGATGAGAGGAATATTGTTCGCTATTTTCATCAAAGGGTTCCGCTGAACCTTGGCTTATGGCATTCAAAGGTAGCGAAAGGCGGGTTAAGCCCCATAACCCTGCAAAACTCTCCCTACAAATGGATTAACAACCGAGGGACCGAATTAGAAGTCACGACACTGAAATCTCCATCTTAACTTAAACCCTTCGACTTAACCCGTCTTTCTTGAAGTTATATTTATTTATTGTTTATTTAGATTACTGTTTAGGATTGGTGCAACGAAATCTTTGATTCTAGTACCTATTTCATTCTACATATTTCTTACTAAATAAAAGTTTTTCTAAAAGGAAAAATGACAACTTTTTCACGTAAAATTATTAAGAGTCTAGAGATCTTAATGTCTCAGACAAATAATATTATTTTAATATTTGAAAGCAAAACTAGTTACTCGTAATTAACGATTGTTTGATTTCCTAGTACAAGTTGATCAAATATACCTGAGATCTTCGCGAAGAAGTATTTCGATAACGTTTTTGATATGCAGTTTTAAACAAAAAGATCTCTACTTATGTAACAGACTTATACTATAATTGTTTACTAAATTATTTTGCTTCTCAACATAATACTTACTACAAAACAATAACAAATATCACTTTCTCTATAGGTACCTCATATACCTGACTAGCTTTCCGCCAGCTGCTTCGCCCGCGTGGCTCTATAATTTATTTCCCGTTTTTACATTGCTACTCCGCTTCTATTAATCGTAGCGTGATGGTATATAGCATATAGGCTTCCACGATTATTATTACCACTGAAAGAATTTTTTAAATCGGTCCAGTAGTTTCGGAGCCTATTCAATACAAACAAACAAACAATCAAATCTTTCCTCTTTATAATATTAGCATAGACGATGTTGATGATCTACTTATCTCCATTTAAATTATAAAGCTTTGTGTTAAGCTATCTACATCCTATTTTATCATAACTCAAATAAGTGGAATTGTTATCTTTACATTCCTATTTATGTTTAGTTAACACTTGTCTTTTATATCTTTTATTTAGTTAAAACTCCTGTCTATAAACATTGAGCCATTGTAAAAAATACTCGTCATAACGCACATAACTTTACCACTGTAAAAATAAACCAATGTAATATAATTCGTAGGCTGTGACTTCATTGTAATTATCACAACAACCTTGATATTTTTGCATATTTGCAACAACTTTACCTGATAATTATGTCTTTACTTGGGTATTACTTATAACTTTCATCCCCTATTTCAACCCCTTACAGCCATGTTTTCGCATTAAAAAGTAGCCTATATCCTTTCTCAGGCTCTAGACTATCTGTGTACTAAATTTAATTTAAAATCGGTTCTGTAGTTTTGGTGTGAAAGCGCGACAGACAGACAGATATAGTTAATTTCGCGTTTATAATATTAGTAAGGATAAATGCAACTACTAAACCAGAACCACTAGGGTCCTAGTTTCGATTCCCGAGTCGGGTAAATTTTGTATAAATTAATCACTAGCAGCTTGGAATTTGGATTCACATAATAGAGTTACAGGAAATTAGCTTGCCTACTATTACGATTGGTTAGAAAGTACCTATTTATAATACTCACAAGAACTTGACATAATAAATACAATTCAAAAACAAAAGCAAAATTGATCTTCCGCACAAACTATTCACCAAATAAGCGGTTTTCAAAAAAAAACATACATTGCAAAAAATTGTTTTGTGTGTAAACACATTTCACAAAGAATCCATACAGATTTAGGTGTATACATAACGAAAACTTAAAAACTAATGTTAGTATCCTATAATATAATCCACTAAAATCTGGAGCCAAGCTATAATATAGAGCAGCTAACCCGTTTCGAAGTTTTACAAATTAATAGACGTTTCGTTAAAATATGGTTTGTTTTTATTTAACTAAACCTAATTCACACTTGAAAAATGCGATATCTTTAAACGCAAATTTGAAAACTTATTTTAAAGTGTATTTTTATAATGGTACAACTATCGGAAATTAGTAAATGTAAGGTTGTAGGCCTTTCCCGCCTTCGCATAAACAACGACTAAAGATAACAACAAATAGTGTTATATCTTTTAATTTTCACACTTAATATTACAATTAATAAAAAATATATATACTTACAGTAATCAGCCCAACAATCCAGTATTTCAATATCCTATAAGTTTCGTTTCCCATTCAATCGTTGTTTTACACGCGAACGCAAAGTTTGTAGGAACTGACAAGCGAGCGACTGTGCGCTTGCCACTCGACTAGCGAAGGAATCGGCGCAAGCGCAGCCTCTCAATGTCCCGCCATAGATTATTTATTTATGACGATCGCAGATAGCATGCAGACGATGGATGCCTTGTCTCATTGTGCTGTAGCGCGAATTGATTACATGAATCAACTAATTTCAATACTATAATAAATTTGCACTTTTAAAAATCCTAATTTATATATCTTTTAATTTATAAACATGTCTCTAAATCAAGAAGACATTAAAATTATTCAATTATCATTATCATCATCAACCCTTATACTGCTGCACGGGTCTCCTCTCGGTATGAGAGGGAATTATTATCAGAATCATAGACAGAAATGTTTGCAATTGTCAATTAATAAGGCGGTAATTTAGCCCAAATACAACGTATTTTATGCCAACATTTTAAATAATATACAGAGGTAATACGTTAAATGAATTTCAGTTCACTTTCATGAATAAATTAAAAGCTTCACCGCAAAGCCTCTCTAGATCCCTCTATACCCAAAAATACAACAGAAAAAGATAAACAAGATCCCAGCTTACAGTAACAACACTATATTTCAATCATTCGTCAATCGCTCTGTCAATCGTACGTAATTGAAGCAATTTTCCAACTGTATCGCAGGCACTTGCGTCTCGTTGTCAACGTCAAACTGTCCGAAACGAATGTACCTAGTGTAAACATAATTTGTTAACTTTAAATTTTTTAAATGAGGTTTAACCCTCCCTTTGATAAGTACTTAGACCTACTACTTAATTAAGTAATAAGAATATTAGAAGAAGAAGAAATAAAAAAGAAAAGATATAATTTTATTGAAAAAATATATTTTGGTTTTTAGAGTTTGGTAAAATAATAAAAAAGTATTATTCGTCATCAGCTAATTAGTTTTTGTCATTTCCTAAAAGCTGGAAATGTGTCCAGATATCTTTAGGTGCACGCAATAAATCGTAATAAAATCCATAAAATGACTAAAACTTAAAACGTATATATAGATCGATGTTTACTTTGAACAGCATATCTGTATAATATAAAATAATAATCTTTGTCGTGTTAAAAACTCACTATTACTGTCGTATATAAATACTTGTTCATGAAGCGGCTTCTGCATATTAATGCAGGTGACTCGTGTTATTTGACTAGATCAATACTTTCAGTGACGAGTTTCCTCGTTCCGCCATATAATATTTCATTAATTTTAAATATACTATGATTGGAATTAATATCATTTTTTTCATATACCACTGAGGTGGCAAACAAGCATACGGCCCGCCTGATGGTAAACGGTTACCATAGCCTATGGACGCTTGCAACACCAGGGGTATCTCTCGCGCGTTGCCGACCCGAAAAACCTTTTAGAGGTTTATGGAGGATTCACTGCGCCGACAGTTTGAGGGAATTTCCTCTTGCTGCCAGCGCAGCGTATCCTTAGAAGGAGCTCTGGCGACCTTACTCACTGCAGGAACACAACACACCATAAATTGTGTTATTTGGCTTCAGTTTTCTGTAAGGTGGAGGTACTTCCCCAGATGGGCTGATTTGAGCCATAAATGGCTTTGGCCTACCTCTTTTTATGGCCTGTTAAATATAAAAACTGGTCCATTTGTTTGGGAGACAGACAGACACATATAATTTTGCGATGGGGACCAACAAAGAATTAAAAAAAATCTGTGTTATATTAAGTCGGCTTCCAGTCTAACCAAACGCGGCTGAATATCTGTATTTAACACGAAAGGACTGCCATCAGACCTCCGCAACCAAAATAATATATTAAATACAACAATAATAAATTTAATATAGGTACATAGATTATATTACTGTATAAGTAAAAACATGTGTAACGTCCTTGAAATAAGATGAGTGGCGGGTCATAATCTCTACAGGGATTATGGGATTAGCTCAGGGAAATATCGCGATGGGAGGAAGATGTTTCTCAATGATTGTGTATGCAATTTATTCAGACTGTGGCACAATAAAATTTTGTTGGATAAAGTTTTTGATATTCGATTCTGCCTTGAAACGTAAAATGTAATACTTACCTACTTGGTATACAATAAAGTATATAAAATGGGGACCAGGGTGGGTCGTGTAAAATAATTAAAAGTCACAATATATATTCTATAATATCTCCAAAAGGCGATCTTAAGTTTTAACTAAAATAGGAAAGCGAAGTCTTATCTCAACAATAACACTCTAGTGTTGTTCTAAAAATAGAATTGGAGAATATAAGGGTGCGTTTATATTTGCATCTGTCCAAAAATAATCTTGCAATGTTTTCAGCATGTTTATTTGAGCACTCTACGCTGAAATAAACATTTTATAAAAAGCGGAAATCTCGTAAATGTTTCTACTACGTTAGAGGTTCTGGGCTCTATCCCTGGGTCAACCAGTGTTGTAAGGCTTTGCTTTGAGTTTTGATTTGTTCTTTTTGCGATGGTTGGGAAAGGTTATTTGTTTTGTCACCACCGTCGACGCCACCACTGGTGAAAAATAGCGAAAAAAAATTGGCGATTGGGAGAGGCCAATATAGGCTCACCCTATGAGGTTCATGGCACCTAAACATTTCAGTAATTTATGGGTGTACAGCTAAGAGTACACAGACCTAACCTTCGAGGTGAACAGGCGTGGCGGTATTTTAAGTGATTTATATACTTACTCTTTCAACCTCTGATTCTCACATATGGTACGTATGACAGAACACTGTTAGGCACTGGTCTTACTTGTGAGGGCCACGCAGGCACGCACATGCGAATACCATGAGTTCAATCCATGATTCTGGACGTGCGTTGAAATTTTCCGTAACTTTTTTCATTTTTTTTGTGCAGTTTTTTTTACTTGAACGTGTAAAAACATTATTTCTATCTACCCAAATTAGATTAAACTATAATTAAAAAATCATTGTCATTTATTTTGGATCGCACGCGCGATATCATTCACCGCGGAGCGTTTTCGCAATAGACTGCGCGCTCAAATATATCAATATCTGTAATAACCGATCATTTTCTACATGAATGACCTAGGTCATTTTATTTTCAACCTTGAGTGAAATCTTGTCACGACGTTTGTGCGCCGATGTCCCTTCCACCTTGTATAGATAGGGATATCCTGCCACCAAGCAGGATTTTATTTTTCTCAAAACTCTTTTTCCCCATGCGGAAAGGAGGTTACATAATCTAAGCCACGGCCAAAAAGTTCTAAACTTCTTAATGTGACAATTTAAACGCACCCCTATCTTCGCATGGCAGTCGAATGACTGGAAACCCTAGAGACATTGCCGCCATTTAATGGTCAGTGACATTCGACTGGGCGGAGCATGACCTTAGCTCAAAATACCTTTCAACCTGACACACCTGCATTTTGCTAGTTAAAATTTGGTCTCTGAGGACTGACTATTAGATCAATAATATATGGTTGACAGACAATAAACGATCGTATTCCCCGAAGATAGAAGTAGACAGGTAATAAATTAAACACAACCCCATTTGCCATTGAAGTCTGTTTATTGACCCTTTTAACGAGCCTAATGTCATTAACCGGACATATATCGCAACAACTGTTACTCAAACATTTTCATTGGAAAAAACCTTAGTAATACTTTTTACGTTCAGGGAATCGAACAAAATCAAATTTTTCATATGTCGTCTCTATTTCTCTCATCAATTCTTTGTGGAATATTTATGGCTATTTGTTCTGCTACCGCATAGATTAGTTTTGATCATGCACGAAACTAAAAGACGTAGAAATAATTTAAAAAAAAGACTGTTTTCGTAATACCAAATAATTGACTAAAAGTACTTTAGGAAAAAATCGCTTTTGAATTTTGACAAGTGTATACATGTTTTAGCTCGTGACTGTAGCTAATTATTATCTACTAGTAGGTACCTATATTGCGTGACTCAGGAATCGAACTCGGTCGAAATCGGTCGATTCCCGGTTCAAGCAGTATTCGGGGGTTATTATGTGATCTCGAACCCAAGACCACATGGACGCTTCTCGCGCTTGCGATGACACCTAGACCGATGTGGTACTTCATAGAACAAACTATACCTCCGTTATCCCTCACTAACTACTATGACAACTATCATTCTTAATTGTACTTGAATACACCACAAGATGGCGCTATATCAAACTATGAAATAGTAATAAAATTATTTTGATACATTGCATATTTTTATTGTATACAGAAAAAGGCTTGATCGGAATTAATTTAAGTTATTGCTTGAAATAATTTCGTAAAAAAAATTCTAAGCCAGAAACGTAATACATAAATACCCTATTCAAGACAGTAGGTATCAAGGTGTACACCTATGTATTTTGTTTTTTGATACAGTTAGCTCCTGATTTAGTGGCGTAGATATTTTGAATGTTGATTTAGTCTAGTGAGTGTTGCTGTCTAATTACACTATAATTTGAAAAGTATCGGTAAAGGTTGGGCTGAGAATTAGGCTCAGTTCGTCAGTACGTTTTGAGTCCCATGTCCTAATCTGAATTCTTTTTTCCAAATTCTAACTCTGAGTTATTTATAATAATATTAATTTTATAGAAAAATTCAATAAATAATTCAACTTGCAAATTAGACCTGAATTCTAAGGCTGCATTATCACGGCTTGTCGTCGTCGTGTATATGTCGTACCAACTAGACCAAAGAATATAACAGTGCCTCGACCGAAACCCTCGCAGGGCCTCTAGCGGTTACGTGAGGAACTAAAATCTGCTATGAGATTACAGCGTTTCGATGCGTAAAAAACCTATCGAAAGTCATTCGATAGAACTTATGGTTGAGGGGCAGATAGGGCAGGTATGTTACCCGCACGAGTCTAACCTGCGACCCGAAGGACGGAATATCAACTACACCTATTATTACAACCAGGCTGCGCCAAATAAGTTAATTTGCAAAAAAGTTACAAAACATAAAAAAAACTTTTTAATAAATTAATCATTCGAAACAGGGGAATGGTCATGTTTGGGGTAGACAATTTTCTTCTCTCCATCAACTGCCCTTTTCTTCAGTGGTCCGTGTTTCCAGTCAGCAGGATAGCCATATTTGTCGACATCATCCCACCACTGTGGCTCGCCAGAACCCCAGACGAGGTATACGATATTGGTCCCTACTAATACTGCAAATACTGTCCAGAATGCTATGCGCCATTGTCCGATCGTTTGCTAGAAAAGAAGATTATAATTATTTATATGAGCAGGAAATATTACTCAACATAATTTTCGACATTAATGAGTATCTAGTGCTAGAACAACACATTCATTTAAAACGTAAGATAATTTATAGGTAACAAATAGTTGCATTCAGTTTATGTAGGTAATACCTACAGTTTATTTTATGTCTGGATAGTTACAAACAATAATAATTTAATATACCTACCTACTATAAATAAAACTGAACAGGTTAGCTCAACAAAATATCGGATATATTATGATAATTATTTCTGTTGACTTATGTATCCATTTATATATGATTTCCTTGAGCGATAGTATGTACTAGATGTTGTCCGTGGTTTTACTTATATAAAAAAGATTTTTTAGATAGAAGCGTAGACCTTGCACGTCCTTCCTCAACGACGCAATTTAACCCCTTAAAATTGTTACTGTTTTCAGCACAAAGAGCCATAAAAATTGGCATTATTACTTTAACAGTACCTTAGTCCTTAATTTCCATTTAACCAGTAACCAACCAACCAGTAGTCCTTTTTTCCTTTTTAACTATTTTTGTTGTATCTAGGTTCTTTTATATCTTACTACAAAATTGTACGAGTAGGTGTGTCTACACATTTCGCATGGATTTTTTATTCAAATTTTTTTTTTCATGTGAATATCGATATAAAAACTAACCACAAAACTATTCACTGATCTAATTTGTTTACGCTATCAGTGATTTATAGGAAGACATTTTTTTTCACCTAACAAAAAAAAGTAAAATAAATTTGACAATTTTTTGCTTGAATTAATCTACTCACGAGTTAAATCGAGCGTAATGCCCTTCCTCAACTCTTTACGATAAAAAAAATACTTTGATATTTTTTACGTTGTTCTATTTTTCATTGGTACCATAGTATGATAGGCTCTAAATTCTTCAGCACTCATATTTCCAACTGTACTTGTTTCAAGCTTGATATGCTGCAGTATATTTAGCGTGAGTTTGCAGCCTTCAATACTTACATCCGGAGTCAACAGCCCAACCAGATACGGAGTAATAATCCCAGAAATCGCAGCAATTCCATTAACAAAAGCCGAGCATGTTCCAGCGTAGTTCGGGGCGATGTCCATAGCATTGATCTTGACACTGCTGTAGAAGCCCCCCATGAACGCCATCGAGGCTATGAAGAGGCCGACGGCCGCAGCTCGGTTGCAACCGGAGTACGAGGCCAGAATAATAAAAACTGCCGGCACGGAAGACGCTGCGACGGAAAAAACGACCTTAATCATAACAAGTCAATGCCTTAATCGATTAACGTGATAGTGTTAAGTAATTGTTGAAATTTTATTGTGGTTTTAATGTTATTTTTGATGAGGAAAAGCGGAAATAATAATGCTGCAATGACCGATCGAAACTGCCTATTTTACAAAAATGGTAGTCTCTCCTATCTGTTCAGTGCTCATGTAAGCTCGAAAATCATTTATTGGAATTGAAATAAACAAGGAACGGAACATTTTGTAGCTAGCATAATAGTATAGGTACTGATATCGCGTTTGTTTATTAGAACAGTTGACTATTTACCAAATTAACAACAAAGAATAAATGGTGATACTTCTGGTAGATAAAGACACCTTTGTTTCCATTATTTTTTTACTACCCCACTTTGGGCAAAGGCCTCATTATGGTTCTCATCTAAAGGGCTCAAAGTTCCCATTATGGTTCAAAAAAATACTTACAAATGGTCGTATAGATTTTTCTGCCAGTACCGATACTGTGCCATTTCTTCTTAACACATAAATCGCACAAACTGGCAAATATGAAGGAGCAGATATACATCGCGATGTATGGCAAAGCAGACATAAGACCTGTCTCTTTGATGTTAAACTTCAAGACATCAGAGAAGTACTTGGGAAGGTCAGTGATCATGGTAAAGTACCCCCAATCGTGGCCAATCTGTGAATAATAAAAAAAGAATCCGTTTAAGGAAAGGTCATTGAAAGGTATATTTAAAAGCAATTCTTTGTAAAATTCCTTTCCTTTATCCTCCTTTAAACCGAAATTCGTTTAACTATTTTGAAAAACCCCTTACTTATTTAGTTAGATACGTAAATAGGTATGTCTAGGTTTATGATTTGCCTCTATTATCCTTACTAATATTATAAATGGGAACGTAACTCTTTCTGTCTGTCTGTCGCACTTTCTTTTAGCACACAGATAGTCTAGAGCCTGAGAAAGCCTATTTTTTATGCGAAAAAAGGGGCTGTAACGGGTTGAATAGGGGATGTAAGTGATAAAAAAATACCCAGACTACACGAGCGAAGCCGCTGGCGGAAAGCTAGTACGTCATAAACCAACTTTTCCTCATATTTTATTAAGAATAACGAAGACAAATATCTCCAAAGAACAATGTAGCACGAGACATATTTCGAAAGTGGTTTTCCTGTTTCAAAACAAAAGCTATTAGTTGCACTTATATCGCTATCATAGCGATTATCGATAACCCATTAATCGCTATTTCGAACACCAACAATCGCGAATAAAAGCGACCCAAACTTCGCTGTTTCATTGCTTCGCCAGATTGCACTTGAAGAAAATTGGATAACTGTAATAAAAACACTTACGGCCGCCATTATAAGAACCCACAATGGGCCGGATCGTAACAGGGCTTTGAATGGCACTGGGTCCAGTTTCTTATGTAAACCAGACGCAATTATATTTTTGTTTAGGTATTCCTTCTCTTCGTCTGATATATAAGGGTGAGAGTTTGGTGTGCTATAGCATAATAAGACCTGGAAAAAATACAAGGATTAGTATTAAAATTAAAACTATTAATATATCCTCAGGCACCGCTGACAATAAATGCCGACTTACTCTCAATTCCGTTTAAGACATAACATTTCAATATTCTAGAAGCTTATAATATTTTACGTAGTTCAGAGTTTCGGGTTACAGACGAAAAATTTTAATATATTTTGTAACTTAGCTAGATTAAAAAAATATTGTGTAGCATAAAAAAATATATTATAGATGGGTAGATTTACTTTACCCAAAATATGAACCATATAATTCCAAGGCCACCGAAGACATAAAATACGTTGGCCCAGTCACCACCATCTGCTAGCAGGATCCCGGATATGTAGGGACCAAAGACGTTTCCAACTTGAGCCCCTCCGAATATCATAGCTCCGAATCGCGACCTTTCTGACGGAGGTACCCATCTCGCTAGTAGCAAGACAAATGCTGGTGTTACTGGACCCTGTAGAAAGTTATAAGTATCTATGTTATAAAATTCTAATAGGGAAAATTCATAGATGAAACTGATGGTTCCGAAATTGTAAAATTTTGCACAGGAGTACAAGGAGTTGGGAATTTGAGAAATTTTCAAGGCATTCTGTAAAACCAGATCACCATGTCTCACTGATATACTGCTGGTTATAATGTAAAATACTTATTATTTAAACACAAAGTTTAACTGATAGGTATTGATATTTCGGATTTCTGTCAAAAACCATAGGATAAATTCTATGAATTCCATTGCAACATAATATCTACATTCTAGGAAGAATGTGTTCTAAATATGGAGGAAAAAATACAATTTCGATTAAATAGGTAATTGAAACCAGTATCCCGATACTATTAAAGTTCAAAATTGAGTGATATAATTCAAGTCCGTTAAATTTAACAACGCAGCGGCCACGGTTAATGTAATAAAAACAAACGATCTTACCTCCCCGAAGCCTTCAATGACTCTGATGATAAACAGACCAACCGCCCCTCCAACTTCCATAGCCCATGGCGTAAGTACAGTTGCCACAGACGTCAGTAGAAGTCCAAAGCCCACGGTCCATTTACCGCCAAATTTCTCAGCTAAAAGCCCTCCAGGCAAATGGGTAATAACGTACCCATAATAAAATGCACTTAGAAGAAATCCTTGTGTTGCTTCGTCCCAATCATAACGGTCTCGACCCTGAAATATGACGTCATAATCTATGTTAATTATGTAATCCTCATTAAGTAAGCTACTACTTTTCTTTGTTTGTCAGTTATATAATTGCACGTGACGAGATAGACAGTGAAATACTAAAGTAAAACATCTTAGTTATATTATGACACAGAAGTATGCGTATTTTTTCTCAGGATTATGCATATTGCTATGTTATTTAGTGCTTTTATAACTAAGATAATAGGTTACCAATCATTACCATTAATTAGTAGGTACCTACATGGGTTTTCAGTCGGTTTTACACGTGAAAGTGGAAACCCATCACGTTTCCTTGTTACTCAACCTTGAAGAAGGAAGAATACCTACTGCTATAACATAAGGAGACGAACTTAAGATTATTTACGGCTGCATGCGACCAAGGCTAAAGTCTAACACTATTTCCTTAACTTCTGTTTTAAATTTATTCCTTAAATTAATTTGTATGTTCAGTAAATTCATTAGAAATGTGACAAGGGACTCATTACTTGCTTTTCATAATTAAAAGTTTTGTCACTGTGTTTGTACTGAGAATTTATTAGATATCCCCAAAAAAACCTTTGCTCTATCTCGGAATCGAACCCAAGACCTTTAAAGTAGCAGTCGCGCTTAGGAGCATTAGGCTAACGAGGTTTAGATTGTCATTGTGTGATATGTTCCTATAGTGAGTAAGGTCGCCAGAGCTCCGTCTAAGGATACGCTGCGCTGGCACCAAGAGGAACATTCCCTTAAACTGTCGGCGCAGTAAATCCTCCTATAAGAAGTTTTTACAGGGTCGGCAACGCGTGAGTGACGCTTCAGTGTTGTAAACATCCGATGTCCCTTTCACCTTGTATAAAAAAAGGTAAAACGAATAAGATTCCTCTGATTTACTACATACCGTGTACACCACTGAAATATTAGTGGTAGAAGAGGAGTTAGAACTAGCATCGTTAGGGTCTGGGCAAGTCTCTCCAATGATGTGTTCTGATGACTCAGCGTGGAGCACCATCTGCGTGATTGTCATGCTGAGGCAGACCCGCATGGTGAACGAGTTGCCCAGCGCGAATAGCCCCATGATACCCAGGACATAGCGCTGGGGTATAACCATAACTGTAAAAATAAAAATGTTAACCCTATAACTGCCCCGTTAAATGATAAATGATAATTTATTTCTGAAAATAGATCTTTTAAAGACATTTACAAATATTTTTAATATTTTTTTTTATAAACTAGCTATCTAGTTTGCTATTTGCTAACTTGCATTTCTTTGCTGCGTTTGAGGTTTGACTCCTAGGTCGGGATTTGTACCTTTTTCGGCATCGCCCCCTATTACATGGGTGCTAAAGAAACCAACAAACTGTAGATGGAGGTATACATAAGTATACCTCTGCCTATCACTTTGGGAAATACAAGCGTGATGTTATGTAAAAATGTACAAATTGTGACCACTAATTTAATTTAATTTCCTTTGTAATTTAACCGACATCAAAATAGAGGTGCTCTTCAATAATTCATTAGAATATTTTTGGAGTTGTTTATTATAGGGATAATAAAATATTTGGTTCGTGTTTGTCGACCACCTCTATCAGATATACCCCTGCCTATTTTACCTTTAGTTAATCTTATTAACTTAATTTTAAAAGGAGTGGAAAGTCCCTGAGCCCTGATAAATAGGTATTGCCAACTACTTTCCCTTTGAAGGTAAACGACATGAATAAAATGTATATAAGTTTTCCTTAAACCAAGCTTTATATGTGTAACTAGTTAACTTTGTTTACTTAACTAATAAGTTACACAGTTTACTAGTTCGATTTCAGGAACGAGTAAATGGAAAATCAAATCCTTTTTTATGAAATTACTAGCTTCCCGCCAGCGGCTTCGCCCGCGTGGTATGTTATTATACATATAAACCTTCCTTAAGAATCACTCTATCTATTAAAACTGCATCAAAATCCGTTGCGTAGTTTTAAAGATCTAAGCATACATAGGGACAGACAGACGCGATGGAGGACTTTGTTTTATAATATTATGTATGTCCGCAATTTATTGAAATGTATTGTTTTCAATAACTTATTCTATGGAAATAATATACCATCACGGCTGTATTCCCTTAGGCAGAAGCAGTGTTATGGAAGCAATAAAAAAAAAACATGAATCAGTTGAAATAGTAGTTTTCGCGCCTAAGTATCTTTCTTCGGATTACAAATTTTGTACTAAGAATTTTTAACATTATTTTCTACACAGATATTAGGTACTGTTACATATTTTTCTACTTTCGTACAATAGAACACTGCAAATTGCTCCATGACCGTCTTTAAAGAATATTTATCGAATCATATAGAATAAGTATATAACGTTGCATTTGACAAAGCAATCAATGAATGCAAATTCACTTTGCTATAAAAATAATACATGATCTACAACAGACAGAGAAGCCTTGATTTTACTTTGTAATATCTATTATTCTAAAAGTAAATAGTTTCAGGAAGATAACATAACAAAACCATACATAACTTCGAAACTTGAAATGTTAAATTAACAAAAGACGAGATAAAACTAGAATGAAAATATCATCCTAAATGTTTATGTATTTTCACGTGAAAAGAATTTTGGCTTCAAATTTTGATTTTCGTCTCGTATTGTATAGGAATTGGAGCTACTAATGAGAATTGAATAGAAAAATCCAATAACACTACTCAACCTGGAAATCGTATTCAGGAGCAATTAGCCTACTAGTATAATTAATTTTATTAAGTAAAATTTATATTAATAACAACCTAAGGTACAACTTTTATTTGCTAGACACAACTGTAACATTTACTTTGATCTTATCACAATGCAAAACATACAAACGTACAATACGTCTAAAAACATTGTTATCGTTGCTAAGAAAATGGAAAAACTGAACTCCAAGTAGATACAATAATAATAAAATCAAACAAAAGATTCCCCTTAACATTTCTACTCGATTAAGTCACATTTTTTCTCACAAGGATGCTTTGAAATACATAAATATTATTAAGCTTCGTCATCATCATCCATAGCCTTCTCCCAACTAAGTTGAGCTCGTATACCAGTGTAACCTAGCCAAGGTGCATTCTAACTTTATCGGATCGACAAACGAATATAAACAAAATGTATGGAAATGACATTAATAAACGTCAGATTTGTCGAAAGCTTATGTCATTCCCATATATTTTGTTTCTATTCGTTCGTTGATGCGAACGTTAGATTGCAGCATGGCTTGGGCCTCAGACGTGGCTAACGCGAGAGACCCTTTATTAACACATTGTTAGGAAAATAAAGGTTTTTTTCTGTTAAATTCCCAACAATGGCAGTTTATATTTGTGTCCGGTTAATGGCAATAGGCTCACCCCTATTAGATGTGACCTAACCTACCGGCGAACTGTAGGTGTACATTAGTACACCTCTGTCCAACCCTTCAGAAATAGAAGTATGATGGTGTGATGACTTTCCACTCACCATTAAAAGGGCCAAAGTAATCATTTAAGTCAAAGAGAGGTCGACACTGCCTGGTTGTAATTTAGCGGAGTTAGCTACCATAATTATTATCTTTTACGTAACAAGTTATGCAGGAACTTTGAATACAATGATATAATTATGTCATGCTCCTTACACGCTAAGTGTAATATATCACTTTCACTGATCTCTGTTGTTAACACGTGTGTCATAATAGTTTAATGATATTGCTTGGGTATTTAACTATCATTATGTTTACATTTTTATGGTTTAAGCATGCTAGTCTAGAATCCGGAATTATCGTGACCTAGTAACGTAATAATGTGCTAGTAAAAAAACGCGTATCCATTTTAAATAATACCAACTTTTTAGTGGAAGAAAAATAGGATCTCAGGCAGGGTTCGAACCTATGTGAGCACTAGTGACCTGACATAATGCTGAACTGGGCCTATTTGGTGCGGCCGCGACGCACACATTAATATGCCATTGAGTAGGTATAATTTAAATATTATATTATTTTTCTGTTCTTGTTGTTTTTGTTGCTTTTATTATTTAAAATGTGTCTTGTGCTGTGTTAAATATATTTCTTCTTTCTTTCTTTTCAGGTTCAGTATACCTGACACTTTAGCCAATTAAGCTTATCTTCTACTAAAAGTAGTTTATAATTATCTTGTTAAAGATATTTAGGATTCATTGATAACACATACATTAAACCATCATTAAACATTACAAAAATACTGGGAAGCGAAAAGTGCCATAAACCTTTTTAGTATTAATAACTAATTTTCAAACAACGATGATTTTTCGTCGGTTAAAAATACAGCAAAGTAATAAGTAAGATACTTCATTACTACGTATTACAAGTATGAACTAACATTTCGAACTAATGAAGTATTGTGTCAATATTATTGTATACTTTGTAGCTCACTGTAACACTGGAACTCATTATCCACACAATGAAAATAACAATAAATAAACAAGACTTACCTTTGTTCAAAACACGCCGCCATCCTGTTAGAGTCATTTCGCCAGTTAGGCGTGTGCCAACAAATATCGATAAAAAAAACACTTCAAAAGCACGTCATAAAGACTAGTTCTTCAGATGATAGAATTGACAATGACACTTCGACACGTGAACGTTATCTGACATATCAGATAAGGAAAGCACTCAAGAGGGTTTCGAGATACAATAAAAATCTTAAGTAGCTTCAAAGATTATTTGACTCCAGCAAAGAAAAGTTTGTTACTACTTATTTTCTGTAAATGTGTGACTTATATCCTTCGTTATAATTACAAGGAGGTTTTAGAGAAGGACTCGGCAAAGGACAATGGGGGATTTTGTATGGCACCGATAGGTATGCTAATATTAGCAACCACAATTATTGAAAACCATTTTAGTCCAACCGGACAAACTATGTTTCAAGTTTATTTTGTCTATATTCAAAAATACAGTTTATTTAATAATATTTAATGAAGGAAAAAATCTACAGTTCAATTCGAACCAGAAAACGCAGGTTTGAATTCTGCCCCCTAGAAAATAACTACAGTTTCTTTCATTAAAATAACTAGTAGTATCTATATAAGTATTATACAAAAAGGTAATGGCAGGTTCATCCATTTCTCGATTTCTAATTTAGTTAGTATTTATGCCCTTAATCTACTTACTAATTTACCTACCTGACTTTAATAATTATGTCTAGGAATATAGTTCAAGATAAATAAAATAATCCCTAACATGATTATTTCCCCTGTCTTTCTTTATCATCATTAATTAGGTATTGTAATGATATCATTAGAATTATTATGTGTGCCAAGCTTAAAGCAAATCGGTTCACAGGTGAAAAAGTTTAAACGAATCAGGGATGGTTCCTTTCTTAAATGTAAATGGGACCAACTTTGTTGTATTCATTATCCGTATCATCACGCCTGTACTCCCTGAAGGGAATGCAGAGGTGTACTTACGTACAGCCACAGTTCACTCATGTAAAACGTTCAGAGGGTTGAGTATTCATTAACTGTTAAAAATAAATAAATATCCTGGAACGTTTTTACACAGCACTATCTAGTCCCAAATAAAAAAAAGCATCAAAATTGGATCACTCCGTCAAAATGTATGCGTGCTTAGGTTATACACATACACACACACACACACACACGCACATACACGCACGCACGCACGCACGCACGCACGCACGCACGCACGCACGCACGCACGCACGCACGCAAACACACACACACACACACACACACACGCACGCACGCACGCAAACACACACACACACACACACACACGCGCACACACACACACACACACACACACACACACACACACACACACACACACACACACACACACACACACACACTACATACTCTGTGCAAGACAAGAAGTCATTTATAGTTAGGTGAAACTGCCCAGTGCAAACGGCTAGCATTTCTGATTGAACAATTTCTCAATTCTCTTTCATCTGCTTACCTCTTGAATGTTTACCTTTGTACTGTGTCTAACTATCTGTTTATTAAATAAATTATTATTATTATTATTAAAAAAAAAAGGTCAATGTGATCTGCCCTGTTGGTCTAGTTCTCTTCTCTGCTGAGCGTGAAGGCCTTGGTTTGATTCGAGCTTAGTAAGTATACCTGATTATTCTTTAAGGGAATGTTCAGTTTAGACTAGAGGTTTTATGTACATCTCGAGCTCAGTGTTACAGGTTTTTCTATGACATTCTCAATTGCAGCTGGAAGTTTGGCAATAGGATTGCCCCCTATAATATGTTACCCAAACATACAAGCGAACTGTAGTAGGCACGTGACATGCAAAGACGAAATTATTTCGCGGTAAGCATGTTATTATAGCACAGCAGGCTACACTTTTTACAGGACAAAATTTTGTCCAATTTTTGTCTTGTTTTTCTCGTGTTAATACGAGACAAGTGGTCGATATAAGCGCCAAGAAAATATTGTCAGCCCAGCAAGACACCGTGTTTTCGTAGTTTAGTTATTTTAAATTTTGTGAAATAAAAATTCATCTGGCAGGATTCGAACCTGCATCCTCTCCATAATGGGGCTGAAGAGCATAGTCTTGACATTGTGTCATCGATAGATGCTATTGACGTCACAAAGAGAAATGTGACATCTTGTACGAGATCTTAGCTTAGTTCTTTATTGATATGTCAAAGGACTACAGCAGCGTGCGGGTTAGCAGACTTAAGATGCCGCGCCGTCGAGAAAATCTTGTGCATGCAGGTACCTCATTGGAGTTCCTTGCTCTGCCAAGTAAGAGGTGTGTGCTTTGAATTTGAAATAGACACAAAACTAGGCTGTCCAAGGGTAGCAGGGCGTATATAAAGGAAATAAAACAAAACATAAATATAAATTAAATAATCTTATTCGTAAATAACAAGATTAACCTAGTTACAATATTTACAGAGCATTAGATATAACAGTCGTTTTACTTCTTCTCCTTTTCATCTTTGTCTTTCTTCATTCCTTCCGAGTCTACAGATGTCGTGGGGAGGTCACCGTGTTTCCAACCTTCCGGGTAGCCATGGAACTTGACGTCGTCCCACCATTGCTGTTCACCGCTTGCGAACATAATGTAGATTATATTTGTGAAGACTAGAACTCCTAAACATACCCAGAATGCTACTCGCCATTGCTCCAAAGTTGACTGTGAACAATAAAAAAGTGAATAAGTATATTTATGTTCTGATTAAGTGTTCTGCTAATTATATCTGGACTTTAAAAACGTCATCGAGCGTCATCAATAAATTACTAAAACCACTGAAATTTTACAAGTGTGTCTAAAGATCTACCGACAAAAATCAATTACATTTCATTTATAAAATACAGTGCTTATGGACCCTATGCGACTATGGATTGCCAAGGAAAAACGGCTTGAGTGAAATACTATAATTTCTTGTATTTATCAAAGGATTTGTAATATTATCAAAATATTATGCAACAGCTCCTAACTATAATCCGTGTTATAAAAAATCTATCTAACAAGAAAATACCCACAAATTAATTAATAAACTCGGCAATTATATGGCCTAGAAACATTGATTAATGGGTACCTGGTTTGGTGTACATAGTAGCTAAGACAGGATTAACTCCCTTCCATAATATACTCCATTGGAAATCTTGGAGAGATCTCGATGTATTTCTTATAGATAGGGTTTTAAGATATGTGATCGCAAATACTATATTATTTTTTATACGATAGGCACGTCATTTTCGTGTTGAGTTTATTACAAAAATTACGTCACAATCACAAGTTAAGCTCTTTGTTTTGTAAGATGACAATCGTGACAGGTCCAAGAACTGGTAGCAGATAAGGTGAGGAGTTTGATAAATAAGATATAGATGGCTACGCGTCGATATATTTCTTAAATTATTTAACGTTAAAGAACATTTCATTCGCATCTCAAATATTCTTTCAAAAGTTTTTTAAATAACAGGTAGGTATGTCAGATTACATTCTGATGCAATCTTGTAATCCGAATTAAACTCCACAGGATTATTACAGAAAAACACATTCCTAGTCTCTTTGTAACTATAACTTATGACAAACCAAATGAAACCAAACCAAAAAAGCGAGAACTCACATCTGGCGTTAACAGTCCAATCAGATACGGTGAAATAATTCCAGAGATTGCAGCGATTCCATTGACCATAGCTGTAGTGGTGCCAGCATAGTTCGGAGTGATGTCCAGCGGGTTGATCTTCATGCCACTGTAGTAGGCACCCATGAGTGTCATGGCCATCACGAAGCAGACGACAGCAAGGGTGGTGTCACAGCTGGAGTATGAGGCCAAGATGATGCATATACCAGGGCCGGTAGCGGCTGTAATACAAAAGTTATGATGAGGCTAACTCGATTGGTGTCTAATATATCGGTCAATAAAATAATAGGTGAATGGAAGTATCGTAAGAGATTTTGTTAACAGCGTGCCCACCTGAATAAAGCTGAACCATCTCACTCTGAGAGAACATCCAAAATATTATTAGAGGTTTCCTCACTTAGGGGTTCATCATTTACATTCTTATTACTGTCACCCCGATTTTACTGTCATCCTGTAGATTCTATCTGCTTGAACCCTGATAGTATCTCACATTAAGACCTCCAAACTACACTATCCACTTACCAATAGTTGTGTAAATTTTCCTGGCATTTTTAATGCTGTGGTACCCTCTCTTCACGCAGAAATCACACAGAAGACCAAAGAAAAACGAGGCGATCCACATCGCCACGTAAGGCAGAGCTGACAGTATACCCGTAGACTTGATATTAAATTTAAGAACATCTGTCATGTACTTCGGAAGATCCGTCACCATTGTGAAATAGCCCCAATCGTGCCCAATCTGTCGATAAAAATAACATGTGATTTCACAAATTTTTCAAATTTCCCAACACTATTTAGTTCATGGCTAGGCCATTTTATCGAGCATCTGTTTTGAGTAACGCATTGATAAAAATCTTAAGAATATGATAGTTGAATAAGACGTAGTAGTTCAGTAGATTATTTTTGTTAATTCGTTTACACGACATTAAACAATAACTGACTTTTTTAGCTATCGAAGGACAGTTTTTGCTGTAGAGGTGAAGCTGATACTTTTCTACTTGTTTTAATAGAAAAGAGAACTAAGAATTGAAGAAGATTCTATAAGAATATGTATAATCTGACCCTCTTTGACTTGATGCGACGATATTTCATTACAACAAAATTGAAGCTAAATTTGACTGTCTCGAAATAAAGTTTTACAACTAGATTAATTTAAATAAAACCATAGAATGTAATAATTATACTCACACCAGCGATAATCAAAGCCCATAAGGGCACGGATCTCAGCAGGGCCTTCCACGGGATAGGATCTAACTTCTTGGAGTAAGTGTGGATCAAAGCATCGACGTTCTGGTTCAAGAACTTCTTCTCGCTGTCTGATATGTAGGGGTGTGTGTTCGGGGTACTGTAGCACAATACCGACTAGAGAAAGGCCAAGAAAAAATGTGATTTAATTAATGTATGTAAGACATAGTACCGAAATCTAATAGGTACGGTACTTAAACACTAGTTCAACATTTTTATAAACAACCTATGTGTAAAGATTTGGATCTTTTAAATTTCTGAGTCTGTGTTTGCCTGAGCTTGCGTTGCGTGCATTAGACCTGTACTTATTTAAACTCTAATAACCGTCTTAGGTTACCTACGATTAGCGTTATAGGATTAATTGTAGAACAAGCTCTTGTTTTTTTCTACAATCGACACTGTAATGATATTCGTTTCTTCCTTCGACCCTATAATGCACAGGTTATCAATGTATAACCACATGATATTTTACTCCGTACAACACAATCAAATTAAAGTTTTTTAATATCCATGCCAATATTTTCGAAGTCAATTTTTTTTTATAACAAATAAAGTGAGCAAAGCTGTAGCTACAAAATTGTAAATAAAAGCGTCCGATACGATAAAATTGAACGCTGCTAGATTGGAAACGAATTGGCACACTCAATAGATAAAAAAGATCAGAACAACTACTGTTGGACAGATATTGTTCCATGTAAAACGATTATATTGAAAATGTTTGTTACAGTTTGGAAATATATTGTTTTGTTATTTCTGTTTCTTGTGTTCTATTCAATTCAAATTCTTTCATATTTTGTACGATGTACAGTCAACAAAAAAGATAAGAATACAGGCAATCGGTGTTTTGACAAAGATTGTGATATATCTAAATAAAATTATTATAATGCTTTAGGGCATGTAGACAGCTTTTACGCGTAATACCTTATTTCACAACCTTTGTCAAAACACAGATGTAATTATCTGACTGTACCTATATTTATCTTTTTTGTTGACTGTACTTAAAATTAAAGCAGTACCTATTTTGAGGTTTGTTGTCGTGATTGTGACTACAAACATAATAACAAAAGAAAATTATGTTTGGAACTAATCTTATTGGTGTTGTTTTCGATCGACCTGCGAGGTTAAGCTGCCCTTGACAGTAAGTCTAGGGATGGTTTTTGATTCTTAACACATCGAGAAGCTTTCGATTTTGGTTGTCATACGAATACATTCGTTAGTGGTAGTCATAAGTCCGAAAAGCCTGACAACCATTTCATTTTAGTATATCTGTATTGTACAGAACTTGGGACCCCCAGCATTATTAGAATACAAAAATTTATTATCTATAAAAATAAAAACCTACTTCATCTAGATATACTTAATACAATAAGTAC
This sequence comes from Acronicta psi, assembly GCA_946251955.1. Classification (NCBI taxonomy): domain Eukaryota; kingdom Metazoa; phylum Arthropoda; class Insecta; order Lepidoptera; family Noctuidae; genus Acronicta; species Acronicta psi. The sequence goes on along the minus strand of OX276477.1, from coordinate 5,643,884 downwards.
ACCTGAGTGGCTGTCACTCTATTGAAAGCCACAGATAAAAAAAAAAATATTTCAAAGATTATTTTTTCTGGTTTAAACAGTATGCTTCAATTTCAGTTGTTAATGTATTTTAAAAACTTACTACTGAATTAAGAAGTTCATTCATATTTTTATTTGTTGAATTGGACCTTCTCATACCAGAATTAATTAAAAAGCGATAAAGACTACGTAGGTAAATACTTGAATAGGTAAAATTTAAAACCCATGTTTACAAATATTTCCAACGTAAAAATTGTTGATGAACTATGGAGTTTCTTGCCGGCTCTTCTCCATAAGTCCAACTTTTTGGAACCGTGCAACTATTTTGACTTTTCGAAAGTACCTATTTATATGGTCTAATTGAAATAAAATATTTGAATTTGAATTTGAACTTACCCATAAAAGGAACCAAATCAGGCCGAATCCTCCAAACATGTAGAACACATTCTCCCAGCTGCCATTATGCATGATGAGTCCAGAGAAGTACGATCCAGCGATATTACCGATCTGCGCTCCACCGAACACTATCGCTCCGATACGCGCTCGCTCCGCTTTCGGTGCCCATTTAGACAGCATCGCCATAAGAGCTGGCATTGTGGGACCCTGTGGGTAGTTATCGATGTTAAAAATGTACTAAAACGATTTGCTTGCTGCTTGGAGTATAAATTTTATTGTACCTAAATCCTTCCACCGACTACCAAATTTTACGACAGTCGGTTTACAGGTGAAAATCAGTTTTTTTTTTCAATCAAGCTTGGGTATGTCATTATTTTTCTATGAAATTTAAATGGAACCACACTTTAAAAAAACTTGATGCATCAAAATTGGACCACAATTGACGAAGGGAAGTCGGTGAATATATGACTATAAATACAGTCGAAAATAGAACCTCTTCTGATTTTTCGGTATCGTCCGCGCGGAACTAGTTGGCCGCGCCTTAGGTAGGGACAGGGGTGAGGCGGCGGGTTACTGTGAATGAAAACAAGCGCCCCCACCCGACCGTCCCACCGCGTGCAGGCGACCCCACCGCTCACTTATCTAAGGCGTGGCCAATTAGTTCCGCGCGGACTATAGTTAAAAATTATCATTACAGCTACCTAAATGTTATTTACACAAGATTTTATACAGGTCAGAGGTTCAAACTCAGGATCTATAACTTGACATGGTCCATAATCATATGACTAGACTATCAATGTTCAATTAAGGACAGAAAGAAACTTTCACTCACCTCTCCAAAACCTTCAATAACTCTCAATACGAAGAGTGCAGTCGCTCCTCCCATTTTGACAGTGATGGGGGTGATGAATGTACAGAGGGCAGTAGACAGGAGACCAAGACCAAGCACCCATTTACCACCAAACCGCTCGGCCAGCATCCCACCAGGTATATGAGTTAGCACGTACCCATAGTAGAAAGCTCCCAGAATAAGCCCTTGGGTAGCTTCACTCCATTCAAACAGTACGCTCTGTAAGATAAACAGAAATATAACATAATCGCGCCTGTTTTCCACTCGTTGGTCTAGTGTTCCCAAGTGTGACTGCTACGCGGGTTCAATCCCTGGGTCGAGCAATGTTCTCAGGATTTTTTGTGAAATTCCCAGCAGCAGCTCGGAGTCTGGATTTGTTCCCAGTTCAAATTCAAATTCAAAAAGCTGGATTCGAACCTGCGTCTTCTGGTTCGGTACACCAAACGCTTTAACCGTAAGCTATCGCGAGCCCCGCTCGCCTGTCGAAATCTTCCTTCACATTCTAAACTTACGTCTTTATGGTGACGTAGCGACATCTATTGTGAAAATGCTTCACAACTAGATACCATTTCTTGGTAAAAGTAACAAATGTTGGCTTAAAAACTAAGAACAATACTCCTCTTAGAGTAAAAGAAAAAAAAGAGAAATCTCTTGCAGTAGAACTGCTCTACTGGAAGAGATTTCTTTATAAATAATCAGTACATTGATTTGTACTATGGTCCTAATTATTTATGACTTTCTTTTTTGTTATAACATAAATAAATAAATGAACAATAACTTACGCAGACTTGCTAAGCAGAGCTCATTGGACCAGATGGGTACTTAAAATTCAAAGATAAAGTAGGTATAATTGGTTAATCACCATAGAACTGACCTAGGCATTGAATAAGCAATTAATTGGTATCTACTTTAAGGATACGCTATTGTACATAATGGTTTGTTTTCTGAAAATTGCATTTATTGTTTCCTTCCTTGCACAGAATACAAATTAAAGTCTTTGTATACACGCAATTGATAATCATTATGCAGCTGTACGAGAAGTATTTATAAAAAAGGTATTAATAAAACTAACTCTCAATTTCAAGAAAAAGCGTGAGGTGCTTAATGTCAATTGTTATAAGTATCTAATTGACAGATACTTTACAGTAGAAATTGTCATTCTGAACATATTTTACAATAGTTACATTTTACTTTTTAGTTTTATTTTCTGTACTTATAAGCTTTTTTTCAGTTTTTTCTAAACTACGGTTTATTTTCTACCTTTTAATTTGGCTATTTACAAAGACTAAAAATTATTACATTGTCATACGTCCTTGAAAATTAAAAAAGATTTCATTACACAGATACATACCAAGCTAAAACGTTATAAAAATACGGATAGTACCGCGGGCCGAAGCTAGTTCACATATAAAATGACAGCCTAAAAAAAATATTTTACACCTACTGAAAACAAACAAGATATGGCTAAGCCTCCGTGTGGCATTAAACTTGCGACTATAAAACCATTTATCTACTTCTACCACTAAAGATACATCAAGAGACCGTTTACTTAGTACTAAGATAAATTTATCTAGTTGTCAGTACTACACAGTTGAGCTCAGCAGATATATAGCAGATCGTAAAAATGTTTACCTTCCTAAGATTTGACGTAGTTTTTTTTTTATGAAATGCAGTATTCTCTCGGCCATAAGTGTGTTTGTAAACTAAGTATTACTTTAATGTTGAAAAAGTATGTCTGGAGGGATAAGCAATTTAAAGGTTGCCACTTGAATAATAGCTTGCATCAGGTACATTTTTCAACTTTCAAGTAATTTCCAATATCGCTTATTTGTCGCTTTTCAGCTTATATTTTTTATCGTAATCGGGTCTTTCGATTAAAAATTTATTTTACTTCATGAATGAAAAAAGCGACTGGCGAGCAAGATTCGAACCCTCGTCTTCTGGTTAAATATACCAGACGCTATGACAACTAAGCCACCGCCAGGTCGAAATTTTGCCTAAATTTTGTCTAAATTTACATCTCAAGGTGACCTCAAGGTTTTTCCTTGCCTTTATCTTAACATGGAAAATGTTAAAAATATAAAAAGATAATTTATTTTATTTTACCCATTTTAGTTTATATTAATAATAATATACATTTACCTATTTGCTTTTATTTGATACCCTTAGTGTTTGAAGAATATATTTTCTATCCTTAATTATTATCCCTCTATTGTTTTTCGCGAACGCCATATTGAAATACCCTATGTCACTCCTACAACTGAGACTAATCTAAAAACATCGAATTTTGGATTGACGGAATTTAACATGAAATGACAGTAGCTCAAGCACGAGTCCCTGTAGTAATAAAGTAGTCAACGTAATCGTATCGAATTCGAATTATTTTGTATGGAACACTGATAAGCGCTGCGGCGAATGTTAAGGGAACTAAAAAACTGCTAGCATAAGTTTTCGAAGTAAGGTATTCGAATAGTTACAGTACTTAACTGTAACTATTCGAATACCTTACTAACTTCTAAAACTCAAGTAGGTATTTGTACGAAAAACGATAGCATGAGTTCGTTTCTGACGGATAGTAAAGTTAAAGTATCGTGAAACTCGAAGGCTAGTTAGCGTTAAAGAATAGTAAACATTTTCGTTAACTACTCTATTACTACATTGACTCATGCTTGAGCTACAGATTTCAACAGGAAATCCGTCAAATGGTTTAGGTTGTAGAGTGTGGCAATGAATTAGACATACATATGCTCGCATCCCCTCCTTCCGGCAGTCGGGTAAAAATTTACCGCAATACATAATGATATAAGGTTAGGATGACTACATACAACATCGTTGATTATACCGAGGCTCCAACAATGCCTGTAACTGATTGTAAATAATCTACCTTTCGTCAACTAGAATAAAAAAGTTAATTGAATAGAAACTTGTTCAAAAAACTATTTACTTAAGTTTTTCTGTATCAAATGAACTTGATTTTTTATATTACGTTCTTCAACAATACAACAAAGAGTTTGATTATTTTGATGGCAACATTATAACGAAACTTTACTCTTAGCGATGCAGAATGACTCGGTTCTTTAATTACAATTTAGATTTTATGAAATTGAAATTTTAAGAGTACCTACTTGTTAAATTGGTTAAGTTGAAGCGAACCACTTGTCTTTATCGAATTCGAAGTCGACAACCGTATCAATATAAAACCGCCATAAGGTTGGAATGGTTCTTATTGTGTCAGTTATAAACTCATACAGATACACAGAAAAACAGACAGTGACAAAGTATCAAAAATGCAAAAGCTGTAGAAATATTCTGCAAAATATATTTTTTCTAATGAGATCATTCAAGTCAGACATCGCTTAAAAATACCAATGCCCATTTCATTTCATATGACGACGTCTGTGGTCTAGTGGTTCGAGTACCGGACTGCTGATTACGAGGTCGTGGGTTCGTTTCCCACAGGACACAAACATTTATTGTGATGAACTTAAGTGTTTGTGTTGCTTATGTATTATAAGTATGTATTTACAAAAAAAAAGTATATAAGTATTTTATCCATTGTCTAGTACCCATAGTACAAGCTCTGCTTAGTTTGGGGCTGTGTAAAAAATGTCCCAAGATATTGATTATTATTTTATTATTATTCTGCACTCGGTAATTATTGTACTATCGAATTTTAGAGAGTACGAACGATTGCTCAGTGCAGATTCAGCTATCGAAAAACTAATCCTTACTTACAGAATAGCACTACAGATACACTGTCAATTATTTAATTTCTAAAAAAATAACCGCACACACTCTCAGCTTTGCCAATCTAGTCTCAATTTCGTAAATCAAAGGTCACGTGAACAAATTACATTATATGAGATAAGGAAATTGACTTAATAATGTCTATGATACTGATAACAAGATCGAAACTATATTCGGAATATTTTAAATTACCAAAATTGGTCTTCTGATACGGATTCTTATATTTAATTCCCCATAAACAGTAGCAACGTTTTAATACAAATAGTATAACATAGAAAATAGTAACGAAATATTAAAAAAAAATAGCTTTTTATTTTAAAATAAATCTAGATATGCTTTTGGTAACAAAATAAATTACTATTTACTTACATCGTCTGCTCTGGCAGCAAAATAGCTGATTTCAGTCACGTTAGATTCTACTACGGAGCGATCTATGCACACCAGAGTATCATCTGACACCCCCTCGGACGTGGTGGATGGGTTCCGCCTCACCATCTGAGTAATTGCCAGGTTTAGGCACACTCGCATAGTGTACGCATTGGCCACAGCCAGCAAGGCCATGATCGCCAAGACATACCTCTGCGGTATTATAAATACTGGAACAAATAAAAATAATAAATTTATGGAAAATAGAATGCAAGAATTATTATGTTTTTTTTTTCATCGTACATAACCAGACACTATCCATTTAAATAAAAATCTAAAAGAAGTTAGCCCAGTTACCATGACATAGACTGACATAATGCAAGACAAAAAATATAAAACAGTAACTAAAATTAAAAAAGTTATCTAATAATAATAATATTTTATTTGTGTAAATGTGGTTTACATAGCTGTTAAGGAAGAGTATAAGTTCGGCACATTTGTCATCTTAAGTCTATGACATACAAATATAATTCTAAAATCTAGTTTAACTTTAGTCTTTTAAATTAGTATTATACAAAAAGCCACCATAATTATTTTATCTATGATGAGCAGCATTTTTTATTACAAAAGCTTGACGCTACACATTATTAGATACTAATTAAATCATTATGATCCTTTTTTAAAATTCTATTAAATACAAACATTAAATTATTAAGTGTGAAGATGGAAAATTAATTGAAATAAACTTAGGTATAAATTGCTTATGTTTTTTGGTCTTCAAATCTCTGTTCTGTATTAGCATGGGTATTTTATTACGAGATAACCAAGTCGAAGCGAAATATTTTTTATGTCGTAACAAATTTTTAGGTAGGTAGTTAGGTACTTGGCAAAAATAATCTATTAAAATAAATAACATTCTAATCGCTCAAAAGAATTAAATTGTACTTGATTGCTGTTACACACACATGATTCTGATATTCGAGAATTAAAAAATACATTAATAATAATAACAATAAAATTTACACACGTAATTAATCAAATTACTTACATTTTGATAGTGCCAATCTCCATCCCGTTAACATTTTGAAGCTTTACCTTTAACAAATAAGACTTAAGTTAACATAACACTCAACAGGTTTAATTCACAACACTGTTCTATATAATTCATTCGCAACAAACTCGGACGCACGAACTCAACGCGACTATTTAGTTCAGAGGCTAATCAGGAAAAAGTATGGTAGAGTCTGGGTACGGAGTTTTCATTGAATGACGCTACCGGATTACGGAGGCAAGGTCAAGCACCATCTTAATTGTATTAAAAAATTGGCAAGTGCGGGGACCGTACCTGATAGACCACTGATCTTGTTAAATACATTTACAAATATTATGATGGTAAGTGAGAAATAATGCTACACCTATTTAAAATTATACTATGACGAAATATTTTCTATCTCGGGATTTCAGCATAAAACATATTTATGGGAATTATTCTATTAAAATTATTTTATTTATTCCTAGCGTCCCACCAGCGGCTTCTCCCGCGTGGTCTTATAAATTGTTCCCCGTTTTTGCAACATTTTTCATTGATTTTCCGTTTTTTTTAGTCGTAGCGTGATGATATTATAGCCTTCCTCGATAAATGGGCTATCTAACACTAAAAGAATTTTTCGAATCAGCCCAGTAGTGTCGGAGCCTCTTCAATACAAACAAGCAAACAATCAAATCTTTCCCCTTTGTAGTATTATTATAGGTATAGTATAGATTATTTGTCAGAACACAGAATTTAATTAACTTAAAAAATCTCTACGGTACGGTGGATCTATGGATTCAATAAATCTATTGAGAAAACCTACAGACCGTGAAATGTATTTTTGGTATCGTTATTTAAAATGTATTTCATTGTATTTTATTCGCTTAAAGTCACTTACAATATTATTTCCAAAATTGGAAGAATCTATAGTTCTTAACTAGTATTGAGTTTATTTTACAGTTGTTACATTGTCTAAAAATACTTCGTTTAATTCTTTCACCTCTCAGTTACACTTCCATAGTGAATCATAAAACTTATCTGTTTCCGGCTAAGGTCGTGACATGACCCTCATTATTGAGGAAACCGTAAACCTAGGAAGCATTGAAGTCACGCAACTGTATTACTTTACTAATGAAAACTTTCGTTTCGTAGTGTTTCGATCAAGAAAATATAATCTATAAATTATCCCTCATTCATTAAACTGTCTCTCTCCCTCATTAGATCTAAAACAAGTTCAGAATTGCATTATCAAAGTAAACAAATAAAAAGACGACCTGGAAACTGTACGGGCTTGCCAAAATTTTACTAAGACTTACTACTTTCGAACCGAAATTATACCTACTATTTACCTCTTAGGACCTAAGTACAGTTCTCGCCAAACTTATAACTTTAACGCGGCCTTAAAAATCGGAGAATAAAAAATATTGCATCAAAATGATTACAAACGACAGTCTACGACTTGAGCTTTCGTTTTTATTTATAACGATCCTCTAATTGTTTCTCCGATTTTTACGGCAGGGTTAAAGTTAGCTCGTGCCAACTTCAACCCGGACAATAAGTTTGGCGAGAACTGTAGATGTACTCATCTTACTTTTGACTCGACATTTTTTACCGTGAATGGGCTGTAACGACACCAGCTGAAGGGGATAAAAAACTGGTGTTACTCAGTACCAGCTTGGGTGAGGTGCTTGAGTCAACCATTTCCTCGTCGTTATAACAATACAAATAAGGCAGGGGCTTTACCGAGAATTACTTCATATTGTGTAAAAATATTGGTTATATTTACATTTATGCCTAACCCGCACCTTTCGGGCTAGGTAGCCCCACCTATCAGACGAGGTCTAGTTTGAATCATCCTTATCTTTAAAGACTGATAAGTACAATATTATGATTTAAGGCCTACTTTTAGAAGTACCTAGATATGAAGAGTAGGTTACAGCTTAACTTGAATAAAAACAAACAGTTCCTATGTTTCGGAATATTGGTTCTTTTACCAGGTTTTACCAACTGTGTTCTCATTTTAAAAAGTATTTTCCGCTTATCTTATAGAATTCACTTGATAATTAACTAAAAGCCGACAAAAGATGTTGTCTTGCATTTTAAACGTTGCATTTTCCTTTCTATTTGCTATTGCATTTCATTAAATAGGAGGAAAACAAATCTAATTTTGCCATCTGGTAAGATAAAAAATAATACGGTACCTATTTGTCTTTCATGGGTTAAATAAAATTTGTAATAGCCATAAGTCAATTGTGAGAATAAATTCGACCTAGGCATGAGTGGATAGTCGTAATACATACCTATTGGATATATTACTACTATGATAAGTTATCATTCTTACATAACAAAGACTCACTATCAACAGGAAAACTTTCGGCCTTTGGTATATAGGTAAGTTTCTTTAAAATAAGATTACATATACCCTACTGTAAAGAATTCGTAACGAGATTTATAAAAACATAAATAAATTGCTATAAAATTTGCAAAACTAAGTTTTATTTCAACAAGCTTTCCGACAGTGGCTTTGCCCGCTATCCCACGGGCACCATACATTTTACCGAGATAAAAAGTAGCTATACTTTTTATGTACTATAAAATACTATGTTCTATCTCTGTGCCAAATTTCATCCAGATCCGTTCAGTATTTTTTGCATGAAAGAGTAACAAACATCCACCCATACATACAAACTTTCACATTTATGATATTAGTAGGATAATGTCAGCTAGAAGCTTAAGGGTAGATTTTTAGACTTTGTTAACATATGTTATCTTAACAACTTTTTTATTTATCACCATCCACGGCCGTATTTTACCTTTTGCTGAATAAAGGCCTCCCTCAGTTTGTCCAAAATATACCGGTACACTGTGGGTATAGATACTGGTCCCACCTTTCGGAAAATACAAAAATGATTGTTTGTTGTTATGTGCTCCGAGGAAAACCAATTGACAATTTATAGCATCTTTATACTGCCGAAGGTGATTAAATTCTCATTTGCACTGCAATTCACGTAAACTTAGGGAAAATTATTAAATGTTTATGATAGATCATAAAATAATAACAATATATATAAGGTTATGTAAGGTTTACGACCATTTAGTAATGATACCCTTTTCATTAAATTTTTTCTTTGTTAAAACATACAATATGCTTGTAATAAAAAATGGTTATAGACATAATATTTATGTATCACTAGCTATTGACCGTGGTTTCATTCGGATCCAATCTTTTTGACACATAAGTTACAGCCCACGCCCTTCAGCCCTCAGGATGTCATCTAAGTACCTACATGCCATATTTTTATTAAAATCTGTACCTACAGATATTTAGGCATGAAAGGTAAAAGACTGCCCGACGAACAGAGAGTTCTTTCGCAAATATAATATTAATATAGATTGTAATAAAATTTATATATTATGTATCTACTTAACGGATAGCCATAATAATAATATATAGGCAATTTGTGTTAGGTACTAAAGCTTAGTAAACTTGTTATATTTCCGTTTATATGAGAAGCAAAAAAAGTTATGTTAAAGGGAAGTAATTAATAGGCTAATGACCCTTAAAATGTTATAATGTCCCCGTAATTTAATTACATTAAGTAGCAATTTTATTAGTTTTTTTTTGCAATTATCTTATTAAGCACATAAGTCTGGTGGACGCAAGCATGGCTGTTAAGCACATGGTAGCTTCGATTATATGTGATAATATTCACTACCTAGCATCTTTGTACCATTAAATAAATATATTCGAGACAGAATCGGAAACACTATAATATTAATTTTTATCATCACAATTCTTTACACACTTTGTGGTTTTGCAAAACAACAAAAACCCCCGTTATTAAATTGTCAGTATTTAAAAATAAAATTATGAGAACAATATAAAAAATAATAACGTTAATGAATCGTTAACAAACAGTGGTTACTATATCTTGGCCAATTTTTCCATATTTGAATTTGGTAATGTTCTCGCCAAACTTATTGTCCGACTTGAAGTTGGCACGTAAAAATCAGAGATAGAAAAATATTGGATTAGAATTATTTAAAACGACAGCCTACGACTTGAGCTTTCGTTTGTATTTATTAAAATGTAATATTTTTCTTTTTCCGATTTTTACGGCTGGGTTAAAGTTAGCACGTGCCAACTTCAACCCGGACAATAAGTTTGGCCAGAACTGTATCAGTGTACTAAGATATACTGGGTGTTTATGAGCTAATGATTAATTAAGCTAAGTGACGGCTCTGAGTTCAACAGTAAGACATCAACTAGAAGACTAATTTGTATTACTGGTCCGTCCAATAATAGTTCCACATCGTTTAAAGAATTATCTAAATTTCATACCTTCTTTTAACTTGAACTAAACTGAGCGTAAATAATTAATTGTCATAATAAGTACGTATAACTTTAGTATGACACTATTGACTGTAAATAACAAGGTTCTTGCCTGGGACAATTTTTCACGCAGAACATTGCCTGTTAATGCTATTTTAAATAGCATTACAATAAAAACAAAACAGTTATAACAACAAAACAAGCAAACCTTATTTGTTATGGTTTGACGATATGTCTGACAGTCATTGGAATATTACTAGATAGACAGATATATCGCATATTAACAATTAACAATAAATTCCACATCTACCAATTCCTCTGGAATAGTTTAGATTAGAATCTTTTAATTTCTTTTTCATCATCATCATATCAGCCAAAAGAGGTCTACTGCTGAACAAAGGCCGCCCCCATTGACTACCACAAGGCCCGGACATATGCTGCCTGCATCCAACAAGTTCCAGCGACCTTTACCAGGTCATCGGTCCATCTCGTTGGAGGCCGTCCCCCGAAATTTGGAAATTTCCTTTTACTGAATCTTAATTATTATCAATTATTAATAAAAAGCTTGTATCTAAATGTAGCTATAGCGTAATGGTCCAAACTGTGACTGCTATGCTCGAGATTCTAAGTTCAAATCCCAGGTCGAGCCCAGTGATATTGGAGTTTTCAATGAAATTCTCAGTTAGGAGTTGTGTCCTGTTAATGCAAATAGGCTCGCCTTCTATTACATGGGACCTAAATATACCACCAGATTGTGGATAGCAACTCTGTCTAACCCTTCGGAGAATACAGGCGTGATGGTATGCTATGATGGTATATACTATAGTTGAACCCCACAATGAGAGCCGCGTCACATTACGATCTTCCCATATTGTTAAACGGCACAGCATACATTGTATCATTATCTAGAGCCCGTTGTTTGGGTTGTACAGTTCATATGGCAGTGTGTCAGTCAATCAGTGTGCAAAAATCCGATACTCTAATACGCTAATTTTGATTTGATAACAAATTATGAAAAAAAAAACAAAACGGGTACCTACGTACCCTAGGACCAATAAATTCGTGAAGTTATTAAGCATTACTTTTTCGTCATAGTATTTGTTGCTGATATTTAGTAACAATTAGTGTGGTTAGTTACTTACAATGTGTTTATATAAAAACCTATTACGGATAACGAAATGTAGGATTGAACATCACATGAGGAGGGCTGCACCGGTTTTTATTTTGTTATATTTTTAATTGTCAGGACAAGATATATAACCCACCAGGAGCCGCGCACAGGTTTTATATACTACACTACACTATTTATATAAACGTTATACATATACATTTTACGAACCATATTTGAATGGAACATAAAAATACAATAAATTCAAAGACAATAAATAAAGGCTGATGGTAAATGTATCAGTTCCGAGTCTCTGACAGCAAGTTACAAAAGGTCGTTATGGAGAACACTTTATCGTTATTAGTGCAAGAAAAGTATGTATTAAAATTTACACAACCAACAAGATATTTTGTATTCAGTTACTATGGTGAAACTAATAAAATTTAAGTTTCAAAAACTAAACTTATATTACTTATTAATTATTTAATTATTAATTAATTATTAAACTAAAAACAACCCGCCGACTACGAAAGAAATCCACTAAAAATCATGTAACAAGAACATATTTCCTATGTCACCATCCTGATAAACAATTTACTGAATTGAAATCAACAACAAAAGAAACTGATGTGTCCAAATTATAGCCGTCATTGCATGCCACCCTTATTATACTTAAGTTTGCATTGCATCCCCAGAACATAGCGGCATGCGACCACGGCCACAAACTGGACACAACAATTACTTTTGTTGTTGATTACGTTTGATACCTCATTCATCAAAATCAGATGAGTATTTTAGACGCTGTAGTGGAACATACGTAAATAGGAAGATACATAGACTGCCTAATATAAAACCCTTCCTTCGGCTTTTTTGCCGTGTCGTCGGGTAAAAAGAACTTTGTATTGAATAGTCTATAGTCTAGATTATCCAAAGTACAAAGGGTAACACTAATTGAGACTGTTAATTGTAAACCTTCACAAAAGTACCTTTTAGTTTTACGGGCCCTCGGGGACTACAATGACCAAAATGGCTGATACTAGCTGCCTATCTCCTTGTACGGAAAGGCTGAGGTTCGCTCAAACTGACAATGTACACCAAGATAGGCAGCCGCGAGTAGACGATTCATATTATAATTAAACAAAAGTGGTTATTTTAGTGTAACGCCTATAAATTATTCGTATGTACAAATTTTTGGTCCTATGTTACTCAAAACTAATTTAAAAGTAATGTTATTTATATTAATTAATGACTGATATACGCAGATTGATACGACAGTATCAATAAAAACAGCTGTTCAAATAATCATGACGACAACACGTGTATACAAATGACATGTAAAACAGTATTTGTCAAACAAAAACCAAAGCAAAATATATTAATTCGTCAAAAATTCGTGCTTACAAGAAAATCAGTTGCTAAACGCGATTTTTTTTCTATTCTAACCTTCTAGACATTCATTGTGGTTTACTACCTCTAAAGGTTACATTGTTGTCGACTTTTCCTACAATGTGGTGGGATGATGCGGTTGTAAAACGAAATTGAAAAACAGAGGCATTAAACGAATGAACTACGTGGATCCTAGGATTAAAATTATATTTGAAAATTACAAATTCAATACATTATCATACATTTCAATATAATTATTAAAACCAAAATAACTAGGTATTATAAATTATATTAACAGTACCTACAGTATTAACGGTACCATGCAGCTAATACATAATACAAGTATCACTAAATATTAGGAGGCATGAAAGTTATGAATTATTATGGTTACCCATCAATAGATTAACCGCGGAAAGTACAGCTTAATATTGTAAATAGATTGCAGATGGATTTTATGTATAACGACAACAGCCATATTACTTGCCCGTTGTGCAAATCAAACCGGCAAATAAAAGAGTCATAAACATATTGCCAAGACATAGAAACACACCTACCATACCAATCATAATTTATTTTGTTCTAATTGAAATAAAATATTTCGGATTTGAATTTGACCAATATTGCGGAACAATCGCAAAAATACAAACGCTTAGTTCACATGTCTTTACATCTGACTGGCACCGTTAATTGTTACCGTGTTATTGTTAAACCATAGTTTATAAATCCGTGAGAAACTACACTCATCAATAAGGATGTACCTATGTGATCTGTTTATTAATATTACTAGGAATGAACTATATAAGATTAAAACAATCAATACGGAAGATGGTCAAAGTGCTGCGAGTTAAATAAATTTAAGAAAATTGCCACCCCGCACTCTGCAAGGGGTAATAATTATTTTGGACTTCTGGATCTCAATTGGACCTCTAAACAGGAAGTGCTCTAGAAAAGATTTGACCAAATCCGTATTTACCGAGATTAACTGCTGTTCTAGTATTACGGTGTTAATTTAATGTTTTTTTTTATTCGTGGTCCTTAAAATTACACAACTCATTATCAAACTCGTAAATAATATTTGAATAAAGATTAGATGGTAAAGTTTTGCCTTAAACAAATATTTTTCTAAAATATTTACACAAGATAAACTTAGTATGTATCTTATCATTTCCTTCAACTGTACGTTTGGCGATCGACTTCTGCGCATCGGGTAGAGGTTTCAATCCTCCCAAGGAACAAATTTTTATGACTATGAAATATTTGTATGACTCGTTTCAGGTTCAACATGGTGCTACATGTGTCCTACAAATGTGACCTACATGTAGGATATTTATGTGAAAATTTATATATTTTTTTTTAAAAACACTTGATAAAGAAGAAAAGTAGGGTAACGTTTACGGTAATCTTAACTCTTTATTAATTTTCGTATATTATGTAACGAAATTCTGATGCAATAAACGCATGTATCAAAAAAGTGGTGAATATTAATGATGAAGCTTGAAGGCCAAAGAAAAGATGGGTTGAATGTCAGACGAAGACTAACAAGAAGAATAGGATTACAGATACGCTGCTCCAATCCCAAATAAATTGGGACAATAGCAAGAAGATGATGATGTAAAGAAATTCTTAAAAAATCTAATCTCGATCGTGAAATAACAATCTGAGAAAACAATGAACTTAAATCGCCAGTTCAACACGTAATCAATGAGTAACCGTGTTGTTACAATTTCGTTTATTCTCATGAACACTATGCGATTGTTTCACTATTGTTTGTTTATTTTGAAAAGTGGATGGTTCATACTACACACAATTTACAGAATTTTAGGCTACGTAATAAAGACCATCCATCACCCTGTATTCCTTGAACGGTCAGGTTGGGTCATAATGTCTGTTTTACAGCTACAGTTTGCTTTGGTATGTTTAGATCCCATGTAATAGGGGCGAGCCTAAGTATTGAGAAAAACCTAACTATACATTGCTCAACTCGGAAATAGAACTCAGAACTTCTTGCATAGCACCCTTACGACCAAATGAGACAATCATTACGAAATAAATATAATTATAATTCTAAAATTAGCCCGAACAAACAAAGTATATATTATTATGTAGTGATGAACTTAAATTGAAATGAGAATAAAAAATATTATTAATTTTAAATTAAAATTACACGCCTGATAACATAATTGAGACTAGTTTATATGTTCTCTTTATTGTTATTAAAAACCGTTATATTATATTACATTAGAAATTGTACTATTGAATAATAATAAATACGTGATAATTACAACATAAGACCATTGTTTCTAATAAAAAAAAGTTAGAAACAATGGCGTCTATGTATGTGTGGTGCGTATGAGTTTATAAACTCCGCCATGTTAAGATGAATATTTTTATGGCTGTGTCGAATGGTAAAATAGAATTCGACAAGGATATTTTTAATAAAATATTAATTCAATCAAAACGAACCATAATCAATAAAACCTTAATTATCTAAAAAATATTTTTACAAATATTATTATTAAAATCCTTGTAAAATATTTCCGTAATTCGTTATTGTGAATACCTACTATTTTTCGAACTATTAATAATTAAATTACGAAAACATAAAGATATTTTAATTAATTTAAATTTAATTTTATAAATTTCATTATATTTTAATTTAGGTACTCATTACTGTTATTAATTGTTATTTAAAATATTTTAGTAGAAATTAACAAAAATAAATTTGAACGTTATTTTTAATTTTAAATAAATACCGATTTTTTTTATTAATATTATAATAATCGTAATTAAATAATATAACTTACGTGTAATATAATATTATAATTAAAACACGTTCAGCTTATTCCATGAGTGTGTGTAGCGTGCTCCGTTTGACACATGAAATAATACTGACACTTGTGCTGTAGCGTACCATTATAATATTTTCATTGTGACTTAGACACGACGCTATCGATATGATTGACGTTATCATCTGTGATGCTACTTTATATGCATCTCATCTTATGTATGCATATATTTTTATAAGGCGCAAATAAGCAAGCAATGTACAATCGTACTTCGCTTAAACCGTTCTTGAGATAAATTTGAAAAAAAGTTAGTACAAAATGTTACAAAGCCAATAGCATAATGTTTACTCTGTTAATAAACTAATATCTGTTAATACTCTGCCTCGTTAGTCGGTAATGGTCATAAGCGCGACTGCTACGCTCGGTCCTGGGTTCGATTCCCGGATCGAGCAAGGGTTACAAACTGGGTTTTTCTATAAAATTCTCAGTAATATCTCGAGTTCAGTGAGTTTGGATTTGTGTCCGGTTAATGGCTAGACTCGCCTATTAAGCGACCTAAAACATACCGATGAACCGTGGATCTTTTTTTTTATACACTACATTGATACGTTGATCTACATTGATACGCCGCTGCCTACCCTTCGGGGAATACACGCGTGATGAAATTTTATAACGTTAAAAATGTTTTCATTGTACGGATACATTTTTCTGGTCCTTTGGTCCGCTAGGCATGTCCTGAAATCATAAATATGGATATTTGTGAACCTGAGAAAATTCGGTGGAAAATAGATCTAGTTAGAAAACTGCCTTGCCAGGGCTGCAGCTTATGGTTTGAAAATGGACTAGAACTGGCTAGGGACGCAGCAGTAGGGGGAAATATTTTATAGATTTTTTTTTCTGTTTTATGTAATCTTAGTTCACTACAGCAAAAGTTCATTAAACTTATATCCAGATTAAACTATTAACGAATGAGCTCATAAACTATATTTACAGAATAAACAAAATAGCTCTGAGTAGACAGGTCGCTGATCGTTGGGAAATGTAAAAGCGTCAGCGTCTGTGCACAATTATGAACATTATTGCTATAGCATTTATACTAGATTAGATGTTTTTTGTGTTTCATGGCAAAATTTAATTCTTGCGTAACTTATAATATATTTACATCCGTTTTGCTCAGGGATGTAAAAGTTTGAATTCATTATATTTTTCATGTTTTTTAATTAACTAACGCAACTGATGTTAACACTAGCCTATATCCCATACTTTAAATGTTAGTGTTTTCATTGTTGATGTGCCTTAAATAAATAAATAAGCTAAAAAGTAGAGAAGAATTTTTGTATACCCATACATTAATTATTAAAGCTGTTTATTTTAACGAAAGAAAAATACGATCTAAGGCATGCTTCAAACCTTGGTCCTTGGGTCCTTGGGTACTTTAAAACTATTTATTTCCCCAATAACTGTTTACGTTTTCTTTAAATTGCAGTACGCGCAACATAAGTTGGCCGGACTGAAGTTAGCTGTTTATCAGTGTTTAGTTGCGCATTCAAACATTCAACTTCACTCCGGTCAATCTATGCCACGCGTAGGTACTGTATCAGATGTGAAATACAGATTTTCCGATACGTAGTATTGTGTTAGATTAAGATAAATATATCATTGGCACGTTCTCTGTCTTATCGGGATCATGCGGCAAATCTCCCTGAGTGCTTAGGTACCTTCTTTTAAACAATAAATTGCCGGCTGTGAGAATACGTCAGTAGCTTACCTTTAAGCGGAGTCAATGTTTATCGGGTAGTTTGTTATTATTTAAAATTATTAAAGCTTTAAAATGTACTATCTTTTTGTATTTTTTTAAAGCATTATCCATGCTAACATTACAAGTTATTTTTAATGAAGGAAAAAATCACCTGGTGAGCAAGTTGGCGATAACTTAGCAGTCAAAGCGTCTGGTGTACCAAACCAGAAGACGCAGGTTCGAATCTTGGTCGCCAGCCGATTTTTTCCTTCATTAAAAATAGCTTTAAGAGGCCGTGCACAAATTTGACTCGCTCGAGTTTAGGTAAATTCAATCGAGATCTTTTCAATAATAATTATCACAAATAAATGATGGCCCGATGGTTACTGGCGCGATCGAGTTTTTGCACTCGATAATATAGCTCAATGTATTTATTATTTTCACAGTGAAAATATAACTTTTTTGAAAATATAAATTTACGTTCCATTTAAAGGATAACTTAAGTTGAATACACTATTTTTTAAATTTCATAAAAGTGCCTCTAAAAAATAGAAAAAAATACATATTTGACTGGAAGTTTTCCAAAAATAACATTATTTCATCATTTTTTTTCTGGTATATTTTGTATAAAACTTGAAAAAAGTTACCTGGCTCTCTAAAAGAAGAGTATGTACTGTCTACGTCACTCGAACGCAACTTTTCGGAAAAAGAGTTGTCAATATTCGTGATTTACCACTAATATGGAAATAATTTAAAAAATCCACTTTGGCTCTCTAACATAAAAGGAACTGTTCTTTTCAATTCATGGCTCAGTTTTTATTTTCCCCTATTCGGTTCTTTGCAATCGATGATCAAAATGTATCAAAATGGGTCGATTTGTAGGACGGACCCTTAAAATGTAGTAAAAAACATACCTTTCAGTTTTGATAAAAAATATTTAATTCGGATTAAAAAAAATGGAAGATAAAACTTTGGATATTTTTAGACAGCACCTTCTAGTCCCAAACTAAGCAGAGCTAGTACTATAGGAACTAGACAATGGATATAATACTTGCATGTATGCTTTTTTTGTAAATACAAACTTATGATACATAAGAAACTGGGTGTTTCTTACAGACATAAATACTTATAGTCATCACATAAATATTTGTGTCCTCAGGAAATTGAACTCACGAACTCGTGATTAACAGTCCGGTACTCGAACCACTAGACCACATACGTCAATACAAATACGTAGGTACATAGAATTACTATTAGACAGGTATTGCTAAGAAAGGAAGGGAAAGAAAAACACGGATGTGACTGACATAACATTATACACATATTTTATTACCTATGTACCTACCTTTTCGTTTCAAAACAACTTTTAAATTGCGTCAAAATTCAATAAAGTTAACACAGTTGTCAAAGATTATGGTATCGTAAAATTTTCTTCTCAACACTTCAGATATTATCAGTGTCCCCCCGCGACAGTAAAGCCAGGAGGATTTATTACATGAAGCATGCCGATATAAAACACTCATGCAAACTGGAAATAAGATATACATAGCTTACATATTTTCATGCATGTCCCGCATTGGGGTAGGCAAGGACTAAGTAGATTTCGCTTGCTATGATCCTGGTAGGTACAAGACTTTCGCTTCATTAACACCGTATAAGATGAAGATTTTATTTATGGGATAGGGGGCAAAGAAGCAGACGGATAGCCTGCTGGTAAGCGATTACCGCCACCCATGGACTCAATGGACATAACTTCCAAATTATTTTTAACTTTTTTTATTAAATTGACACCTACGTTTTCCTTCAATATAATATATGTATAGAACAATAGCTAAACCTAGCCAAGTTGCAATCTGTAGTTCGGATCGACAAATGAATACAAATATATAAAATAAAATGTATGGAAATTACATTAGTGATAGCTGGCAGACAGCCCGAATTCTCGAAAGTTTATGTCAATTCCATACATTTTGTGTCTATTCGTTTGTCGATCTGAACTATAGATTGCAACTTGGCTAGGCCCCCTTTGCTTCACTGTAGCTCAGCTTTTAGTGAAACACTCGTAATTATTAAAGAATAGCAACCATGTGTAAAAAATTTCAAGTTAATCAATCGAGTACTTTTCGAATTTTCGGAAACTGAATGTTTATTTATATATGAAAGATAGAAAGAAAGAAAAAGTATTTATTTTACACGGTAGGCGAACACACAACACAAAATCAAGTACAAAAAAAATATTGTGTATGTATGTATATAAAAAGAAACTAGCTGTTCCTCGCGGTGTTTCGCACGATCATTCTTTTTTTTACCAATGCCTACGTCATCAATCTGTGCATTGATAGATCTATTAATCATTCCGTCAGTCTGTCTCCTTTTCCTTTTATTCATTACAAAATACATAGCCTGAACATACTTACGACTGACATTAATCAATTTAGAAATTATCAAAGTGACTTCAATTCCGATCACGGTCAATAGGGTTATAAGTCACACTATAATATATAGACGTCATCATTTGGCATCACAAGATGTCCAGTACAGTTTTTAAGATACCTAATCATGTATCTTCTACCATATCTTTTTCATCTGACATAAGAAGACACAGATGACGTAGGTCTGTTGAAGATATCTATCTTTATGATGAATTATAGCTAGTTTATTTCCTTGATTTGTCCATAAAACGTCCATATAAATTAAATAAATATTTTTATATGAATATGAATTGAAGGAGGTAGAACCATAAATTGCTGGAGTTTTAAACGGCCTAATAATGCCAACCAATAATGTGCTAACATTTTGATGAACAATGTAGCTTGTGAAATTACTGGGCAAATGAGACTGCCTGACTAAGATCTTAAGATGTCATGGTTCTAATGATCTGCTACCTGGTCTACTTTCAAATATTTTTAGTTGAATTAATGTTTCTTTCTTTCTTAGTATTGCTGGCATCTATAGGTTGCCGTTGCCACCAACCTGCCAGGCTGTTCGGCCATCAGGCTGTTTGTTTGTTTGATTCTTATTAAGCATATTGATCTATGCTAAGAAATCAAACAACAACCAAACAGCCTTTTTAAGTACAATGAACCCTTATTAAGTAATCCAGTCAAACGAAATACCCTTGTACAATGAAAAATATGAAAGTGAGCAAAATAGAAAGCAACATTGGTATTAGTAAGACATTACTTTTCACATTGACAAAATTAATGGATCTTACTGTCTGAAAATTCACGTTTCTACACTAACACGTAATTTTTTTTAGCAAGTGGAAGATAAACCATAACTAATTATTAGTGTGATCTCCTGGTGGATTTGATCTTTTAGAAAAGTTGACGAAGTGTAACCGAATGATGTAGTTATTTTTTATATTATTTTTGATGTGCAGTTTTATATAGGAAGCACTTAACTTATAAATTAGATAATATGATCCTGGAGTAATGATAAAAATAGATAAAAACATACCACCAAATATTTATCCAATGATAGTGGTATTTTCTGTCCTATCATATCATAATGAGTTGATTTCTCTCATATTGCAAATCATTTTGGTGTAAGCGCAAATGGACCCTTGCAAATTTTGTCACTCAAAATGAAAACCTGCCACCATTCCACCATTTCTCGGTCCAATTTATTAATCAGAATCCTCCAAAATAGCCTCAAAAGTAATCTATTTCTATTTAACCTCTATTTTCTTGTTAACATGACTGTATTTAAAGTTATCGTCATATTGTTATCACTGCAGATGCCTTTGATCAGCCCGCACGTCACCACTGTTGGCATTGGCTTTAGTAGTTAGGTACTCCACATTCTTCAGGGTTCGATCTGCATCGCTATCAGCTCTGGAATTACTGTCAAGTGGGTCTTCAAAAGCGGCACCTTTTGCGCATCTTTTTACACGACATTGGCCATTTTATGATAAACTACGATTAGGGACCTACCTATTATCTATCATTATCAAGTTTAAAAATGAATACCTAAGTAAAATTTATTAAAATTAATCAGGCGTTACTATGCGGAAATCCATGACAACAAATTGCAATGAAAATATTTAGTGTTAATTAATTTAATTCCGCTTATGCTGCGACGCAAGAGCACGTGTTTTGCCTCTCCAGGAACGTCGCGGAGAGGGGAAATACGTGTCGTCACATAGGTTTGGGTATGCATGTTGCACTAATAACTTATTTCTCTCTGCACGTGCATAATTAAGCGGGGAGAAGGGCGGTGCTCTTGCATCTCAGCATAAGCGGAATTAACACTAAATATTTTAATTGCAATTTGAATACCTAAGTGTTTTTTTAGTATTCAAAGTTGAATCTTATAGTCTTTTGTTTCTATAAGACCATTGTCTCACACCATACTACAATCTAGAGATACTAGACCTCACTAGTTGTACGGTTCAGGGGCATGCAGAAACTTTATAGATACATAGAGAATATATTATAGCTAGCCAATCCCGATTGAAGGCATCCGTTCCTGAGTAGATTCATCATAATCTAACTAGCCTCCGTTTAACATCTAGATCGAACCCCATTCCTGCCTAAGTTGGAGTCGGCTTCCAGTTTAACCAGATGCCATGTAATATCAGTATTATAGGAAGCGACTCCCATTTCTGGCCAATGGACTGCTTGTCAGGCTTTTTGAGCTTGTGACTACAACTATCGATAGTCATAGATGTTCGTACCTGAGACGACTGGAGCTTTACGTGCTCTCCGAGGCACGAAAGGGTGGATGTGTTTGTAAAAATGATATTCAAAAATGACACTTTTACAAGTTAATGTTTTGCGGTTTTGTGGTAGATGGCGTCGTCGTGTAAGGTTACCTATCTACAGATTGACCGCGTTGAGTCAAGCATGTTGTAGGAAATATAATAACCCGCGTTACAACACGTCCTAAAAGTCATTTTAATAACAATAATAATAAGTATTCTTAATGTTTTTATTAAACAGTAAGTAGTAGAAAATTTTCACGCTTCGTTTCCCATTTATATACTCTTTCTTAATATAATAATACCTAATTATAATATGATGGTCTTTTCTGTTGGAAGACCGTGAAAATGTGTCACGGATGAATTTAGCACGACAAAACAATAAACAACTTTGTTTGGTAAAAGTATTCTACTTTGTTGTTGAGAGTTCATTGTTATGCTACCTTCTATTAGAAAATATACGTTAAACTGAGAAGTGCATGAATTAAGGAGAAAATTATAAAGTAAAATTAAATGCAGATTTTCTCATGTTAATTTTATTATTTCCTTAATACATCAGACCTAAACAAGCCGAGGAACTGTAGGGGTATATAGGAACTCCTCTGTCTAACCTTACGTGGAATACAAGAGTGATGGTAGGTACTTATGTTATTACAGTTATCATATTCTAGGCATTATTAACACTTACTCATATATCTACTGTACTTAGGTATACACTGCGAAACCTCATCGGGGCTACAATTGTCACTTTGATGGATTGATAAATCAATTATGGATGGTAATATTGGTAATTGGTTGTCAATTTTTTTTTGTCATTGTCTACCTCATTGAGACTGTACGTGCAGATTAGATTTGATACTTTATCTCAGAGGTCTTCAGCTTGCCCGTGCCATCCGTCAGAAATAAATATCATTGATATGGAAATATCTAATTATAAAATAAAATATAGTACGATTAAATACTTCGTTCTCTATGATTCATGTTTTGTTTCGCCATAATAAATATACGAGTATGTGTGTACAATGTACAACGGTAGACGGTAAAAAACAAATCGCAGTCAAAAGAAATTGTCGAATAAATTTTGCTCGGAGGAGAAGAATTGACTGTCTGGCGACCATCCTTATTCTCGAATTCCGTCGTAAAGCACCGGTTTTTGTGTTCTGACTGAAGAACAAAAGCAGTGATAGCCTAGGGGTATGACCAAGTCAAGGGTCTCGAGTTCGAATCCAAGGCACGCACCTCTGACTTTTCGCAAATCATGTGAATAATGATCACTTGCTTCACGGTGAAGGAAAAACATCGTGAGGAGACCTGCATGCCTGAGAGATTTTCTCGACGGCATGTGAAGTCTGCCAATCCGCATTAGGCTAGCGTGGTGGACCTTTGCCCAGCAGTGGGACACACCGGGCTAATCGTAATCGTAATCCTAATAATATATAAATAATATATCCTTTGCTGGACCCATAGTACAAGCTCTGCTTAGTTTGGGACCAGATGGTGATATGTAAAATGTCACAGAATATTTATTTTCTCGAGTTTGCTGGAGTAGGGCCTATATAGGGGCTCTTTAAAGTCGCCATCACATCAGAAACTGGTTTAGAAGATGCCCGGTATAAGCGGCGATGACTTGATTGATGATTGACGATGATGAAGCTACTTACCATCATGTGACTCTTCTGCTCGTTTTATGACACATAAACTATAAAAAAATAATACACCCATGATCATAAATAAAACCTAACGCTAAAACCACATGCTGTATAACTCACGTAGATCAGACAAAGAACAATCTTCTTTTCATTACTTAAATGAATATTATCTACAATAAAAAAAAACAAAAGGTTTTGTAATATCTACAGAGTTCTTAGTCATAATATTATTGGCAGCCATTTCCATAATAATCCGAGATGGTTCGTTCAAGAATAATGAAATAGCAGGGGCGTGCACAGACATTTCATACCGGGTATGCACAACTAAAATAAAAAAACTTATAAGTGTGTAACTACTTAGTTTCAGCCTGTTTTGGTCGTAGACCACCATACCTACTCTTACGCGCGGTGCCATTGGCTTCGCATGATGTTTGTTGCGACCATTAAGAATAGTTAAATAAGAGATTTATAGGTACTAAAAACGCATAAATGATACATCCAAAGTGGCATTTGAAAGGGCCATGACATATTTTTGTAAACAAAATGCAAGGAAAACTGTAAGATGTGTTTGTGTACACAATCTAATAACCAGATATAAATTAGGTATCATAAAAAATTATAAAAAATAAAGAGTAGTAGGTACCTATTACCTTTTGTTAGTTTAATTCAACCCGGGTACACACCTTCCCTTTGCAATCAATTTAACTTTTCCCCCAAAAGATAACGTCGAAAAAGCGGCATAGTATTACTAATATTATAAATGCGAAATTAGCTCTATCTGTCTCTCTCGCTTTCACGCCAAAACTACTGAACCGATTTAAATGAAATTTGGTACAGAGAGAGAGCCTGAGAAAGGCTACTTTTTAAAGCCCCCTATAATTATGTACATAAATAAACACACTCTTCACTAACACAGGGTCGCACAGGTTAACTTTCAATTTTTTACAATAAACTCACGAAATAATTATTTACACAATCACTTGCGCACAGAAAAATAATCAAAAGTTCATTCAAAACAATAACAAACAATATGGCGTTAAAAAACTTTGCAATTGTTACGAAATAATACAATATTATACCTACAATTTATGTCAACCCTTTGCAATTAACAATTACGCGGTGCCTTTACGGCTTTTCAATTTGGTCGGGTTGCCAAATAAGCTATGCTTCCAAAACTCGCACACAGCTAACAGTTTTGTTGTGTAGTACAGAGAAAAAGTGTGACTGTGTGCGTGAATTCGCAACATTTATTGTACTGCAAATAAGCAGAAATTTGCCTGCTTCTGCCACGGGTTCTAGGGGAGCCACTTGTGCGATGATTATTCGCGGCGGCGAGCTCAATCCAAATAGTTCCCAGAAAAATTTATAGATGGCGCGGAAACCAAATAAGATTATTGATTTTGATTATTCTTGATTAATTTTTAATAATGTTTGCTATTTATTATTTAGAAATCTAGACTCCAGGGTATGCAGTGCTTATTTGCATGTATGGACCGCACGCCACTGTGAAATAGGTAACTGAGATTTATAAATAAATGTCGTACACAGCTGTAACCATCTCAATGATTCTTATTTAATAGTAATATTATAAAGGTTCTAATCTAGATTACTGTCGTGAACTTCTTCAAAAACTTTAAAATGTACCTCTGTGATCGATATAAAATTTTCTTTTCGTTAAAAACGATCAATGTAGGTACAGTTCTCGCCAAACTTATTGTCCGGGTTGAAGTTGGCACGAGCTAACTTTAACCCGGCCGCAAAAATCGAAGATTGAAAAATATTGGATTGAAATGATTTAAAACGACAGCCTACGACTTGAGCTTTCGTTTCTATTTATTACAATTCTATATTTTTCTTTCCTAACCTAAACATCAACATTTTCATACACACATGCCATCAAGCCTGTATTTCTAAAAGCATTAAGTAGAGGTTGTTTACTAATGTTCACGCACAGTTGACCGGTATAGACTCTCTGCTACTGACTAACCAACAGAAAAACCTAATCACACTATGCTTGAACTGGGAATCACACCCAGCTCACGCTTCTCAGGGTTCAGACAACTAGACCATTTATATAAATTACGAAAAAGTTGTAGGTATTTAAATGTAAGGACAAACTTTGTATCAAATGGATATTTGTCTAAAATTTTCATGGAAAAGAGGTGGTAATAGGAAAATACAAAAAAAAAAAAAAAATATTAACAACTGGTAACAAGCTAGACCTTCACTGGAAGGATTGGCCGCAGATAGCTCTTAACCGTGATGAGAGGAAGGCGGACAGGCAGGCCTTTGCCAAGCAGTGGGACGACAACGACTGATAAAAAAAACTGGTAACAAAATGTCTGTAAATAAAACACATCAGTATTATGATAATAAGGTTTCTTGTTCGAATAATACTAGTTTACAATAAGATTACTTTACCATCCTTAACGTCCAAGTAATAATTAGGTGTATGTTCACAATGTACAATTATGTATGTAAGTTTTGTTTTTCTTATTCAGAGTATAGTCCGCCGAGCCGCCGAGCACAAGGGCACTTTAAGATAACGTTCACTGTAATTTTTTTTTTTCAAAGAAAGTAATCGAGAACATCACACACAGTCAAACACGTCATTATAAAATATAGATGCTTTAGTATCACGAAATAAGTATTTAACGCAACTATTGTGCGTAATTCATTGCTCTTAGTGGGCTCACCCAATTTTAATGAATCATAATATTATGAA
The DNA here is from genome assembly GCA_946251955.1 of Acronicta psi. Lineage (NCBI taxonomy): Eukaryota > Metazoa > Arthropoda > Insecta > Lepidoptera > Noctuidae > Acronicta > Acronicta psi. Next base: position 5,617,050 of record OX276477.1, on the reverse strand, counting down.
ACGCTGTACACTGCCGGTACGTGATGACCTCGTATTGTATAGACTTTTTGTACAATGGGAGGTCAGCTTATACAGGAATTTTCGCCAATTCATTTTATGATACATCAAAATTGGTTCAAGAGACCCATCTTTAATTAGCCCTCCTGTTTAGTACGTAGCTTCTTACGATGCTTCTAGACTAATCCCAATTTCATCGTTCGCGCAATATTAGACTGGTACACAAAAAACTTTATTGTACACATAAACCTGTTACTGTAAATCATTCAAAATTGTTACGTAGTCTCAATTCCCCCTTACGCACATCGACGTCCGTAACAATACAATGATTTGGTAACTTTTTCACTAATGTTTCAATGCTAGAATTTAAAACAAGCACAATAGTTGCGTTAACTACCAACAGATTCTAAAGGTACACTCTTTAGAGTTTGTTTATAATTAATTTCTTCTTGTGATACAGTGAAAAGTACGTTTAAGGGATTTATGAGCAAAAATGTGCTGTTCTGATCAAGCTTGAAATTATTTATAATAATAATGACAAAACATCGACTGAAACAGTTTTATAATCTACACTTACGTCTCATTTGACTTTCACTTGTGAAATGTGTCTCGTACAAAAATATTTTTATTATTATTTCGACAAATCAATAAAAATAAGTCGATCTTATTTCTTCAGTGATTCACACAATACATTTTCAATTTATCCATCATTCATTACTTTTATTGCTTTTTGTACAATTTATTGGAAACTTCTGAGCAAATGTGTACCTTTTGACGACCTATAAACCCCCTGATGACGTCACTTACGCTTTACTTTTGTTTTTTGTAAGTTGCACGGGATGTCATCACGAGGGAAAAGCGTGTGAGAACACTTGATACACAAAGTTTATTATTAATTCATAAGAAGTCAAGTGCTTACAACTAATATTGTGTTTTTACAGCGAGAAAAAATAATTGTGCTGAATTAATGTTACAAAAAATCCTTGTAAGTGATTTCCAATCTTTTAATTTGTGCTGAATAAAATAATTATAATACCACTTTAAAATGTTTCACTATTGAAAAAGTTTACTTGTGCTGTTTTTTTACAAAAAAATAATTACGTAGATATAATACTTTAAAAAATAAATAATGTTTCCATTTGATAACACTGGAGTATTTACTTCTGCGTTAGATAGTATTTGTTTTACATAATATCTACTCGTATTCGTTTATTTTTGGTGTTTTTTTTTATGTATTTACCTACATATTATAAGCATTTATATAGGTAAATACAAAGTGAAGACGACAATTAAATAAATAAAACCACCGCTTATACATATCTTATATAGGGAATAATAATTATAATATTATTATAAATATAACCAAAAAAAAATGACGACGCTGAACGGCCGATGAACTTGTGCTTCCCATCACATTTTTATTTTTGGTCAAAATTAATATTGCTTATTTTATATTACTTCTTAAGAAGAGTATGATAGGCTGTGGTTTTATTTTTTATCATATTGTCATATCCATCCTGTATATGTCTCCCTTCCTAATAAACATCTTAGAAGCCGTGTAGGTATAGTTAAACATTGTTTTGAACTCGTTTTGTTCACAAGTAGGTACATGATATTCCAACAAAAGATTCAAAACATTGAGTAACACAGCTTATGCAACATTTATAAAGTGGGCTACACACTATAACAATCGGTCAGGAGAAACTGTTCATATGAAGGCATCATAATTTCGAGATTTTTGTTACGAATAAAATTATTATTTAAATTACGAATATCGGATTTGGCTGGACAGATCATAGTCTAGTCCAAAAGGCCAATTTTTATTAATCACTTTTGATTCGCGTATACACGGCTATATATAACTATTCATCATGCTAATAATTTCCAGTGTAAACTTACCGTTCATTGTACGAACAGCGTTTATCAATATGAGGTCAGCTTATACTGGATAATTATGTAATATGTATATTATCAACCCATTCACTATCCGACGGTAATGAACACTGGTCTTCTTTCATACTTCGAAAATAATGAAAAAATCCTGTATGCCTAAGTGAGGCATACAGGATTTTTTACCTTTGATGTATTTATGATTTCGAAATTGCAAAGACAATCCAAAATTCAAAGTCGAGACTAACCTATGACTCGTCAGTCAATGTTTATAACTGCGGGTAAGGGAAATGAGTGTTAATAACAATTGCCACCAGGTCAAGTAGCTCTATGAGCGACCCACTTAAGTGCTATCAAACGGAAACATTCATAGAACTAAATTATGTGCGCAATTTAAGAGTTAAAGTATCTTCTTTATATGCCTTAAGTACAGTATCTACAATGGATGCGTGCCAGTTTCACAGAACCCTCAGATACACACACACAATCTCGATTATCATTCCACAGCAAAATAACTGTTTAATTACAATGATCACCACTTTCGCTTGATTAAATTTATATATATTTACATCCTTTTAAACTAAAAAGTATTATAATTAACATAGTGACTAGTATTAAATGTAAATTCGTAATAAAACATGTAAAGTATGAATGATAGTGAACGATAGTCTCCTCTAACCTGCCAGTAGTAAAATAAATACCCCTAAATATAATTGGTATATATATTCACTAGCATATTATAATAATTATAAAATTAATGTAAATCTACGCAGACTTGATACAGCTATATAAATTGATGAAATCAAAAATCCATTAGAATACTTATACATAGACTGAATTCGTTCATATACCGTGAACTTAATAGATGAAAAATATGTTATTTTTTTTATTAATATTTACATTATTTAGTAATATACTAAATTATGTATATTTTGACACTGTTACGGGATCGCGTTAGGTCACATGAACAGAGAAGGAATATGAGAATGGACTATTATTTGGATTGTGTGCAAAATGTTATTATTATTATTAGTTCTGTGTACAAATCCCGTGTATAGATACAGACTTAATAATATACAATGTGACGTAACGAAATATCCGTAAAATTCCCGAAGAAGAAACATAATGACACTTAACACGACTCACTTAAGACAGTATTACTATTTTATTTTACAGAATATTATTTACATTTAGTAAGTCGCGTCCGCAATTTTAGTTCTAATCCGTGGATTTAGCACAATTCTTTTTATTTTTTATTCCATTTAGATCGAATTTATTTCACGAGTATATTGGCAGCCATATTGAACATCACTTTGTTTTTTTCTTAATCAGACTTTACATATAATTATGGCAATTTCAAAATTAAGAATCAAGAATTAAAAGTACGACGACGAAAAATACGCAAGAAAAATAAATTCGATCATTCGCACTCGAAATTCAGGGAGAATCACGTGTTCACCACGTATTAACAAACTTTAACACGCAACAATACGTCTCTATCGGTAATGTAAATAATCGATGATACTCGCATACACTTTTACATTAGTCTAGTTCGACGATTATAAAATCTTATAAGATCGCCTAGATTGTAACTAGAGCGCACTCTCATACCGTAAGTTGGGCAGTAGCGACACAAGACACTGTATACAGAAACTCTATTGCAAAAACAAAAGAGTAAATTTATTTTGTTTAAAGCTTTTTTGCGCCTGTTGTGCAACTCAGTATTAAGTATATTGCCAAGGAGGCAAAAAAATGTGAGCGAAATTGAAAAACAGTGAGTTTCTGTACCAATGTACGTTAGTGTGATAGCAAGGTGACGTGGTATGGGTGGTGGCGGCGCGGGCCGGGGCGGCGTGGGTATGACGCTAGGCGGTGGCGCGGCGTGGCTCGGGGCGCGTGGGGCGCGGACACGTGAGGGTCGCGGGGCGGGGGGGCGGCGGCGGCGGGGGCGCCCGGGCCGCGCGCCGTCATACCCCGTCCAGCTGCCGCACGCGCACGTCCTGCGAGGCGCACATGTCCGGCGCGAACGGTAAACACGTGAAGTACGCGCAGGCTGCGCACTCGTAAGCCGGGGCAGCATAGAACAACGCGACCAGCGCGCATAGCATACCACCCGCCGACACCATACAGACCCAGACTAACGCTATCTTTCTTCGCCTCTCGTATGGTCCAAAAGTTATGAATGGCAGTAACGTGTACGCCAATAAGAAACCAAATACGAAGCCGAAGACGTGTGCGAAATTATCGATCCAGGGTAGGAGACCCAGGAGAAACAACGCCACGGCGATACCGACTAGCTTTAATATAGCACGCTTTGGATGCCTCAGGAGAGGCCACGCGCCTATCACTTCTACTATTAGACACGCCAGAAGACCGAAGTGTGATCCAGCTGGCCCCACCTGAAACATAAAGTGAAAATTGTTAGTTCTTTGTTAGCAAACTTCCTTCATTGAGAAAGCACTGATCCCATTTTGAAGACAAACGCAAAAGTGTCCATAACGTAGTAACACATCAAATCAAATCAAAAATCAATTACTAAATACTTTTTCTTCTACTGACTTATAGCAAGAGAAAAGTAAAGTGATAAAATAAATCTAGCTCACCTCCGCCCTATATGGTTCAAATATAGCAGACGCCATGTTTCCAGCGACCCCGCTTCCTAAATATATGACAGCTATTCTAACTGGCCCGGCCATCTTCTCCAGATCCCTCATGAAGAGCCACTGCAGCGCCAACGTTGCTGCCAGGTGCAGCAGACCAGCATGCACGAATAAAGACGTCCATGCTCGGTATAACTGGTCTGGTCGACGTCTGCGCATGAAAGGTAGCATGCCACACACGTCGTCTAGACAAGACACCTGAAATTGTAAGAAGCAAGTTTGAAAAATGGTGAATGAACGAAAAAGGATGAAATGATTGAATCAATGTATTTATGTTTTTCATTTAGGACCATCTAGCTTACATTCAATACAAAAAGAAGCTTCCAGTTCCCTTTTTAAGAAGCTATCAAGAAAACAAATTTATCTTAAATTTAAGGAGTTCGTCAAAATAAATAATGATAATAGAGCTAATACAAGGTATTGTATGGAGCTCTATTAGTCTATTGCGGATACATACATTTTAATGACCGGCGGTACCCCGCCGGTCATTAAAATGATAGGTACTTTTCATAACTGAATGTATGTAACATACCTGTGAGCACAGTGAGGCTTCTTCATGGAAATAACCCTTGACGAAATCACAGTGTTCTCTAGTTGTGATGACGCACTGTCCGTGGACTCCTATGCAGCAAGGGTGGCCAATGACTTCACAGGCCATGTGTTCCGCTGCGTGACCAGCCCGGCCGGCAGCCGCAGACCCGTCTAGAACTGATTTGCGGCAGATCGGCCATTTTGTTATGTCGTCTGGCCATTCGTGCGGTGCTATCGAACGCGGCGCTTCGCAGAACCTGTAAGAATTAAAAATTAGGATCAAGTTTTACAGCATTTTATGTTTTTTTTTTTAAATTTGTATCGTTTGATTGAATAAGTCTAGTATTGACTTACATTTAAACTTAGTTAAAGACGTCTTATTATACCATATAATATGGTTTCTATTTTAAGATATTTAACAAAATGGCGGCAATATGACATTTGAAATTAAAGTACCTATCTACTGGATCATAAATGACTCAATGCCCAAAACTAAACTGATAATAGTGATAATTCCAAGCTATACTTACTTGGGATCCAGTCCGCAAACGGAACCCGATATCCGCCCTCCAGGCCCCGACTCTCCCGAAGACCATTTCTTCCACGTAGAGATCGTGGTCTGAAAGGTAGACAAAACAAAGTTCACGGTTGACAAGCTTATGCCTCGCCCAGAACTAGGTTTTACCCCAGCGAGCTACTGCGAAGCGTTTTGTTTTTGTGTAGAATGTAGATTTATAAATAAATTTACCGATTTATAGAAAATAGATTCAGTTTCAGTTCAGTATGAATTAATAAGGACCAATGATGTTGTACACTGTTTAAAGGTTTGAATGGGTCGCCTACTGGAGCCATTGTCTGATTGAGCGGCGGCTTGGTAGCTATGCCACTTAACATAAAACAGCTAATTTTTGCAATGGTTTTAGGCAATTTTACATTCCATTCGATGCGCAATTCAGCGCGATTTAGCGTTTCATCGATCACATGCTGGCAAATCTCTTCGTGTAATCACACAATCGCCAGTTTTGATTGCAATACGATCTGGGCTATCTTCTCGAAGGTGCCATTTTTATTTTAGTGAGAAAGGATAAATTTTAGTCCATAACTAATAACGATGGTCGGTAGGAATCGAGTTGTATCGGGTTTCAGCACTTTTCTTTGAACTTAAACAACCACTACACCACAGACATTAACGAGATATTATATTACTTTCGTAATAATTGTAAACTTAAGGCCTGTTTCGCCACCCCTGGATAGCCGCTATCCGTAGGATAAATTCGAAAATGGAACAAGAAAACTACTTTTTACGGATTTTATCGCGTTATTTTGATATTATTTTAATCCCGATGTTTCGAACCCTTTACAGCGCCCATGGTCATGGATGGCATCGGATTGCCAAAAATTAACAGAAATTTAGGGTATCTGTTAGTAATTAAAATGTCAAGACGCCTACCACCTTAGTCACCCGTGACCATGGGCGCTGTAAAGGGTTCAATTAAAATAATATCAATATAACGCGATAAAATCCGTAAAAAAAAGTTTTATTTCAATGTCTAGTACTCGCGTATGTGTCAGAAATCAGTATTATCAGGAGGTGATGAAGCAGGCCATTAAATCTATTAGAGCTATCGGAATATTTGTAGACACTTACCTTTGATATTAATCCTCTTATCTATACGTTAGCGTGCGCAAAAATACAAAATTAAACCCACAAACTGTTCATTACACAATATGATAAAAATATAAAACAATAAATTAGTTCAAGTTACAATTTAGTTTTATTGAATTCCTTATATTCGGTTAATTTTGTTTACATTACTGCATGAAATATTGTAAACAAACATTTCGTACAGCATTTTGTACGTGTCTCTAAAATAGGGTACATATTGTACCCTGTTTTGTATCCGAAAATACTACCAAGGAGCGTTTATTTTATCCTGGCCTTACCAAGGCCAAATTTCCAAAGAAATGTTTTCCCCGTTACTCTAGAAGCTTCCAAGAAAAATCTTTAAACAACATTTCGCGAGCGCAGGCATCATTTGTAATAGACGAGTTACCCCAATAGCAGTACGGAAAACTGTACCGAAAATACTGGTCCAAATTTATTCCGTTTTAAACAAATCAATAAGTTTATCGACAACTCCATGCAATAATATCCTATCTCAATTATTTTTTCCATAAATTGCGTAATATGTATTTTTTTTCTGTACAAGCAATGTAATTCTTCTCCCACAAATGTCAAAGTAAGCTACCAACAATTTTAAGGTGTCTTTTTTACTTAATTCTGTCTCCTCTACTAACACATAAAATATTCTTACAATTTTATTGCATGGAGGTGTCAATAATAAGTCCTTTACTGTCCAAAGACTTACTGCTACTTTTTTTTATACTACTAAGGTGGCAAACAAGCATACGGCCTGCATGATGGTAAGCGGATACCGTAGCCTATGGACGCTTGCAACACCAGAGGTATCACTCGTGCGTTGCCGACCCGAAAAACCTCTTAGAGGTTTGTGGAGAATTCACTGCGCCGACAGTTTGAGGGAATATACCTCTTGCTGCCAGCGCAGCGCATCCTTAGAAGGAGCTCTGGCGACCTTACTCACTGCATGAACACAACACACAATAAAGTTTGTCATTTGGCTGCAGTTTACAGTTACTGGGGTAAGTAAGCTCTCCAAAGGACACTAATACCCACCGAACAGTCAGCTTTTGAAGATTGCACACATCCCGAGTCGTCGTTTCGTATGCAGCATGCTGTATCCCTCTCTCTTCTTGCTGATGCGGCTATTGCCCTCGCTATCCTGACGTCTCTTCGCATGCATGGAGCGAACTTTGCTCCTAAGTGTATCAGGTCGGCCGCGCGAGGACCCAACCAGAATGAAGCCGGCTCTTCCCATTCGACCTGAATGAAATTATATGTAACGTATTAGGTAGTCGTAAAAAATAAGGGGTTATTGTACTCACTGTGAACGACTTTTATTACATAAGGGATCAATTGATTTTTCATTAAGAAATCAGGTACTTTCAGGTTCATTCAACTTGACAAAAAGTATTTTTTATCCCGATTTCAGGGTTATTATTTCTATACCTAGTGAAAGTTATACTCATTATGTAACTTTTCATTGAGTTAGTTCTTGTGTGAGCATCTATACTACATTAGATACCTACTATAATTCGTTATCGTTTTTTGATCATGTGCTATTTATTATTTCTGTTATTTAGGTACCTATGTGTGAAATTATAATCTGTTGGTTTCCCAAATATATAAATAATAATATTATTATAAAGACGCTTAATGTATTAGTTTATGAGTTTTATGTTGGAGGTGAAATCCGGAATGAACAATCTGATTCTGATTTATTATTTCCTTGAGAGATAGCTAAATTATTCCCAAACAACAAGGGCTATGTGTTAAAACATCCACGTTAACTACGTTGTACGTTTAAAAATATAACAATATAAGCTCCTAAAGCTCCTAATCCTCCATAAAATAAACCCACATAGATAATTATTAAAACAACAAAACAATAAGTACAGTGAAACAAAATTACATAGACGGACCTTTTGCGGTCACTCGTCGCTAAAAGATAGCATCATGTAAGACTGCGCTAAGCAGCAAAAAGCAGACAAAAGGTGCGGCTCACAAAGACTGCGTGACCTACATACGGAGCTTGCTCGCTAATACTCTTACTTTGTGACGCTTTCCCTTACGTCACAATGAGTATGTACAGTCTTTGTGGTCGCTACTCGCTAATTGTTAAATTCATAATAAAACGTTCTTGGTGCTTTTTTGTATGAATGCGTCTGCAATATGGAAGAAAAAGACATTCTGCGCCGACCTCAAGTGTATTGTGATAAGGATGAAGATGATGATGCGTCTGCAAAAATTTGGAAGATGACGTTTGTTTTTAAATTCGGCTTTCCCCGAAGGGTTAGGCAGATGTACTCAATGTACAATTGCACACCTACAGTTCACCGATATGTTTAAGTCCCATAAAATAAGGTCCCAAAAATTGGGCAAAAATCCAACTCTGAACTTTTACTGAGAAATTGCGAATTTAAAAAATCGATATATAACCTAGATTGAATCGAACCCAGGACCTCAACGAGTACGTAAGTATATACAAAAGATTGTCTTTATCAATTTGATTTCCTTTTTTAAATATTTAATCAATTAATTTCTCACCTAAAAACGTACCTAACATCACTAAAGAATAGCAAGACGCCCACATAAATCCCTTAAGCAAATATTGTGCATTGTTCCGCCCTTTACATATTAAATCTGGAATAAACGTACTTTGTGAGAAAGCTTCACCCCTTTTAACCTTGTTAGGCTAAATCTTATACAAAGAAACGGAAATTGGGGGGATGAAGAGACGCACGCGCGTATACGACAAAAACTGATGTATGTAAAATTGAGCGATAAATTAGAATAAAGGTGGCTTAGTCGAATTGACTGCGTAATAAAGATTTAAAAAAAGGTTTTATTTAATGTGTCGAATAACTTACAAATTCGTAAAAAATATATTGTTACCTCCAAAATTTAACTAAGTACGACAAAATCTACATTTGTTGTTAATTTTAAAATGTATGGCCAAATAAGTATTTCTTGGTCTTATTGAGGTTGTAAGTACATGAGAAAACAATCATTTTGAATCAAAAATGACTTTTAAAACCGTATTGAGCAAGTAACGTGCAGGATTAGATCCGTATACAAATTAAACTTCTTAAAATACCAATCTGTACTACAACCAGCCAAGTTAAAAATTCAACCCAACATTATCAACAATCACACGATTCCGAAAAGGCTTGACTTCCAAGTCAAAAATATATTCGACATGAGATAGAATATCTCAAGGACGGACACCTTTCTGTGATTGACATAAAGTTCAAATTCCAATAATTTAACGGGTTTCATGAAATAAAACCTTTATAATCGGTTCGTATCACGAGTATACATACGGCCAGAAGTTTAAGCCTAGCGTGACGTAACTGTCATCAAGCCATGATAAATGAACCATTCCGTCGCATGATGTGTGAACTTTACAAATCTCTTGGGGCCACCATAACGCCATAAAAGTCCACATTTCACGATTTTGAACGCAGTCCCGAAAAAAAAGGTTTCATATACGTCGCCACATAAAATTACTTATTGAAGTGTGAATAAAGTAGGCAATCAATATGCAATGTGTTGGAAACTGTAAGTATACGATACGGGTTTATCATGAAAAATGTTTAGTGAAAAGATAAAATATGATGAAAGAATATTTTTGTAAACAACGGGATTATAAGGAATTTCTTCACGATAAATAAGATCCATAATAATTTAATTATCTGATCTCTTTGTACTTATTGTTGAATACTGTAAATACAAAATTGTTTTTATCAGAAAAAAATATCGACTACTGACGGGGCCTGAACTTGTGTCCTACAGATACAAATAAATCTACTTAAATTACGTACGTACGTTAATAAACGTAATATGACAAATAAATGTAAATAGGCTAGTTGCCTTCTGGCGACCGAAAATTCAAGTAAAGAATGAATGAATGAGTAAATGAAAGTATGTTCAATATATTATTCTAGAACACAATAGTTGCTAAATTCCTTTTAATGGGGAGTTACTTTAAGGTTTGCTATAGCTACATATCTATCGCTAAGCTATAGACTCACCTGCTGTAAACTCAAGCTCTTCACCAACACTTGTCCCGAATGTGTGTGCCTGCCGAAGCCAACAGGCCCGAACCCATAGCAGAGGAGCGACAGCAGCAGCACCAACGTCTGCGCTGTGCTCACCCACCACGTGAAATAAGGCCGATAGTCTGTCAATTCGTCCAACTGACGGGCCACCTCCTCGTGATGCGCCATCGATTTGCGGAGCGAACGCCTATAAAAAATATATATTTTTAACAATAGCACACACAAATTAAAATGAATACCAAAAAAATATTACCGATTAACTGTTTAATGGTAATTTCCCTTGATGGATTTATTCTCTAAATGATTTGTAATATTTCGATTCTGTAAAATAAAAGAATCGATGCTATTTTTATTTATGAACATATTTAAATTATAGCAAACAGAAATTAGATCATCTAGCTTTCAAACTATGAACATGATTTAAAGGAACAAGAAAAATATCATGCACTGTTCTTCAATACACTGATTGTTGTCAACATAATATTACTTTCACTAACATAGGCATTTTAAGCAAAATTTTAAACAATTGAAATTGAAAAACTTTTTGAAAACAAAATAAGATCGCAGGAACAGTGTAAAAATTGTCATGTTAATGCATTTTACTATAAATAACTAGCTTCATATCCAAGCGGTATTAATTCAGAAACCCATTACAGCAAGTTTTAAGTGGAACCTGGCGTAAACACCATGATATATACGAGGCTCAGGTGAAATATGAGACAGAACGGTGCCGTGCAGGTCATGCCGTATTATTTTTTAATTTTTCTTTGTTACTTTAAGTAAGATTCATTAGAATGTTTCTAGTTCGTTTATTAATTAAAAAAATAATTTTACGTAAGTAGATAGGATGGTTGAATATAGCACCTTAGGATTTATATGATAATTATATAAGTAAGTACTTGATAGAAACTCTATAGTGGGTGTTTTTGATTCAAACATTTATACATACCTACTAAAAGTTAATAAATTGAGGGCCTGTTTCAGAAACAAGTTAGCGGCTATGCAAAGGTGGACCTTGGACCTTTGCATGGTGGCTAACCAGAAAAAAATAAAAAATTGAACAGAAATTGGTACATGTATATATTTTTTCATTATGACTATTAAATGCAAAACAGTCACTTTTTCCTGTGAAATCCTATTAAAGTTTTCATAGAAATCGACCGCAAAAGCCAACGCTAAACTGTTTAACATATCGCAAACATGGTATATTATGACGTCATACGATTTGTTTTCATAAAATCTATCCTAACCTAAATTAAAAATTTAGAAAACCCCCCGACACGAAATGGAATTTGCCATTTTGTGGTGGCGGCCATCTTGGATTTGAAATTTTTCATAGTGTATATTATTCTCCTAGTTAAGCCCTTTCATTTGAGGGAGTTGTGGAAAAATATTTAATACGCTATTTCTTGGCGGCAGCCATCTTGGACCGATTTTCATCAAACATAGCTAAGAACACTCCCGACTAATCCACCTTTCAAATAAAAAAAGCAAAATCAAAATCGGTGCATCCGTTCGGGAGCTACGATGCCACAGACAGACACACACAGACACACACACACACAGACACGTCCGACTTATAACACCCCGTCGTTTTTGCGTCGGGGGTTAAAAAATAAATAGGATCGAAAGTCAGAATTATGGAACTTGGTAATTTTCTAGAAACATACATTTCCTACTTGACCTAGAAATACGATTTGTGGCAAGATTATTTTATCAGGCGGTGAAACAATTGAACAAGATTTATGGAATAAATGCCACAGCAATATTAAACCTATTATCTAAAAGGCTAAATCAATTATTAAATGAAACAAAATTACTAACTAAAAATCTAAAAACAAGCTCTGTGATGTTGGAAAATGTATTGCAGGCGGGACAAGCAAAGAACCAATTTTGTTTATAGGTATTTAATTCTTATAATTTAGATTGAACGAACAACTTGTCTTCGTTCAATCATCTATCTAAATTGGTTGAGCCGTTAAGTAGTTACGCGTGGACATAGGAACGGACATACATACATACATACGCGTCAAACACATAACCCTCATTCGGCAGTCGGGTAAAAAGGCGTATTAGAAGTTACTAGTACTAGTGATCTTTAGCTGGAATGGAAATGACATTAGTGACAGCCCGATTTGTCAAAAGCTTGTGTCATTTCTATACATTTTGTTTTGTCGATTCGAATGTACAAAATGCAACTTGTCTAGCCCCCCTGGCAGACTAGCTTCACCCTTCTGAGAAATACATCTGTTTTAGCAGCTAATTCCACTGTACTAATGACGTCAACGTCGCCGTCACCACTATTGAAGCATGTTACCAGTAAATAAACACAATAAACTGGGTCAAAGGTAAAAGGTCAAGGACACATTTAATAAACTTCACCCTGTGGCCTAGATTAATGTGTATGGTATTTCCTTTGATAGGTTTATTCACAAAATGATAGGAAACTACGGCCTTGTACACCTTGTGAGCTTCAGTGGTTCTGGAAAACTTGGTATAATAAATAATAAAATAAATATTTTGGGTCATTTTTTACACAGCAACGTCTAGTCCCAAACTAAGCAGAGCTTGTACTATGGGTACTAGACAATGGATATAATACTTATATACTTTTTTTTGTAAATACATACCTATAATATAAAAGAAATACCCAGACAAACACAAACACCTAAGTTCATCACATAAATGTTTGTGTCTTGCGGGAATCGAACACACGACCTCGTGAATTCGTGATCAGCAGTCCGGTACTCGAAGCACTAGACCACAGACGTCGTCGTATCATTCAAGCAATCAAGAAAATCCGGTAAGTACTCAAAAATGTTATCAAGTTCATTGTTCGACATTAAGGTCTGTTTCACATCTTACGGATAAGTTCCCATTAAATTATTTGGCAGATAATTTCATATAAATTATGTTCCATTTTCGAATTTATCCGGCGGTTAGCAGCTATCCAAGGATGGTGAAACAAGCCCTTATTGTTGCAATTCAGACTTTCATTTCAGCATAACATTCAGCCTTTGGCACTTACGCTAAAAGTGGACATTGAAATAAAAAACTTCAAGACGGCTACCACCTAGTCACCCGTGACCATGGACGCTGTAAAGAGTCCGAAACGTCGGGATTAAAATAATATCAATATATCGCGATAAAATCCGTAACAAGGAGTTCTATTTATAATTCAGCGTTTGTGTTAGTTTTAAAATTTTTAAAGTACTAGAGTGGCAGTACAGGAATATGTCAAAAAGCGGTTAAAATCATGAATATTGTCTGTTTACCAACAATTATTTAAATATTTTTACCAATCTACTACCGGACTACATCGACGACCAACAAAGCCGGGTTTTGAAATGAAATCTTTTGTTTTACGTTATAAACAGACCACAACACACACAGAAGCTATACAGTAGAAAACTAAAATATAGGTAATCAAATAAAAAGACAGGAACGCTCCCCTCCGTGGGAACTCTTTAATAATTACGCGATGGGTCGATACCGGTCGTCGACCGCTTGGAAATAATTCTCTGAACAACTGTTTGCCCGTTCTTTGTTTTACCCACTGTGCACTGTTTGTGTTGAAAAGACATAAAAAACTAAGCGTGTTTCAACTTTGGTACCAAGCTTTTTACAAAACGTCTGGTAGATTATAATATTTTCTTAAAAGTGATTTTGTCACAATGTCAAAATCAAATACTTGATTAATATTAAAACAAACATTACAGCCATAATGCTAAATTTACTTTATTATTCGGCGTCCAAGAACCTTGTGCAATTTCCTAAATGAAGTGTATAAAAAAAGAATTTAATTACTACTTGCTCGCTTGAATTAAGATAGGTGTTACTTTTTATTCTTTTTCAACTTATTTTGGATATTTACTTTTTATCTTGGCTCATGGCCAAGTTGTCTACGCTGATCAACCGATCTGCAAGGTTAAGCTACACTTGCCGCGGTCAAACTGTGGATGCGTGACCATTCATAACATATCGAGACGCCTCCGTGCCTCAGAGAGCACGTAAAGCCGTCGGTCCCGGTTGTCATACGAACACTTATGACAATCGTTAGTGGTAGTCAGAAGCCTAAAAAGCCTGACAACCAATCTTTCCTTCGAATATCGGTATTGCCTAGAAATTGGGTTGCCGAGGTCTGATGGCAGTCGCTCCGTGTAAAATACTGATATTCAGCCGCATCCTGGATACACTGGAAGCCGACCCCAACATGGTTGAGAAAAGGCTAGGAGGAAGAAGATCTGTGTGTATTCATCCGCCCATAGCCAGGCTAGGAGTCAAATTATTAAAAAAATATTCTGTGATTTCTTACCTAAAGAATCTACCAACAACGCCCATGCCAAACTGCCTCCTGTTGGAGTTGTCAGCGAGTGGTTCCAGCATGGGCGTGTGGATGCGTGCTCCCCCCGCGCCCCACGACACGCTCCGCTCCGGCCTCCGGTACTCGACGCTGTTTGACCCCATTGGGGATCTTGCCCTGGAATCAGCAAGATATGTATTGGAAACAAGGTCAAACAGAAAGCTTACATTACATAGAGACAGACATTACATTACATAGAGAGATACATGGATATTTGGTTTTTCTTATGTCTTCAAAATCATATGTCATTTAGCATCATCTTAAAGTACCTACAATGATCGTTAGCGCGACTGGTACTGACTGACTGGTACGAGCAGGGGGGCTAGACAAGTTGCATTTTGACATTCGAATCGACAAACAAAATGTATGGAAATGACACAAGCTTCCGCCAAACCGGGCTGTCACTAATTCATTTCCATACATTTTGTTTGTCGATTCGAATGTCAAAATGCAACTTGTCTAGCCCCCTAGTGTTATTGGTTATTCTATAAAATTCTCAGATGCAGCTCGATATTTGAATTAATTTCAAGTTAATGGCAAAACCCTCTTCCCTTTGAATGGGACCTAACCACACCAGCGAACTGTAAATGTATTAGTAGGTACACCTCTACACAGGTGAGATAGATAGATATAGGGTCCACAAGGTACCTAAAAACCTACTTTTGACAACTTAAAATGTAATTAATGAGAGATAACGAGCATTCCTTAATTACATTATAAATTCGTTTAAACTTACCAGGAAAGTGTCTTTAGGCGTCTCCACTTCTTTGATGTTTTAATGAGTAATTATTTTTTTACTTCTACGTTTGCCTACGGTCTTATCGTTACGAAAATATAATATATATGTATAAATTAAAATTATTAAGACACGTGTATTAAATGTATTATATAGTGTTATATATCAATACTAATATTATAAAGAAGAAAGATTTGATTGTTTGTTTGTATTAAATAGGCTCCGAAACTACTGAACCGATTTGAAAAATTATTTCAGTGTTAGATAGCCCATTTATCGGGGAAGGTTACAGGCTATACCATCACGCTACGACTAATAGCAGCGAAGTAGCAATGATAAATGTTGCAAAAACGGGGGAAAAAAGTTATCAAGACCACGCGGGCGAAGCCGCTGGCGGGAAGCTATGTAGTGTAAAGCTCTAAAGTACTTCTAACCCTTATCACTCGCTTACAACGGTCAAGGACACAATCGTGAGGAGACCTGCATTCCTGAGCCATTTTCTCGACGGCTTATGAAGTCAACCCGCTTTAGGCCAGCGTGGTGGACTATACCCTAATTCCTCTCATTTTGAGAGGAGACCCGTGCCCAGCAGTGGGACAATTGATGGGTTCATGATGATGATGAACGTACTTCTACAGACAAGTATAGGCTGTGGTTTCATTTACTGTCGTAGTATCGACTGCACCCTGTATGTATAGGTATACCTATACATTTTTTTTAGATAAATCGAACATATACATTTAGTAATTATCAGACTACCCCCACCCCCACCACTGAAAGATACACGTTACATGAACTTTTTTTTATTTTCATCTAACCTTCAAAATCTAATAGGCACTAGACAAGGCCTGATTTGTCCACAGGCTATTAAGGCTTCAAGCCTAGGGTGCAAGGACCAAGGGGGCAGCGCGGCATTTGCACTTTTTAATTACTACTTTTTACAATACGGTCAAATTTAGGATAGACAGGCTGGGAGGGGGGAGGGCTCATATTCATCGTGAGCCTAGGGCGGTGAGAACCCTAAATAAGGCACTGCTAATAGGTCCCCACGGCACTCTAGTAACTCCAAATTTAGCATCGTGGCCTCCCCTACCATTATTATTAAACAACGATTTAAAGGTTTCTCCTTAAGCTATGGTGTAATCAGACTTACTATAACTGAAAAAATGAAATTCTAAATCGATTTTAGATTAACTGCTGACTTTATTAAAGTAGGATTGAAAAATGAAGCCCTAGAATTAACAAAAAAAGTAATCAATTACAATTTGCATGAACGAAAAATGTCTTTGGAATAACTTCGATAAAAATGCAGAGGGTTTAAATAATGTTGTTACGCTAGCAATAAGAAAGAAAGGAAAAATACATTGGCACAATGAAAAAGCATACAAAACATATTTTTTTGTAAAATACTGCGTCAAATAGATTCAATTATTACAAAGATCTAGCAAATACCTATAGTAAGCTAGCTGTATTTGATATTGGTTTTTCAACCGACTTCAAAAAAGGAGGAGGAGTTCTCAATTCGACTGTATGTTTTTTTTTTGCAATAATTAGGAATTGGTCAAGTAACTATCTCATTTGTGTCGTATACGTGACTGCTACTCTAGAAGTCTTGAGTTCGAGTATCGGGTTACCCACGTTCATCTAACTATTCCCAATTCCAAGGGAATTTCCCAAATCCTTTCGCCTGGATTTTCTACGTCATAATAACTAATTCGTGAAAATAGTCCATCCGTGCAATGGTTTGGGCTGTGCGTGTGCGTTGATACATTTTTGTCATAAAATTTTTTCTTTCCTTATCTAATACAAAATTATGGTGTCGTGATGTTTGTTACCAAACCTCCGAAACGGCTGGACCAATTTGTATGAAATTTTGTGTTCATATCGGGTAGGTCTGAGATTCGGCCAACATTTATTTTTCATACCTCTAAATGGGCCCATCCCTATATGGCAAAACAACGTTTGTTTGGTCAGCTAGTATTATATATAATATAAAGATATACTATATTCAAAATGCCAACGACCGCCCGACCGGTCGATAGTTCGCAACCAGCTTAAAATAAAGCGAGAATTAATTACGTTTATTAATCTCATGACACATTTTAAAAAGTTGTTCGTGCGATATTAACTCGTGGTTGAATTAAAAATTATATGTAGGCAATGAAATATTGGTGTTCCCTGGAGTATTATCAAAATAGCCAGACCGAAATAGGTTTCACAGAGTATTTAATAATAACATAATAAATGTATGCAAGTCTCCAACGGTATTTTTAACCCCCGACACAAAAACGACGGGGTGTTATAAGTTTCACGTGTCTGTGTGTGTGTGTGTGTGTCTGTCTGTGGCATCGTAGCTCCCGAACGGATGAACCGATTTTGATCTTTCTTTTTTTAATTGAATGGTGAATTAGTCGGGAGTGTTCTTAGCTATGTTTGATGAAAATCGGTCTAAGATGGCCGCCGCTACAAAATAGCGGATTAAATATTTTTTCACAACTCCCTCAATATGGGTGTCAAATGAAAGGGCTTAACTAGGAGAATACTATGCACTATGATACATTTCAAATCCAAGATGACCGCCACCACAAAATGGCAAATTACATTTCGTGTCGGGGGTTTTCTAAATTTTTTATTATATCTATCATGAAATACGTCACTAACTGCCTCATAAGTTTAGTGGTCCCAGGTACAATTCCCAGTTCAAGCGAAATGTATTTTTCTATGAATTTCCCAAACCCTTGCGCACATTAGAAAGATAGAAAGAAAGAAATACATTTTACACAACATAATCAACATTCGACATTCGACTTAATCATACCAATGAACTGTGGGTGTCTAGACGCACCTCTACCTCTGCAATTTTGTTTGTAAACAGCGTTAGATTATAAACTATCTAGCGAGATTGTAAACTGTCGGTAAATTTTCAACTGCACCTATACATTGATCATCTTGTCGGTGGTTTTAGGTTAGAACTATGACCAAAAGATAAGAGATGCCAGAACCAAAAAATAATTCGTTAAATTGTAAGAATTACGGTTCTCAATCTTTCGACAGTTTACAATTACACGTGATATTTTATAATAATAATAATAAAAAAAATACTCAATACTTTATTGCATTCCATAATGTTTTATAAAGGTGGACTTTTTATAATAAATAAAAAATATCCTAGGACATTTTACACAGAAACATCTAGTCCCAAACTAAGCATAGCTTGTACTACCTATGGGTACTAGACACTTGATACAATACTTACTTATAAACATTTTTGTAAACACATACTTATAATATACGAAGCACCCAGACCAACACAAACACCTATGTTCAATTGTTCATCGCATAAATGTTTATGTCCTGTGGGAATCGAACCCACGACCTCATGATCAACAGTCTGGTCCTCGAACCACTAGACCACAGACGTCGTCTGTGTCATGTAATGTAACGGTATTTACAATTTAAAGGTGACATAAATACAGATTATATTATATGTATAACAAGCTGATTAATTTGTCGAGCGAGCATGAAGTAGCAAGATCTGGTTGGAACAGGATTATTAGACAAACTTAAGTTTAACTACTACAAGTTGTTGGCTTACTTAGTATCGCGGCTTTATACAGCTATTGCAGCTTCATCTTAACTATGAAGTTTGGAAATTACCGCCATTACTAACTTCTATATATGCAGCATATAATATATCTGTTTTAAAACATCTCGCTTGTATTCTTGAAAGTGTTAGGCATAGGCGTACTAATTTAACCAGTTCGCCAGTATGTTTTAGGTCCCATGTAGTAAGTGAGGAGCCTATTGCTATTATTCGGGCATAAATCCAAACTCCAAGCTGTTACAGAGTTTCAAACCCAGGACCTGGAGTGCAGCAGTCGCGCTTAGGGCCATTACACTATGGTAGAGGGGACATCGAGAATTAAGCACTGAACTACTTAGCCGGGTGATATATTTTGTATCAATTATTCAGTCGACATGAAACTGCTATTGACAGGTTATTATCCGTCTCTATGACGTCATTGCTATATTACTTTTAACCTATCTGTTAATAACAATTTACTATAAAAAAACTTTTTGTAAAAGTAACTGTTACATTTTAAGACACAGTAGAGCAGACGCAGTAGAACCTAATATTTACTATGCAGATTTATTTACGTTTTTCGTAATAACCACTGTGTGTGGGCACTTCAAAATGTAAACAAACAAGGAAAGCAATAGGAATAGGTAACAAATCATGACATAAACGAATTCGAGAGTCAAAAAAGGAGTTCCAATAAAAATACACCAATCACACTCACCCCTTAGATCCGTCAACAGTTTCTGCATCTTCATGATGCTGCAGCGGCGTGGCCGAAGTCGGCGGCGTAAAGAACACGTCGTCGACGTCGACGTCATCATGCGCGGGCGCACCGCCGCGGAACGACCGCGACCATTGCGCCGACGTCGACTGACGCGAGCGGCGCGTCACCGCCTGCCACAAAAGATAAAGTTAATATCACAAATTAAAAAACAAAAGAGTAGTATTTGACAAAGATTTTGATATAAATATCTGCCAGAGGGTTTTGGTATATAGGCAGTTAAAATACCTACGTTTTGATATATTTTGCGTAATACATTATTACAAAATATTTGTCAAAATACAGATGTAATAATCCACCTATTATATACTTCTCTTTTGTTTAATGTACATACTCAACTATACTATATTTTACTTAGATTGGGCAGAGAACTAAAAACTTGACCAAACAACAGTGATTAATTTGAAAAATAATTTCTGAGTGACACGATGATAGCATGACGTCCGACCGCTAGTTCTTCCTCTCTCCCACAAGTAGCACTGAATTAGAGCTAACCTAAGTGCTTATTAGTTGGATTTATTTCTTTAGTTTATGTTTATATACCTAAATGTAAATATTTTATTTTTGCAGAATCAAGGCAAGTTATTTATTACCTATACTTTAGCTTTCCGCCAGCGAATTCACCTACGTGGTCTTATAGATTATTATAGCCTATGGTACTCGGCAAAGATGTAGCTTCCTAATGGTAAAAGAATTTATGAAATCGGTCCAGTAGTTTTTGAGTTTACTCATTTCAAACATAATAAAAATACAAATCTTTTCTCTTTACAATATTAGTATAAATATGTCCTTAAACATGACCGGAATTAAAAAAATAAGAAACAGTCATTTCCCTAAACCGTTTAGAAGTAAAAAATATTAAAAGAGAAATATTCTGTCTTACGTTTATTTATGAAAACATCTTGACATTTACGAAAGTAGCTTCTTTGACCTTTTTCGTTTTAAAAGCAAATTACTCACGAGTATATCATAATACTTCTTTGAATATGCCAAATATAAGGTAAGGAGCCCCTTAAAATATTACACACACGTAGCTTTCACTCATATATGAAACGAAGTTAAAATACCCTTGAATGAAATACGTCAGGAAGGTAGGTACTGTTCATACATGAGTTTAAAACGCGTTCGGGCTCAACTGTAACCGACTGTACAGCTGGACATTCCCAGACAACTGACAAAATCCACAAAACCAGCATCCACCACAACTAAACTTACGCTCATTTGAGTTAAAAAAAAAATTAAAAAAAAAAAAATTTTTGAACTGTTTTCATCGTTTATTCGGAAAGTTTACTTCTAAAAAGAAAAAGTTAATTTATATGTACCTATATCAATTCTGACTTGTAATAAATTGTAACAAGAAATAAATACTACATACATACGTTTATTTTAATTTTCATACAACTTCAAAATGAGTTAAAAATTGCTTGGTCAAATATATGTATATACAAACCTGTTTAATATATGTATATACAAACCTGTTTTATATATGGAGCGAACGGTTCGACAAATAAATATATTAATATATCAAGGAGGCTTATAAAAGCCTCTCAAACAGCGAAGTCAAAAGGAGTGCCAGGCCACGGTCCAAAAAACGCAATAAACATGGCGTCCACTAAAAGAAAACTATCACGTCAGCGGATTCCTCAGGAAGCAGTAGTTCGCAGTCCGGATAGTTCCTTCCCGGGGATATTGCCGGAAAAGAGGGGGTGGGGGGCTTCGGCGATTATTTACGATGCCATAACGACCGCCTATACCCGAAAGACATCACTTTTATAATTTATTGCGCGGAAATATCGCGGTCTAATTCGTCCGCCCATATATTATAATATTTGAGGGTTTATACGGACAGCAATATGTTACGTGTTACCTATCGTTTTATGTCCAATTCCAACATAATATGGATCCACTTTTTGCGTATAGTAAATACTCTCTTTAGTGTCTCGGCCTACTAAGCAGCCAGCGTCGATAGCAATCTGAGGGGTAATTTTTGTAGTTAACAATTTTTCAAAACAATAATAATTTAATAAATATCCTGGGACATTTTTACACATCCCATCTTGTTCGTAAGTATGTAGGTACTAGACAATGGTACAGAATTTATATACTTTTGTTTTTGTAAAAAACAGACAAACAAAATTTTTTATTCATCACATAAATATTTGTGTCCTGTACGATTCAACTTCATGTATCACTACACGACAGACGTCAAGTCGGTCGGTAAAAGTCCAGTGACTAAAGACCTGGTAAAGGTCGGTGTGGAAGTCTAGTGGGGATGGTCAGATCTCTTTTGCCTGATACGATGGTGATGATCAGTCCATTTTCAGTTCAAGGGGAATACAGGCGTGATGGTATCTTTTGGTGTCTGAACGCGCTAATGTCTGGAATTACCAGACAGATTTGATAAAATATATTTACAATTTGATAGTCTAATCCCCAAGGAATACTATGGGTTACTTAGCACCACGCTACAGCCCTTACAAGCTGAGGAAAATTAAAATAAACGTCAGGCGAAACCGCGGGGTAACCCTGGTTAAAATATATGAAATCATTCCAAGAAAAACATTAACGTTTTAGTGAATGAAGCATTGAATATAATTCTGGGTATACGTATTTGAACGTGAATGAAACTTTTATCTATTATTAGAATGATTGATTTCATAGACCATACCCAATGTATATTTTAGTACGTGGTACAAAAAAGGTATGCCATTGAAATCACAGGTATATTGGAAATAAAAAAAAATATCTGATTTCGTGAAAGTGGAATCAGAGTAATTCTTATAAATAAAAATGAATCACTAAATGTGTTGCTAAGCGCAAAACTCGAGAACGGCTGAACCGATTTGGCTGATTTATTTTTTGGCGTGTTTGATAAAGTCTGAGGAAGGTTTTTATAGACAGAAAAAACGTAAAAAATACGAGGAAGAAAGTAAAAACAGGGAATCGCGGCGGCAGCGAAGCTGCGCACGGGCCGCTAGTAGTTAATAAATAGTACGTCCGACGTTTGTGCCTTGTATTTAAACTTGAGACATATGAGTTGGCGGTCCATATTTACACACATACACTAACAACTTTTTCCTAGGGGTAGGCAGAAGCAACAGAACGCTACTTGAAACATTCACAATAGATGTCGCTACGTCAACTTTAAGACGTAAATTAGAATGTGGAGGAAGGTTTCGACTGGCGAGCGGGCGGTAGCTTAGTGGTCAAAGCGTCTGGTGTACCGAACCAAAAGACACAGGTTCGAATCCTGCCCGCCAGCCGATTTTTTCCTTCATTAAAAATAACTTGTAATCTTAGCATGGAAAATGCTTAAAAATACAAAAAGATAGAACGCTACTTGCTAAAATTCCTGCATTTTTTGTTTTACTTTTTTTGCTTCTTGGCAACCCAAAGCTTGGCAGCTTGGCAGTCAAATTAGAATAAAAATCTAAGAATACTATACCACTGTTTACCTCATTAATATTACAAATAGCCAACATAAATTTAAACATGAGTAGATAAATATAAAACAATTTCTATTTGAAACATTTATTATGTTTTAATTAGTAGACGTTGTTTAATTTATGTTTGAGTATATAGGTTTTACTATATTGAAATATATTATTAAATATTTATTTGCCAATATAAGTTAGTTAAATATAATAATTTGTTAACATTTATTTCAAAAATATACTGTTTTTAAGCAGAAATGGCTACGTAATAAATAACTGCTGCAGTTTGTAATAAATATACGGTATGCTCTTAGTTACTTGTAGTAACTTCCACGCTACGAGAGCTACGCGACGGCTACGCCGTAGTCTCGTAGCCACGAGGGGTTGGTAGCGCGTGACGTGAATTTGAATTACACAAAGCTAAAACCTGAATCGACTAAGCGATTTGTACTGGGACTATGTTATATAAAACGATTACATAATTTATTGTCTGAAATGTGGCTAAAACACACGTGTATGTAGTATTTCAGATATATTTTTTTACCTGAAAAGTTGCATCAATAAAACAATGGTTTTATATCTTTGACGTGACTATATATGCTCATGTTATGTCTAGTCTAAGAGCCATGGGCGACACTGTAGACGTAATCCATATCATGGTATACAATTTGAAAATACAGGTTATGCAGGCAAAATTTGTAAATTGATCTAGTGACTGCAAGAGTAGGTTCTGAGTTTGTATCTCAAATCGAGCAGTGTTTGAGTTTTACTACGGTTCCTTGGAGTTTGGATTGGTGCCTGATTAACGGTAATCAACTCTCTCTGTACTTCATAAGTCCTAAAAATAAACCCGCAAATTGTAGATGTATTTCAGCACAACTCTTTCAATTTCAATCTCCTTCAAGAACCTGAAATCTATATCTCTTTTTCGGGTTAACAATAAAAAGTAATATCAACCCGTAATCATGGAGATTCACACATCATCAAGAATCCAAACGTCTATTTTTATCTTACCGTCGCGCCGTTTTAAATAGTCAGTACTCAAAAAGTAACAACAGATTAAACTTTAAGGTTGCGACTCTGCCCAGTAACTGGGTCACAGAGGTCAGAGGGGTCATCGCGGAGAGAAAACAATCCCCCACATTCTGGTTAAAATTATATGCCTTGTGTGCCATTTTTAACCGACTTCAAAAAAGGAGGAGGTTCTCAATTCGACTGTATTTTTTTTATGAACATAAAGTTTAAATAAATAAATATGCGAACGTGTATAGACTTCGCACGCTGTCAAGACAATCTCTCAATTAAGCAAGTGTGTGTATTTTATTGCGTAAAAACCGTCATTCAATGACTTCGAATATTATTGATATTTATAGACTAGATTAAATGTGTATCAGTGCAGACTTCGCTGTGGGTGTACAGTTGTACACTAAACACACCTCTGCCTAGCCCTGCAGGAAATACAACCGTCATATACGTAATGTTATAATTACAAAAGTTTAATAGGCAAGCCTTGGATTTCATATTTAATGAACATTTATTAACTCATTTTTACCTCAAAATTGCTGACCTAATTCTTCACAAAATCTGGTACAAAATACATAAATACTATGTATAATATGAACATATTACTGTATCATAAGCCGAACCATATACGCCGGCTGTATTTATAAGTCTCCGGGCACACATACGGCCGCTCATTAAGGCTATGTGTTCACCGGTTTAGGATTTCACACGGCTACCAAGTGTTTTCAACATAGTTAAAACGACCAAAACAACTTTGCTGTTGAGATATTTAACCAACTTCTGACGCGTGAAACTGGGTTAGCAGCTAACTATGCCACCTGTGGTTCTAAAGTGGGCTTTGTTGCTGCGAAATTATGATAATTTTGTATACCATCACGCCTGTATTCCCCGAAGAGGTAGGCAGAAGTGTAATGTTAATGTACCTGCATAAACAGTTCTTTAGTATTTTTGAGGTCTTATGTAAAAGGGTAAGCCTATTGCCGTTATGTTTCTATACCGTTAACGAATACATGGCCACAAAATTTTAACTTGACTAGGTTCTTGTTTTCCTACTGGTTGTGTCTAAAATAATAATAATACTGTTAATTCTAGTTGTGGCTTTATGTATTCTCTCTTTAAATGTGTAAAATTCAAATTTGCATGCTATTTTATTATGGCAAAATGTGTCAGAGCTTTTATTATATTATGTACCTACCATCTTTTGTAACCACCTTTTATGCAAATAAATGAAGTTTGAAGTTAACTGACTACAAATCCAAACTCTTAGCTGCTACTGAGAAATTCATAGAAAAACACGTTTCTTGATCTGAACATCGAACTCATGGCCTTGAGAATAGCAGTCGCGCTTAGGAGCACTCGATTAACGAGACAGTTGCGAGATCGTACATCGAGTCATCTTATAGGGTCTCAAGCGGAACTGTTGCGCTAAAGGTCCTAGGTTCGATCTCCGGGCCGAACAGTGTTTTTGGGTGTGTCTGTAAAATTTCGCTTTCGCAACTCAAAGTCTGGATTTGTGTCCGGTTGATTCAAAAATTTAAAATTTTAAATATTTTATTTCAATTTGACCATATAAATAGGCACTTGTGAATAGTCAAACTAGTTGCACGGTTCCAAAAAGTTGGACTTATGGAGAAGAGCCGGCAAAAAACTCAATAATAAAAAAAACTCCATGATGTCAATTTACTCGCCCCCTATTACATGGGAACTAAACATACCCGCAAACTGTGGGTGTACATTAGTACATCTTTGCCTAGCACTTCGGGGAATACGGGGGGTTGAGGGTATGCTATTTGAAAACCTCAATATAAGTCCCTGTTAAATTACTTAGCAGATAATAATAATTTCTGACACTTACGCGAATACTAGACATTGAAATAAAACTGCTTTTTACGGATTCCACAAGTCCTCGCAAAAGAAAATCGATTTCTACCCAGGATGATTCGTGAGGCCATTGAAATTAAAAAACATCCAAATTTCAATAGAGAAGATGGCTGGGTCTTACCACCTGCTTGGAACCCTATTATAGATTCAATTAAATCTAAATCAAAGCCTAAAACTGCAAGACCGAAGGATACAGTGAGCTCGTTCTGCGTGAATCGGATTGCAAACAATTAACAAATGTAGGGTAGCTGTTAGTCATTGAAACGTCAAGACGCCTACCACCTTAGTCACCCGTGACCTTGGACGCTGTAAAGGGTTCGAAACGCCGGGATTAAAATAATATCATTAAAACGCGATAAAATTCGTAAAAAGTAGTTTTATTTCAAGATAATAATAATTTGTTCCATTTTTTTATTTATCCAGCGCTTACTGGCTATCCAGAGATGGTGAAACATGCCCTTAATCTCGTCTCTTAACATTAAACATCACTACAACCTACACTACAACATATGTGTTGGTGTGCAGGTCACGTACGCCTAGCAGTACATACACCAGTTATTATCATAACAAGGTTGGCTCTTACCGCTACGTGACAACTGAAGTCGCCGCGTTTAGCTATTATCGAATATTCTAGAACTCAGGAAACGAAATCACAGAGTGAAATTAGATTTTTGTTCATGATGTGAATAAAGTTTCAATAAAATGTTCTTAGGCTTCCATTCGACTAGATGCGATTGAATATCAGTGCTTTACACGTAGAGACTGTCGTATGAAATACTAACTTTTCGCCAGCGGAAATTATAAACTATTATAACAACTTCCTTATAAATTACTAGCTTCCCGCCAGCAGCTTCGCCCGCGTGGTCTTATAATTTTTTCCCCCGTTTTTACAACATTTTTCATTACTACTCCGCTCCTATTAGTCGTAGCGTGATGATATATAGCCTATAGCCTTCCCCGATAAATGGGCTATCTAACATGGAAAGAATTTTTCAAATCGGTCCAGTACTTTTTGAGTTTATTCGTTACATACAAAAATACAAAAATGCAAATCTTTCCTCTTTATAATATTAGTGTAGAATAAAACAAATCTATCCCACCATTCCATACATTTTACTGAGATAAACGCCTTAGCCTAAGTACGTACTATTGCAGACTATAATCAATCTCTGTTCCAAATTTCATCTAAATACATTCAGTAGTTGTTGCGTGAAAGAGTAACAAATATCCATCCATACCAACTTTCACATTTATTTATTTATTTATGTATATTATTCGTTGAATTTAAAGTAAATATGAACAGTAGAAGTAGACAGAAATCTTACTAAAATACTTGAAATGTTTAAAACTTAATAATTTCATAAAATAAACCACAGAATTTCACCATTCTCAAACTGACTTCAATGAATCCTATTAACGAAAATATTCAATATTCAAATAAATATCATATTTCGTACCGTTAAGGCCCAAAGTCATAGAAATGCGGACAGGGTAACAAAATATCTTTTACTCATATTTTACGATGTAACATAAATACTACATTTAAAGTAATATGTTGCAGCTGTAGGTACATTAGTATAGAAGCAACATCGCCGACGTCACACATTATTTATGGTATTGGCCATTAATATAGAATGATTTCTAAGATATAAATAGGGAATGAAATATTATCCTGGCTTCTCATTCAACAAACTAAGCTGTTTTTTGTACTAATCTATTGATATTGTATTGCGATAGCACCCGCTGTTATCTTTTTGATGCGTTCATTTCATTACTATAATAAAAAGTTACTGATAAATTCAATTCGCATTCAATTTCTCATACGCGTAAGCTCCTCTTCTATAGAATTTGGAATTGCAATTTTAGTCAATTATGAACTTAAAAAAAATTCTTTCTAACGTCTTTTTTTTTATATCACTAAGGTGGCAAACAAGCATACGGCCTGCCTGATGGTAAGCGGTTACCATAGCCTATGGAGGCTTGCAACACCAGGGGTATCACTCGCGCGTTGCCGACTCGAAAAACCTCTTAGAAGTTTATGGAGGATTCACTGCGACGACAGTTTGAGGGAATATTCCTCTTACTGCCAGCGCAGCGTATTATAAGGAGCTCTGTCTACGCAAAAACCACTCACAGTTGTAAAATAACGGATGATAGTAATACGTTCTATCCTTAAACTACACACTAACGCGTCCATCAGTATAGATTATAATAATTTATCCCATATCTCTTAAATTGAAGATGACCAGGCATTGGCATGATTTTTGTTAACATAAAACTGGACATTATCAGCTGCATTAGGTAAGAAAAACTGTGTCACAGTCATTAGCACCCACCTTGACAACAGGACTTCACTTCTTGACATTTTAATTTGGTACTATAATTAATTGTGTACATAGAAATATAAGGTTTAGAAATTTATGCAATACAATCTTTTAATCTCAATGATTAATCGTTCCACTTATCCTTACCTCAAATTTTATTGCTCTGCCAGTAACATAATATTAGTTTAATATTTTGCTTTGTATAGTTTTTGCATGCTGTGGTCTCTCATAATTAAAGGAGTACACTGTCTATATAATGTATGCTACTTATTACCAATATATTTTGGTGTATAACCTTTGTCAAAGATTCTTAAGTCAATTAATAAATAATTATAATACTTACAGTAACAACATAAGAAAGCCCGGTAAGCGTGAGCCGCGCGACGCTGTCCTTGCCGGGGCGCGGCAGCGTCGGTATCGCGGGCTCCTCGAGCGGCGCCGGCGCAGGCAACACGTCGGGCCGCTCTCGCGCACGCCCCCGAGCCTCCCTGGGTGCTGCGCCCGACGCTCCGTACATACTGCAAATATAATATGAATGAGTATTGTAAACTCTTACGATGACAAAATCTATTTAAAATATCGACAACTTAAAAAAATATTTAGGTTTAGCTATAATTATTTTGATTATTTGATATAATGCTAAATGTTTATCTTTATCTGTATTGTGGTGAGAAAATAAAATTATTATTATTATTATGCCTCATTAAGACTAAGGTACACTAGACAGTGGTCCTTAGCGGGACTACTACGCTAAAGGTCCTGGGTTCGATTCCCAGATTTTTTAACCTGTTGCTTGTGTTATTGGGTTTTTCTATAAAATTCTCAATCATCAAGTTAATGGCAATAGGCTCACCTCCTATTTATTACATAGGACCTAAACATAACGGTTAACTGTGGGTAAACCGTAATACGCACCGTTCTCATGATTAGATTAAAGTTTTAAAACGATTTTCAAAATAAAATGTTCTAAAATATTTCTTTAATCAGAACTATTTTGCAGAGGATTTCCTATCCTACTCCCTACTAATCCTACTTCCTACTAATATTATAAATGTGAAAGTTTGTGAGGATGGATGGATGGATAGATGTTTGTTACTCTTTCACGCAAAAACTACTGAACGGATCTGGATGAAATTTGGCATAAAGATAGATTATAGTCTGGAATAGCACATAGGCTATGTAAAATGTATGGTTTTCCCGGAAAAATGTATAGTTCCCGTGGGATAGCGGGCGAAGCCGCTGGCGGAAAGCTATATACTATAATAATAGGTAAGTATAGTCACGAGCAAAGATATATAGGTAAAAACTTACAAAAATGCTAAAGCGATTTTTTCATTAATGAACGATTGCAACTTTAGTATAACGCCAATGTAACATCAGTATTGGTTCGTAAATACTATGTTCGTAATGTCACAAAATTTCTATCAGTACTTTAGGACAAAATCGCTTTTGAATTTTCCCTAGTGTATATTTATAGGTACTTGTGACTGTAGGTAGCTCAGATTTTGGAACGTGGGTTTAAATAGTATACGTACAGAAATATGTACCTACATAAAAATATTTAAAGGTAAATGTATGTCGACTGGCTTTTTATTCAAAAGCTTGGCATCAAAGGACTTGATAGGCCTCGCAAATAAACAAATGTTGTTTTTAACTTCTGTAAATAGGGAAGTGAAAAGCAAATTGTACCTTTTCGCAACAAATAACGTTTACCTTTTTTTAATACAGCTGTGTTTTTGTGTGTTGCGGCCAACAGTTACAAAGTTGTTTTAATTGTTTTTGTACGTTTATTCGTCTGTGTGCGACTTCGATGGATTTTATGTGTAACGATACAAGAACTTGGATTGGCTGAGCTGTTTAAATGATATCTATGCATAATATACCTATCTTTGAAAATATATCATAATATACCATCACGCCTGTATTCCCTGAAGGGATGGGCAGAGGTATACTTATTAATATATACCCATAGGACCCTAGTATGTTTAGGTCTCATGTAATAAGGGATGAGCCTATTGCCATTAATCGACCACTGTACAGCCATCTCTCAGCATTAGTACAAAATTTAGCTATTAGTTCCATTTGTTACCACTAGATGTACATTTTTTCTCAATTCCTGAATCGCGGTGTTAAGATTCTCCGCGTGGAACAAATCTTCTAAGTAGAGAATTCAGATAGAATAAACAGATTTACGTACTACCAACCGTCGTTTTTGTAACCTCAAGCAAGGAGCCGAGGGTTAAAATGTGGCGCCCGAACAGGGACCACAACTCCCGAATAGACCCGAACTCCGAGCTGCTACAGAGAATTTAATAGAAATACCCAATAACAATTTTCTCGACTATCTATTATGACTAAAATATTATTATGTTCAGTACACATTTTTGTCAGCGGCGTTAAACAGAGGGGAAACGGCAGAAAACAGCCAGTAGAATATAATTATATATCATAATAATAAACACATCAAAATAAAAAATATACGCCAAGATTCAACACAAAGGACAAGGAAAACATTTTAAAGTTATTTTGCAAAGTAAAGCATTCCATATTTGCAACGGAATTTATTTTACATTCAATTTTCAGCTCAATGTTGGCATTGCAGACGTAACTTATGAAAGCCGTCAAATAAATATCTTGCATTGACATCGGAACAGTGAGGAATATTCTAAACAACTATCGAGATGGCTTTTGTGGAGTGCACACACATATTTCCTGGATATATGAGATATGGACTATGAGGTTTATTACAAAAAAAAGTGGTTAAGTAGTGTTTTGGTCGGTTAACTCTACGAAATCCTTACTAAAATCGTAAATGCAAAAGTAGCTCTGTCTGTCTGTTTGATAACTTTTTACGCCTTAACCGCTGGACAGATTTCAATAAAATTCGGCAAGGAGATAGATTGCATCCTGATCACTGAATTTAGGCTTTTGGAATGTACGATTGTGAGTGGCATCACGAGCGATGGATATTCGATGATGATGATTAATAATCCAAGTCTTAACTAGCCTTTATGAACGAGACGAAAACTTCCAGAAGCCTTCTAGAACAAATCAAATCGTTCGTTCTAGCACGTACAGTGGAACACGACGAGTTTAACCATTCCTTTGTGCTGTTAAAGTGCACGACATCGATAAAACTGCTTATACTACGCAAACTTCCACTGGACTTCATAAAAATTCTTACCGGTACACATTAGATTCATTTTAGTAAAAAAAATGGTTGTTACAATACAGCTATGTTTACCTTCTTAGCTGATTCTTAATTTTCTATAAGTACTAGCTGTTTCACGTGGTTTCACTTACAAAAGAAAGCCTATGCCCTTCCTTTTATCTGTTTGCCAAATTTTACAGAAAGTTTTATGTGTTAAGTAAAAAAAATAACACACAGACAGACTTGGTTACTTTTGTATTCATTATATAATTAACTCAATCAGTGTGTATAATTTATTGTTTAACATTGAATAATTACGTTTATAGTTGCTACATTCAGCCCTTGAATGAAGAAATAGTTATAAGCATTACCTATAATCACATTGAAAAGCAATTCTCATGCAAAATATTATCACGTAGAGTATACATCTTAAAGCAAGTAAACTCAAACAACTACAGACTATTATAGAACTACCGAGACAAATATCACAGTGCCAAACTTCGATCGAGTAATCCCGAGCAACCGCAAACAAATGTAAATTTAACACTAGCATACAGTCTCGAAGCGTCTAAACTTGAACTACCAGGAGGCAAGAATTAACAGGGACATTAATAAGGTTGCCTCGCCCGGACGTCCCGGCGGGTAAACAACTCATTGTCGTATGACTTACTTCCTCCGTTAGAAACCCCTTCACGTTATGATCTCCTAGTACTGTTATGTGCAGTTAAGGATGGCTGTTTGTTGGAATTGTTATGGTACCATACAAGTTTATGCAGTCGAGTAAGTGCATTTACATAAAGTTTTATTTTATTCTGTGACGTCTTCACTAAGGACAATATCAACTGTATTACTGCGAGATTTTTCTTTAAAAATGCTCTGTTCCCATTATATACGATAACGTATCCGGCTGGTTTACAGTTTCAAACGACAATCACATAAGACTACTTAATGTGTTCCATTCGCGACTTGAACTCGCAACCTTAAGGGAAAGATGTGTATATCACTTAACTACAGTGTATGTCATCCTCCTGTCCTCATCCCAACTTACTTGGAGTAGGCGCAGTATTTTTTTTTCTTCTTACATACATCTAGCGATCATCTAGTCTCGTTAGCTATTCGTACCAATTTAAAATAAAAAAAATATTATTTACATCCTAATCTTTACTAATATTATAAATGCGAAAGTAACTCTGTCTGTCTGTCGCGCTTTCACGCCAAAACTACTGAACCGATTTCAATGAAATTTGGTATGCAGATAGTCTAGAACCTGAGAAAGGACATAGATTTTTAAATGCTAAAAAAGGGCTGTAAGGGGTTGAAATAGATGACGAAAGATATAAGAAATACCACGCGGCCGGACCGGCGGCGGTGCCAGACCACGCGGGCGAAGCCGCTGGCGGAAAGCTAGTTTTATTATAAAATCGTAGGGGAAGAGTGTAGAAATATATTGTAATGTATTATTTCTTCCGAAACCCACCCTTTCATGTTAGTGTCCTAGTTTTACTACTGTTAAAGTTTTATGGTGCATAAAAGCTAATGGATTGTGATGTTGTTAATAAAATATGAATTTAAATAGCTTTATATGTTTTTTACACATATAGACAGGTACTTGGACAAAACACGCCTGTATTTCACTATGACTAAACATTAAAATAATCAATACATTCTTAAAATACTTTTAAGCTATGTCACTAAAAGTTAGACAGAGATTTAATGTACAAAGTTCATACTTAGTCTGCCAGTAACCTTAAGTTAAGTTAGCTTGAGACATAAATATCTTCTGGTTTTAAACCAACACGGCAGAACAGAGCATAGTTTATCTCTTTTGACTAATAGTCATAACACACGGTCGATGGCTGCCGGTAAATTTAATGTTCCTAAAGTTATCAACAATTTTGGTGACAGAACCCTAAAGAAGCGTATACCGTATGTGCTGAATAGTCTACCGGCAGACATTAGACATGAAAAGGATAAATTGAAATTTAAAAAGAAACTAAAGAGGCACCTCCTGAGTCTGTAAAGAAGTCGTGTTTGCAGGCGTAGGGGTTGTTCCTATAGTTTATTTGCATTAACATAATAATATAGTACATAGTACAGTTTTATTAATAAGTAGCTTAACACCCACAGTCAAACCGTTAAACCGGTTTTGTGGGAAATTATAAGTAAATAAGTTTGTATTAAGTAATAAATAAATAAAAAATAAAAAAAAATACCAGGTAGGTACAACTGCAACCTGCTTTGAGAACTTTCCAATAGAAAATCTTTACGTGTGCCAATCAACTAGAAAAATTAACTATCAAAGATATAATAAGTAGCTATATGCTATATACATATGCATACACATATATTTTTTTTAAATCAGTATCTATGGAGTTTCTTGCCGGCTCTTCTCCATAAGACCCACTTTTTTTAAAACCGTGCAACTAATTTAACGTTTCAAAAGTACCTATTTATATGGTCGAATTGAAATAAAAATATTTTGAATTTGAATTTGAATATGCCCCGCAAGTTGCAAGGCTGGGAACCTTGTCTCTTAACCTCCATACGACGTCATCTGCCGTACTTGCCGCCTAGTGGTGCTAACGCGTACTAAGAGCGGTTACGTCATTTTTACGTCACCAAGATGGCCGCTAGGAATATTATCAATTTGCAGGGTTTATAAGAGATATTGAAACTACATTTTCTGTAATATTTAAATACACTACTTAATTGGACAAACCTTCGTGGTTTTTAGATTGTAATAATAATATGATCAATTTTATTGTAACTGTATGATGTTTTGTTATTATAATAAAAAAAAATCTCAAAAAAAAAACACAAACCTAGCCTGCCAGTAATTTTAGGGAGCTAATTAACCGAACCTGCACCTTTTTAAAGAAACCGAGTCCAATTACAGGGAGCCTAACATAATTGTCTTGTCTCCCGTTAATTAAGTTCCACGCAAGAATACAAAATGTCTATAAAGAGTGTCGTCACAGCTGCCGGCAGTGAATAGTTAGCTTTAATTTTATTATACCGGGGAGACCGACCGATATTGGCAACTGTTCCCGACTGTACCGAGATAATTCTGCTTTGTAGTCCATTTAGTGAAGCGCCTGTAGTGAAGCGATTGTAACCATCGATGTCGGTAAATCAACTGAATTGATAAGTCGGGTAATTTGCGATATGTCGGAATATTGAGAGGTGGTTATATGTTTCGTTACGTAAGGAGATTCTTATTAGTACCCATTTGATGATGTTACATTTTCTTTTGCATTAATTTATTTACAAACTAGCTTTCCGCCAGCGGCTTTGCTCATGTGGTCTGGGTATTTTTTCTATCTAACATAAATTTATCTTATCACATATCCTGGATAAAAAGTATTCCAGACTATCCATCCATACATCAAAACTATCACATTTATAATATTAGGATTTTATAATTATAATACTAACTGTTGCCCGCGGTTTTACTCGCATTCCAAAAGACATTTTAAGACAAAAGTTAACCATATGTCCTTCATCAGGGTACAATCTACCTTCTCTCAAAATTTGGACGTGCAAATGTAACAGACAGATAAACTTACTTTAGCATTAAGAGGCCGTGCACAAATTTGACTCAATTTTTCAAAATTTGATTCAATCGAGTTCTATGTTTCGGCTCAAGGTTGGGCGTAGTATCGTATAAACAATTTTGATCTTTTCAATAATAATTATCACAAATAAATGATGGCCCGATGGTCACTGGCGCGATCGAGTTTTTGCGCTCGATAATATAACTCAATGTATCTATTATTTTCACAGTGAAAATATTACTTTTTTGAAAATATAAATTTACGTTCTATTTAAAGGATAACTTAAGTTTAATACACTATTTTTTAAATTTCGTAAAAGTGCCTCTAAAAAATAGAAAAAAATACATATTTGACTAGAAGTTTTCCAAAAAAAACATTATTTCATCATTTTTTTTCTGGTATATTATGTATAAAACTTGAAAAAAGTAACCTGGCTCTCTAAAAGAAGAGTATGTACTGTATTTAATACATATTTTTTACATTCATAATTACTTATAGTTTCTTGGCTAGCGACGATCAAACGTCACTCGAACGCAACTTTTCGGAAAAAAGAGTTGTCAATATTCGTGATTTACCACTAATATGGAAATAATTTAAAAAATCCACTTTGGCTCTCTAACATAAAAGGAACTGTTCTTTTCAATTCATGGCTCAGTTTTTATTTTCCCCTATTCGGTTCCTTGCAATCGATGATCAAAATGTATTAAAATGGGTCGATTTGTAGGACGGACCCTTAATCCATCTTTTATAACATAAGTATGGAAAAAACGACATTAATCTAATTTCATGGTCACATGTCATAGTCAATTACATGGACTACTGTGACCATGGATACTGCAAAGCTTAAAGGATCCAAAAGGTCAAGAATTAATTAAATCAAATAGTCAAGCTTTTTTTTAAATTTTGAATTTTGAACTGGAGAAAAACCCCACGAAAAAATAAATACGATAATATTTCCGCCAAAAAAAAAATTATCTAGTTCAACGCAATAATTTTTATTATTACTTTACGACGCCATAATTTCATTGTCTTGTCTTTTATAATTATGTTAAAGTTCGGCTTAAGCCGCGCCCTAGATGTGCTCAAGGAAAACAATGTCGGATTGCTTCTGTGCAAATTGAATTTTGTATCTATCTCGACGGAACAAGTTAAGGCTACGTCAACTTGTTAGATGAAAGTTCCGCGTTATTATTGTTTTGATATAGCGAGGGGGAGATTATATTCTTATATAACTGTCGGTTGAAAAGAATATTGTATGGCAAGTCATACATAAAACCTACATTTTAGTAATTATACATTTAATGGACTGTATTCAACGATATAAAACTGCCTAAATGTTAAATGTTTTTGTTAACTTTACCTGCTCACCGATGTGTTAAGAATAGTCACCCATCCGTAGACTGACCGGCAAACGCGGCTTAACCTTGCAGATTGATTAATCAGCGTTTTATTATTTAGCTATGAGCCGCACTAAAATATACTACCGACGATCACAAATAGAAACGTTCTAAACTTCTGTTCGAGTTAAATCCCTTAAGGTTATTCACTGCCTGGTTGATCTAGTGGCCCCAAGCGCGACTGCTACTCTTGATATCCTGGGTTCGAATCCCGGGTTGAGCAGTGTTGTTGGGGTTTTCTGCGAAATTCCCAGTAGCAGCTCGGAGTCTGGATTTGTGCCTGGTTAAAGGCAATAGGCTCGCCCCCTATTACATGGGACCTAAACATATCGGCGAATTATGTGTGTACACCTCTGCCAATCCATCAGGGAATACAGGCGTGATAGTATGGTATGATAAGGTTATTAATGCAATGTTATCATAATCATGAACAATATAGTTCATTAGTGAGTTTTCAAAATTATAGGGTGCCGAGTGACTGATTAATGTGTACTATAAAATAAAATGCAGGTTACCTTGAATACCGAATCAATATGTTCATGCATGCGACCAGTTTTCATTTTCATGCTAAAGTACAACCGTTTTGTTTAAATAAATATTGCAGTTTTCTTTATTATATAATAAACTAGCTTTCCGCCAGCGGCTTTGCACGGGTGGTCTTATGAATTTATGTTTTTGTAACATTTTTCATTGCTTCTCCGCTCCTATTAGTTGTAGCATAATGGTATATAGCCTATAGCCTTCCCCGATAAATGGGCTATCTAACACTGAAAGAATTTTTCAATTCGGTCCAGTAGTTTCGGAGCCTATTCAATACAAACAAACAATCAAATCTTACCTCTTTATAATATAATTAAAGATAAAGAGTAGTAGAGAGAGGCGACGTCTGTGGTCTAGTGGTTCAAGTACTGGACTTCTGATCACGAGGTCGTGGGTTCGATTCCCACAAGACACAAACATTTATGTGATGAACTTAGGTGTTTGTGTTTGTCTGGGTGTTTCTTATATATTATAAGTATGTATTTACAAAAAAAAGTATATAAGTATTATATCCATTGTCTAGTACCCATAGTACAAGCTCTGCTTAGTTTGGGACTGGATGGTGCTGTGTAAAAATGTCCACGGTTTATTAAAGTATCTAGATGAATTATTATGCTCTACTGCCACATAAGCATACCAACACGTCTGTATTATCCGAAGGATTAGGCAGTGGTGTACCCACAGTTCGCCGATATGTTTAGGTTTCATGTATTAGGAGCCTATTGCCATTAACCGGGCATGAAACCAAACTTGGAGCTGCTACTGAGAATTTTATAGAAGAGCCCAATAGAGGAAGAACCCACGATGGCCAGACATTTAAAAAAAAATATATCAGAGCATATCCCTAACACAGGTAAGACCAATCCGAGAGTACACAGGTAGATAACAGGTAATAAAGGTGTATAAAATAGGACCTCAAATTCGTTATATTATAAAGCTTATTTTTTTTATATTTTCTTCGGAAACACGTTAGAAGTCTGTCTCGTCATCCATTGCCGGACACTTAGTACGGTTGCGACCCCCTGGCAGACAGCCCTAAACTTTAATAAATTATATACAATAACACTGTTTGACCTGGGAATCGAAACCACGGCCGAGAACGAGGCAGTTCTCAAGAGCCTAGTTTTATGTTATGATGGTGTTATGCTATAAACACTCACCTAATATCATCATCATCAGGATGATGATCCGGCGGCAGGTCGGGCCGGAGGTCGCCGAGCGCCCGCGCCGCGTGCCTCCTCCGCCTCTCATACCACAGCCGTCTTTGTTCCCTCTCATTATCCCTCTGAACGCCAAAAAACGTCTGCGTTTCTCTCTTGAGGTAGTCTCGTACAGCGACAGTGTGTGTTCGCCGTAATCTGACGCCATCTTCCTGGTCTTGGGGGGCAGGGTCGGGAGGGGGTTGGGCTGGTGCGGGCGGGGCGGAGACGACGCGTGGAGGGGACGTGGGCGCGGGTATCTGCGGCGCCGGCGCAGACGCTGCCGGTGATGATGACTGGCACGCCAGCTGCGGTGCCAGCAGTCCCGCGCTTGAGCGCCTGTAACAATACAGAAAATAATGGTTAGTTAAAATAAATAAATAAAATAAAAATAAAAAATAGTTATGTTTGCTTAATTTTAAACCTTATTTCTTTAAACTGAAGACTCATAATCCTTTTCAATAACCCTCCTTCAGCAGTCGGGTAAATAGATTCCATTGACTTTTTGAACTAGCACAAACAGTATACTGTTTGTGCTTGTGTTTGTTCTGCATACCTACATATATGTAGGTATGCAGAATAAGGGCAGAGGTTCGTGAGAACCAAGAATCTATAACCCATAGGACCTGTTTAACCAGCTTCTAGTAAGTTGCCGTTAAATTATTTGGCAGATCATTTTTGTTGTTTTTTTTTATTTATCCGGCTATCCAGAGGTGAAACAGGCCCTAATAATTTCCAAAACCATCCATAAGTTTACTGCATACAATTGTTGCAATTTGTCTGTACAAAACATACAAGTGCCCCCACTCTTACTACATAATTAAAAATCGATAAGAAACAGTTTACATCTAATAACAAAAACAACAAAATACTATGAGTACCAACGGAATTCGGTATTCTGGCTTCAGAGTCATCGTGAAATTGGCCGGACTAATTCGGTATTTCCGATTGCAATTCCGTTGAAAATCGATTGGCGCCGCTTGTACTCAATCATCGAGTTATCGTTGCGAATTATTCTACTATTTAGATACTTGCTAAGAATTTATCGAAAACCCATTGGTATAATAATATTACAATATCGAATTTGTTGAATAACGTAACACGTTTTATTTTTTATTTCTCTTATAAATTGAACATTGTTTGTAAATGCTTCTTTTCGTTATGAGTTTTTATAGTACGTTTACATCACGCCTGTATTCCCCGAAGGGGTAGGCAGAGGCGTACATACACGTACAGCGTACACCCCCATTTCGCCGGTATGTTTAGGTCCCATGTAATAGGGGGCGAGCCTATTGCCATCAACCGGGCACAAATCCATACTCCGAGCTGCTACTGAGAATTTCACAGAAAAATCCAACAACATTTTGCTCGACCCGGGGATTGAACCCAGGACCTCTAGCGTAGCAGTCGCGATTGTAACCACTAGGCCAACGAGGCAGTCTGAATCATTAAACTCTGACGAATTATTAAACTAACATTAAGTACCTAAATTACGTCAATAGCCGTGTAGGTACTGAGCGAGAAATGTCGCGAGACTGGCGAGACAAAACTGCTCGGGCAGTCAGTACGAGCCTCGATAACACCGCCGCACGCACGGCCAGCTGCTAAACGATCATTTCCCAAGTAAGGCAAGACTGAGTCAGTAAACAACTGAATATACGAGATGAAAGGCAAATTTCGAGCATAGCGTTGCATAAATTAACTAATAGTTCTACGTCATACTCGAAAACATTTCTCATAAGAACATTACTCTTACAAATAAAGCCATTACAGTATATCCCACTGGTATTTATGCGTCTGCAGCAAAATGGTATTAAGAGTAGGTCGACAGACACAGGTGTGAGCCAAACGAGCCATAATTTGCACGCAATAGAAGCAGAAACAGTAAATTAAGATACAGAAGCGTTCGGAGTAATGTCCTTGACTAATATTTCTTGTTATTGTGCTGCGAATACGCCCTGAATTAAGGATTAAGATGCTTTATGTTGGTGTTATGTGTACATATTATATGAAGGTTTATACGTAAGGAAAATTCGGAGAAACATTGGGTGACAGAAGAACAAAATCTTCATGATAACAAACACATGAATCTGTGTCGACTTTCATTCAAAAGAACTAACGTTTTTTTGTAGCTCTACTACTACTACTACTACTCTTTGTAGTAGTTTAGTGAATGATAAACGGTAGCTTCTCTGGTATTTTTTGCTATAGGTATAATACCGAAATTTCTACAGTTTATCATAATTTCAGCCAAAATAAGTCCACGTAATAATATAAACATTTTTATGATATACTTACTAGCTTTCCTCTAGCGGCTTCACCCGCGTGCTCGTGATAACTTCTTCCCCCGTTTTTGCAACACTTTTCATTGCTACTCCGCTTCTATTAGTCGTAGTGTGATAGTATATAGCCTATAGCCTTCCCCGATAATTGGGCTATCTAACACTGAAAGAAATTTTCAAATCGGTCCAGTAGTTTCGGAGCCTATTCAATACAAACAAACAATGAAATCTTTCCTCTTTATAATATTAGTATAGATATATATTTATTTTTATAATATATTTTTTTAAATAATTATGCTGATACCTAAAATGGGATTTAAATAGGAGAATATCATTAAAAACATACAAAAGTATTAACCTTTTCTCTTTGTAAATCTTAGTAAAGATAAACATAACAATATAACGCGGTAAAATCCATAAAAAGTAGTTTTATTTCAATTGATCAATGTACCTCGGAAATACTGGCGACGTATTATCGAAGAGTATCTAAGTACCTACGTTTCAACTACGACATAATCCCTTAGCCATTACCCAGATCACCAGATATCGATCATCGTCCGCAACAGCATTCGACTCACGTCATCCAACCAATAATGCAGATACCTACCTAGTTTCCATCCGTGTTCCCAGCTGATTGCTATTCTTACCGCTTGTCCAATATCGGAGCTATATTGCCACGTATCGGAAAACGTTATTAGGCTATACATCTTGGTACTTGACAAACAGATGGTTATCAGATGTTTTGTAAATGATTTGTTGCTACAAAAAAATATTTTGATACTTCTATAGTGGGTGGTCTAGGTTTCGTATTGGTATGTTATCGTTATAAAAATGTGTATAACAAATATCTTGTCACAAAGTGGACGACGCAAAAGAAGTATGCAAGAACGCACGATTCATTCTGTAGTGGATGTATGTATATAAATAAAAATGTTTGTTGGTAC
Source organism: Acronicta psi (assembly GCA_946251955.1). Taxonomy (NCBI): domain Eukaryota; kingdom Metazoa; phylum Arthropoda; class Insecta; order Lepidoptera; family Noctuidae; genus Acronicta; species Acronicta psi. Next base: position 5,575,083 of record OX276477.1, on the reverse strand, counting down.
CGGCTGGACCGATTTAGCTAAAGGAATACACACAAAGGCGCTTTACAACCTACTCCGCCGTGAGGGTGTTCGCTAGCCAGTCAGACTTCAAAAGATCCTACCAGGATCCTACGAGATGCGGGTGTGATTGGCAATGATGGATTGTATTAGCCCTCCTCACACAAGGCAAATTAATTTGCCATAAAATTTTTTTGGAAAGAAAAATTGGAAATAAGGGAAAATCTGTAAACGTAAATTTAACTAATCCATTAGACATGACAACACTGTTCGACCTACATCCACAATTATCACAAACTCACAATTAGGCCGACACACATTAATATGGAAGTTCTAGATTAACATCAAATCTTCGGGACAACTATCCAATCTGTTCCCTAAGGACTTGCCCTAGTAACTTAAATTATATTATCCGCCATCTCCTTTACTTGATAGCGTACTTAGCTGTGAAACTGTGAAATCCGACGTAATAATTATAATGTTAATTGCTAAACATTATTATAAGCAAGTTTCAAGAGAGAGAGAAAATATCCAGAAACTTGGATACAATATTTTTTTTTTTGTTTTTCTAATCGCTTTTAATGAGAAAAGAGTTCTCGTTTTGTGATCGAGTTTTTGATGTGGTTTTTTGGGTGCATAAAAAGTGTGTGTTCTAGTGTAAAGAGTTCATTGAAATTCGTATATCGGTAACAATTTTATATTATAGATAAATCTACATCAAACACCTAAAACAATCTTTAGTATATCATATAAAAAAATATCAGTTTGTAATTGAATCAAATAAATTAAAAACTCGTGATCCGTGAAAAAGATATTAATTAATAGAGAATAAAATATTGTTAACTAAAATATTGTTAAAAAAAAAACTATGTCTGGACTTTAAAAGAGACCATGATTCTCTGAGTTTGTTTCGGCGTTTCTTCTCAGAGGTCGTCAGTTAGGAAATGCCGACGCCATCTAGCACAAAATCGCAAAACAAAACATTGACTTGTAAAAGTGTCTGAAAAGATCTATTTGCAGAATAAATATCATTTCATTTCATTTCATTTCATTTCAGTTATCAAACTTACACTAAAGACTTAAAAACTCCAGCAACTTTAAAATGACTTGAGTCCAGCATCAGAAATACAGAATTCAAGCATTTAAAATTCAATTCATGCGTTTAAAATTCCGTGAATCAATAAGAAAGAAAATGTTCAACTGAATTATATATTCGAGGCTTGTATCGCTGTGACTCATGAATAATGAGTCGTCATTTCAAGGGACGTTAACATAACAAGACGAGCGTGTTTTTTAATCCCTCTCTTATTCATCCGGAGACTGTTTAACGTGAATAGACCTTTATCTTTTATCACCCTTTAACCCAGTGAAGTTGAACTGATATACTCCAGCTGTCTCAAATTAAATCATGCTAGTTTTCTCTTTTGAATGATGATTTAATTTTTTTTTAAAATTCAAATTTAATTAATGATTGATTAAAGGTGAGAATATAATATAGCTATCTCTTTTTTTCTGGTACCGAAATATATTAAATAGATTGGCTCATGTAATAAATGAACTGACAACTTAGTTTATCGGATTAAAACCTAGAATATCGACGATCTGCAAGTCTACATACAGTATTCAGTATAGGTACCTCTTAGAAGTAACATCTATGTAACAAACAATATTGTGTTATGATTTAGATTTATTGAAAGTAAATATTTCTTCTTTATATCAGATAATTACTTGCAGATTACTTATAAGATAATTATAAGATTTCTTTCTACCTAGACAAGTTTATATAATCACATTTATACCGTCATAATTATTCATTTATCAATTAGTATCGATCTTTGACGGAAGAATTTCCTGAGAGCATAGAGGGAAGACATTGTGTGTTTAAGAAAAGTATTTTCTTAAACACAAAATGTATTACCCTTAAAACTGCTTTTAAACAAACTATTCGATGTTGTATTTAACTCAACCGCAGTATTAAGCTGACTTACCAGCCCATTTATATAAAGTATGCACGCCCGTTATGAGAACAAATGTGTGCAACCAACGTGCAGCTTTAAATTTGATACTAGCTCAACCAAAAACATTTGTGAATAATTATTTTCGTAAATTTCGGAAATATCAACAAAGCATAATATTTTGTTTGTTGCTGTGGTTAATTAGTTATACATTTCAATGCTCACGCTAAATGTACACGCTGTTTAACAATTAAATTTAATTAGTAAAAATATTAAAACCAACAAAACAACAAACAAACATAACAAACATTTGGATTTATTGTGAATAGAGTAGGTGTTGGAGAAGGTTTAATAGCATACAAATATTCCGCAATTATGTTTTGAAAAATCAAAACAGTCTAAACGAAAAATAAATATCTCTAACGCAAAAAAATCACTTCACAAATTGACGGACAAAATTAAACATCGCTTGAAAAGTAACAAATTTTAAAAGTTTTCCAGCCGTAGCAAGCGTAGGCGTCTACGGTGCTACGTGGCTACGGCGTAGCAGTAATTTGTAAGGCGAAACACGAACTCAATAACTCAAGTCTAAATGTTGAAAGAAAGAAGGATATATTAAAAGAGCGTTGCGCAATTAACATTGCAATTTGCCATAATGCTTGGCACTAAAATAAACAGAAGTATGCAACTGGATACTATAAAACGGGTATATCTTACTTTAAAATCTTTTACACGCTACTTAGAATTTTAATTAAAGCTGCTGTGTTTTCTATTTTAAACTTAAACCTCCATTTTCTGAAATATTTCAACTAATTCATCAGCAGCTTAAAATGCCATTTGGGCAAATCTCACAAATGTGTTTCGTGCATTTATAAAAAAAATAGTTTACGTTTTGCGAAAATTAAAATACCATTTATCTCAAATTAAATTTCAATTTAAAGGGGTTACAATCTAATCAGATTTAAAATCCAGTGATTTAATTTAAAACTTTTTCTTTTTTTTTTCTTTAAATGGTATTTTGTTCATTAATATTACATTTAGGAATGTTAGCCTCTACATGTTTTAAATAATATAATAATTTTACTTTTTGTTGTCATGATAAACCAATACAGAACATAAAATTATAGTTATCGAAGTACCTACATAATAGTGTCATTTTTTATCGATCATTGTTATGACCGAGGCTCGCCACCAACTGCTCATTGATTTTCAGCTTACTATTTTCTAAAGTAAAATACCTTTGAATTGAACAAGATTTATTAAAATACACTAAAGATTGTCTATAATCTTACTAGCTTCCGCCAGAGGCTTTGCCCGCGTATTTATAAATTATAACCTATTTCAACCCTCCCGTTCAACCCCTTGCAACCCTTTTTCGCATTAAAAAGTACCCTATGTGCTTTCTCAGGCTCCAGACTAATCTGTATACCAAAATTCATTTAAATCGATTAAGTAGTTTTGACGTGAAAGCGCAACAAACAGATAGACAGAATAACTTTTGCATTTATCATATTATTAAGAATGACAGTCACGCATCCTTAATAATGTCCTAAGGCATAGCTTAACCTTAGAGATCGATCAATCAACGTAATATTTACATAGCCATTATGGTCCTCGAACGAAAGCTCTATACGAATTTAATTCGCACTCGACACAGCCAAACCGCGACCTCGCTTACATTTTACGTAACAGCCCAATTAATGAGCTCATAATATCAAGTAAGTAGCAAAATATCATGTTATTAAAGTCATATTCTTGTTTGTTGTTTTGTTATTATTTGCCTCATTGAGATAGATTTCGAGGGGCTCGTAGCTAAGCTATAACTACGCTGATCAACCGATCTGCAAGGTTAAGCTACGCTTGCCGAGGTCAGTCTGTGGATGGGTGACCATTATTAACACATCGAGACCCCTCCGTGCCTCGGAAAGCACGTAAAGCCGTCGGTCCCGGTTGTCATACGAACACCTATGATAATCGTTAGTGGTAGTCAGAAGCCCAAAAAGCCTGACTTCCAGTCTATCGCGCTCTGATGGCAGTCGCTCCGTGTATTCAGCCGCATCTGGTTAGACTGGAAGCCGACCCCAACATGGTTGGGAAAAAGGCTAGGAGGATGGATGAGATAGAGGTTAGTTCGGCCCTGGGTTCTACTCCCGAGTCATGCAGGGTATTGTGGAAATTCTCAGAAGCAATGCCGATTAATAGCAATAGGCTCGCTCGGACCTAAACATATTGCTGTAAAGGAGGTCATCAAAAGCCCATACAACTCAGTCCAAATTTGTACCGGAGGTACATGACAGCTGTCAAGTTGATAGTTTTTACCATGAAATCACTATAAAACTGACATGAAACCTATCGAAATAAGAAAACACAGCTTTGTAAACAAGTATGTGCCGATTGAAAAAAGTACAATTTTATCCAATAATATTAATATTATAATAGGTAATATTTCGATCAAAATCCTGTTAAAATAACATAGAAGAATTGCATTATTATTCTTCCATTTTCCCAAGCAACATTATATCTTATTTCTATATACATTTACTTTGTAATAACGTTATTAAGCACGTATCATATGGTGCAAAATTTATATCTTTTTTATGATTTATTTGCCAAATCATCGCATCGTTATTAGAATTTTTACGACTATCTCCACCAGCCATAAAATATAATACTTTGGTGCAGTAAATTCTAACGTCTACAGTGTGTGAACATATTGAAAACATGTAAAATTATTAAAAGTCGACCCATCATGACCGTTTAAAACCTAATGTCTGATACTATTTGACGTTCAAACAATCATCATCATAATTATTAGTCAAAAGAGACCCAAAGCTGAACAAAGGCTGCGGCTTGCATCCAACGAGTCACAGCGACCTTTACCAGTCTGGCTAACATGCGCCCGACGACAAAATTTTGTCTATTCTTTTGTCTCGCTTTTTCTTGTGCGAAAACGAGACAAAAGCACGACATAAGCGTCGACAAATTGTTCTCGCGGCGTGCATGTTAGCCCGGCTGGTCGTCAGCCCATCTCGTTGGAGACCGTCCCACGCTGCACTTTCCGGTGCGTGGTCTGCACTGAAGAACCTTTCTGCCCCAGCGGCCATTAGTTCTACGAGCTATGTGCCGCCCAGTATCGGCAACTTATATTCTTCTATAGATCTCCTCATTTCTGATATGGTCGCGTAGAGAAACACAATTTGTCATACATACAGTGTTGCTTTATTATGGGACGAGGACTGCTAGAATAAAAATAACCCTTATGGTGAATCCATAATAATGATTCACATTTAAAAAAGCTAAAAATAAAAATATTAATTGATGCCAGAGGTCAGATAGCTTAGGTACATTAACATTAGTATTCCATTATCAATTTAATAAGACCTTATGCTTTCGTGTTAGTATATGTTCACAGCAATTGTGGATTAAAATACTAAACAGCCGATCACTATTCATGCTGGACACAGCATATTTACAAAATACCTCAAAAGACTACTGTCGCGTCCCTTCCCACAAGTATCGTAGAAGGCGTAAATGTGTATTGCACAGCCTTGACCACACGGAAACAGCAATAAAATGTCGACTGCGCGATACCCGCACGATACAAATATTTACACAGCTTACAAACATTTGTTTCAACTCTGGGCGTTTGTTTGCAACAGAACAAAGGTACAAAAGGTAATATTATCCTGTAAGTTTGAAACAGTTTTGTATGTATCTAACCGACACCATAGTATTATTGTATTATCTTTTTAACAATGTTGGGAATAGCAAAATGGTAAAAAAGGAAAACTGGTCTCTAAAAATACGATATTAACTTATTAATTGCTTTTTGCTTTTTACTCGACTGCCGAAGGAGGGTTAATCCTCCTTGTTTGACTTGAATGTTTGTATGTACGGGGACAAGCTATTCCTTCAGTCTTAATTATAAACAATACTGAATTAAAAACAAAATTGTTACATTGCTTGTCCCGCCTGCAATAATTTTTCCAATATTCAAGTAAGTACTGTATTTCTGATAGTACATAGAGCTTGTTTTTACATTTTTATTTAGTACTTTTAAAGCAGTCCTGATTTTTGTTTCATTTAGTTTAATGTAAACTGATTTCGGAGAAATTTATAAATGTGGGCTGTTTACTTATCACTTCTCTTGAGCAGATCCCAACTTTGTTAAAAAGATAAGGTTTGAAAGCACTAGAAAAAAATATCCTTTCAATCGCTTCTCGCTCAGACTATAACCAAGCCTCACTATAGCGTGCACAACAGCAATATAATGTAGGGTCATGCTTATCAAGTGCATCTCTTCCGCGACAGAAGGCGACCGACGGTCTGTTTACCAACAAAACTTTCCACTCGTAAACGTATTGTTAGTCCAAACTTGTGACGGCAAGCACTGAGCGAATGCTTTCAGTACAATTTATTGTTATTATATCAGCGAAAATGTTTCCTAGTGGTATGAAATGGAATTTATAGTTTGTTTTTGTTGCCTTAGATGTATATAGTCGTTATCTATACATCAACCTATTTACTGTATTGATAAACACGAGTCTTTCAAAATGGGAAAGGTTTAGAGTACGCAGAATTAAATCATTAGTCTACTAGATACTGAGCTAGAGATGTTCGGTTCTGGGTACCCAAATCAAGCGAATGTTGTTGGTATTTTCTGTGAAATTGCAAAAAGAAAATAGAAAAACTTTATTTATAAGAAAATTAAAGCCATAAACAAAGCAACTATCAACAAAGTTACTTGAAGATGGTAATCGATTTTATAATCATGACTCAGCCCAACTTCTAGCTAAAGAAACTTTAATTGAATGACATTGGTAACGACAAATACCGAACCGACCGAACTTCGAAAGTAATAAGTGGTAATAATAAAAGATTAGTCAGAAAATACGATACTCGCTACATAAAATATGTGTAGCAAACTTCATCTTGTAAAGTAACAATTTTTGTGAAAGAAAATTTTGACCGCGGTCTCCCGAACCTGCATCCTACGGTTTGTTACTCGAATACACATTAATATATTAACTACTAGCTGTCTTGGCAGACCTTGTTCTGCCCTATTTTATGAAGCCTCTAATCGACTTGAAGGTATACCAAAGATAATCCTAACGCGCCTTTGTTTTTTTTATTGATGTCAAATGTTTAACAGCTGGGGACAGAGTGGTTTGTATGGGAAAAGCAAATTGTTGTTTTACTTTTTTCTTGTATATTTTCTCCATTAGAATATCCTCAGACTTCATCAAATACAAAAAAAATGAAAATTTGCCGAATCAGTTCTGCCGTTCTCGAGATTTGCGCTTAGCAACACTTTAGTGATTGGTTTATATTGATATAGATTGATTGATAAACGAGAGCTAGTTCTAGGAGTCTTTTGCAGTCACCATAATAAATTATACTTTTTTTATCCAAGTAGAATTCTTGTTGTATTTTGTTACAAATACAATTGCACATTACTGGTATTTCTGCCAGCTTACCATTCGGCGGCCCGTACGCTTGTTTGACCTCTTATTGCAATCAAATTACGCAAAATTATTCCGAATGCACTACATAAAATTACACCCCTTTCCACTATCAGCAACTTGTTTTCGAATCGCAAGAGTTCTGAGTACCGAAGTTCGCTACGTGCCGATATCGCGAAGTATCATGTCTCTCAGAGAGTACATTAATAATTCAGCAGGCAGACTCGGGCGCATACAGCGTCCTCCCATCTCTATTAACATTCGTTTTCACGCGACACGACATTGGAAAGTTTATTTTAATTTCAAAATAAGGATAAGGAAAAGATTCGACTTATTATGCAGCGTAAATATATACCTTAATATTTAGCCCACTAAAACTCAGTGGTGTTTAACGTGGATGCGAGATCCTGGGTTAAGAATCCAGGAGAGTCCAGTGGGATTTTTATCAAAGATCCTATTGATACTTTAATAAAAGGATCTATATACTTCTACCCGTACCGTTATAAGCTGTAACTATTTATATACCAGTTTTGATAACAAATAAAGCCAATGGATCAAAAGGAATCTACTTATAATTTTTCTTTACATAACAACACCTTTACCTGGGTACAGTTTTTATCGGGGGAAGGGTTCAAAATTGCATCGTGTCAACTAGCCTTTATCCTGTTTTATTTGACATCCTTTATTTTATTTTATTTTTCTGATAAAAACTAAAATCTAATTTGCTCACGTTCACAATTGAATTAATACTGTTGTATTTACCTTTAATTTATATGCACTCGAGATCATAATTGTATTTTAACTACATTTTAATGCTGTGTGTATTTAGTTGGTAAGCCTTAACTAATAAATAAATAATACTACGGAAACATCCCACCGAGTTATGTGCGTTGCTGCTTTTATAAAAAGTCACTTCAATTATTAACATGATATACAATAACATGTAACTACATTTTGAGATATATTTGACAACTTACGTAGTCATATTATGTTGCATGATGAATTATATATTTCCCTTATAATATCTAGAATCTGACGCGACAAGCTGCGTTGCAGCAGATAATATAATAAATAGTCACGCAACGTTTACATCGCACTTTATTCCAGGTCACATCAAAAATAACGAGGTAGAAAATGTATACACATATTTCCTTTTCCTTCATAAACCAGATTCGATACACACAAGGCTGCCGGACTGCAACACCCGTCATGGCCAACACTCGCAAAATCTAAAACCGTAAAGTTACCGCAAGATTTATTCCACACTTTCAGTACAAAGCTATCTCGGTTTGAACGTGGCTTTACTTCAAAATATATTTATTATATATAGGAAAAGTGTTCGCCTTAAGACGCGGTAAATTCTTGTCTATCGGTTCTGCTCCGTTTTACATGTTGGATCGACGAGGTATAAATACTAATACCGGTACGCTATGCATATTTAAGTACATGTTATCGGTACCAATAAATTTTCTATGGGAGACACGTAGTATATTATCGAAAACTTGTAATAAATTTATAGTTTTGGTTCGAGTATGGTTGGTATAGGTATAAAATGGTACAAACGTAATTTAAGGTTTTACCGTTATGATTTATCTCCTCAAACAAGATCTGTCTGACTGTGAGCAGGAATCAATTCATCCACAACAGAACTGTAGAAATTGCTTCTCCGACTCAAGAGCAAATTAACGAAAACGATAATGTTGCTAACTTTTAAAAAAACGGACTTGCTCCTTGGCCAAGTGATCCCAAGCGGGTAAACTGTGGGTGTACACCTCTGCCCAACCCTTTGGGAATAAAGGCGTGACGGTATACTTAACATCCTAACTATTATAAATGCGAAAATAACTCTGTCTGTTGTCAGTCTGTCTCTGGCACGCTTTCAAGCCAAAACTACTGAACCGATTTAAATTTAATTTGGCATTCAGATAGTTTAGAGCCTGAGAAAGGACATCGACATACTTTATAATGCGAAAAAAGGGCTGTAAGGGGTTGAAATAGGGGATAAAAGTTATAAGGAATACCAGACCACGCGGGCGAAGACGCTGGTTGAAAGCTAGTCTTTTATATACCATCAAATGAAACACATTCAAACAATACCCTTAACATGTTTCTAACAACAAAACCGGTGACTGAAACCTTTAAAGTGTATTTCACTGTAACTGAGTTCATTCACTCCAGCAAACGCTTGAAACCGTCTAGCTCAGTACCACTCAGTACTCTTTAGAATTAGAAATAGCGAAGTACACTCAAAGACTGAAATATATGCTGGTATGTAGTAGAAAGCAGTTTCTTTGTGAAAGTTTGAGAGCATTGACATTAGGCTGGGCTGCACACCATTAGAAAAAAATATACAGTGACGAAATATAGGGACGCAAATCCATTTACACAGTTTGTTGGAAATTTTTGGACAGTGTGCCTACGCTTAAACTAAGGCCGTACAAACATAAACAGCTCATTAATTACAATAACGACAATTTAATGCGCAATGAGACTAGGTGCCAAAAGTAGTAGTACATACACATATTGTTATAAACAAAGTTGTACAATTCTAAAGAAAAACAACGGTGTACAATGTGTTGTTGTGTACTTCTGTAAAATTCCTAGTAGCAGCTCGGGGCCTGGTTGAGTCCCGTCTCCCCTTTCCATTTGACGACAATAGGATCGTCCTTATTACATGGGTCCTAAAAATACCGGCGAACCATATGGGTGTACGTTTATAGTACCTCTAGTCTCTACCTAACCCTTCGGAGAAGAGAAGCGTGGTGATATGTTGTGCTATGTTATTATTTGAATCGTATCTTAGAATTAATCATGGGCGATGCTCTTGTGTAGTAATCCACACATATAAAATTGAAAATAATTTAATACTACCAATAGCAGATAATTGAGCCTAGACAAGTTGCAATTTCCCATTAGAATCGACGGACGAATAGAAAGAAAATGTATGGAAATGACATTTCATTTCCATACATTTTCTTTCACTAATGTCACTAATGAGTGACAGCCCAATTTGTCAAAAAGCTTGTGTCATTTTCAATACATTTTGTTTCGAATGTTAAAATGCAACTTCTCTAAAGGCCGAGTTAAACTTCTAAAAATATTTATATTCCATATTTAACCTCAATCTTATTTTTTTTTCCCCAAGATTTGCACTACATAGAATACACATAGTTTGTAAAATTACATAAAAATGACAACATTATTAACCATAAAAAGCTACGATTTCATCAAAACATGTTTTTACATCTTTAAACTCTTTATAATTCCGCCGCGTTAGACTTTCGAAGTGCATAACCTAACTTGGACAGTTCCACAAAGTTAGGAGCACTAACATTGCAGTCGGCCAGCCAACAAAATAACCTACAATGCATTTCCTGGCAACTTTACGAGCTCCCTTGATGCACATATAAAGCAAACAGTGAATATATATACATATAATATGTAGGCGTACGAACTAATAGTTGAAAGTTGGAAACTGCAATGTATCACGACCGATACTTTAGTGTCGACATTTTTAAAATGGACGGGAGAGTCGGTAAAGATCGCATGTTCTGCACTGTATGTTATATTAACAGCTAGTCTATATAAAATCTATTTATCCTACTAATATTATAAATGTAAAAGTTGGTATGTATGGATGGATGTTTGTTAGTCTTTCACGCAAAAACTACTGAACAGATCTGGATGAAATTTGGCAAAGAAATAGAACATAGTCTGGAATAGCACATAGGCTACTTTTTATCCCGGTAAAATGTATGGTTCCCGTGGGATAGCAGGCAGTGCCGCTGGCGGAAAGTTGGTATAAAAAATAAATTGCCGCGCGTCGAAAGTAGCCCGACCGATTGCAATAAAACTTTAGTAAGGTAATATCTTTGGACATTCTAACACAGCACCATCTAGTCCCAAACCAAGCAGAGCTTGTACTATGGGTACTAGACAATGGATATAATACTTATAACCTTTTTTTAAATACATACTTACTATATATAAGAAACACCCAGACAGACCTTTAAATTCATCACATAAATATTTGTGTCCTGTGGGAATCGAACCCACGACCTCGTGATCAGCAGTCCGGTACTCGAACTACTAGATCACGGAGAAATTAAGCTCACACGAAAAAAATATATCTCTACGATATGTTATTGTAGCACTGATAATTTTAGAACATTGAGTCAACAACGTTTTTATAAAACATGAAGTTTCCAGAAAGTTCGCCAGTCTTAAACAGACTTACGTCGATTAGCCGTCTCGAGCCATTACAAAAAATATGTTGCTGGCAAAACTTGGTACTTAGAAGTCACTAGGGGCTTGCATTAGAAATACTTTGAGGACTTAGCGAAGTCTAATATAACACTAATTGAACTGGGGATTACGTACACAGTTATAATGAGTAAATTTAACCATAAGGCGGGCCGTATTCTAGTTTGCTTCTTTTAATAATAGCTAGCGTCCCGCCTCGGCTTCGCACGGGTGTTAAATGGGTAGACGACGTATGTGGTCTAGTGGTTCGAGTACAGGACACAAACATTCATTGTGATGAACTTAAGTGTTTGCGTTTGTCTAAGTGTTTCTTATGTATTATAAGTATGTATTTACAAAAAAAAAGTATATAAGTATTATATCCATTGTACAAGCTCTGCTTAGTTTGGGACTAAATGGTGCTGCGTAAAAATGTCCCAGGATATTTATTTATTATTAAATTATAACACAAACCTTTCTCGTTTATCGCTCTTTCTATTAGTGAAAACTGTATCAAAATCTGTTGCGTGGTTTAGAAGAAGTAAGCGCAGAAACAGAGGTAGGCAATGACTCTGATACACTATAAAATGACTAATGATGAACGAGAAGTCATACACAAGCTTAATACTTCCCTATAAATAAAGCTGTACAAATATGGTCTTGGAAAAAAAAAACCCTACTAATATTACAAATGCGAAAGTAAGACTGACTGTTTCTCAGTCTGTTTGCCGCGTTTTTTCGTCAAAACTACTAAACCGATTTAAATAAAATTTGGTACACAGATAATCTAGAGCCTTAAAAGGACATAGGCTACTTTTCAATGCGAAAATATAGTTGTAAGGGGTTCAAATACGGCTGGCGGAAAGCTGGTCTTAAATATAAAAGCTAGTCGTATAAATCCACTACGGTACGCATTACCATGATCGCTTTTAACCCAGATCCAGCTGTCCCTAGCTGTCCCCCCAGCAACGCCCTAAGCCGAGGTCCGAGTCCCGTTAGGGGACGCCCTTAGCTGCTGTTGCTTAGTTTATAAGTGTCCATGGCTGGAGGCACAAAAGGTGCCTCGCCACCAAGCCCGGTTAAGATTCAAAAGCTCCTGAGCTAGAATCTACATCCGTCATAAAAAAAAAAAATACCATGATCGCACCCCAACATCATCACTATGATACTAATGCATTCCGCTATTCATCCACCCTACATAACAGCCTCATGGAATGGCTCGGACATCCATAAATTACTTCTAATGACGTACCACTCAAATGTGGGGTAAATAATGCCATCGTGTTAGTGAACACGTTGGCAAATAAGCTGGCCGCTAGCTGAAATTAATTTGCAGTTGTACGTGGACGTATGCCACAAATTAGATATTTATTAGTCCTATATTCCGACGGTGTGATTTGAATTTCAATCAGTTGGTGCTTTTAGATTTTATATTTCAGGGTTTTGCATTAGAAGAGGACTAAAATAGGACTATTACCTAACCCCGGGCTATACTACTGAATGATAGTATTCAGAAAAGAGATCCATTGGTGCAGTAAATGAGTTAATGGTGTGAATAATTGATTAAACGAAAAAATGTCACCTAGTGCATCTTGTTGCCAACTGAAATAGATCCTATATTTTGTTTATTCTTATACATTGTAACTAATAATATAAGTTATCACCCAATGTGCCTCATTTATGTGTTACCTACTATAGTGAGTCTTGTCTGTGGTAGATAAACTTTTTTTATATCTTTCTATAATTGGTGGGAAGGTAAGAAGGTAAGTATGTATTTATTATTTCATACATAGAGTGCTACATAATGTTTTACTTAGATATTCATATTCTTCTTTCATGTTGTACGCAATAGACTTCAGAAACTTTATTCTTTTATAGACGAAATAGAACAAAAAATATATCTTAATACAACAATGTTCCACACGAGACCTGAATTCAAATTAATTCCTAAACTCTTTACCCGTATTCATCGACCCGTGTCTTGAACAGGACCATATTACTCAACCCAGAGCATTGAACCCAAAGCAACCTAAGCCAACATACAGACTAGCTCAGTCGGATTCCTTTGTTTTAATACCCATCACAGTCACAAACCATGAACGTACGAAAATAATGTGAATTAAGCATGTTCAATGCGAAGTTCATTGATCTCAACTCAGTTCTGCCACATATCAAGAGTAGTCAGAAGGTTCAGTTCGATATCAGCGATCCAATATAGTCGCTAGTCCCCAAAAAAATGTATTATTTATGTACAGACACGAGCAAAAACAGGTATACTCTAACAAAGGTGAAAAAGCGATTTTTTCGTGAGTGAACGATTGCAACTTTGAGATAACATCAATGTTATAGGATTTGTTCGTAAATACTATGTTCGCAATATCACAAAAGTTCTATTAGTACTTTAGGAGAAAATCGCTTTAGGACTTATGATAGTGTAAAATACATGTTTTTGCTCGTGACTGTAAAGTCATACGTTTGTAATTTGAGCTGACCGCCCATTTAAAAGGGTCTCCGTATAAAGAGAGACCGGGTTATATACTACATAATATAGCTCGATATGTACCCGTATATACAGCTGTTGAACTTCTGTTTCTTTTATGTATTATCCATTCGCCCCTCCCTCATTCACTCACGGCTTCGTTCAATGTACTAATAACATTATAAGCCTTCATATAAGTAACTATAGACTAACATAGTTAAAATGCTATTTAAATTATTCCCATGTGTATAAAGATTTATGATAGGTACTTAGAAATGTCGTTGGCCTTCAAAAAGATAATCACATTTAGTTACAAATCAAATCATGCTAAGTAACTATTCTGAAATTGTACGAGTACTAAGAATGTTTTGATTAAATTATGAAAAATTGTAATCTAAATGCCGAGATTGCCATTTCGTATTTAAAGATAATTAAGTAGGTAGGTACCTACCATAATTGCAAAAAGAAATCTCTAATTAAGCATATATTATTATGTTTTCGGAGCATTTTACTAACCTATAATTACACGAAATACAGCCAGCCTCGAAACAAACGTCTGTGGATAAGTGATTAAATACAAATCTAAAATATCACAATACAAATATCTTCAAGGCTCATCAATGCACGGAGATACCTCCGTGCATTGATGTTGTCGATGTGTTATGAACACGCATCCACAGACAAACCTCGTTAAGCGCAGCCTAACCTTAGAAATCTGTTGATCAGCTAAATTGAAGAGAGGTAGGGCACAGCCATTTATGGCTCAAATCTGAAGCAGCCCATCTGGGGAAGTACCTCCACCTTACAAAAAACTGCAGCCAAATAACACACTTTATTGTGTGTTGTGTTCCTACAGTGAGTAAGGTTGCAAGAGCTCTTTCTAAGGATGCGCTGGGCTGGCAGCAAGAGGAATATTCCCTCAGACTGTCAGCGTAGTGAAACCTCTAAGAGGTTTTTAGGGTCGGCAACGCGCGAGTGATACCCCCGATGTTGCAAGAGTCCAAAAGCTACGGTAACCGTTTACCACCAGGCAAGCCGAATGCTTGTTTGTTATATTAATGGTATACAAAAAAATACAACTCAGACACGAGCCCCTCTAAAATCAACCACCACCGATCACAAACAGAGACCTAAATATCTGTTATGTTCACAAGGGACTATCAACTCCGCAATTCATACTTCTACATAATATATACCCGCAGTCGTTGTCCATGCACTAAGAAATAATTCATAGCTACCGGGTGGAGTATCGACCGGCTTGCCAGGCCGGTCCAATAAGCTGCCAGTTACCGCTAACAGCTTATGTAGCTCGTCACACAAGCTGGCTAAGCGATAAAGGATTTTAATAGCTATCCTGGAATCCGGAATAAGGCCGGGGAACGGTTGGAATTGGAATTATTGATTGAAAGATTGTGTATTTATTGTTAATGTTTTGGGTGAATTTAGTTTAGGGCCTATATACCGTTTAGGGCTTATGTACAGCCTATGTCAATGTAACGATTACCCTCTATTATACAATATTTACTCAAAATATTTACGGCGAACTTTGCAGGTAGGTACGAGAAAGATAAAATAAAATAGTTTGTATCGTATTTGTATTATATTGTACATTTCTACCCAAATCATTGGGTTCACCCATCCTTCCTTACGATGTTAGGCATGATGATTAGAAAGTCATTTTATCTAGACGACATTTACATGGAATCAATCGGTGGTACAGAGCATACTCATTATTCCTTATCGACTATAAAAAACAAGTAAGTAAATAAACGGGTAACTAGAAGATTTTTAATTCTTTAGCCCGAAGCTTATATTATAGTATAACCATGTTGTACAATTATTAACTTTCAATCTATCTGCTCTTAGCTTTTCACAACTTTGTAGACATAAGTATAATGAAATTTATAAATAACGTTTTTCCAGAGAAATTCCCTGAAAATACGGGTGACCTACTTTCACAGTATCTAGCTCATCCTGTTGTGAAACGAGAAAGTGAAAAGTATAACATAGTGTTATTTTTTAGAAAAAACTCATTTTTTTCTAAAAAATAACAGTATGTTATACTTTTCTTAGGAAACATTACTTACATTAGGAAATACTTTTCTTACATTAGGAAATTCTGTCTACTATGACTTAGATACACTTATATTAAGTAGGCATTTAGGGTGCGTTTATAAATTTGAAGAAAAAATAGGCAATTATTCAGTACATTTTCCGGCTAAATGAAACTAATAATTACCACAGAGAGATTACTACTTCATCTTTAAATGGTAGCGATTCATTTTTCGAAAATTTCCATTTTATAATATAACTAGCTTCCCGCCAGCGGCTTCGCCCGCGTAGTATGTTATTATACATATAAACCTTCCTCTTCAATCTATTAAAAAAACCGCATCAAAATCCGTTGCGTAGTTTTAAAGATTTAAGCATACATATGGATATAGGGACAGAGAAGGCGACTTTGTTTTATACTATAATATTATAAATATTAAATTTCCGATGCCACTTCACACAAAATTGATGATATCGTGCTGATTTTGGAAACATTTTTCTTATATTTCATAACATAAATTCATTCATTTAAAAATAGGTAGGCAGACATGTTCAACTCAAAAATACGATCACAAACAGGGTTCGAACCTGCGACCCTCCGGTTTAGTACACCGGATGCTTTAACCAACTAAGCTACCGGGACCGATTAATGTTTTTTTAATCTATAAAAAAGGTTTAACCTCATTCATTACAGTAAACATTCTGAAAAGTTTCAATTCATCACAGCACGCGAATGAAATTTTATTTCCTTTGGAAGTGAGAGGAATTTAAAAAGTTGTCGTCAACACCGGCAGTTCCGCAATATGACGGAACTGTCATTAGCAGGCTAACGCCATGTCTCCAGGGCTGTCACTTCACACAGCTTCAAAGTTGAGAAGTGTAAAAATATATGTTTCAAATATTTTTGCTGAAAATAGTCGCACAATTTTTTAGTTGGATCATTTTGATCACATCATTAAAATTAACACAATTTAATTACATTGAATTAAAGTAAAATTCTGTGAGTAGTACTTCCTGTAGATGAAAGTAGTTACTTTTAAACCTTAATATCAGTGTCATAAAATCAAAATTATGTATTCACCGATGCACTAGTTCATATGTACCTAAATGGCTATAAAATACCTAAATTACTATAAAATAATATTAAAGTCCCTTGCCGCGCTGAGTTTGAAAACGTAATAAATGAACCAGTGCAAATCCGGGGCGGGTTGCTAGTATTATAATCGTGGTATTTATGATAAGTATCATAGTAAAACAAATTCAATCACCTAGACAAATAATTAATCAATAGACTTTTGTTAGTTCAGGCAAACTATATGACTATAATTTCAGTATTAATGCTCTCAATTGAAGGTATTTCCCAATACTATTATTACTACTACCTGTATAAACAACGAGCACTATCATGGCTACCAAATATACGCAGAAATCAGAGTTTAATTCTCGGAATTGCAACAACACACGCGTTTCGCGCCAAAGCGAAAGTGATTACGGGGCGTTGTATTTGATTCTAAGTAGTCTACAAACGAATTTAACTGATAGGCTAATAAACTTTGATAGTGAACACATGAGAAAACTACAATCAAACGTCCGAATCGACATTACACCACATACATTTTATTTCGATTGGGCGTTGATTCGAATGCTAAATTGCAGCGTGTCTATAATTTTAAGCCGGGCGAAAGCTACATTTTGTTTTATTTAAATTAATGTGGTGACATCCCTAGCCGTCACCCAGGTTATTTGGGCCAGCACTCCAGCTAATGGCGGGGTCAGACGTGGACGGAACGCTTTTCATAATAATTACCTAGATATCGTTAATTATCATTTAGCTGTCCATTATGGATTTCCGATAAATTTATCTATGTACTTTTCGGTGCGGCAGGCCAATTGGACGATAAAGCTGTCAAAACAACATTAATTTGTTACATGGTAACGACTTACTTTGATATTGTTTAATTTGACGTCTATAGTGGTCCGTGGCGGTCAAAGGGCCGATGTTTACTAACAATAAAAATAACTTTACTACATTTTATAGTTTATATTTTTGTTTGTAGTATTTGTCATAATGAATGAAGCTACTCTGATAGACATGAATTTTCTACAGTACATAATTAATTTGCCTTAGTTCATAATTATATTTATGACGAACATAAACATTGTACTAAGAAATTCTTCTTCATTGAAACATTTCTCTGCGTGATTCATTGAATACATAAAGTGTATTTTTCAAACTAAGTTCAATTAAGGTTATTCACCCGTTGGTAAAATTGTGTCTACTGAAAAAAACAAAAATATTGTACCAAAGTGTGCAAACTTTGGTCTCGGTACGTAATAAATTTCTGTGGCGTGCAGTCCACTGAAGTATTAAAAACTATCGAGTTTAAAAATTTTAAATTTGGAAGAAGGTTGTTTATAAAATGAACATCCGCTGAAAGTTGTGCAAATTCCCACAGGATTGACAAAAAACAAGATCATAACCTATTATCACGCCTGTATTCCCTGAGGGGTGAGGCAGACGTGTACTGCAGTGCAGCCACAGGTAGCCAGTATGTTTAGGCCCCGTATTACAGGGCCTAAATACCACCGAGTAAGTCAGATCTTTTCTCGCCGATTTGAATGACAGTGACTAACTCCGCACATACTATTTACTAAGTCAAGAGCCCCTAACTCGGGTACTTAGTGACTAATTCGGTGATATTAAAGCCCCTATAACACGGGGCCTAAACACTACCGAGTAGGTAAGTCAGATCTTTTCTCGCCTCTTACAAGATGCCGATTTGAATGACAGTGACTAACTCCGCACATACTATTTACTAAGCCAAGAGCTCCTAACTCGGGTACTTACTGACATACTCGGTGGTATTTAGGCCCTCACAGGGCCTAAAGACCATCGAGTTTTCTCGCCTCTTACAAGAAGCCGATTTGAATGACAGTGACTAACTCCGCACATACTATTTACTAAGCCAAGAGTCCCCAACTCGGGTATCAGTCCTTATTGCTAATTTATGCAGAATTATGTACAAACACCACTACCATGATATTGTTAGCACATGCAAATTAGACTAATAAGGCTGTTCCGCCTAATATTGAGCACTAAAGTGCAAACATGTTCTAGATCAACAATATTGTAGCGACCGTGGCTGGTTGTTCAGCCATCAATGACGTCATGTTTAATGCTATGAAAACTTGCTCATTAGTCTAGGCGGCATTAGTAGGCGCGACTCGATTCCCAGGTTGAGTAGTGTTGATCGTGGTGAATGTAACTAATCCCATGAATATGTCATATATGGCAAGGGAAGGCAAATACGGTTTCTAGTCGGTAGTTCCATAAATAAAATAAATATGTTGAGTAAAGTGTTACGTGGGTTTTTTACGTAATTCCTACAAATTACTGTAGGTACAGTTCTCGTCAAACTTATTGTCCGCTAGGATTTTACTTTTTCCAGTTTTTATGGCCGGGTTAAAGTCAGCTCGTGTTACAACATGGACAATAAGTTTGGCGACAACTGTACATAGAATAGTGTCTAGTTAATGGCAAAAGGCTCGCCCGTTATTATGGGACCTAAACATACCGGCAAACTGTGTGTACATCTCTGCCTAACCTTTCAATGAAATATAAAGGTTAGTTATTAGATTCTAAATAAACATAATATTATAATTATATAATTCTAAGGTATCTAAGAGGTACCTTACCATAACAAAAGTGCAATAACTACTAATAATAACAGAATAATATTATGTTTATCTAGAATCTAATAACTAACCTTTATATTCCTTATAATTATGTGATACCTATGTGATTTTGATCCCACAGTCAAACTGTTTATACAGTTTTGTGGGAGACTGTTAGTTCATAAGCTGTATCATGTACCTTTCTTACAAATATAATAAATAATAAAAAATAATAAACAATATTATACCTATGTGTTTAAACTTAAGACATTTCAGAAAATTATAGCCTTGAACTAAAAATAACAAACAGCAATACATTGACACACGTAACATCTACCAGGCAGAGTATAGTCGGCTCTTACTTTCCCCTAGGGAAATACTAGAGTGGGATATTCATAAACACATACTAAATATACCTGCTTACATACTTAGCCATATTAAACCCACACTTCCCTCGCTTCAGTGCTAAACCTAGTACATAACTCCGCAAAGTACCTCCAGCTGAAACACGGACTTTGCAGCCTTCCACCGGGGAATTAAGGCTTTTAATATAAAAGCAAAGTTACTTCTATTCCACTCTTGTACGGGTGGCAGAGGTATGTGTAATGACATCATTATCTCTTGGCACACTTGCGTAAAAGACTAATATCGGAAAAAAGCATAAACAATTTCATATTTCAATTTTCATAACAAGTTTCATACTAAACTTCAAACTTTAATTAATTCGATTGTTATAAAATTAAGATTGCAGAAAACCACTGTTACAGTTGTTTTGAACACTACAATTTTAATCAGCATTTTTAATTTTACCAAGTAAATAAAACTACTTTATACGGATTTTATCGCGTTATATTGATATTATTTTAATCCCGACGTTTCGGACCCTTTACAGATTACTATATTACTTTACAGATTTACCCTTTACAGATTATTACCGATAAAATCCGTAAAAAGTAGTTTTATTTCAATGTCTAGTATTCGCGTAAGTGTCAGAAATCAATATGTTTACCAAGTAAAGTTTATAGATATTTAAGCTCGTGAGTGATTTGGAGTTCGGGGTTGTGCCCCGTTATTGACAATAGGCTCGCCCCCTATCACTGTGGATTACATTGGTACACCTCTGCCTAAACTTTCGGGGAATTCAAGTATGATGTTTGATGACGTTTGTATATTTTCGCAATTACCTAGTAGGTATTTAACACATTTTTTGGTTTTTGCTTTCAACTCATTGTTTTGCTAAATCAATAAATCTCGTGGCTAAGTTATAGCAACGCTGATAAACCGATTCGCAAGGTTAAGCTACGCTTGTCGAGGTCAGTCTGTGGATGGGTGACAGTATTAACACATCGAGACCCCTCCGTGCCTCGGAGAGCATGTAAAGCCTACGGTCCTGATACGAACACCTATGACAATCGTTAGTGGTAGTCAGAAGCCCAAAAAAGCCTGACAACCAGTTTACCTTCGAATATCGGTATTGCCCAGAAATTGGGATGCGGAGGTCTGATGGCAGTCGCTTCGTGTAAAATACTGATATTCAGCCGCATCTGTTTAGACTTGAAGCCGACCTCAACATGGTTGGGAAAAAGGCTAGGAAGATGTCTTGCTAAATCAGAGAAAGAATAACTACAAAAACCGAATTTTACGCAGGTGGAGTCACGGGTAAATACTAGCTACATACATGAAACCATAGAATTCATTCTCTTTCTACCTTAAGTACACGTACAAGAGAACAAGACGATCTTGTTTAATATGCAAATGAGTGTAGACATGTTTTATTACCTTATTACATACGCACGTCGTCCGCTCATTTTCGTATTCCGAGAATATTCAACTCGCAAGTAATTACAAACTAATAATTGTTTTGCAACTGTTGCTGTGAATATAATTTGTTTTCTAACTTCAACTAGGCACACATTAAAATGAGTTTTAATAAATAATAAGTACGCATTTTATATTGTACGATGTTGCTTGGTTGTTGAATAGGAGTTTTTATAGTTATTTTTTTGTTTTGCGTAAATATAACTACTGGCTCGTTAGTCTAGTGGTTATAAGAATGAATGCAAACGCTAGAGATCGATTCCCTGGTTGAGTAGTGTTATTTAGTTTTTCTACGGAATTGCAAATGGTTAACGGTTACACGCTCTCGACATGGGACCCATACTGGTGAATTGTCTACATTCGTACGCCTCTGCCTAACCCTTTACGGAATACAGGCGTGATAGTACGTCATGATATTATTTGATTAAAATTAAAAATATTATCGTGGGATTATATTAGCTTGAAGGATACATATGGAATAGTTCGACTTCTTTTTAGCGTGTCTACGCAACGAAGTGGGCTCATACTTGTCCGGCTATAACTAGCTATACTTAAAGCTCGACTATAAGTTAGGGACCTTAATAAATCACCACTAGGTATTTGCATAGGCCACATAAAATTCTCGAAACTGCCAGACTGTTAATAGATGTATATGTACACTCGTTCATCTCACACGCACCACTGGCACTTTCTGAAGGCACTCGCGACCGTTAGCGGGGGTGATGGTAGTAATAAAACCACACACTACGGTATTTATTACTATGTAATTTTTTCTTATAAATTTTACAACCTCACGAGCCTAGTTAAACTCCGGAGAATCTTAACATCGCCATTCAGGAATAGACGAAAACCTGACAGCGCCATCTAGTTAACACTTGTGAACTAAAATTAATTCGACGTTGTACGGAATTACAAACCTAAATGTTGTGTCTTGTTAAGTTACAAATGTAATTATAAATATCTTAAACAGTATATATATGTATAGTAGATACTCACATTTACAGTGGGATGTAAATAATTAGACCTACAAATTCACAGTACATTTTGATTCTAACAAACAGTATAAATGCCACGGTATTATATGAGTTTGTACATAAACCCCTAAATGGCCAATTTGAATTTCCATTTTGCGTCATCATTTCCGTAATGCCTTCAATCTACATTCTGATCAAAGCCATTTTGGTGATCGCGCGTGCTTTCCGTTGAAAACCTGAAGTATTGGATTCATTAATCAGAAATTCGGTACATTTGTAATTTGACAATGTGTAGAAGGATTTTTTGTTGATGGGCCGTTTACGTTTCGGAGAATTTCACTGATATACGGACGCTCTTAATTACAAACAGGTGTGTAAGAGATAAAGTACGAGGCTTTGAGAGTTTTTTTTTGCTGTTAAAGTACCGGCATTCGTATTTATTTTGTTGTTAGTTGTTTTAACATAGATTCTATACATTTCTATCTTTTTGTATTTTTTTAAGCATTTTCCATGCTAAGATTACAAGTAATTTTTAATAAAGGAAAAATCGTCTGGCGGGCAGGATTCGAACCTGCGTCTTCGGGTTCGGTATACCAGACGCTTTGACCACTAAGCTAGGTAACTAAGGTAGGTAGCTAAGGGGCTCGCGGTAGCTTAGTGGTCAAAGCGTCTGGTGTACCGAACCAGAAGACGCAGGTTTGATACATTTCATTTAAAAAAGGGGGTTGGCAGTTCGACTGTAGGTACGTTTTTTATGTGTATGCAACGTGATATCTTCGTCGATCGTAAGCCGATTTCGATATCGAGTTGGTTCTAAGTAAATTTGGTTGATGTTTGATCATCGGTTCTAAAGGTCGGTTTTTTTTTTAATTGCAATATAGCAGTACCTAAAGCATTTTTTGCGTTTTTGTAAACTCTATTACAAGAAATATTTTTTGTACATCTTTTAGAATTATATATATATACTAAGGACCCGTGCGCTGCTTTGCCTGCGTTTCCCGGTGAACCGATGGCACCGCCACCTACCGGGTCCAATTGTCCAGAATCAATTGAAATATAAATACAACATTTCAACCAAATCGGTCCAACCGCTTAGGAGGAGTTAGGTGGCAATCACGCGTACAGCAGAATTATTATAGATGTAGGTATATAAGATAGTTGCAAAGCGAATCCCGTCCAAAAATAAAGTAATCATAAAATAAATTTAAAAGCACTTTTAAATTGTTTTAATGACAATAAAATGTCTTCAATAACATTTTATGTATCCAAGGACATTGAAATATATAATATGTATCAGAGTATTTCATTACAACATTTAAAGGTGAATTTACGACTACAATATAAATCATACATGTTTATCCGTATTCAGTGTTCTTGTTGTGGCGTGTCACACGTTCACTCGTAAATTGTTCTACAAATTAAAGGAAAATGCTCACGTTGTGTATGCAAAATCACACTTGAAGAGCGTGATATATTATTTATGGGTAACAAAGGTTAACTTCCGCAAGATATAAGTATATTTGTACATATACAAATAAATAAAATTGAAGTGTATGTTTGTAATGTCAAATGAAAAGCTTTTCACTAAATGCATATTATGAAAGTTTAAACTGTATTTACCTAAAAAAATTGACTGATTTTGACTGGACTTTTAATCGCTGATAGCTTATGTTATAAAGAGTACCTTAGGCTACTGTTTTTAGATGAGTTAACACCGTGGCGAACAGCTATCTTGCAAATAAAATTCAAAGCAACTTTAGCTGAATAGAAATACGTACTCAAGAAAAGGTTAAAACAATGATGAATAAGTGAAAAGTTGGCGAGCAAATCATAAATTAATTAACAATGAAAGGCTTGTTGGAGTGCAGCAATTACTCTAAGATTGCGAGACTCCAATGCTACGGGCAGTGAGCCAACAGCCTAGGCGACCATTTTAATAATTATGACTTATTTCATTAATACCCCGCTACGTGGCACTGCCTGAATTGTCTCACAAATTAATGCAAGCTCCTTTGTGCAACACTGAGTAACTTTTATTTCCGTAATGAATCGCTATTTAGTTACTTACTTACTGGGAATGTTTTTAACATTTCAACTCTGTCAAAATTTGGCTGTGATGTTGTTAACTAATTGCCTACTTAGTAAAAAGTACTTAGGGAAGCAGTGATAGCCCAGTGATATGACCATTGAACTGCCAAGTCCTGCCAAGTCAAGTCGTCTGCCAAGTTGTCTCGAGTTCAAATCCAAGTCACGCACCTCTGACTTTTTGAAATCATGTGCGTAATTTATTATCGCTAGCTTACGGTGAATGACAACATCGTGAGGAAACCTGTATGCCTGAGAGATTTTCTCGACGACATGTGAAGTCTGCCAACCCGCACTAGACCCGCTTGGTGGACTTGCCTAATCTCTCTAATTCTGAGAGGAGACCCGTGCTCAGTACCTAATGGGCTGTATTATGCGTCGATGATGATGAGTGAAAAGTATGAAAAATATATTTGGACATAGGATTTGAAGATGTTTATGTTTATTGATAAACTATTCTCTATTCCAAAATACAAATATTTTCGGAAAAAGAACGATAGAATTCCAATAATTAATGTTTTCGTTATATTCGGGCTATTAATAATACTAGTTTCAATAACAAAATAAAAGTACTAGGTATAACTAATTAAGTCAGTTGTCTGACAAAGAAGTTAATTTTTTCCAACACATATATTATGATTTATTGTTCCCTATTAGGTAAAAACTTTTAGATAAATAAATGCTACGTTGAGATTGTTTTTATTACTAATATTCTAAGAACAGTTTTTTCATTAAAGTTTGAGAAAATGAGAAAGATAATCAGATATGTTCGTATTATTACAAAGTACAGATTAACTTTGTTCTCGATAGTTTAGCAAAGTAACAACATACCTAATTGTATTTTTTAGTTATTAAATTTTATAAACAAACCTTTACAGAAGCAACACTTTATCTGTGTGAATATGTATATTAAGATATCTACATAATATGGATTTAAATGAGCGCCCGAAGCAACTTGGGCATTCTCTGTCCTGCTCATCTTTATAACAAGATATGAACATGACCTCTCTATCTACAAAGGGTAGGTGGAAACCTACCCTTTGTAGATAGAGAGGTCATGTTCTACCATTAGAACAGAACTTCCTATCTTCCGATAGAACAGAACTTTCTATCTTCCGATAGAACAGAACTTTCTATCTTCCGATAGAACAGAACTTTCTATCTTCCGATAGAACAGAACTGTCTATCTTCCGATAGAACAGAACTTTCTATCTTCCGATAGAACAGAACTTCCTATCTTCCGATAGAACAGAACTCTGTTCTAATAGTTGTTGTATGGGTAGAACTATACGTCATACAGACAGGTAAACAACTATTCAAAACCAAGGAATATTTACATAACAAAGAAGGAAACGTTTTTCCATCAAATATCTAAAAGAAGAGAGCCACGGAAACTGTACAAGCACAGGCGACGGGTTAGCAACGTTTTTGTAACTTAAGTGTGTTCCGTGTATAAATAATAGAACACCTCGGGTTTTCCTTCAAGTGCCGCATAACACGATTACAAGGATATATTTGTGGGTATGAATATTCTATACATTGACAATATGTTACTGAGAAATTTACGCAACGGTAGGTACTAATGTTGAGTGTGGAGTGTAGTGACGACTCGAGGAAGGTAACTGGCAGAACTGGATGAAAATAGCTGAAGATCGGACTCTGCGGCACTTAAAGAGGTCTACGTCCAGCAATGGACGAATACGGGCTGATGATAATGATGTATGTTGCTCTTATTTCAATATCTTAAAGTGAAGTAGGTAGGAATGTTAATCTTGTGCATCATAATAATAAACCATTAATTAATTATTCACTTAATTATAGACCTCGTATGAAGATGCCTGTAGAGTATGAACTACTGACCTTACTCTTCAAGACTCGAGCACGCTAACCTACTAAAAATTTGTTCATTGTTACCCGACTGCCGAAGGAGGGTTATGTATTTGACGTGTATGTATGTCCGTTCGTTACTACTCAACGGCTCAACCGATTTAGATAAATGATACCTCATTAGATTTGTCTTCTGGCACGAGTGACACTGGATACCTAAAAAATCAAAATGGCGGATTTTATGCCCTTTAATGTGCGGGGTAATTTTGAAAATAATATAATTTAAATAATATGGTTTAACGTACACCAACGTTGACCGTACTATTTCTTAGTAACCGGTGAAGAAGCGCAAAACAAATATAGGCGATCACAATAGGTCGCGAAATTGGTTTAGCTGCAAAACCTACATTAGAAAGAACATTATCGACCCACTAATGTTGCCCTCACAATTTCTAAAAAAGAAACCATATAATAAAAAGTCCTGCAGTAAAACTAATTAACCGTATCACCTGGCTCGCTCGATAAAGCGCTGGTCTAATTGCAATTAATTAAACGAAAGCCTTTGTATCGTCCGTGATGAAAATATAGACTTTAGTCTTTAGGATCCAACCGAGAATCCTTGTTCGACGTACTTTGATAAGAAAAATATTCTGCAACAAAATTTTCTTTATGAGTGGATTTTCTATTACTCTTTTCCATGAAATTACTTAATGGAAAATGGTAATAATTATTCTTGTGGTTGCTGTACTTGAATGACACAATGTTTTAATTTAAATTGATAATGTGTATTCAGATTAGTACCCAAAATCCTTTGTTAGTATAATAACTATCTGTGATCCAATTTTAGCCGAATGTGGCAAACAATAATACGGCCCGCCTGATGGTAAGCGGTTACCGTAGCCTATGGACGCTTGCAACACCAGGGGTATCACTCGCGTGTTTCCGACCCTAAAAACCTCTTAGAGGTTTATGGGAGATTCACTGCGCCGACAGTTTGAGGGAATATTCCTCTTGCTGCCAGCTCAGCGCATCTTTAGAAGGAGCTATAGCGACCTTACTCACTGCAGGAATACAACACACAATAAAGTGTGTTATTTGGCTGCAGTTTTCTGTAAGGTGGAGGTACTTCCCCAGATGGGCTGCTACAGATTTGAGCCATAAATGGCTGTGTCCTACCTCTCTTAAGTAATAATATAATAATAATAATAAAAAAATTATTTCATAAAAACATGAGCACATTGCAACTGTTTACGTGTGTGTTGATAGTTAAGTTAGTCAGTCATCTGTTCCTTTTATAGATATTATACACATGTGTGCGATCGTCATCATCAACCCGTTTACTGTCCCACTGCAAAGTACGAGTATTCTCTCAGGAAGATTATCTCTCTTTTTTTATTAATTTCAATAGAATTGCCATGCAACTACACATCAAGCTGCATCATTCTCATTACTATTCACAACAATTGTTACTGTTACCACACATATTTTTTAAAAAGAGTATCTATGGAGTTTCTTGCCGGCTCTTCTCCATAAGACCCACTTTTTTTTGGAACCGTGCAACTAATTTAACGTTTCAAAAGTACCTATTTATATGGTCTAATTGAAATAAAAATATTATGAATTTTGAATTGAATTTTGAATGATAACATGATGCGGCTTGGAAGTCTTCACATGCTATTGAGAAAATCTTTCAGCCAGTAGCCACACAAGGTGCACCATACAATTTAAACTAATTAACCTACTAATTATAGAATATCTCAAATAATACTTATTTTATTTACCAATAAATTTAATCGGCAGAAAATAACAAAATGCGCTTGTGAAGCTTAAAGGGCTCCAATAAAAAATAAAATCAGCTCCATTTTTCACGGGAATAATAGAAGGATTTTGACTGAAAAGCAATTTGGATTATTTATTACGGGTTCGGCGCGTCATGAATGTGTTTTGTTAGTGTGCGTGCAACACACACTATTTGAAGACACGTTGCATTTTGACACATGAATTGAGAAAAAGAAAAAAGTCTGTTTTTTTTTAAATCAGTCCAGTAGTTTTTGTAGTTTTTGAGTTTACTCATTACAAACATACAAAAATTAAAATCTATTCTCTTTATAATATTAGTACAGATTTCCAGAATAGGACATAAAATTTTAGTTTTAACACGTTCATCATGTTTGTTAAATTCAAATTTAATGTAATATTTTGTTGTGTGCATGTTGTGGCTAATGGTCATTCAATGTTCTTCAACCCGCAACCCAAATCAAATGAGTTTTCACATTACGGGACACCTATTTAAAAATGGAGAATGAATATTATGAAAAATGTATGTTAGGTTAAAAATATAATTTTAACACATTGTTCAACTAATTTATCAATTTCAATAACTAATTTTATTTGTTTTATTATAGCTATATAGATACAGATAGTAATGAAAACAATGAAATAAGGCCAATTACAAGTTTTTCTACACAACATAATATTATATACGCTGTTTTATACGTTAAGTGGGTGTTTTTAAAGTTTTTAAACTGATTATGAATTAATGCATTACTTATCCATACCGCCAGTTTTATTAGTAGGTACTGAAGCTGAACTATTTTTTTTTAATTGTTATCTTAAATTATTATCTACAACTCATAGACAACCAAAACTATTCTAGGTACAATCCATTTAATAACATGGATACTGGTAAAAAAACCTTTTAACTAGCAAGTATACCATTTTAATAAAATATTAAACAAAATGAAACATTTATAAAATTAGTTTAGTTTTAATTAATTTACGTCAGTATCAGGATTCGGGTCGTTAATTTAGAGCGGTGACCTAAAGGACACTCTCTGACTTAATTTCGGCTCTAGTAATATAGTCATGTATATAATTAAGAGTATTATCATATTCAGATTATGAAAGCAAAGATACTTTAGTGTAATTAATCTAGACGTCAAAGATATGTCTACGCATTTTAAGTAACAAAATGTTGACGTTCTCATTGAAGAGGTAAGCAACCTTTAAGTTGATGTTACTTTATTAAAAGCTTTCACATGTCAAAATTGTGAATTTATTAAGTTTTTTGAAAAAGGTATTTTATATAAACCAAACTTTTTAGACTTTGTACAGAAAATATCATATATCTCATTCAATCCGAAACATATTACTAATTGAGACTTATTCCACATAGTAAAATGAGATTGACGCAGTGGCTCAACAATCAGCTTCTGTACTATGGGTCGCTGATTTTATTCCCACGTCCGTTCTGGGTCTGCGTGTTTTGTTAATGTGAGAATTTGTGATTGTAAATGCACCCATGAATGAAAAAGGGGGCGAGCTAATTGCCATCAACCGGGCTGCTACTGGAAATTTCACAGAAAACCCCAACAACGTTTTACACGAACCGGGAATCGAAGCCAAGACGTCTATCGTAGCAGTCGCATTAACGACTACTACTTACACTAATAAGAGAAAGAAGAAGTATTGAATACGATTCCAATTGTCAAAAAATTGGGTTTGACAAAAAATATCGTACCTACCTCTGCATTTTATTTTACACACCTTTTACGATACATCCATATTTTATCTTTGCGGTATAAAAATCACATTCGATTTGGTGTAACATCGAAACCAGATTTTATTACGCAATCGATCGATCGTATTTATCTGGCGCCGTAAACTATTTTCTAACAAAACAAGAAACGTGATAGGTACATAGGGTTAATTTCTGCGCTTTTAGTGTTCTATTGGAGACCTATAAGTATAATGTGCGGCACAAGTGGCCACATTGTGGTTTTAGTAAATAGGAGTTTGACATAACTAGGTGTATCCACTAACCTAACAGAATACAAAAAAAGGATTATTCGCAATAGGAACAACCCTCTGGAACCGTACAACTATACTATTTCATTTTTTTTGTTTTTTTTTACTACCTACAGTGGCAGACGAGGAAGCGGCCCACCTGATATCGCTCTTTTTATGCTTCGTTTGAAGAAGGAAATGTCATAGCGCACTTGCAATTACTTCTAAAAGCTTAATTGAAATAAGAACATTCGAACTAGCCAGGGGGGCTAGACAAGTTGCATTCTGACATTCGAATCGACAAACAAAATGTATGGAAATGACATTAATGACAGCCCGATTTGTCGAAAGCTTGTGTCATTTCCATACATTTTGTTTGTCGATTCGAATTTCAAAATGCAACTTGTCTAGCCCCCCAGCATACCCTTGAACAACCTATAGAAGCTGTCACAAATGACATAAGCACGATGCTGTTTATGTGTTCATTTCCACACACGCAAATGTGTGCTTCCAAAGTAAACGAAGTTTGACACATTCCATAGCTTGTAGTAAGTAGGGCTGCCTTAGTGTGGATATGTTAACATAATATGTAAGACTGAATTTCACGTTCGTTTGCCCACTGACCCTAGATTAAAGACATCGTATAGTGTACCTATCGAAGAGGTCGAAATTGGCCATTGCATAATTATTATATAGTAGTATTTAGTCTATTGTATGCTTATGAGATCTGAACAAGAAATCCTACTACGGGACTTTAAAAAAAATGAGATACCTACTGGCAACTTTTTATAGTAGACCGAGTGTCGGCATTATGACAGTGATTAGGAGAGATAAGAGGTAAGGAAATGAACGATATCTCCTTGCGATGAAAGTCGACGGCTGACGGAAACAGATGACTGTCTACCTGTCGATGTACTCGTAGTGAGAGTTGTGTAATCGATAACAGCATCCTTTCTTGTATAGATGAGCTTATCGTTATCGATATAAAAGAATGTTTCCTGCAAATCCAAGACTTCTGTTACTGAAGATCGAGTAATATATTTCATATTTGATACATTCCATCACATAGATATTTTTTATTTGATACATTACATCACATAGTCTTATAGAACATTACATGGAAGTTTTGACGATAAAGTAAAAGTAAAATTGTTCACTACAAGAGAATAAATTTTCCCATTGGGTAGGTACTATTTTCTATGTATTTTGTAGATATTTACTTGGGTAGTCATGATAGTAACAAAGTTTGACATGCTAGTTCCATGGTAGAGTTTATAGATTTCAACTTGCTACTATCCCAGTACAGTACTTTCGCTTCATCTCTATTTATGAAGTTCATGCATGATCTTTTTTGAGAACATACGCAATTTTACTGTGATACATTTGCCAAGTTAACCCTTCCAACTTTTCCATCTTTTCTGCAAAAGAATTCTTGTATATTCAATAGCAAAACAAAATTTTAAATGCATGGCATATTACAAATGGCACTCGACCAAGTTGAATTGAAAAATGTGTCATTATAAACTCATTACAGGTAACATTGACATACAATATGCAACATCTACCAGGCAAAGTTGCCATTTGCATTGTAACTTTTGTAGTGTAAACACTTTAGCTTCCTTCTTCAATGTGGGATTTTTTTATTCTCCTATAAAATATTCAATGACTCACGCATTTTGATTTATATATTTATTAACATAGAAAACCTACAGCGAAACAAACAAGTAAAAACAATAAAATAGAAACAGTAGGCCAATTACAGGCTTTCGTTGCGCTTACGTCAACTGTGCTATTGAGGTTTCTTTGGTCACGTGTTATTACTAACGCAATGTCAGTGCACATTAGTAAATTTGTGCCTAGCTCTTTAGAGAATACAATACAAGAACAAGATAAAAGTAACACAACAAACCATCACGCCTGTATTCCCCGAAGGGTTAGACAGAGGTGTTTTAGGTCCTACGTAATAGGTGGTGAGCCTATTGCCATCAACCGGGTACAAATCCATCTCCGAGCTACTACTGGGAATTTCACAGAAAAAGCAAATAACAAGCGTAGCTGTCGCGCTTGGGACCACTAGACCAACGAGGCAGATAATATAATATTAATATATTATTATCTTAATAACCATACTTTTTAGTAGCACATTTGTTTAAAATTTAAAAATGGAAATGCAAACAAAATTAATGTGGCAGATTTTCGGAAAAAAGTAAATCTAAAATATACGAGACCGGCCGCGGCTGCTAAGCGAATGAATAAAGTGTAAAAATGCCACATTTTTAACGCCGAGCTCGGAGCTCACCTAACTCGTCCTCTTTTCTCAATCTCTTATTTTAGGCGAAGCGATACAGTAAACTGTACGAGATTCGCACGAAATGGGCGAATCGACAACTTCATTAATTTTAGTATTTATTTTTTGCATGCGACATTTCAAATTAGGCTATATTTTATTTGTGACACGAACACACTGTTAAACTAATCGCTGATATAATTTTATTGTTGTGTGTCAAATTTTTTACATTCCAGCTGATGCTTATTATGATAGGTTTTCCAGCAGGTTATAGAATAGGTTTATAAATGAGGTGGTTAACTTAATGATGGTCGGCACATTTCGTATGTTACTAGCAAGTAGGTACATTATTTTGAATACTAACTTAACTATGAAAGACCTAAATGAATGGGTGCGGGGAGACGAGCTGCAGTGTACCTATAGTTTCTTATACAGATTATTATTTACATATCACACGCCGACCGAGTCAAAAAGTCAATCCATTTTCGTTCCCGCATCGCTCCGTTCGAGCTACAGCCGCCAGAGGGCGTCACCTTAATGTCGCACAAAACTGGGTCACCACAATTATACCTCAGAAGCAGCTTGACACGGTTTAATTTATCTAACAAATTAATTCACTTTCACTTGCAAACGTTTGATTAATATCTTAATGTACACTGTAAAGCAACTCTCTTACACCGCCATGAAACTCTTCATGGATATCTGAAGCTAATATTTATGTATCCAGATTTGCATTTCGTAATTATAAATGTCAGTTTTATAATTTACAAACATTGCGCGAGGGGTTCGCCCGCGTGTTCTGGGTATCTTAGGAGGTAGCTTAGAATCAGGAGACGGACATAGGATACTTTTTATCCCGTTCCCGTGGGATGTGATATAAATAAAACATGGTAAACAAAGCCATGACAGCTTGTTCACAAACTTCAGCAATCCGATGGAAAGTACTAGGGTAGCATAAGCTGTACGAAGATAGTAGGTACTGGTTTTCGTCAAGGCGGGCGTGTATGACGTTGACGTTCTGAGAGACTTCGGAATACGAGTACTAGAGTTGCATAAAACGTGGCTGGTTACGGTAATATCTACCCGTGTGAAGTCGGGATGGGCCACTAGTTTCTTATAAATTATAGCTCACGTTACTCGGTAAAGATATAGCTTCAAATCGGTCCAGTAGTTTCGGAGCCTATTCAAAGCAAACAATCAATCAGATCTTTTATAATATTACATCGGCTAAGGATTCTTGTAGGTCAGCCGAGGTGCCCTTGTGTAGTTAAGGGCAATTTTACAGGGCTTAATTAGAATTTGACAAGTTAGGGCTTTAATCGACTAAATTGGGTGCTCTGTTAGTGAAAACCCTAATTGATCTAGTGTTTGTACGAGCTGTTTGGAATTTCTAGCGATTTTGAAGTCTGTAATCTATTTTTTAATTATTAGTTACATTGATGGACTAAAATAAAGTTCTGTAAAAACTATACAATTACTTATTAGGTTCAAATATTTTTCGTCTGTATAAAGATAATGTCAAGCACTAACGCGGTAGACAGAGAGAAGTGGAAGTAGATTGGGGATGTTTTGGCCTTCAGGATTTTATAAGTAAACTTTTTTTCTAATGTTAGAGTATATTAATATAGGATAATATTATTTAAATCTTATCTATCAGTACAATCAAGTTTGAACTTGTTAATAACAATCAACGATGGGTATGTAGGTAGGTAGGGTGGGTAGAGGGTATAGGTAATCGACAAATCGATAAATTGCATCAGTCGGGTATAATATTATGCGGTCGTTATTTCCGTTACCTAGACATAATTCCAATATACTATTGAAAATTTCATTAAAAAACCCTAATAACACTTAGCTTGACCTGGAATTCGAACCCACAACCTCGAACGCAGCAGTCGACATCACGACTGTAAAGCTAACGAGAAAGTAACCAACCTTTTTTAAATGAGTATGCTCCTGAGTTGCCAGTTACATACCATAATGAACATTAGCACTCTAAAAGCATTTTTTTCTTCCAAGCGCACTTTTCCCCCTCTTTTATTCGTTCATTGTACGTTTATACGCTGTATAAAAGTTCCGTAAAGTAAAATATTGCGAACATTACGCACTGGAGTTACACTTACAAATGGATGAGCGATGTCTCTTGTCTTGCTTCGTAATTTTACTGTGGATTTATTTGTGTACGCGTTGTTATTTACATAGCACCCCGAGGCCTTTATTTATGTACTTAGTGAGTGAGAGAAACATTAAAAGCAAAGTTATAAATTTATAAAGAACTAGCTTCCCGCCAGCGGCTTCGCCCTTGATCTTGGTCTTGATAACTTTTCCCCCCGTTTTTGCAACATTTTTCATGGCTCCTATTAATCGTAGCGTGACGATAAATGGGCTATCTAACACTGAAATAACTTATCAAATCGGTCCAGTAGTTTCGGCGCCTATTCAACATACAAACAAACGAATTTTTCCTTATGATATTTTCTTTATGATATTAGTATAGACTAATTGTTTCCAGCGATTTCACTCGCATCTGATCTGACATTTTTAAATAAAAATCAGCACATGTCGTTGCTAAGGATGCAATTTATTTCCTTGCTAAGCTTTATGGAAATCGGTTCAGTGGTTTATACGTGAAAGAGTTACTTATTTTCACATTTTATAATATTTGTATGGATAAACCCTGGGCAGTTAGCTGCCATTTTACTAGCCTTAAGTATGCACCATTCTTGTTACTCCAAAAAATTTTAATATACTTATTTAAAATTCAATTCACAAACAATAAGTCCGACCATACAATAAATAAATATTAAACAAAATAAACGTTTAAAAATAACGTCTGTATATGTTTGCAGTAGAATATAAACTAACCCTAAATGTAAACTCCAGAAATTAAACTAGTTTGACTCAAGTAACGCGTAGCAAATTAACTAATCCGTCATTCTAACCAAAATGTCGTAGGATATTAACATCTGATGCTACGGCGTAGTTGACGTAGGCATGACATCATCGTGTCAGCTACGCCGTAGCAAGCGCCCAAAATTGACTGTATCCAGCTATAAACACAACG
The DNA here is from genome assembly GCA_946251955.1 of Acronicta psi. NCBI lineage: Eukaryota > Metazoa > Arthropoda > Insecta > Lepidoptera > Noctuidae > Acronicta > Acronicta psi. The sequence goes on along the minus strand of OX276477.1, from coordinate 5,539,380 downwards.
ATGAATAATGCGCTTCAAGAATACGAAATATTAAGTCAACTTAATTATTTAGTTAATAGTCCTTAAAAACGGTGCTAAATGGAATGCCGAAATCGACTTTTTTAGTATCGATTTTAGAGTGATCGAGTAATTCGATTAAAGAAAATACAGCACTATCTAGTCTTAATCTAAGCTGAACTCGTATTATGGTTACTAGACAATGGATATGATGCTTAAATACTTCATTTTGTAAATACATACTTAAGTATATTGATCACATAGATATTTGAGCACTTTATAATATTTTTTGGGATATTTTACATAGGACTATCTAGACTCAATCTAAGAAGAGCTTGTATTATGGGTACTCGACAATGGATATAATGCTTAAATATTAGTGTGGGTGTACATTAGTACACCTCTGCCTAACCCTTCTGGGAATACAGGCGTGATGGTATATTATATGAGTAAAAAAAATTACCTTTTAGTGTTGTAAAGAAGATCGTAGACACATTTCTAATCCCTTCCTTTTGAGTGAACATTAGAAAATTGAATCGTTATTGTCAAATCGCTTGGAAATCCATTGAGACCTAAGATTACTTGCAATAAAACTGTCTAATACAACAAAGTTTATCTAACAGTATATTAACATATTTAGCAGAATGTAAATAGTGTCAGTCTGTTTATAAATCGGTTGGTTGTTTGATATATTAGGTAAATAGATTGGTGTTTGATAATACTCAATACGAATTCACAATGTGTGATATTAACTTTATGAATTTATAATAACTACATCAAAACATTCATAATATGGACATGAATATTAGTTTTATAGAGCCAATTAGAGTTATTTCGACAATAAAAAGTAATTCTCTACTATACTATGATTTGTGATTTCATTGTTTGTTTACAATAGGCTCCGAAACTACTGTACCGATTCAAAAACGTATTTTACCATTAGCCACTCACACGTCCCGACCTAAAACGTATTATACCGTTGTCCGTCCGGCTTCGCGTGGCGCTGATTCGGTTCGTACCGCGCTCGCATGTTGTAACAAAAAACCTTTATAACTTCTTATCTATAATACCTAGAGTAAAGACAAATACTACGAAAAATTGCTAGAAGACTACAGATTAAATCTATGTATTTTTTAAGATCTGAAAATTTAATTTAGTAAGCTATATCTTTACCGAGTAACATAGGGTATAATTTATAAGAAATATCCAAATCACGCGGGCAGAGCAGCTGGCGAAAAACTAGTAATTTATAAAAAGATAAGGTTCTGGGTACGGGTTTTCTAAAAAAAATCTCAGAAGCAGTAAGTAGGAACATTTTTTCTTTTTAACCCCCGACGCAAAAACGACGGGGTGTTATAAGTTTGACGTGTCTGTGTGTGTGTGAGTGTGTGTGTATGTGTCTGTGGCATCGTAGCTCCCGAACGGATGAACCGATTTTGATTTTGTTTTTTTTTATTTGAAAGGTGATTTAGTCGGGAGTGTTCTTAGCTATGTTTGATGAAAATCGGTCCAAGATTGCCGCCGCTACAAAATAGCGATTAACACATATCTTCACAACTCTCTCAATATGGGTATCAAATGAAAGGGCTTCAGTAGAAGAATACTATACACTATCATAAATTTCAAATCCAAGATGGCCGCAACCACAAAATGGCGAATTGCATTTCGTGTCGGGGGTTTTCTAATTTTTTAATATATTTTAATAGAACCTGTGATGATTCTTATGCGACTGTAATCCGGTTTATTGATTGAGTTTTAGAGAATTAGAGCCACTGCCTTAATATTATAATCTAAGTGTAATTTTACTCCTTAAAAACAAACGACAAATCAGCAATGAAACTTCAGATAAAGAATTAATATTCAAGTAATAAAAACGTCGAATAAAATAACGATAAGAACATATCAACAAAAGATCTCGGTCAAGCGATGTCAACCTATCAGATAGGTTGAAAGCAATTAAAACTGTCTCCGAAGTTTGTTCTTAAAGTCGGTGCTAAATGGAATACTGAAGTCGACCTTTTTAGTATCGACTTTATAATGATCGAGTCATTCGATTAAGATAATACAGCACCATCTAGTCATAATCTAAGCAGAGCTTGTACTATGGGTACTAGAGAATGGATAGGATGCTCAAATACTTCATTTTGTAAATACATACTTATATTGATCACATAAATATTTGAGTCCTGAAAATGTTTTAGTTTTATTAATACAATTAGTAAAATGCTTCTGAAAAATCGCGTTATTTTACGGAGAGATCAAGCGTTTTGATCTCGAGCAATAAATCCTATTTATGATGAATATTTTACTTTTATTTCAAAATGTCTACTTTGAAAATTATTCTTCAAATCAATTCGTTAACGTAAGCTATTTTTATACATAACATTTATTACTTTGACCGCTGACTTTCGATAAATAATCCTAATTCTGCTACTAATATTATAAATGTGACAATTTTTATTAAAATTTCAATGTTTAAGTGTCAGGATTTTGACGAATTTGGCTGATGGAGCTGGCTGGCTAGATTAACACATAGGTAATACAAAAACTGAATTCTGCGTACACGAAGTCACGGGCAGAAGCAGTACTCATTATAAACTCAAAACCCACTTCACTACCTTACAGTCCCGCTCCCAAAATGACACAAAGAACTTTAATTTCCTTAAAAACTATCCTCTTCTATAGTAAAAATACCTCGTGAAACTAGAGCGGTAATTTATTATATTACCGCGGGGATTACCAAGTTATTTTAATTAAGGTCACTATTTCCTTGCTTCAGAAGAAAATTGCTTCTACTAATCCTTTGGAAGTTAAACAACGTCTTAAAAAGTAAGAAGCTATTTCAGAATGACGGTTTATGCAGCGTTCGTCTGTGTTTTGAAAGAGAAGAAGAAGGTAGTATGAATATGAAACGGTGTGTAAGATTTTACAAAGTTAGTTATTTTGATATAAAATACTATACATTACACAATATTGGCACAATATTGAACATATCTTATCACAAATAATACATGTACTTCCAAAAAAAAATTGCTTCTACTAATCCTTTGGAAGTTAAACAACGTCTTAAAAAGTAAGAAGCTATTTCAGAATGACGGTTTATGCAGCGTTCGTCTGTGTTTTGAAAGAGAAGAAGAAGGTAGTATGAATATGAAACGGTGTGTAAGATTTTACAAAGTTAGTTATTTTGATATAAAATACTATACATTACACAATATTGGCACAATATTGAACATATCTTATCACAAATAATACATGTACTTCCAAAAAAAAATTAATGTTCATGATTTTTTTTTAAATAAATGTACTTACCTAATTGTATAGTATATAATTATACATATTATATCGGTATATAATTTGACGGCCAAATATTTTTAACTATAAGTCCCATTTTTTGGAATCATCAATCGCAATTTTCCATCAAGTGGTCGCTGTAACATATTTTATGTTTTCACTTATTAAAATATCGGTGACAAAAAAGATTCACTAAAAAATCTGGTAGCCATGTGAGATTCTACTTGAGACGTAAGTACACTCACTAGCACAATCATTTAACCGCACTAGCGTCCATTAAATGCTATGCCATTAGCCACTTACCACGAAACCTACACCAAACGATTCTTCACGTTCAAAGAGCTGTATTTTCAACTGCCGTCGGTCTAAATCACGAGCCAAGTTTGTCATTCGCAAAGTTACGGGCCGAGACGTCGACCTAGAAACGGTACACTTACGCAGACAAGTTTTTCAATAAGAGCCTTTTGAGCACACGGTGATGGGAAAGTTTGTTTACACGTCCCTAAACGTGCTACTACTTGTAATTGGTGTGATAATGGCAGCTGACACCTTTTAGGATAGATGTCAAAGAGGCCCGAAAGAAAATCGAAGGGTCGGGAAACATTAACAATTTTATGACAAATCTTACGAAATGTTACATAAATGATACTATCATGCCTGAATCTTGAATGGGTTTAGGCAGAAGAGTATTGATACACCAATAATACACCGGTATGTTTTAGATCCTACGTAATATGAACGAACGGAGTTCCGAGCTGCTGAACTGAACTGAAAATGATGTACAGAAAAATCAATTGAGCTCAAATAAAAAAGAATTCAATAGACTATAGGAGTCTTACAAAATATAAGTAGTGAGATATTATGGATGTTGCTAAAAATATGTAGTAGTTTCAAGAAAACTATAAAAAAGAGCTTTGTAGATACTTGACTCGAATTCAATAAAAATATACTTTTATATACAGACATAAGACGCAAATCTAAATCTACCTACTTTGTTACAATTCTAAAACCTACAAAAATACCTAGAAAATAGTCCTGAGATATTCCGCCCATAAAAGCTTTGACAGCGCGGTATATATTCGAAAACAATATGGCTTCCAGGTCACAACTTTAATATTAAGAAGTGTACCATAAGTGCAAACATAAAACGGCGTTATTATGTCGTACGAAACAAAAGTCGAAACATTTTCCTCAGCCATAAAGTATTAACCTAAATAACAAGCTTGTACCTTTCGAGAAACTTCGAGAGAGCTCATCGAAGCTTCTAGAGTTTTGTGGCATCTTCATCAAACTTATGATGTGCCGCAGGATTACTTGATGATGTCGTGAAAGTTTTATCTGGTATTAAAAATATATGTTTGTAGTAAATATTATGAGTTTAGAACCGGTCAGTCAATTTTCAGAATTAACCTAAACTTATAACGATCCTAAGAGTGACTGCTACGCTCGAGGTAGTGAGTTTGATTCCCAGGTCAAACAAAGTATTTTTCTATGTTTATCAGTAACAGCTCGAAGTTTGGATTTGAGCCCGGTTAATGGCAACAGACTCGACAAACTGTGGGCGTAGGTACATAGAATAAGAATAAGAATAAGAAAGAATAAGAAAATTTTATTTGTTAAAACATGAGTATACACACTTAAGCATAGGATGTTACAAAACATAATTTTTGAGATCGTCATGTTTAGCCTTTGCGGCGTACAAACTATTCAATTTACATATATATATTTTTTTATATCATTAATATTAATTACGGTATTTATGACAATTTTTATAACAATTTTTATTAAATTACATTGTTTTAAATCCATCAATCATCATCATCATCAATTTTAATCATTCAGTACATAAAATAAACAAAACAAATAAAAATAAAAAAATCAACCTTCATCAACTTTATTAATCAGGAACTCGTTAATATTGTAATAAGCTTTGTCTGCTAGGAATTTAATTAATTTTTTTTTTAATATATCAATGTTTTGTTCCTTCCAGAGCTTGGGAATTTTATTGTAGATTTTTGGCGCCATGCAAAATATGCTTTTGTGCATTAGAGTGGTATTTGATGTGTGTAGGCAAAGTTTATTATTTTCCCGTCTGTTGCGAGAGACTACTTCGGACATGCTTGCAAATAAATGTGGATTACTTTTTACAAATATGGCACTTTCTAAAATGTAAAGACAAGGGAGTGTTAGGATTTTATATTTCCTAAAATACGGTTTACAACTGTCAGTTACTTTTAGTTTAAACATTGTCCTAACACATCGTTTCTGAGCTTTGAATACGAGTTCCCTATTGGTCGAATTACCCCAGAAGATAACACCATATCTAAGGCTGGAAGAGACTAATCCATGATAGGCTGTAAGAAGGGCATCGACGTTAAGTACTGGAACCAATTTATGAATTGCGTAGGAAGAATTACTAATTTTTTTTGTTAATGTCTCTGTATGTGCTTTCCAATTTAATTTTTTGTCTATTATAATACCTAGAAATTTTGCAGTATCAACTTCATTAATATTTTTGTTATTATAGTGTGTTTTTATGTTGGACATAGTAGTTCCTCTTTGCATAAAGTGTATAATATTTGTTTTGTCCAGATTTATGTTTAAATTGTTATTTTGGAGCCATTGTATCATTGATCCAAGCGATTCGTTAATGTCCTCGTTATATGTTTCTTTGTTTCTGCATGGTATGGTGATGGTGCTGTCATCGGCAAATAACGTCATATACTGTTTAGTGCTTTTTGGTAAGTCATTAATGTATAAAATAAATAACAGGGGACCTAAGACACTACCCTGAGGTACGCCATACTTGACAATACGTACCGATGATTTATATGTTTCTTCATATTTGGTGAGTGCATTTATAGAACTTATCTCTGTGTATTGTTTTCTGTTGCTAATATATGATTCAATAAGATTCAAAACGTTACCACGAATACCGTAAGCTTTCAATTTATCTATCAAGATGTCATGGCGGACATAGTCAAATGCCTGCGTCATATCGCAGAATATTGTGCTAACAGGGGTTCTTTTATCGACATTTGTTATTACTTTATACATAAAGTCGTATACAGCCATATTTATTGTTTTGTTTTTGCGGAATCCCTTCTGTTCATCCGTAAGTATACTATTTTTCTCTAGATAATTGTTTAGTTGTTTATATAGGTGTTTTTCGAAAATTTTTGAAATTATACTTATGAGAGAGATTGGTCGATAGTATTGCATGAGTTCCTTATTTTCTCTTTTAAATAGTGGCTTTATAATTGATATCTTTAGTGCTTCAGGAAAAATACCCGTGGTAATACTAAGATTGATTATATAACTTAGGTGTGGACTGATTTCCGCAGCGACTGATTTGATGACTTTAGTTGAGAGGCCGTCATGTCCCACGCTATTTGTATTTTTTAAAGAATTTATTATATTCATTACGTCTATTGGGAGACATGGAGCCAAAAAAAATGAGTTCAATCTATTTTCTATAAGAGACGTAACTTTTTTACCAGAGTCTTTAATAGGGATGATTTTATCGATGAAGTAAGCATTAAATGCATTTGCTATATCTATAGGATTAGTAATGATGTTGTTATTCACCTTAATTTTTCTAACAATGTATCTTGGTATTTTATATTTTGAGGTATTAATTAAATTCCAAGTTGTTTGCCAAAACCATACCTCTGCCAAAACTTTGAATTCATTAATAACACACCCAAATACCTACCGCATTTATTACAAGTAGTTCGCATGTCCGCCCCCTATCGGGGGTGGAGATCGGGCTCTTAATTAAGAAAGTCAAGCGTCCGGATGGTTGCTTACACCCCTCGTCTTATCGCACCACCCTATAATTGGAGTGACGTCAACCATGACACACTACATTCATTGATGAATGATAAAATTTTCTACCTCTTTCAGGATTATATTCGCTGATTTAAAAACGGGAACTTGTTTTTACTCCTGACACAAACAGAAGGGACAACATGACATACCTACATTCATTGATGAATGATAAAATTTTCTACCTCTTTCGGAATAAATACGCTGATTTACAAACGGGAACATTTTTTTACTCCCGACGCAAACAGAAGGGATGTGTTCAGCCATTTGAGGTCTTCAAATGGCTGAACACAACCCTTCTGTCCTCTTGTCATCTCCTTTTTTTCATTTAATAAAGGGAAGTGAGCAACTTCCATCAGTTACTTCAATTATAACGCAATAATTTAGTAAACTTAATCTGATGCTGCAGGGATTACTTATTTTTTACCACTTCAAGCATGTCAGTAAGCAATGAGCAAGACCTTTTTGGGAATATACTCCATCGAACCAAAAATGCAAATGCGAGAATTGTGTCAATCATAATCAGAGATCGGCGTAGGTAGTGCTATTCACGGGAATTAGTGACCGTTAACTTAACATGGATATGCCGTCTAAATCCCGGCATACATGTTACATACTAATTTATATCACATTGACAAGCAATTGTAAAGTAATTGTAGTTGTACACATGACGACATATCATGCCACCTGTTTCGGGTATAATCAGACCTACCTATTGACCAGTAAGTAATATGGCAAACAGCACTGTGCAGGACCAGTTAAACCAGAAAGAAGTAGTCTGATATGACGCAGTGCATATTCATGGTATCTTTAACAGTATAACTTCATTCACATCAACATTCCGAAAAACATTCCCGTGAACCCCGAAAAACCCGGGACATGTCCATATTAACATAATCATTCAGGGTCATTGACCGAAAATAGCACTACCTACGCCGATCACTGATCATAATAGACTCATAAAAACAAAATGTCAGCAAACGATTTAAGAACCTCCTAGTTGATTAAAAATTTACAAAATTCTAAATTAAAGTAGTGGATTTATTTGAATTCTTATTAAAAACAAGGAATTGTGATGGAGAAATGAAATAGGTACGTAGGTACCTTTAAGTTATACAAGAATTTTTTGATCAGCAGATTGATTTCTACCGAATAGAAATAAAAAATATACCTACTAATGAAATACAAAGTTTATTGAATAATTAGAAACTAGATAAGAAATAAAAGATTATAGAAATGCATGGCGAAAGCATGAAAATAATTATTGTATAGTGTCAATAATAAATAATTAATTAGATATGTGAACTGTGAAATGGCTTTTTTCTCATTGAGGAAAAGTCAGAGAATACTTCTTCAATTTCATTTTTGATAAGCTATTTTATAGTTAAAGATATTTATGAACGTCACCAAGAGCTTAAAAGGTTAGCTGTATCAATTTCGTTTATCGTATCTCCTGTTTCAATAAGTAAACTTTCACCCCATTCCAAATTGATATTGAAATTATTCTGAACTTCAATATTACCTTTGTTTGCAAGAATGGAATATCTATAATTGGCAAACGGCGACCAGAAAAAATTATAAGTGTCAAAGATTCAAGTTATAAATTCTGGAACTTTCCATAGGATTATTTTTAAACCTCTAACTTCAAGATTACACGACTTTTATTTCTTCAAGCACCCGCGTGGAACTCAGCTTCTAGATTCTTTTACTAGAAAAGTCCTTTGATCCTTAAGCCGTTGGTTCTTAGAGAAACGGTGTAATTTATAGTAACAATTTTATTAACTTTTTTACTTAATGGAATTGTTTTAAAGCACCGGTGGTGTTTTTCTTTCTTTGTTTAGTGCTGCCTCGACCTGTTGCAAAAAGTTTTTTTTTACATACCATTCCGTTATAAAATGTGTTTTGACTCAAGCTTGAAAATTATTACGTCATACTTGCCCTTATTTGATATGGCGAGAAGTTGATTTTTTTATCTTTACCTCATCGACATAAATAGTCCTAGAGTACTGATTTCTGACACTTAGCGAATACTAGACATTGAAATAAAACGACTTTTTACGGATTTACGTCGGGATTAAAATAATATCAATATACCGCGATAAAATCCAGAAAAAGTAGTTTTATTTCAATAGTCCTAAGGTATTATGCAATGAAACAAACTACTAAATAAAGCCTTCCAATCAATATCGTTGAATATTATTTCTGCTACACATAGACACATCATTATTTTATAAGGCGAGTTCAAGTTTGAAAAGTATCACTGGCTTGCCCTAAAACAAATCACCTTTTGGTTGACTATTTAGGCGAATGTTTATTTTGACACCAATATACATACAAACTATTCCTTTTAATGAAGCAGACTTATACTAAACAAAATGCCTGCAAAATTATCCCTCATCAAACAAGGGGAATTCAGACATTTATCTCTGGTACAAAATTAGGGGACTTGTAAAAACTAATTGGGATACGATGCAAATGACCACTTCAGGGGCGCTCAACCTCGGCCAGGCGTCACAAACTGTTCTCAATGTAAATGAAGCCAGACTGCTGCGAGTTCATCTACCGCCATTGGGAACAACAACAACATTTTTTTCTACATTTAGGCGCTAAGTATTTAGATTATACCAACCAGCAATAAACTTTTTTTATTGTTGTAATAAATTGAGAAATAAGCATTTACGGTCCGCCTGATGGTATTCCGTGATCATATCCTTACAGCTATCGTTTATATTTTATAATTTACTTATATAGATTAACTACGGGTATCACAAAAAAATTTAACTCAAGTAACACCTAACTTAAGATTGCCAATAAGCTGTCACTTTTAATAAAATACAAAGAGCTTACTACTGCGCAAAAAGAATAAAATAAATCTAAACAAAAGACCTCCATCATTCCTAAAAGACAATTACATAATATCGTTATGTAAATAGCCACTTATGTGTAACTGTCTAACTTAACTCACTTGACCGATTTCGATAAATTAGGGTTCATTCGATTTGGCTCAGACACGCAACATTGGCAAAAGTAGGTTTGTCTACAAAAAGAATTGAATATAAAGATAAAAATAATGTCTAACGTAGTTAAAACAGTCTTATTAGCTACCCAATATGGTTTCAGCACAATGATATCGAAAAATAAGCCGCAATTAAATATAGAAAGAAAATCTTAAGACAAATAAATATTTCATTTTTATAACAAACAGTCAAAGGTATGGATTACAAAGATTTATAATGAGACTTGGAATTTAAGTAAATCATTATGATAACGCTATCAATTTAAATTGTTCTTAAAGCCGTCGGCTTACTTTGAAAATGGGATAAAATCAATAGATAGAATCCTTTGCACATGCATAATTCATCAGTGAAAAGTCTATGTAATCCAATTGAAATCTCTAACATTAAATCCATAATTTAAGGCACACTTGAGTATTACGCAAGATGTTCTAAAGATGGGTTAAAAATATTAATCCTATTGTAACTAACGAGGCCTGACATGCCCGCTGGAACAAATTTTAATGGAAATCATTGACTGCCTGCGCAGGAGTTATGAGAAAAATATATTTCGTGCCACGCATGTAAGCTTCGCTGTATGCAAATGGTGAAATAACATTATGGTATCATTACAGTCGCGTTTATACAACGTCGTCATGTAGCAAGGTGGGTCGACGCTGGACCGAGGCAAATGGCAATGTTTGATGGAGGCCTTTACCCAGCAGTAGGATATTTAAGGCTGTGGATGATAACGATGATGATTTGTACACTAAAAAACTAATGTCAGTTCCAATAATCCGATTCGGTAAATTATTTCACTGATAAAAAAACTTCATTATCTTTAAGTACTTTATTTACTACTTAATATTTTAATATAAAGTTCGCGTAAATATAAATATTTACGCGAACAATGTTGCTTTTATAAATTGGTTTTCATATCAATAGGTGTATCTAATAATAACCAAGCATGATTGCACATCACCCACGGGAAGAAAAATAAACGTAAGCATGTTCTTTAGCCAAAACAAGCAAAAAAAAAACATGTACACAGTTTCGCTCCAGAAATGTTCGCACAAATTTAACAGCAATACAGTGTTTACAAAAGAAGATAATGAACGGAAAATCTCACGCTGTAACACAGTATAATAAAGTTTGTACTCATAACGAAAGTTAATCCGATAAACCGGCGAATATCCGGAGTGGCATGTGAAAATGTTCATAGTTGCATCGTACCGACTTGGCAGCCAATAAACTCTGTTATAGTAAGCAGTATAATATACCATTGTCTAGCATCGTAGCGGGCGCCTCGGACCGAGATTGCTATGAATAATGCCGCAGTGTACAAAGGACAGTAGTCCAGTTTCGTCCCAAAATGGATTGTTACGTCGCCCTCACGTAAACTCTTGTTAGAACAGATGCGTCTATGAATGTCTGTAACACGGAGATAGTACATGTAAAGCGTTTCAGACTTTAAATAATAAAAGTATAGTGCGATAGTTCTAAAGCAATGCCTTTGGGTTTACTCGCTTAAATGTTAGGCTGTCTCTTTGTTGTGTCAGTTGTCAATTTTAGAAACTATTAGTGACATACTGATTGATAGCCGCAAGGGAGAGAGACTTTCTAACACTAACAATCTTTCGTGAATCTTTAGAATATCAAGTGTATGCAATTTTAGAAAAATAACTATCTTGTTTACTCTTTTATAAAAAAGTATTGATTTGGTAAAAATAATTGTAAAGTTCATAAGTATCAATATTAAAACGTAAAAGCATAATTATATAATTTATAAAAACGTTTTGAATCCAATGCAGGTGGCTGATTTACTAAAAACACAATTATTAATATCTAAATTCACACAAATTCTACGCAATCCCATCTCCATAAGTCCCAATTTTTTTGGAACCGTGTAGCTACTTAGTTTGACTTTTCAAAAATGCCTATATATATGATCATTGAAATAAAATATTTTGAAGTTTGAAATATCTAAGATGTACGCCAATAAATTCAAACTAAGCCTGGATATTTAATATCACCATATCAACTAATCGCATCGTATCTTCAGATCAAGAAACAATATATTTGTTGTGTACGGATCGGTTCTAAAAGGTTTGTGACCTAGTCAAAAGAAATCGAGCAATCCCCTTACAAGACATGTGATGTGACTAAAGCCTAAATAATTGAAATTGTTTGAAGTTTTAACTCACGTGCAAGTTATTATAATAATATGCATATCTTATATTGATACCAAGGTAACCAGATTAGCCTAGGGGTCCTAAGCCCGACTGCTACGCTCGAGAATATGGGTTCAATTCCCAGATTGAGCAAAGTTGTATTAGGATTTTTTTCATTAAATTCTCAGTAGCAACTCGGAGTTTGGATGTGTGCCCGCCTGCCTGCCGGGCTAACATGCACGTCGCGGGAACATTTTGTCTACGCTTATGTCGTGCTTTTGTTTCGTTTTCGCACAAGAAAGAGCGAGACAAAAGAGTAGACAACATTTTGTCGTGGCGCGCATGTTAGCCTGACTGGCAGGCGGGCACACATCCAAACTCCGAGTAAGGACCTAAACATACCGGTGTACTGTGGGTGTACACAATAACACTCATCTAGGCAGATAATCAATTGATCATGTAGATACAAGGTGGAAGGGACATCGACGCACAAATGTCGTCACAAGGTTTCACTCAAGGTCAAAAATAAAATGACCTAGGTCATTCAAGTGAAAAATGATCGGTTATAACAGATATTGACATTTTTGAACGCGCAGTGTATTGCTAAAAACGCGTTCATAACGCTCCGCGGTGAATTTTATCGCACGCGCGATCCGAAATAAATGAAATAATGATTTTTTAATTATAAATCTAATTTGGGTTGATAGAAATAATGATATCTTATGCGTTCAAGTAAAAAAAACTGAAGAAAAATGTGAAAAATTTATGAAAAAAGTTACGGAAAATTTCAACGTACGGGGGTCCAGAATCACGTTCTGAACTCATGGTATTCGGATGTGCATCGATGTCCCTTCCACCTTGTATAATCTAATATATAAAATTCTCGTGTCACAGTTTTAGTTGCCGTACTCCTCCGAAACGGCTGGACCGATTTGTATGAAATTTTGTGTGCTTATCCGGTATCTATGAGAATCGGCCAACATCTATTTTTCATCCCCTAAAATGACCCACCCCTATATGGCAAAACAACGTTTGCCGGGACAGCTAGTGATGATATAATTCCCGAATGGTTAGATAAAGGTTCTTATCACACAAATTATTTACTCTCAGCTAGTCAGAGAGACATAAGTCTAAATACATATGCTTCGTTCGAACTTCATCTGGTGTATTGTCCTCACTGCGGGGGTTCAATGCGCCAGCGAATTCATCATCTTCGCTTGTCAGGTCACAGTGACCGCTAGCCGCCATATTTCGGTCACAGAACAATGATACTATTCTATATTCAAATTATTGGACATTGGATCTAGTTTACATTGAATTGCGTCTTAGTATTGCGGCTGACCCAGCTTGTAAACTATGAATATCTTTGTATTTTAATAACTTTATTGTGGTCGAAGAAACTGTACATTTATGTTATTTAAGTACCTAGATTTTTGTAAATATAATAAAATAAAATATCATTTTTTTGGTCAGTAGTGTCAATATAACGTACACAATGTTTTTCACAATTATGCCTATTTAGTTAAAATACTTTTTTAGGTAGTCACTCTTTTCTTTCTCTTGACGCCGAAATTTAATACATGACAGCAGTACCTTTTTACTATTCTCAATTTACAATCAATAAGTTTGGCACAAGGAAAGCTCTAAATTGTAGCAAAATAAATTCATTTTAACTCTACCATGTTATTGGTTATATTGTCGCAAAAACGGGGATTGCAGGAAAACGTGTTGGGCTTTCGATAAGAGTATTGCGTTGCGACGCAAAAAATCTCGAAGGCCAAAGGCTATTTCTCATGGGAATATAAAAGTTGAGCAATCGATTCCTACCTACAAGAGTTGTACCCACTCCTATTTCACATAACGTTGGATACCCATGTTTGGTTTGAACGCCTTTTCCAATGGTATTTGTACATTAAGTCTCTCATTCTTTTTTCGATGACGTTATTCAATTTTATGGTTATTTGTGAAATAAAACTTTAATATAACTTAAAATGACTTCTGAACTGAATTCAAGACAAAATAAATAGTTTAGGTATAGAAAATATGGTTTACTTCGTAATTTCAATGAATTTTAGGAAGACTCGTCATCATTATCATCTATGGATAAGTCCACCCATTGTTCTTTAATAAATGTCACTTTTCCTGCCCGTGCCAATCCGACCCGCGTGTGACCCATAAATTTTTTGATGTCATTGACCCAGCTAGATTACTCTCGTGAATTTATTTGCCAACCACAATCGAAATCAGCAATTTCAGCCAACGTTAATTGAGTAGGTACTTAATTTTAATCTTTGAATATCGCCATCAAATGTTATGTCAAAAATCAAGCATAACTCGATAAACTAAATGCAACTCTGAAATATTTCAATCTAAATGTTAATAATTCAGCGATGGAAACTGCACCTTTTGCATACATTTCCACCAGAACACGTTGGCAAATCCTAATCCTAATTGGCAAATTAATTATTAATTGTATCCCTAATGGATACCGGGGGACAATTACGTTTGTATACTTGGGATTACGGATATTATTACTACCCTGTGGGGTTTAAGCACCTATACAGCTAAGATACTGTAGTACCTTAATCATTTATGAAGGGGAGATATGGTGGCAGTCGCTTTGTGTAATATACCTAGGTATATATTTACCCGCACTGGGGAGCTAACCAAAATGCAATTTGACATTCGCATCGACAAACAAATAGAAACAAAATGTATGGAAATGACATTAGTGCAAGGCTGATTTGTCGAAAGCTTGTGTCATTTCCATACATTTCGTTTCTATTCGTTTGTCGATTCGAATGTCAAATTGCAACTTGTCTACAGGCCCTGGTTAGACTAAAAACCGACCTCAACATAGTTGGGAAAAGATTAAGATTAGATTCTGGACCTCCTCGCAGAAAAACCGCAGAAAAAAAAATGACGTCATAACTGTATTCTCCAAAGGCTTAGTCCGAGATACTCACAGTTCGCCAGTATGTATTAGGTCCCATGTAATAGGAGGTGAGATAATAACTCTTTTGACTCAAAAACCTGCTATTCACAGATCACGCTCAAAATACAACAACAACAGCTTGCCCCAACACAAACACAACTCGCTTACTCGCTCCGCGTGTCATTTCCGAATCCAGTCTACAACTCGGGCAAGTTAAATCGCGACAATTCGCATTTATATGGCCGTCATAACCCGGGTTCCGTTGCTTTGTCTCGCCGTATTGCAGGGCAAGTTTTACCCAACTAGGTGGAAGAGAAATGGAGGGTAATGTGTTTGGTTGTGGTGTTTTGTTCAGAGGGAAGTCTGTGTATGAATGGATAATGGGTACAAATAAAAAACCGGTGTGCTGGAAAGAAATATAAATGTGAAGAAAACACCTGTATGTTACACAGACAGATCTTTTATTTTTCGGTTCGTAGGTAAATTAACAATAATGTATTAGGTAAGTCAGAAATAAGTGTCTTATTGTAATTTGTTTCATTCAATTATGTTAACCTAAGCATTTTGTAAGCCTAGAACCTGTTATCTGAGTTTAGTCATGAATTGCTCAAAGTGAGTTAGGCCTAATAATTTTAGTCCTTATAGAGCCCGGAGGCCATTTAAAAGACAGTCAACGATAACCAGAACGGCTAAACGGATTTCAACATTTTAGAGGTTAAAACTTTAATATTTGTGTATACTCCATTTCGATATTTTGTAGAAGATATGAAAATTATGAGCCAAAGCAACGCGTGGCTGGATACAGTATAGTATAAAATACACAAGCCTTGCCAAAAAAACAAGGCAGCTTGCGCACAACGAGAAACACAAGTATTAGGTTTTTAAACAACAAAAAACCATTGTTTAAAACTTATTTCAGCAGAACTTTTTACAAATAAGTGTATAATAAAGCCATTTTTCTAAGCCAAACAAAGCACTAGGAGAGTGAATTAACATACAAATAGTGGTTGGTTCGTGTGACGTGGTACTAGTGCCTTTTACTGCAATTACACTGGACGAAAAAGCAAGGAATAATAAATGGTTGGTCGCTCTATATGTGTGTTTAGGTATAGGTACGTTTATGTTAGAAATATATGTTTTCAAAATATGTATATGTTTTCAAAAATGAAAATGATTCAATTTGGTGTTGAAAATACCTATCAGATTAAAACTTTGGTGAATAAGTAAATGAACGAAAATGTATTTGGGTCAAAACATAGAAAATTTAGATAAATTTTGTGTTCAGACAAATAAATTCAAAACCTTTGTATTTTAAAATCGAACTTGCTTATGACTGGCCGTATTGTCAGACAGCCATTGCCCCATTGATACTCCAGAGCATTCGTGTAACAGTATGAAAAAATATCGAGCGTCTATCTTAGACCTATAAACTTTAGGAAAGCGTTATTTTTCCAGCATCTGATAAAAGACTTAGTTCCAGTCCTTTAGCAATCTTAAGTAGTCTAAAACGTTTGTGACCTAGTCTTTTCTGGGATAAAAACTGTTCTATTTTGGCACAGAGACGAAACTTTGTCCGAAGATTTCGGGGCTTATCACAAAGCGGTTATATTAGGGACTAATATACGACTTTTTCGGCTTCCTTTGGCGATTTTCTTGTTATTGCGTGTTGTGCGTATTAGGTAGCCTAATTAAGGCAGCTAGGTTGTTGGTTTATCCTTTGCAAAGAAGGAATAAATGTCTAATTACTTACGAATAAGGTTGAATATAGTTTCTCAAGAGTGTCACATAATTTAGCTTGATCCAGTCACTTTGAGTTATAACTACTCTTGTACATTCACAGTTTGGCTCCCTCGCCATAATTACTAGTAGTAGCAATAATAGGATCGTTCAATGCCCATCCAATAGATCTCAGGCACATGAGGGCTCATGGTAGCGTCCTCTTGGAGATTTCGGCAGCCCCTTTTAATGTGCAGGAACTGCAACCGTATGGTTTGGAACCCAACATACCCTTTCTGATGCGTTGTATCCACCATATTATGAAGCTTTAGTGCGATCATCTTTCCAGTGAGAGAGAGAGACGGAGCTACCAATCCCAGATAGCTCCATCTCTCTCTTGCACTGGATCAATGTTAGTTTAGCTTCAGATTACGGCCCCAGGACTTAAAGAAATGTATAGAAAAACAAGGGACCATTTATAGAACTCAGTATATTATCAGAGTTTAAGAGACGCGGTTAGAAAACCTTCAAGCGAAATAAACTCAATGAACGATTTTAGCGGCTGATCACTTTGAATCTTATAGCAGAGATCATAGGGTCGAAAAATCATCAACTGTCAAAGAATTTCACCATACAGAACACCATAAAAGGAGAGCTTAAACACACATCTTGTAGAACTTTGCGACTCAAAGCGAAAGCGAGGAAAAGGTCACGCCACACTATCGCGTTTCAACTTTCGCATTTTAGCATGTAATTTCTGGAAACAAAGCTCTTTCACACTTTTATCTTTGCGCTATTACTCCTGTAGGAACTAAACAGGAGTGAGAATGGCACTTGTACTTTTATGTACTGAATAACACAATAAAGTTAATAACAGTCTTTAGATAAGAAAGTACTGCAGCATTTTCCGTAACGCGGAGAGTAAGGTAATAAAATGGTAAACAAAATAATAAAATGGTTATCATTCTGACTACACCAGTTCCTTTACTTATACATTTTAGTGACGAATTCCCGTACTACCACGCCTTGTATTCCCAGAAGGGTTAGGCAGAGAAGTACGGATGTACACCCCCAGAGCTGCTACCCAAAAAAAAACCAACAACACTGATCGACCCGGGGATCTAACTCAACCACCAGCGTGGCAGTCGCATTTACGACCACTAAAACAATGAAGCAGTCTAATATCCTTTTTTTAAAGTCATTCATGATATACATACCTAAACTCACGTCTTTTTCCCACAGGGGTAGGTAAAAACTAGAGACCGCCACAATTCTTGCATACTTCTTTAGCCTCCTTCACCGTCATACATCTTATCATACACACGCGCCGGTTGTGAGTTCTACGCACCTAACCTTTTTGAAGGAGCAATAAGGTCGGTATAAGTATTTCTAGGGAATCCCCTTTCTGGGCTTCTACTGACATTCGCCATAAAATATCTAGTATCAATTGTCACACGACAGGTTTCACTTCAAGGCCTGCAGACAAATTGCAATTTGACATTCGAATAGCCAATCGAATAGAAACAAAATTTATGGAAATGACACAAGCTTTCGACAAGTCGAGCTGTCACTAATGTCATTTCCATACATTTTCTTTCTATTTGTTTGTCGATTTGAATGTCAAATTGCAACTTGTCTAGCCCCCTTCTCTTTAATTACCGGTCTTTAACAAAATCCGGTCGGTTCTATCATCTGTGAAGTAAAGTTAGACGGGGCGCTGGCTGTATTATCAGTTTATGCCGCGTCAGGTAAAACGAACCGGAAAGCCGGCGCTCCGTTATCAACCAAACTCTTCTAGTTAAAAGTTAGAAACGCTGCAAAGAACTCGTGCTCGTTTTAAAGTTTGATTGTCTATTACAAAGCTGTCGGTATATTTTTAACGAAACCAATATTGCTTCTAAACATGACGTCAAAGGGATTAATGACAGGTAAAATTCAATTGCTTTGGTCTACATAATAATATTTTGTTCTGGCTACGTATTTCTGAATGTAGCAACTAAACTTGTTTTGTTTCACGACATTGATGTAGTTTTTATTTAAAACGGTAAACCCAAACAAAGGCTTCTAAAAATATCAATACACATTTACCACCCCATTGAATACGTGTCTCAGAATGAGAGCTAGGCTATAGTCCACCATGCTGTCCTAGTGCGGATTGGCAGACTTCACACGACTCCGTCGAGAAATTCTCTCGAACATGCAGGTTTTATTTAAAAAAAATACTTAACTGATAATCAGAAGTGGATAATTAGAATTCCCGGGCCGAGCCTATATAAATACTAATACTATAACATAAAACAACGCTTTCCAAAATACTATCAGTAGATCTTGAGAATTAAAACAGATGTGCTCATGCATCATATTTTCTCCTCGTCTTAACCAAAGCAATGTTATTGGTTTCTAAAAATTCTCATACACTCTACATCATGTCACTTAAACTTGTCTTAGAATAGTACTACATTCCACTATTCTCCACAACAGATATCAAACATATACTAACATGGACTTCTCATGAAAATTGTATGTTCCAAAATTCCAGTCAGCATTGTCCCCAGAGACACAAAGACCCATTCCTGTCCTAGATCTACATTTATGAATAAATAATTAGTGTTACATTTATAAAGTGGAGTATGACATTCTTATGCCTGTTGTACACTCGTCTGAGTGATCTAGTCTCTTTCGAGAAGACTGAAAGGCCTGTACAATTCTCGCCAAACTTATTGTCCGGGTTGAAGTTGGCACGAGCTAACTTTAACCCCGCCGTAAAAATCGGAAGTAGAATATTAGATTTTAATAAATATAAACGAAAGCTTAAATCATAGGCTATCGTTTTCAATCATTCCAATCCGATATTATTCTTTCTCCGATTTTTACGGCCGGGGTTTTTACAAACTACGTGAAACTCGTAGTAGGCGGTTCAAAAATTGCAGTTGACTGATTACGAAAAAAAATGAAACCAGGAGCGTAGCATAACAACCTCTAACTTTGACAAATCAGGGGCTAATATTTTTTGACAGTTTCAAAATTACTAAAAAACAAAATACGAAATATCAACTTTTCTTCTTTTTCTTGTTAGAAGGCTTGTATAAATTAATGAATTCTTCTTCTTCTTCGTGTCGATGGTATCTTCTAGTAAATTTAATTTAAAAAATCGTACCATCAACACGAAGAAGAACTGAATTAATATCTCCCGACTTATTTTACAAGACTCACAAAACTTAACCGTCAAAAATCACGTAAAAATCAATAGCTTCTAATGGCGTAAGATTCCTAATGGATTTAGTACATTTATGAGAATGGATCTGGATTAGGATGTTTTATTATAATTAAGGTGACTTAATTATACCACTGAAATGCTATTAAATATACAATTTATACTAACTAAATGCAAATCAGCAAAATTTTACCAAATACAAATAAGGTAACGTACCCAAAAGACTGGCAGCACGGCCAAGAATAAAGCAGCCCTCCAGTCACGTAAAGAGAACACAAGTCTTCTAGAAACAAGAAGGACCACATCAAATGACTCCATGATTCGAGTATATATCATTTTCATACCCAACTTGAATTTTCTGCATAACATTCCAAAGCCATGCCCAAAGAAGTCAGAGTATGTATGATAGCAGTTACCCATCGACGTTTCAACCGTCACAAGTGTGGCATGTTGTTCTTTAAACTTTTAGGTATGCGATGATGTTATTCATATATATTCACAATCCTACTTTCTGGAGCTGGCGGAAAATAAGTAAGTAATATCTACGATACAAAAACATAAGCCACGGGTTTCTGTCGTGACCCGACTCTACTCCCGCTCATATTCAAGGCATGCACGTAATGCAACCTACATACTAAAAGAAGGCCATTTGTCTTTCATCGGGTCTATTGAAGCGATAAAACAAAGGCAACGAGATGAGAGATAAATTCTATGCCATCAAAGAGAAGATACTACTTCAGAAATTCAATTACTTTTCAGTGTATAGAGTTCATATTTCCTCGTATTTTATATAACAATACGATTTAAATTATCCATTTTATTCATCAATGGATCACAGGGAATAATTAAAGCCGATAATAACGAGAACAGCTCTTTAAATATACGTTTATGTGTCAGTATTGAACTATAAAATGAATATGAAAGAAATTCTACGTATTTAAAATGGTTGAGGCCGATTAATATAGCAATTTCCCCGTAATAAACACTTGTATTTTGCCATTTGAAACATGATTATTTTATTATTGTACGATTTCATACATTACAGTGAAATTGATGTTCAACTATTTATACAACTTACTTTTTTTTTTAACATTATCACACACTAGGTATTTTTCCTGTATCATAAGTACGTTCCAAACACAAATGCTCAAACATACAGACCCGGAAGATCACGTAAGTCAAACAAATATTTTGTTCAGTGCGGGAATCGAATCTAGAACGTGTTATAGCTCTAGATAAATATCTCGTAAATTATCATTTCGAGTGAGTTCATAGTGACATAATATTTCCTAGCATTTTCCTTTCCAGTACTAATAATTTCTGTTATAGCGATAGCTGCTGGATATTGATATTTCAAAAATAAGCATGTCGTCGCTCACAAAAATGGTCATGTTTCGTTCAATCCAAAATAGCCTAAGAAGAAAGTTACTGAACAAAATAACCGGTACAATCGTAAACCGGAATCTGACAAATATACAATACAATCTTAATCCAAGTTGGGATCCAATTTGTATCGCGGGCTCGTGGCCTACGAGCAATTACTACTCCCCCTCATTGAAAAACCATTGAAGTCGCCATTTTAATTTTCAACTTCCATTCAACCTCAGATAAATAAACTGCCTTTTTCGATTTATCTTGTCGGTCGAAATAAAGATTTTTAATTAAATACCGGAGACAGAGATATCACACTTGAGTTTAATTGAATTCCTTGTAAACAAAAGAATTCAGAAGGACTGTTCCAAAGCAATCTCGGCAGACATAACTGAACGTAACTTTTACAATATAATGATCCAAGCGTGTAACTTTTCAAAGGCCGCACTTAAACATTTACGATACTTCGAAACCATCGTTTGTTACAAGTATGCATTTATTTTTCATTTGCATTTTGATCTCGACGTTATGCTTTAACATCATCAACAACGTTTCGTTTATTCCATTGTTAGATACAGACTTTCTGAAGGTGCTATGCTACCTTTGTTTTATTGCATTTTATATCACGCTAGCATAGTGCGGGTTAGCAGACTGCACACTGCACACGCCATGGAGAAAATATCTCAGGTAGGCTTTAATTATTATTTTTTTGACATTTTTACACAGCACCATCTAGTCCTAAACTAAGCAGAGCTTGTACTATGGGTACTAGACAATAGATATAATACTTATATACTTTTTTTTTTTGCAAATACATACTTATAATACATAGGAAACACCCAGACAAACACAAACACTTAAATTCATCACAGTAAATGTTTGTATCTTGTGGGAATCGACCCCCGACCTCGTGATCAGCAGTCCGGTACTCGAACCACCAGACCACAGACGTCGTCAAATTAATTATAAGCACATGATTTAGAAAAGTTGTAGCCTTGGATTTGATCTCAATACATAATACAAAACACAATATCGCCGATCACTAGAGTACTTTTCCGACATAACATACAAAAATGCAACGAAAAATAAAAAAACACGTACTTCAACTATGTGAAAAGTATCACAATTAAAAACCTCCTTTTTCAGCGATGTCCGAGAATCATCTCCGTTTTTTTTTCTCCGATTCCGAAAAAAAAAAGATTCCTTTTAAAAAATACAGATATAAATAGGGCAGCGTCTGTAATAACTATGTAACACTAATAGAGTTCACGTATCGCATGACAACCTGCAAGCATTACGCATTGGCTGACTTGCAACTCGACTGCGATCGTTAGATTAGCTCACACGCCTGGCCGTTTGCCTAACTTACAGCCAGCTATAAAATAACCATGTAGGTATTATACATTTGTGGCGAAGTGGAGCTCTTCGCAAGTTTTGTTATCTATACTTCTATATCTATATCTAAACTAATATTAAAAAGGGAAAAGATTTGTATTTTTGTATGTTTTTAATGAGTAAAATCAAAAACTACTAGACCGATTTCACAAAATCTTTCACCTGAAAGCTACATCATTCCCGAGTAACATAGCTATAATTTGTAAGACCACGCGGGCGAAGCCGCTGACGAAAAGCTAGTCAAAGATAATTTCATTCCACTTACTTATTGACTAATCACTTAACAAGATTTAAGAAACTATAGAGCTAGGGAAATACATTTATACATAATTTTTAGGTATCCAAAAAGTGAATTCCCTCCTGATTTAAGACCCCTAAATATAGTTATAGAAAAATCACAGTCCCTCAACTTATATCGTCACGATATAAACTAAGAAAATGTACATTAAAACAGTCTTTGTAAGTGTGACGCAAGTTTCTAAAAGTGAATTTACAAAAGGGACGATAATGTTATGAAAAACTTATGTTCTGCTTTAATAAATACATATAAAAGTATCTCTATTGCGTCCATTTGGGTTCGCCGGATCTTTATTGTTAGAAAAAGGCCAACAAACTAAAGAATTTCAACCATTTTAACGGATTTTTTTTTGCAAAAAGAGACTATTTCTAGTTGCATAGCGAGTGGCATTCAGCTTTCAACAAGCTTGCTTTGAGCAACGTTTAAAAACTTAGTAAAAAAATAAAAGCTATTTTGCGTGCGTGATGGATTACGCGTGACCGCAAGCGAATGTAAAAAAAAGTATTTCTAATATACGGTTTATACTCGAAAGGTTTTATCGCACTGCAACATGGAAACCAGTACAGACAATGTACAATATTTTAACGCATATACGTTCTATTTTATAAAGACGGTACGGAAGGAAAGAAGGAACGTAATGTACGTAAATTTAAAGGTAAGATTAAATTACTATACTTAGTAATAGTAATTTAAACTTCACGCGACCTCGCTTCGAACAAATTTGTCTCGTTGCCCTACACCTTCTACGGTCGTGGTTTATTTCTTTCCTTCTTTATTCTTGCTCATTCAAAGTTCATCAACTCATTTATAAATATAAATATCTTGGGACATTTTTACACAGCACCATCTAGTCCCAAACTAAGCAAAGCTTGTATTGTGGGTACTAGATAATGGATATAATATTTATATACTTTTTTTAATACATACCTATAATACATAAGAAACACCCAGACAAACACAAACAGTTAAGTTCGTCACTTAAATATTTGTGTCCTGTGGAAATCGAACCCTCGACCTCGTGATCAGCAGTCCGGTGCTCGAACCACTAGACCACAGACGTCGTCAATAACATGACTTTACCTTAACCAAATTTAGTCATAAATATGACCTTTATCGTTCACTCCTCTTGCAATACATCCCAACATATTTCCTTTTTATAAAACCTGCGAACCACAGGTGATGTGAAATATCACAAATAGTTATTTATTAGGTCACGTCTAGACTGTCGTTACACCTGACAACCCTATTATCAACGTTCCCAGCAATTGTAAAGAGAGACCTCTGCGTCCTTTTAACGTGCCGAGGCTTTTCACTGAACATGCGACCCTTAGAAAATTGGACTGGATAGAGAAACGCTATAAAAAGAAAAATAGTGCGGAGGAAAAAATGCCAATGTAATATGTTTACTGCTAGTGGAGAGGGGCCAATATATAATTTGATGGCTGCTTGTCACCTTGTGGTAACCTTCGAATTCAAGGATGTACGAAGAAAGATATAAGACAGTACTTTATGAGGGCGGGCATAAAAGTGTGGAAGAGATATTTTTCTTGCGATAGAAAATGTCAAAGAAAATATTAAAACTTTAAGGCTAGAATATACTGTCGCTCACGATAAAATGTAAAATTTATTAAGGTATATACCACCTTTTTGTTTTCTCAGGTTAAAAAAGTAACAAATAAATAATTTTATAATCGACACAACTAGAGATTACACAGAGAGAATGTATGAAATTCACCAAAATGTCATAGACAATAGTACTATTGACATAATATATTTTACTTAATAACTTTGTAGCGACATCTATCAAGCTACATAAGAACTTGTACGAACGGAGCAACATATCCTGAATCGCGCAAGTGAAGTTGACCGAGCAACTTGCATATATACAACCGCCCGACATCAACCGTCGGGCAGTGGCCCGCCTGGCATAACACCCGCCTGGTCGGAGGATCCTCCCTTTGGTGCGCGGGACAACACACCTCGTCCCTCCCTCCCACAACATTAATGTAAATTGTTATTATGAATTATGTGGTTAAGTAATTATTATTGTATCAAATAAACGTAGGTAAGAAAAATTACATAGGTAGCTATAGATATATATAGTTAGAGATAAATATAGTTTTTACACAGGATTCGGAATCTAACAAGTTATTTTATGCTGTGTTTATTTCTAAGCTAGTATTGCAAGTTACTTCAAGGTCAATCGATGCGTATCATGAATATTAGACTAATAATATATCTACTGAATGTTCTCATCCAAAATATTTTGGAATAAAAAATTGAATAGGTAAGTACTGTTCAACTATGCATTGAATTTCTTATTTAATGCCTATTCCATCTGATAAAAAGTTATAAGTAAAGTGGAAAAATATTCTATCTTCGTCCCTTGAATTTTGGATTCCCTAAAATTCAGTAGCTTTTTTGCATAAAATTTTCATCTAAATCATCCAAGGGACCCACATTGTCCTTGTTCGAGTATCTGATTACGACCTTCTTCATGGAAGAATATATTTTTTCTTAAAAAAAAATACTGCCACTTCGGTCTAGTGGTTGAAGCACGGCTGCTGAGTTAGAGGGCCAGAGTTAAATCTCTTTTGTTGAGTTATTCTGTTAACTATGAATTAGGCGCATGTTACAATTAGATTTCTGAACAGTTAAAGTCAATAAGATTCCCAGATCTTTTTCTAAAATTATCTTTTCGGAAAATTCAAAGTAATAACAAATATTTTGTGCCAATTTCGGAATATAGGTACTGTATAAAAAAGTAATATCAACTTTTATGTAAAAGCTACTAGAAACAGCCGTCTAAGTAAACATTAACTTCAAGACTTAACCGCAAATTGTTAGACTGTAAGCCGATCCTTTAGATAGTTACCGTAAAACTAAGATGACCATAATTTTGTGACTTAATGGCCTACATTCCGTCGATGGCTCGCGTTCCAACAAACTCATTACTGAGTTTATTCGGTACACACAGCGCGCCCTCGCCAAGCGTACACTTTCGGTAAATTTTGCTCTATAAGTAATCAAATATGGGTGCGGTAAAATTACTAATTGATTGGAACATCAATAGGTCATCGATTATACTCGAACTGCTCTAAAAAATGAAGTTTTTTGTGTTATTTCAATTTGAGCTTCTGCCCTGCTCTATAGGGTATTTTTTTTGTACATAAGAAATACAAATTCACACTCTCCCAATTAATATTATGCAGGTTGGTTTTACTTCGTCCACAAAAGATGAAAAACGATTTATGTTAAGTTAAAACCACCCTACAAAATTGTCAAAGTTACACCGAGACTTTATCGGAACAATAAATTCAATTTGTTATAATTAACAAGATCTTCAAATCGTTACGAGAGTAGCCAATTGAATTTAGCTTCAAATGACGACTGTAAGCTCTTAAAAGCTAATTAGCAGAATGTTGGTACTAATTAGACTTTAAAACTTGGCGAATAAGAATAATCACTATATTTCAATAGATTGATTTAAAGAGAATTTTGTAAGTACATTGAATAGTATTCGAAATGGAAAATATAAATTACTAGATTTAAATTACATTATACCGAACAAACAATTTAAAAAATATACTGATTTAAGACCACACTATTTTATGAATCATAATATTATTCACATTAGAAAATTGCTAAGGAACTGCTACTGAAACATAAATTCCAGGGGAAATGCTATTATGTAGTCTTTTTAACCCATGCCATGATACCATAATTATATAATAGTTTATTTGCCGAACCCTGGGCCTTTAGACAAATTGCAATTTGAAATTCAATCGACAAACAATTAGAAACAAAAATGTTTGGAAATGACACAGGCTTTCGACAAGTCACTAAGTCATTTCCATACATTTTCTTTCTATTCGTTTGGCGATTCGAATGTCAAATTGCAACTTGTCTGAGCAGTCAACTTACCAAACTTCCTCATTGGCTATAGTCTGGTAGGTATGTGAGCGGTGGGACGGAGGGGCGGGGGCGCTTGCACAGTAACCCGCCGCCTCACCCCCGTCCCTACCTAAGGCGCGGCCAACTAGTTCCGCGCGGACTATACCTAATCGCTTTACTTGTATATTTGTCGTGATAATAGAAAATAATACAATATGCATTGCTAGGCTTGTTTTGATGATTCATTCAATTTGATTTGATCAATAACGTAAAGCAATTCCAAAAATTTTTCCTTGAGGAAAATTAAATAAATCTCGTGTTTTTATCATGTAAGAAGTTACACGAGTATAAAAGTAATAAAAAATATGATTCAATTTCATATAAATTGTAAGCTTTGGAATTGGATTGGATTATCTGGTACTGTAAATAATATCTTTGATTTTTTCAGCAATGCATAAGATTTCGAGAATACTTGAAATCGTTTTATTTCAAAAACATGGCGTCGTTCATAACAATCAAATCAAGAAGAAAGATCTTGTTTGAAGGTCTTAGCCTTATGATTTAAGTCAGTCAACATGCAAACGAGCCACCTGATGATAAGTAGTCATCGCATATGGACACCTGCAAGAACAGGGGTGTTGCTGATCCTTAAAAGCCCTACCGACTACAATGCCACCTTCAGAGTAGTGACTCTCTTGTGCAAGTCAGGACACACGCAAAGATGCTTTTCGACAGGCTCCGATGTAAGGTCAAAAGCCAAACAAACCTCAAGAGGTCCTACGTCCTGCACCTCTTACTATATGCCGATCTGAATGACAGTGAGGAATTGTATACTAATCGGTCCCCACATGGGGATCAACATATTTAGGGGACTTACACAAATAAAGAGATCACAAAGACAGGTTATAGACAAATGACAACCACGTACCAATTACAAATTTAGAATAAGTACTGTTACATAAAAGACTGTATTGGTGATTTAATAAGGTTGACGTTAATATACTTAATTAAACACCTCCTACATGCCCTTTATACAATATAATTGTATACTTCTGTGTTCTATTAATGAGAATAACATTAACCGCCTGTGTTACCATTGCAAAAGCGAGTTGTTTTCTAAATTTTAATTAAAGAAACCTGAATAATATTAATGTTTAACAAAACTTTCGGTTGTATTTATTTTTGGAGAAAGGAATAATAAAATGCTAAGGAACTTTTTTTATCTTAAAACAACACATTTTATATGTGTAGTAGGTACACTAGAGTGTTGAATCTCAAAACCTTATTTACCATAACTAATGTCATAAATGCGAAAGGAATTTTGTCCATTCATCTGTTACCTTTTAACGCCTAAACCGCTGAACGGATTTCGATAAAATTTGACTAGAGCTAGATTACAGTCTAAGGAAGGACATGGACTACCATTTGTCTCAAAAATACCTTCGCGATGCGAATAAAACCACGGGCAATAGCTAACAAAAAGGTAATAAATAAGTTTTTTCAAGAGTTTTGTCCCAAGGATGGCTGATAATCGTGAGGTCCATCATATTTGATTCCTGGGTAAATCAAACATGTCGGTATTGGGTTTTTTTTCATTAGAAAGTCAATGTGCTCGGAGTTTGGATTTATTACCATTTAATAGAAATAGACTTGGCCAACTATTACATAAAACTTAAAACATACCGGTGAATTGCCTAAGGTTTAGTACCTAGTCTTCTTCTTTTCGTACCTTTTTGCTGGTTCATTTTACACAGGGATTTAAGCAACGGGTTCTAAATTGACTCTCAGAAACCAACACATCCGAAACGTCATATAAATTTATTTAACTTTAAACATGCTGTCTGCTGCCGCCCCACTTCTAAAACAAAAAGCGATTGGGGGAAATCAGAACCACAAAATGGCAGAACGAATGTGCGTTTCTCTTTAAAACTCGCAATTTTGCTTGCTTTTTCACAAACAAGCCTGATATTAGTTTACTTGAAATGGGAGAAGAGTTTTCAAGGGTTTTATAACGGATTTTGGAACTATGATGGTTCATTTTTATCTTTCAGATTATTTATTTAAAATTTTAGGGTTGTGGAACTACTGCTGAGCCTGTCTGGGTTCGTACACCGCATTACCTATTATCTATCGTTAAGCAAATTATAGAGCAGGATTAATAAATAAGGAGCAGTGACTGCCAAGTCAAAGGTCACGAGTTCGAATACACGCACGCATCTCTGACTTTTCCAAATTATGTGCATAATTATCACTCGCTTTAACGGTAACCTGAATGCCGAGAGATTTTCTCGACGGCATGTGAAATCTACCCGCACAATCAAAGCGTGGTGGACTATGACCTTAATCCCTCTCATACTGAGAGGAGCCCCGTACGCAGCAGTGGGACAGATAATGGGTTGATGATGAAGCGATAATTTACTAACATAATTCTGTTCCCATTTAATGAATAATGTAGCCAGTTTAATTACTAGATAAATGAAAAGTTCTCAAATTGACAACGCCCGAATATTTATTATCTATAGGCTGGGGTTAACCCTTACCATTTCTTCTTCCACTTCGGCTTCTCTGTCATTTCAGTAAAATAAAGAAAAAAT
Organism: Acronicta psi; assembly: GCA_946251955.1. Classification (NCBI taxonomy): domain Eukaryota; kingdom Metazoa; phylum Arthropoda; class Insecta; order Lepidoptera; family Noctuidae; genus Acronicta; species Acronicta psi. The sequence goes on along the minus strand of OX276477.1, from coordinate 5,509,680 downwards.
TGACTGGCGGGTAGGAGTCAGTTTTTTCCTTCATTAAAATAACTAGTAAACTTAGCATTGAAATTGCTTAAAAAACACAAAAAGATAAAAAAAAATTGCTACATCTAAGAAGTAAAATAATCCTACAACAAACACACTACAGGATTGACATGAGAACCGAGTTGATAGAATCAAACTTCCGTATGTAGTGTGACCTCACTTCTAATGTGGGTGTACGTATATGAACACGTGTCTAAATACGTAGACGTGTTCAACACGTGCTCATTGTACCGTGAAAAGTGAAGAGAGGTACTGTCCTTTCCTCTACACGAAAGGACCTTGATACCAACAAAAGGTTCGGAGTTCGGAGTAAAATATAGCTATCATATTAGGATTAAACGATGTTTGTCGTAAAAGCAGTGATAGCCTAGGGGTATGACCACTGCACAGCCAAGTCAAAGGTATCGACTTCGATTCCAACCTCTGACTTTTCGAAATCATGTGCGTAATTATCACTCGCTTTAACGGTGAAGGAAAACATCGTGAGGAAACCTGCATGCCTAAGAGATGTTCTTGAAGGCATGTGAAGCCTGCCAACCCGCATTCGGCTAGCGTGGTGGACTGTGGCCTAATCCCTCTCATACTGAGAGGAGACCCGTGCCCAGCAGTGGGACTGTATATGGGTTAATTATTATCGTCGTAAAGGTTTTTTCCCGATCTCAAAAAAAGGAGTATCTCGATTTTTCTACATTTTGTTAAAATTGAGCTGCAGGAAATAAGCAACAATTAACCAGTTTACCATCCAATTGCACGGCACGTGTCTCCTCTCAAAATAAGGAGTTACGTTCGAATCCACCATGCAAGTTAGCAGATTTAACAGTTGTCGAATTTCTAATTACTGTGGTAAAGTCAGAGGTGCGATCTTTGAGTTGGAAGTCGAGACCTCCAAGTTGGTACTCCATGGTCATACTGTTATTATGCTTTTATGCTTATTTAATACTTCTAAAGTGTTACCTTGTATCCACAAGTATCGTTTTTCTTTCTTTTTTTTTCATTTTAAAAGCGGATTAGTCGCCGCCTGACTGTCATGTGCCATGTTTAATTAATACCTACAGTTAATTAACGTTTATGCTCCCCACAAAGAATCTAGGTAAAAAAATGGTAGAGGTAATTTAATATGGACATTCAGTTAGAATATAATATATAGGAAGTAGCTAATATTTAATTAATATTGCCTGGCAATTCCATTGGAACAGTACTCTATCAAAATGTAATAAGATCAAAAATTGTACGAAATTTAAATTTAATTTATATACTCTGTATTCCCCGAAGGATTTGGCAGAGGTGTTGTATAATAATAGGGCGCGAGCCTATTGCCATTAACCGGGCATAAATACAAACTACGAGCCGCTACTGGAAATTTCATAGAAGAACCCGATAACATTTCCAACCCAGGACCTCTAGCGTCCCGTCATGGTCGTAGTGAATGTTACTGAAATGATGAAATGAAATGATGAAAGGAAATGATGAAATGAAATGATGAAATGAAATGATGAAATGAAATGATGAAATGAAATGATGAAATGAAATGATGAAATGAAATGATGAAATGAAATGATGAAATGAAATGATGAAATGAAATGATGAAATGAAATGATAAAATGAAATGATGAAATGATATTTTTTTCTGTAAGTAGATCCTTTAAAGACACTTTTACAAGTCTTTTTTTTTTAAATACTAGATGGCGCCGGCTCCTAACTGACGATCTCTGAGAAGAAACGCCGAACCAACTCAGAGAATCATGGTATCTTTTAAAGTCCAGACAATCGATAAATACTATATATCGGATATGCGAGTTAAACAATGTAGGGCAAAATCTGAAATGGCCTTTTGAGGAAAGAGCCACAGTTTTGAGTTGAGTCCTAACTGACGGCTCGCATGCAACATACATCGTGTAGCTCAACCATTGTTAACCCTCCCCGTCCCTTGCTCGAGCCGGCCCGTGCCGAGCCAGTAGTTTTCAATTCGTCCCAAAATAATTTAAACCCAGATCCAGCTGTCCCTAGCTGCCCCCCCAGCAACGTCCTAAGCCAAGGTCCGAGTCCCGTTAGGGGACGCCCTTAGCTGCTGTTGCTTAGTTTATAAGTGTCCCTGGCTGGAGGCACAAGGTGCCTCGCCACCAGTTAAGTTTCTAAAGATCCTGAGCTAGAATCTGTATCCGTCCTAAAAGAAAAAAAGGTGAGCAGACAGTTCTAACTTACCCTAACAAAAATGTTTCTGTACCTTCGTCTAGGAACTTTTCACTTACCAGAATTTCCCTAGTGGTAAAAATGAAAATGTCTCAAAGTGAAACTGTGAAACCAACTTTCTAGCTAATAAGACTTTCCAGTGTTTAATTAGGAATAACTGTTCGCACCTGCCTCTGAAACTGGGTTAATAGATTCCTTTTATGTCCACCCTTTTTATACTCTGTGGAAATAATTTAGATAGAATCTAATGTAGGTTACCTAGTTTCGGTCTGGAATCATTGATTTTTTATATTCGTTTATACAAAGAACGAGTGAAAGGTTGTTCTCAAGCGTTGTTTCTACAACATTTTTTCACATTAAGTCGGATATCGTATATCCAATTTAAACACGTCTATATGTATTTAATCTTTTTTTTAGTTGTTATATACCTATAAAGACGAGCGAGAAGAAGAGCGACGCAGTGATAGCCTAGAGGTATGACCACTGGACTGTCAAGTCAAAGGTCTCCAGTTTGAATCCAAGGCACGCACCTCTGACTTTTCCAAATCATGTGCGTAATTATCACTCGCTTTAACGGTGAAGGAAAACATCGTGAGGAAACCTGCATGTCTGGGACACATTCTCGACGGCATATGAAGTCGCCAACCCGCATTAAGCCAGCGTGGTGGACTATGGCCTAATCCCTCTCATACTGAGAGGAGACCAGTGCCCAGCAGTGGGACAATTAATGGGTTGATGATGATACCTATAAAGAATTCCGATTCACTTGCTCTGTTGAAATATCAGAAACTATAAGGCTAAGGAATAGGAAGGATAAGGAAACTAGATCTTTGGCAGTCAAGTTCCTATGTAACAGTAGGAATCCTGTAAGTATGGATGTTGGGAAATTCCTATGGAATTGGGAATAATATGAACGCAGAATGAATCTGGAACGCGGACAGCACCATAGGCGACAGTTAGTTTGTTTATTCATTTCCTAATAATAAAAAACTTCTTGTATTTTATACAATCATTATTTTCATTCATTTTTAATGGAACGACTAGCAACTATTCATTCGTGTATTCCAATTTCCGGCTGTCAATAGTGACTTAATTAAAGTTCAATATATTTGTATTGTTGAATACACTCAATGTTAGTATTGAATTTATTTCGTAATATCACTACAACACTGATCCTGGCGATCGTCTAAGTTAGTGGCAGATATAGTTCTTCTAATCTTTCTGCCTTTGAGTATTGGTCCTGTGTGGCGCAGGCTGTCCCAAAGGACCAGACAGTGCAATTCCAAATTTTTTATGAAAAAGTCTCCGTAGAAAATCAGAATTTCTTTCATCCTCACTTCTAATTGGAAATCTGCAAGAGAAATTGACTCTTAAGAACCCACACTAAGGTAACGTTGAAGACTATAGCCTTACCCCTCTCAACCTATGGTGCTATATCAAATCAATTCAAATTTGGAACCCCGCTCAGTGATCTAGGGGTAGCAAAGTCTTATCCTGTGTTCGATTCTCAGGCGAACAAATCGACAGTGAATTTTGCCATTTCTAAATTGCCTAATGCTGCCTAACCCTTAGGGAATACAGGCGTATTAATTTATAACTCTGAGCAGATTCTTAGCATTTTTTTCATTTGTATCATAATTTATTATATGATTTGTCAAATGCGGGCTTTTCAGCATAGCACCGGCTCTAATGATATGACATTTCAATATTCTTATTGAATTATAATATCATTTTTGAACGATAGATGCCATTAACGGTGATATTGACGAACGATTCGATCACGAAAGTCACCTATTTATCCTTCGAGATTGCGGCACATTGGCCTAGCCACGTCCTGCGATGTTACCCGATGTAATTCATCTAGTTATTAAATCAATTTTCTGAACTTTGTAGGATTAAAAAATACACGAGAATAGAAAGTATCCTACAATTTCGTTATCACTAGTTGTTGATTTTATTGCCTATTCGTGAAAAAATTTTGGCAGACAAACAAATATCCTAAAAATGGACACATATGAATAGGTATCGTAGAAATGACGACGTCTGTGGTCTAGTGGTTTGAATACCGGAGTGCTGATCACGAGGTCGTGGGTTCGATTCACACAGAACACAAATATTTGTGTTTGTCTGGTGTTTCCTAAGTAAGTATGTATTTACAAAATAAGTATTTAAGTATTATATCCATTGTCTAGTACCCATAGTACAAGCTCTTAGTTTGGGACTAGATAGTTTGCTGTGTAAATTGTCCCAGGATATTTATTTAAATATAAGTTTTCACTGACATACAGACATTTTAATTATAATTATTGGTATGGATAAATAATTTTCGTCATAAGGTGACTTCTGAGGCTCTGAGGTCGAAACATCTGTCGTGCGCCCATAAATTCTTATTATCTCCCAGATCTTAGACACAGTTCATTGAGAATTTACTACTTAAGTACAGACAGGTCCCTAGTGCTCATTTTGACACTTAGATCTTGAATTCCATGATATATTTCTTAGAATAAGAATGAATAAAGCCGTATGTTCTAAAAAGTGGTCCTTTGATCCCGAAAAATGATTTAAGGGACTAATATTATCTCATGTGAACTTGAGAGCAATATAAAAAAAAAGATAAATTCTATGCACTTTGCTGAATTTTTATTACAGTTAAATGAACCAGGTTTTTCACGAATCCTACTATATATGTTTTGTTTCAATATAATTCAAATTAAATGGAACCTAAATATATCCGTGAACTAACCACAGCGGCCTTATGCAGCAGTATAGCTCTGCCTAATCCTTCGGAGTATACAGGCTTGATGGTATGGAAAATCAAGAAATAATGATCACCTGCCGACTTAATAAAGATCGTGTCATATCATTCAGATTAGATGACTGTAATATCGTATTGGCGCAGAACCAACACTCCAACCAACCAACGTGTATGTTTAAAATACGGCATAAATTTTAACATCGTTGTATAGACAGCCTTAGAAGCGTTTAATTAGCTTGTACAAAAAAGCATTGGCCATGTACAATAAAGTTAGAATAGGTATAGTATAAGCGACGCATTTTAAACGCAATGCGCGCAGTAAGCTGTTGGCAACGGTTAGCCAAATGTTACCCGCATACATTGCCGCACTTTCACGACACAACTAGTCGTAAGTCACACATAATTCGTAATGTATGCCGAACATTTTCGAAATAACGCGCTTAATTTACAACACGCTTTATAATTCCAACGTTGCTTAAGCCTTATTAATTTTAGAGCCAACCGTTGTTATATTAAACATAGATGGATTTAACGGGCAAAATTATAATGACTAGGCTAAATAGGGATAATGTAGTAGGGTTATGTAACGTTAATTAAAACTGTTATCGTCCAATGTCAAATAGGCAAAGGTATTATCCACAATCAATCTACAATGGTACTAATCCTATGCGTAGCGGGTGGTGTAATCTGCTACGAAATGGAAACAGGCGTAGCAGCTACGGCGTAGCAACAGCGTAGCCATTGGTGATTTGGAAAGCCACTTAATATTACTATTATTTGATCTGACATGAAATACTTCTTTGATTTTTTTACATATCTGATGTAAGAAAAGCGATCAGTCTATCAGTAAAGTAAAAGTGCGCTGGTCGCGGTCAATCTATGGATGGGTTACTTATGATCTATACTAATATGATACGGAGGAAAGATTTGATTGTTTGTTTGAATTGAATAATCTCCGAAACAACTGGAACGATCTGAAAAATTCTTTCACTGTTGGGAAGCTACACTATCTCCGGGTGACATAGGCTATTATTTATAAGAAATACTCAGACTAAGCGGGCAAAGCCGCTGACGGAAAGCTAGTATTACTTTAATAAAGTAGTTTGTAGTACGATTTTGCATATATCATAATTATTTCAACATTTTCCCAACAATGTTGGGGTAGGGTTTGATTGAAACGAAGCGACCTCCTTCGTTTCAATGTTGGAATAATTTTTTTTTTATTTTTTTTTTTATTCAGCCATTATCGTCCCACTGCAGGGCAAAGGCCTCCCTACCCTCTTTCCATTCCTCACGGTTTAAGGCTATTTGGGACCAATCCTTCCAGAAGGAATCAAGCTCATCCCGCCATCTTCGCCTGGGCCTCCCGCGCTGTCGTCTACCATGTTGTGGGACCCATGCGGCAGACGTGTCCAGCCCAGTTCCACTTTAAGCTGCTTTTTGGCCTATGTCAGCGATCTGGGTTTTGGAATAATTATGGTATATGCAAAATCGTACTAACACAGTATCTACATATAGATATAAGTTTGATATTATTACCCTAATTCTATTTATGTTTGAAGTTGTTCTAGTGTACTGGAAAATGACTGCTTCGTTTAATATTCCACACGAATAGTTATTCACCCACGCAGCCTCTGGGTTTGAGTGTATATTATATATACCTTCTATGACATTTACAAAAATAAGGGCCTGTATCACCACCTACTAGTAAGTTCCAGTTAAATTACCTGACAGATAATTCCATAGCAATGTTGTTCTATTTTTTAATTTATCTGACGGATAGCGGGTATTCAGACATGCTCCTAATGTTGCGTAAAATTTCATTCAAAGAACTAATGAAATTATCAGAAGCTGCACAAAATTATAGCCTTGTCTAAAATAACATATTTCTAATTCTTGATATCTTTAAATGTTCTATATATTTACATATGAATTGACTTATTGTCTTTTTGTATTTTATAAGCATTTTCCATGCATATATGCATGCATCTAAGCATGGAAAATGCAAAAAGATAGTTAATAGGGAAGGTGGCATCATACGACATCGAACTACCTGCAAAGTTAGTCGTGTCGGTTGTAAAGCATTCACAATAGATGTCGCTACGTCACCTTTAAGACGTAAATTAGAATGTGAAGGAAGATTTCGACTGGCGAGCGGGGCTCGCGGTAGCTTAGCGGTCAAAGCGTCTGGTGTACCAAACCAGAAGACGCAAGTTCGAAACCTGCCCGCCAGCCGATTTTTTCCTTAATTAAAAATAAATATATATTTGTGTTTTTAATCAAATAAAGCGTAAAAGGTGCCTAAAGACATAATCTACATAATGATCTAACAATGTAGTTGAGGATTGGTGGTAATAGTGCAATATACACCTACATTCGAGATCCGAACTCACGACCCCCTCACTCGTTGTTTAGTATGTTTTCCACTTTTCATTTTAACTCCTGTAACTACAATAATGATCATAGCTATACTTTTTTTTTCAACGTCATTTAATCACAATAAAACCATAACCTCAACCCATCCTTAAGCATCGTATCGCAACAAAACTGAACGCAATTGAAGATTCAATTAAACCCCCAAAATATCCCCCAATCTTTTATACACAAGAAGAATAGCAAAGTAAATTGATATTAGGTAGCGGTCCCTAAATGTACTTGGATTCCGGATTTTATGGGGGTCATAAAAATACCCCGTAGAACACACTCGTAGGTAGCATTAAGGTAACATTTATTTAAGGGGTTGGTCGTCTCAGCTATCCTAATGAAGAGCTAGTGGTTCTAGTTGATGTTACATATAAGGCGTGCAATATTATTGTGTTGACGTCCCTATTTTTACTACTCGGCGTTTTACGGGTAGGATTATTTGATATTGAGTATGACGTCAATATAGTCTGTTATGCGAGATTTTATGTTAGTTTAGGATACGAATAGTTTGGTATACGGATAGTATAGTATATAGTAGTACTATATAGTAGTACAGATAGTACGGATAGTATGGCTATGGACTGTTGTCCATAGGTATACCAAACTATCCGTATACTACTACTACTACTACTATATATAGGGTGGAGGCGCGTCACACACTACACTGTCAAGTCAAAAGTCTATCGAAATCATGTGCGTATTAACATCAAATTCCGCGTGGTTTGGATATTTACTAAATACCCTTTGACTGCCCCGACCGGTTTCGGTCACGGCGACCGCTTTATAGACTCTGTTGTCGTTGGTGAGCTCGCATGTGGCTTATGTAGCCAATTTTCTTGGTAAAAGTTCTAGAGCATTGAGGGCATGTGAGCTCACGATATTGTGAAAGAGCCTTTATTATGTATTACCCTTATTACCCTATGTCACCCAGGGATGGCGTAGCTTCCCAACGGTGAAAGAATTTCTCAAATCGGTCCAGTAGTTTCGGAGATTTTTCAATTCAAACAAACAATAAAATCTTTCCTCTTTGTAATATTTGTTTAAATAACAGTGCATTTGTGTGTCGTTTAGAAATTACCCGTAAAAATATTACACAGAAACTAAATACGAGACGGAGACGTAAACTGCGACATGTAAGTATGTTGCCCTGGTTTTCTGGTTAAAATTAATCATAACTTTTACGCCAGCACTATATATTTTGACTAATAAGAAAGACGCTAAGCATCTGCCAAGCCCCAATACGTCATCATCATTCACAAATCTTCGAGGATAAAAACTTTCCATCAAGTATTATCTGTGAGATACATTCGGGCTATCTTTTCCTCAACGCACACAACCACAAGACCACGCGTACAGGCTCACATTACACGTATTCTATTATAACCTGTTTCTCGCGGAGGGTTCGTATAGATTCTGTGGTGAGCTTACATTACATTGAATGTGACGTCATATAAAGGACGGGAAATCGGTCTATGAGCCGCAAGGTATTCACTCTGTAAAGTTCAACCTTAAGACTACCTTACACTACGATCACTGTTAATGTGTAGTTGTTAAAGAGTGATCTATGAAAAAACTTAGAGAATTACGTGTTACGAACTGTCTTGAATAATATAAATTTATATTATATTTCACTTGGCAAGACGAGACGATTTTAGGTGGACCAAAACAGTTACTGAATGGTGGCCATGGTACCATGGTGGCAATGTTGGCCAAGAGAAGCAAAACGATCGCAGGGCAGACGACCAGCCCGATGGTCGGATGATATTGTGAGGGCAGTAGGGAATCTGTGGGTGCGACTTGCACAAGATCGGCAACAGTGGCGTAATAGAGAAGAGGCCTTTACTCAGCAGTGGGTGTTACAGGCTGAGTAGATAGATAGAGATAGATTATATTTCAGATTGACATTACAAAATTTTATTTCTATTAAATTGACATGTGTAGTTGATCAGACTTGTTATGCCCTAATAAACTGTTTACTTATTTTAAAATGACATAATATTTGTTATTATTATTTTGCATGCTGAAAGGCTTAATGTGGTGTACTTCTAATATAATATGTATCATCCTCTTTACCCATATTATGCAAATAAATAAATTTGAATATGAATTTGAATTTGACTGAGTGATATATCAACACATAGCTCTAACAACTGAATGCTAATATTTGGAACACGGATAATTATTATGACGTAGGCATACGCGGATTTTTAAAATTCAATCCATTAAGAGGTAGGTAGTAGTAGCATGTGACCCAATAGCAACTTAATATAAGCAATTCAAATATATATTCCATGAGGAAATCGAGCGCGAGAGCATTCATGCCGACGTCACTTCATATTTATAAATATATCGTCAAGTTAGTGGACATACAGATATTCTCTAGCAGTAAATGTACAAGTAGGTAGTCGTAGAGGCAAGATAAGTAGGTGCCACTCTAAACTAGTGGCAATAAAGTGTGCGAACACTTTATTTTCTGACAATGTCTTATAACATGTGACGTGTGCCTTTCTTAGTACTTTCTAAGAGCACTAAAATAAAAAGAGCACTAGCTCTTGAAAGAAGGCTGACTTGGCAAGAGTTATGAACGGAGCCTTTCTGACATTAATAATATCTTGCATAATATAAGGTAGTCATAAGCCTCAGGCATGCTATGTTAATATCAAAATTGTTATTCAACGCCATCTAGTATCAGAAATCTAAAACATTGACTTGTAAAAGCGTCTATACCTGTAAAAGCGTCGTTGAAAAAAAATTGTACCATACCATACCATAGACCATTCTATTTTTAATTTCAGAATGAAGATTAAACATTTCTATAGCATTTTTTTTTATTTCTTTCTTTAATTGTCTCATAGTTATGTCTAGTTGTCAAACACAACAGTATTTTCTTTTCCGTGAGTGGTCACAAAAGCGAAAAAAGTATTATTGACTTTTGCCATTAGGAAATTTTAATTTTGTACAAATTGATCGAGGTTTCGGTGCAGTGTTCAAAAATCTAATAACCTTGAATTCAGCTCAAGATCTTGCCGAAATATTTCTTAGTTTTTAATTATCCGGTCCCTTAACCCCTTCGGGTCCTTAGGTTCTTAGCACAATTATCCATTTTTCTATTCTGTGACATTAGGCAAATTTACGATAAGCAAAATACGCAAATATTATATAGCCTACACAAGCATGATATATGTTTTACATAAATAAAGATAACTCAATAAGTCACGGAGAACGAAGTAAAATTTTATAAGCGCAATGGGATGGGAATACATTTTTGTATTTTTGCATGACTTAAACGCTTCATTAATTTTTGATCCATTTACATAATACGCTCCCGTTACGAGTATATTAGATACCGTAAAATGTTTGCGATAAATTACCAGTACATGTATGCAAAACAGCAACTAGAAAACAAAGCAATCGATTCTAACCCAACAACTCTATTGCGCAAACAGTGATTACAAAGTTTTTCATAAGTTACCCTCATCACTGCCCGGCTAGAGGCTTAGCAACAAATGCCTTTCGGATTGATGACCTAGAAAAGTCGAATCTTAATCCATGATACGAGGGCTTCATAAATATTCAGTGTCGTTATTTCACCTCGGCGGATGTCGATCCTGAGACGCGGGAGGCCGGAGCCTGTGTTTATGTTTACAGGGGGGAGGGGGCGCCCAGCTGAGAACCCCGTCTCCCCCGCCGCGCGCTTCACCCCCGCCACAGACTGCGGAAAATCGATAGCGCTGCGAGCGCCGCAGACCTCTGTGCGGATGCTTTACTGAATGACGTGCCTTTGATCCTAACAAGCCTATAGGTATGCGTAGATATTTACCTCATCTAGCCCTTTAGTACATTTATAAACACCAATCAGCTATGAAATTACAACGAATAACCCTGGCACTTTTTATTTTCACTCGCAAATTATCACTCTATTTTCGTTTAATTTTCCCAACGAGTTATCTTATGAAAATAAATTGAATGCTGGGAAAAACCGCTTATGATGCCATTAAGAATAATTTCGGTGGGGGCTTTCGTTAAGTCCTCTCGGCAGCCGCGGCCCTATTACACTCAAATAATGTCAATTTTGATTTCGAACAATTTGGCTGAATATTTGGCACGCTTTTGCTAAAATACACAACCCGTTACATAAAACATTTATTTACTTTGTTAGCAAACATGTTGGTAAAAATATTACGCAACATGTATAAGCGTAGTGGTTTAAATTGGTATGCATTGATGTCTATCGGTGAGGATGATCGAAATATCAATTTGGTTTCGCTCGAAATATGGGTGAGGTATCAGATACTTGGAGAAATATATGGACGTATTAATTATAAATATCTCAATACGATCGACGACGAATTTGTTTACTTCAATATAAGCTAACAGAATAAAAATGCAATACACATTTTTATGTAAAACGAGATAGCAAAACAAGATAGTGTACAACACATCTATAAATATTCGGTCAAAAATACTCAGTGTTCGTCAATATGTTCTATTATGTGAACAGAGAAATAGTATACCTACTAATTACTATCAGCGGGGCTAGACAAGTTGCATTTTGACATTCGAATTGACAAACAAAATGTATGGAAATGACACAAGCTTTCGACAAATCGGGCTGTCACTAATGTCATTTACATACATTTTGTTTGTCGATTCGAATGTCAAAATGCAATTTGTCTAGCCCGCCAGGACATTAGCACTAATATCTTCATAAGTAATTAGTAATTGCTATCCGGACATTATTATCCTGACAGAAATTAGTAAGTAAGCTATAAAACTAACTTACTAATTAGATACTATCGAGATATCTACATTACTGCACTCGGATATTATAATCCATTGTATTTTAAATGAACTTGGTAAACTCTGCCAGCTCTTAATCTGATCTTCAATATAAAATATATAGTTTTTAGATATCTGGGGGGCTAGACAAGTTGCAATTTGACATTCAAATCGACAAACGAATAGAAACAAAATGTATGGAAATGACATTAGTGACAACCCGACTTGTCGAAAGCTTGATCCATTTCCATACATTTTATTTCCATTCGTTTGTCGATTTGAATGCCAAATTGCAACTTGTCTAGCCCCCCTGTATTAGTGATTAGTACTAGTGCTATTTGTATACAACTTTGTGTCAAAATTACAAGTCAACTGATTAACTTCTTTTTGAGTTTTGTATGTACTGTACTAATACTATTTTTATATATAAAAGGTTATAAAACAACGATATTAAATTGAAATCATTATCTCAACCACAACACAGACTATAAAGTTCATAACAAACATTTGGCTCGTAATGAAAATTTAATTTTTAATTAAGTAGGCATCAAGTGGTTTGCTACCTATCTGTTACCATCTAACAAAAAGTCCTTATACCGACGATGTTTAAATAGATAGACTTAGACCCGTTTTATACATATTATATAGCGTGTTTAAAATTACACATTTCATAAATTAAATTATTATCACGCCTGTATCTTCGAAAGGTTAGGCAGAGTTAAAGTTCGCTGCTCGACCTGGTTATCAAACCCAAGACTTCACATTTAGCAGCCGCGTTTACAAACACTGAGACAAGTAAATTTTAATATTACTAGACACTCCATTTTCTGCGACTTTATGTCATATCTACCTCTTTCAATAAACAGAGCACTGGTATATGAATTAAATAATTGACATTATGCCACAGTATAAATAATAAATCATACACATATATGATTATACATACGGCTGTTTCAACTGAGTGAAATATGGCACGTTTCGCTACTGTGACATACAATAGAGAACCCGTTAAATAGGTCGAGTGAATTTAATAATTTCACCGTCTTTCACGTGAGGGATGCCTATCTAAAAGCGTCGGTAGCAATTAATGTCATTTTCGTCTTCGAGATAACTGTATTTACTAAGTTAATGAAGAGAGAGTGGATGATGAACTTGGTAAAGTCGTGTAGTATTGTCACTAAAACGGATTTGTTGTCCTAGTTTACGGCCTTAATTTTTGTGCCAATTTAAATTGTATTTAGTTTCAACGTAGATGCTATATGAATGAAATCAAAATTATACATTTATCTATATGCAAAGTCTGTAGACCTTAGATTGAGTTAAACAAGAATATTGGTCCTTTGAGCCGCAGACGATGACAAACCTTAATTAAATTTGATTAAGTCATCTAAGATGAATTCAAATGTAACCTGCAAGTAGTCATCAAATTCCCAGCTATTAGATTGCGACAGTCGGAATTATTTGTACTATTCATGAAACTATGATTTCGAAAGGAGGTGGTGCGTGTCTTAGTTTATAACTCTGGACCTATTAATTGCCACTCCAAGGTCATACGAGTATAACTAGGCTATCGCGGCTTAGGTATGTTATAAAATTAATTAACAGTAAAATTGTCGACTACAGTTTCATAAGAACACTAAAAACCGCCTACGATCGCCTTACTTTATTAAATAGAACCTTTCAGAACGAAAGTTTTATTAGTTCTATATTTAACCACTTTATGTAATAAGAGTAAGGTCTACGCAGCAAACGACATGATCAAGTTATGAACGAATATTGACTTTGATATCGATAGTACTTATGCAAACAGTATCTCTTCAAACGAAATAAATATTTCTGATGTAATGTTGTCTGTGCAAACTTTTGTGTTATAGAAATAATGAACAATATAAATCAATAGAAAATCGACAACTGAATATTTTTCTGTCACTGAAACACTTTCAATATTAAACAAAATTTAAAATGTGCGACGAGCTCACACAAAATAACTTATTCGTATTCACGCCCGAAGGATCTCATAGCCCATCTCATTAAGCTGGGAAATATAAAGTGCGATAAAATTCGCATTAAAAATTCAAAACGCAACTCGAATGTTTGGAGGGGGCTATCGAGCGCATTCAGATTCCACGCGACTAAAAATGCACTGGCGAAAAAATTGCAACGTATCCGTTGAAATATGTCCACGCTTAGCCGGCCCGCCCAGCCCGTAAACTCGAGATTTCGTCCGATATAAATCTTTCAAGTGGAGATGAATTCGCCGGGACTGCGAAATGGTACATAAAATATTCATCCTCGTTCAGAAATGCAAGCATCTGTTTTTCATTCTGTAAGATATTTCGATCCTCCGTTTTTTTTTTCATTTAGACTTAATCAGCGCTCCTTTGAATATTAAACATTCGTTTATATGAAACGTGTAAAGATATAATATACTTCAATGGCCTCATTATTCATCACCTCAAAGTCATCTACGAGTATAAAAACCTGGATTTTAATTTAAAAAAGGTTTTCGGCTTATTGTAGCTATAATTAGAAAGTTATAGGTATGTATAGTGTTTAGGAACCAACTCTTGTCATAAACGAGGGTATTATTTTGTTTTTATACATACAAATACTAACTTTGCTCTTACCAAAACATATGACCGGGTACATACCTGAAAATAAAACGTAATCACATTAGTATTTCAGAGATCAATATAACACATAAGTATTTCATAGATCAATATAACACAAAATAGCTCGCATTAGTACTGGGTGAAAGGTATGTTTATCAATTACTTGTTATTTTCTCAAGGTCTTTCTATTGTGGCGGCGTATGAATGGTTTCTTGGAAGAAGTATGTAAATGGACAGCGAAAGTATAGAACATAACATGACGTAATTCTTCTTTAACACTAGCTACTAGCACTACTTACATAGCTTCGCGCCTGTTTGCCATGAGGGTAGGCAGAGACTATAGATATTAAATTTAATATTAACGTGATATTAAATACCCTATAATCTTCTGTAATGTTGTTTTAGTAAAAGATTAGTGCATTTAAATAAAAAATACCAAACAAACTTCAACTTTTATAATAATAAAGACGAATAACACTGGTCGTGTTCTAGTACTCTACTATATTGAATAAAAGCAAATGCAGTGAAGCTAGAGATGCTTCATAGCATATTCTACTTTGTGTTCCACCACTATGCATAAAATAATACATGCATATCCTTCGAGAATTCCGAGAAAATGGATAGAAACGAGACGCCATTTTATTTAACCGTAACTTTGCAAATATATACATTTGTAGTATATAACTCTATATTGGTTTAATATCCTTTTAATAGCTGCAAAATATCTAATAAATAGATATAACTAATAAAATAGCTATCTTACTTCTTATTTCCTAAAAAATATTATAAATGTGAAGTTATATAATTATATTTGTTACTCTTTCACACAAAAACTACTAAATGGATTTTGATAAAACTTTCAGAATTATAGATTTTTTTTCATACATCAGAATAACTTAATGCTTTTTCAATTAAACATACGTGGGTATGCATCTATTTTTTTGAAATTGTTGTTCTATAAAGTTGAATGCGCTCACTACAGTAGAAGATACGAGCTTGGAACAACATTTTTATATAAAAAAAACTGACCCGGCAATCGTTGTTTTGCCATATAAGGGTGACCCCTTATCATTTAGGGGTATGAAAAATAGGTCCTACCGTTTCGGAGGAGTTTGGTAACAAACACCGTGACACCAGAATTTTAAATATTAGAATAAATTTTCATATCAAACGGGGTGAAACAGAAATAAAGATACTTAAAACATAATTTAGTTAACTGTCATAAAGAACAAGGTCTAAATCTTGGGTAAGCTGTTAATAGTCATATAGAAGCTTACCCAATGTGAAGACCTTGATTTCTGCAAAATCATAATATAAATAAAAATCTCGACGCTTCTTTATGTGGAAGCCACAAATTCTACACGAAAGGCAACGTTGACAAGACTGTTGGATATATGCGTGGGTAGGGATATTAAGTTATGACTTTAACTGTCTAGACCTTGCGAATACCCCACACGTTTGTAGTAAACATAGGCTTATGTTACAGCAAAGTTCAAAATCAATGATCATTACAATGAACTTTTAATCACCAACCCATTTACTGTCCCATTACTGGGCATAGGTTCTTTTTTCACAATGAGAAGGTTTAAGTTAGTTTAATATGCTGGTTTAGTGCGGGTTGGCAGACTTCACACGCCTTTGAGAACATTTCTCAGGCATGCCAGTTTTCCCACGATGTTTACCTTGACCGTTTCAGCTATAGAGGTGGTGCACACATTGGTTTTGAACTCAAGACCTACGTCTTCTTGGTCATATATCAACTGAAACTTAATGTTAACTGGACTGAAAGAGACTAGAGCCCACGACACAGGGAATCCTAGAGTGGGGACTAGGGCTTTATCTCCTTACTGTACTATTTTTTTCTGGCACAATAAAGACATTTTTTTTTATCACTGATAGAATACATAAGATAACATAACATCTGTACTACCAGAAGAGTTAGACAGAGGTGTACAGACACGAGCAAAAACATGTATACACTAACAAAAGTGCTAAAGTTATTTTTTCATGAATGAATGATTACAACTTTTAGATGATACCAATGTTACTATATTATTTATTCGCAAATAATGTGTTCGTAATATCACAAAAGTTATATTAGTACTTTGGGAGAAAATCACTTTAGCACTTCTGTTAGTGTATACATATTTTTGCTCGTGACTGGAGAACTGTGGGTGTACAGTCAGGAGCAAAAACATGTATACACTAACAAAAGTGCTAAAGTGATTTTTTCATGAATGAAAATTTAAGATAACACCAATGTCACTATATTATATATTCGTAAATAATGTGTTCGCAATATCACAAAAGTTCTATTAGTACTCAAAAGTACTAGTAGTATAAGAAAATCGCTTTAGCACTTTTGTTATTGTATACATGTTTTTGCTCGTGACTGTACTAATTAATGTACAATAACAATTCGCCGGTATATTTACCATTCGCCATTTTTACATTTCGCCATTTATTGGGCACATATCCAAACAACAGGCTGCATATAAATAAATGCCTATATAAATAAGGTTTATACATCAGTACACTATCTTCCTATCCTATCGGGAAATACTGGCGAAATTAGATTTTCTGCCTGCGTTGTTCATTGCCACTGATAAGACCTAAATATCACCACAAATCTTAAAACAGAACCTTTTAGCCCTATCTCAAAAACTTTTAGCAGGCAATTACTTCGGTCAGTGTCGCGGGAAAGATGGATTGCACGAATTACATCGAAGCCTTTGTAGAGAACATCTCAGTGGTGTGAGGAACGAACATTGTGATGTAGATTTATGACGAGCCGCGACTCGCGATAGGGCTGTCGCTCCGTTTTATAACGCTGTATATAGTGGGCCATTGGGTACATATATCTTGTATAAGGCCGTGAATCACTAGTGTGATATGGGCCCCACTTAGCGTGACATCGTCGAGATATATTCAGGGTTGGGTACGTAGAGGAATGACAATAATACTGGATGAATCGTTTTTGCTGCTACAGCTTCCATATTTACGAGAAAATCTTGTAGAATATATTATGTACAGATAGCTCATAAGTCTGTTCTATCCAATGGGTAGGCAGAAGACTTAGAACTTAGATAACCTTCAACCTATTTACTGTCCCATTGCTGGTCATATGTCCTCTAAGAAGGTAGGAAGGGTAAGTATACATATATATATATAATACTGGCAAAGTATGGTTTGGCAGATTTCACAAACTGTCGAGTGACTTTCTCAGGCATGCAGGTTTCGTCACGGTGTTTTCATGTACCGTTTAAGCGAGTATTCATTAAATTAAGACACAGATCTATTTAGATTTTAACTAGAGACCTATGCCTTAGCAGTTCTGTAGCACTGATAAATATATCTACTACTCTACTTACTTAATAATTGTATATAATTATTAATATTATCTCCGACTTCAGTATATATAAATAGATTAATTATTCTTAAAAGACTAAAACTATCTTCTTAAAAGACTAAAACTTCAAAACCGACTTAGTGCCCACAAGACCATTAAAGTATTTAAAGTCTCCTTCAACAAAATGAAACGCAATTTCCACTTTAGTGGCCCTTGGCATTTAAGGTAACTTTCAGGCATTAAATGTAGGGTTTACTAGGTACCTAATTGGGTAGTGATTCGGAAACAGCCTTTTATTAAAAATAAACCTTGATACACGCAAAATGGTACTTGTGAATATGGATTAAAGCCTGCAAATGTGTTGAATAAATAATTAATACCGTACATAAGTTGTTTTTATATCATTTTCTTGGAATGTAATTTACTTACGGTGTAATTTATTGCTTTTCTTTAACCTTGAACTAGTGTTGTGTAGGTTTTGAATAGAATTCTCCATCTGCGTACATACGTTGTGAATATTAATGGGACTGGAAGAAGTTTGATACGCCCATATTATGTATGTGGCTTTGAAAAAGTTCCTTCAGAATTATAATAGTATTGTGTGTTTGATCTGGTGACTAAGCGATCGGTTTTTTCGATACGGGAGGCGGATTCGATGCTACCACAAAAATATTTGCATTTATACAGGTAGTTGTTCCGGGTATGGGTGCGTTCGTGTATGTAAACGCACCCACGTTTCACTAGAAGATCTTAGTGTGGGATATCGTTTTTACTAAAGAAAGAATACTACTACAAAACACACCTATTCATAACATCCCTACCATCACGCTTATATTCCCCGAATTGTTAAGCAGAGTCAAACTGCAGTACCTGCACCCACAGTTCACCGATGTGTTTAGATCCCATCCCCTGGCACAAATCTAGACTTTGAGACACTACCGAAGTCTGCTCGACCCGGGAATCGAACCTAGGACCCGCAGGTATACGAACAATAAACCAATAAGTGCAGGTACGAACGAAAACTGCGCTAATAATATATTTTATGTAGAAAATAACCACTGTTCTCAATGTTGAATTTGTAAGACCACGTTCATTTCACCGAGATAACTTTAACAAGCCAGTTATTATATTCTGATCTCTACCAAGTTCGTTGCAGAGGAAAACTTTCAGTGTTATAATCTTCTATGTTGAGATAAATTTAAGTTTTCTATCCATTCGTGCATACCTAAGATGAAAGAGAGTAGTCTCTACGACATGGGCAATCTTAATGTGGGGACTAGTGAACTACCCTTGTAAACAATATCTTTCTGAGCAATAAAATTATTATTCCGAAAGTATGACAGAAAATTATCGTGATAAAAAGAGACGGCCACAATTTTCAGAAAATCGTTATTCATTTTTTATTAATTATTGGAAACTTTCTTTCTTTCTGTCTTTTCGAAATCATGTGCGTAATTATCACTCGCTTTAACGATAAAGAAAAACATCGTGAGGAAACCTGCAGGCCTGAGAGATTTTCTCGACGGCATGTGAGCACGCACCACTACGCTAGCCTAATCCCTCTCATACTGAGAGGAGACCCGTGCCCAGCAGTGGGACAGTATACAAGGTGGAAGGGACAACGATGCACAAACGTCGTGACAAGGTTTCACTCAAGGTCAAAAATAAAATGACCTAGGTCATTCATGTAAAAATGATCGGTTATTACAGACAGCACGCAGTGTATTGCTAAAAACGCGATTATATCGCTCCACAGTGAACGATATCGCGCGCGCAATCCGAAAAAAATGAAATAATGTTTTTATAATATAAATCTAATTTGAGTAGATAGATATGATGTATTTTTACACGTTCGAGTAAAAAACCTGCAGAAAAAAATTAAAAACTGATGCAAAAAGTTCTGGAAAATTTCAATGCAGAATCCAGAATCATGTTCTGAACTCATGGTATTCGGATATGCGTCGATGTCCCTTCCACCTTGTATAGATTGATGATGATGATGATATTACTTCTATTGCGCGATATGCCACACGTATTTTTTATTGCTCAATGTACTCAGTGTAGGCAGAAACTAACTACTACTACTCTATAAAGTGCTTGACAGTATCAATTAAATCGAATTCCAAGGCCTGCGTTGATCGCAAGATCAACTACACCCAGGCCAGGACAATACTGGAGGGTATTAAAGTTATCCTCCCCTCCCCCACCGACTTCAGAGGCTTTACCAGCCTCTTAACCGAGCGTAAGGTGAATTATCACACCTATACGCTCGCGTCTGAAAAACCCCTCCGTGTAATCATCCGAGGTATCCCCAAGGAGATAGACACGGAGGACATCCTTAGCGACCTTAAGTCGCAAGACATTCCTGCCCTCGAGATCCATCGCATGCACGGTGGCCGCGGAGCCACAAAATATAACATGGTGCTCGCGATCATCGAGCAATCCGAGGCTGCTAAAGCCATTTTTAATATCCGCTCCGTCTGCCACTTGTCCGGCATTCGGATCGAAAAACCCCACAAGGGGGGTCCGATCGGGCAATGCCACAATTGCCAACTTTATGGTCACTCTGCCCGCAATTGTCACCGAAAATCCCGGTGCGTGAAATGCTTAGGCAATCACGCTACCGCGGACTGCAGTCGTCCCAAGGACAAGACGCTCTGCACAGAGCCACCCAGCTGCGTTCTGTGCGGTGAACAAGGCCATCCGGCCAACTACCGAGGCTGCCCAAAAGCCCCAAAAATCCCTCGCAAGCATGCAAATCGTGCCTCTGCTAAACTCCTGAGGGAAAGCCCCTCGGCGGCCCTCCCAAACCGCCTCAGCCCCCAAAGGCCCTCGCCATGGAACGCACTGAACCATCAGCAAGCGTTCCCGCCCCTAAAAACGCCACAACATGTGGCCAACATCCCACCCCTTATGGGTATTCCTTCCCGCGCACCGGCCTCCCAGGCCACCATCGTGGGAACATCCCAAGCCCACCCGGCCGAGCCCGCAAAGGTCTCTCGACCTGCACCCGCGCCTATGCCCGCGCAACCCCCCTTGTCTGACTGGGACACCTGTCATAAGGCGTTCAACCTCGTTCCCTACGAACGTATAACAAATATGGCCAACGCCCTCAGAGCCAATGAGGGCAACGGTCAAGCCATCTTTGAAATTATAGTGAAGAATGCTAATCTAATGCATGCATTCACCAGTGCTTCTTTTACAAATGGCGGTAAATAAAGGCAGAACCAAACCCCGGTCCCTTAAAATAGGTTTTTTCAATGCAAACAGCATGCATGGTCAACGCGATGAGATCGCCACCTTCCTCCGCGATCATCAAATAGACATATTCCTGATACAGGAGACCTACCTCAAACCCTCCAAGAGAAACCCTGGTATTGCAAACTATCACATAGTGCGTAATGACAGGACTCGTTCTCGAGGAGGTGGTACTCTCATATATTACAAAAGGTCCCTGTACTGCATCCCTATGGATCCCCCAACCCTCGAGCATATTGAGACCTCGATATGTCGAGTAGGCATGACCGGACACCAACCGATCACCATCGTATCGGCGTATATCCCACCTGGCAATGCTAGGCTTCACCTCCGCCCCGACCTTGAAACCCTCCTAGGCTTAGGTGACTCAGTTATCATAGCTGGAGACCTTAACGCGAAAAATATCGCGTGGAACAGCCACTCGAACAACCAGAGAGGCAGAGAGCTGGATAATCTGAGCACCTTGCTTAACTATGACATAGTCGCCCCAATGACGCCCACCCACTTTCCCGCTGACGTAAACCACCGACCTGACGTACTCGACATAGCCCTCTTAAAGAACGTGAACCTAGGTTTGCGCTCCTTGGAGACGCTACAAGAACTCGACTCCGACCACCGACCTGTGGTCATCAAACTAGGCCCTAGGACAGATCCCTTAGACCCAGGTCAGCCCGCTCCAACAAAGGTGATAACGGACTGGAGTAAACTCGAGGAACGCCTTAAGTCGACTTCATCCGTTCACCTGGACGCCATCCCCGACTCATTACTGTCAGTAGCCGACGCGACGGGCGCGATTGACTCCCTCACTGGTCACGTTCAATCCGTGTTGAACGAATGTTCGCGACAGATTCCAGAGGAATTTGATGACCGCTGGAATCTGCCGGAGGATGTGCGAAGGCTGATGACGGAGAAAAACGCGGCTATCAGAGCGTACGATAGTTTTCCCTGCGAGCAGAACCGCACTCACATGCGCAACTTACAGCGCGCTGTAAAGGAACGCATAAGTGAGCTGCGCGAGGCCCGCTGGGACAACTTGCTGAAGGACCTGGAGCCCACCCACCAGGCCTTCTGGCATCTGACTAGGAAACTCAAATCCGACCAAGTCTCCACCATGCCCCCTCTGAATCGACCAAACCAAAGGCCGGCCTTTGACGATGACGAAAAATCCGAATGCCTAGCAGACAGTCTAGAGGCACAATGCTCGCCCAGCACTCTACCTGTAGACCAGGCCCACCTAGACGAGGTGAACGCCGAAGTCGAACGTAGAGTCACCCTCTCTCTATCCCCCGATAATCTTACGGCCCCAGTAAGTCCCGCCCCCTCCTCCCGCCCTGACCCCGACCCAGACGACTCCGTCCCCCCTGTCACTGTGGACGAAGTCCAGAAAATCATTAAGAATTTACGACCCAGGAAAGCCCCCGGATCAGACGGCATCACCAACAAGGTGGTAAAGCTCTTCCCCGCCCACCTCATTATTCTAATGACCGCCATTTTCAATGCGGCTCTAAAAAATAACATCTTCCCACAATCGTGGAAAGAAGCCACCGTCATCGGTATCCCCAAGCCCGGCAAACCCAGGACTGAGCCGTCCAGTTATCGCCCCATAAGTCTTCTTAATGTCCTAGGGAAGATTTATGAGCGTCTAATCTATGCCCGACTAAAGGACTTTGCCGAATCCCACAATCTCATTCCTGACGAGCAGTTTGGCTTTCGAACCAAACACTCTTGCATCCACCAAGTGCATCGCATAGTCGAACATATCAGCGCTGGTTTCCAACGCGGTATGACGACTGGCATGCTTTTCTTCGACGTGGCGAAAGCCTTTGACAAAGTCTGGCACAATGGCTTGATATACAAGCTGTATTCCTTCAATGTGCCGGATCGTCTCGTGCTCATCATTCGAGACTTCTTGTCAAACCGCACCTTTCGCTATCGCATTGAGGGTGGTACGCTATCGTCCCCTCATCCTATCCGAGCCGGGGTCCCTCAGGGCTCCGTGCTCTCTCCGCTCCTTTTCACGCTGTACACCAGCGATATTCCCAAGAGCTCAAAGTCACAGCTGGCCCTATTCGCTGACGATACGGCCATCTATTATTCCGGCATTAGCCTAACAAATATCACCAAAGTCCTCCAAGCCTCGGTCACTGCCCTCGGAAAGTGGTTCAGGAAATGGAGAATTGAGGTGAATCCCTCCAAGAGTGCAGCGGTTCTCTTCCACAAGAGTTCCAATCTTTCCACTCAAGTCCAACCCATCTCCCTATTCGGCCAACGGATCCCTTGGGAACCGAAAGCCAAATACCTGGGCGTGATTCTCGATCACCGACTCTCGTTCCGAGAGCACATAAAGACGGTGCGCTCGCGCGCCGCTTTCGCTCTCGGCCGCCTGCACGGCATACTCAATGCGCGCAGTAAACTCTCCCTTAATTACAAGGTGAGAATTTACTTGATGTGTATTCGCCCCATCATGACCTATGCGAGCGTCGTATTCGCTCACATTGAAAGTCCCGCAATCCATAGGATGCAGACCCTCCAAAACCGTTTTATGCGCAAAGCCACGGGCGCCCCGTGGTTCATGCGCAATAGGGACCTTCACCTCGACCTAAAACTGCCTACCATCAAGCAGTACATGAAACGCGCCTCCAAGCGTTATTTCGATCAGGCCCCCCTCCACCCAAACCGCCTAGTAGTCAGTAGCGTAGACTACAAACCCTCTCTGATAAGTAGAGTGCGCCGCCCAAGGCACGCACTCACTTACCCTGACGACCCGATTACCGTAGCACAAGAAGCACTCAAACAGGCTCGACGCCATCCGATTTACCGTCCTCGCCGGCGAGGCCCGTCGCGAAGACCCCGAAACGGTACCCCTCCCCGTCCCTTGCTCGAGCCGGCCCGCGCCGAGCCAGTAGTTTTAAATTCGTCCCTAAATAATTTCAACCCAGATCCAGCTGTCCCTAGCTGTCCCCCCAGCAACGCCCTAAGCCGAGGTCTGAGTCCCGTTAGGGGACGCCCTTAGCTGCGGTTGCTTAGTTTATAAGTGTCCATGGCTGGAGGCACAAAAGGTGCCTCGCCACCAAGCCCGGTTAAGATTCTAAAGCTCCTGAGCTAGAATCTACATCCGTCCTAAAAAAAAAAAAAAAAAAAAAAATTTTAATCGAACATTTATATTATAGGAAAGAAAAAAACAACTCAAGTGCAATGCACACATCTCTAAAAAATATAATTGAATTGAATTTGACGACGTCTGTAGTCTAGTGGTTCGAGTACTGGACTGCTGATCACGAGGTCGTGGGTTCGATTCCCACAGGACACAAACATTTATTATGATGAACTTAAGTGTTTGTGTTTGTCTGGGTGTTTCTTATGTATTATAAGTATGTATTTACAACAAAAAAAAGTATATAAGTATTATATCCATTGTCTAGTACCCATAGTACAAGCTCTGCTTAGTTTGGGACTAGATGGTGCTGTGTAAAATGTCCCAGGATATTATTATTATTATTATTATTAATTAATAATTCTTGCTAAGTTTTAAATGCTAGTGCTATTTATGTTTCAACAGCAGCAATTTAATATTCCATTTGTGAAAAGCAAGACCAAAACGCATTAATACATAAAACATAAAAATATATTTCAGCAGACGGTTTTTATAATAAAAAGTCATTTGGTAATCATCAAATAGATATTATATAGAATCACAAATAATATTGGTAGCATGAATCATAAAATATATAATATATAATTAATTACAATCCTATATCAGAAGTTATTTTTCGTTTTGCAACGTTAGCTCTAGATATTTAACGTTCGTACAAATAGTAATTTTCAAGTAATTAAGACGGTAATATTGAAATTCTGTACCTAATATCAGAGTAATACTTACAAAATTGATCAAAATATACTTATATATTGTCTTGTAAGTAAATAAACCCCGGTTTCTACAGTACCTAGTATTTAAAAGTACATTAGATGCTAGTATTCCTAAAATGTTTTTAATTAAATTACTCTTATGACTCCAGTATGCTATTTTACCGACGGACTACTGAGCTCTTCTATTACTATTTTGACAGATGCTGTCTGCTAAATATTCAATGTTCTACCAATGTTTTGGTAGAAATCTGATAACATCTTTAGTTGATGTACTTATTAATCCTCAAAAATAACACTATTCTATATTTTTGTATTTTATAAATTCAGACATTGAGTTGACAACTAGACTACGCTCCTATTGGTATTTTGACAGATGCTGTCTGCTAAATATTCAATGTCATACCAATGTTTGGTAGAAATCTGATAACATCTTTAGTTGATGTACTTATTACTCCTCAAACATAACACTATTCTATATTTTTGCATTTTCCATGCTAGTAACAATTATTTTAATGAAGGAAAAATATTATATTATATAACACTATTCGTTAAGGACCTGGGACAGTAATAATAAATACACGTTACGAATTATCCTGACTCCCCTACAAGTAACATAAACTCGTGAAAGGAAACTCTGTGAAGCATAACACTAATGTAGATAGGTCGGAGCCACTTATGTAATTACGAACTCATCTCGACTCGGCGTCGTCTCAAAGAGTCAAACTTGTATTGTTTCACTTCGCTTGTTTACAAGTCTCTGCAGAACAAATACTCTATGTATTAATCAGTTATACTTTCTGCGAAAATTTATTCAGAGTATTCGAAAAAACTGAGAATAGAATACCTACAGAAAAAGATTTCATATATTAATTTATCTGCCTCGTTGTTCCAGTGGTCCCAAGCGCGACTGCTACGTTAGAGGTCCTGGGTTCGATTCCCAGGTCGAGCAGTTGTTAGGTTTTTCTATGTAATTCTCAGTAGCAGCTCGGAGTATGGATTTGTGCCCAGTTGATGGCAATAGGCTTTTCTGTGATATTGCCAGTAGCAACTCGGAGTGCCCAGTTTGTGCCTGGTTGACGACAAAAGGCCAATTACATAGACCCAACTATAGCGGCGAACTGTGGTTTACATTTGTATACTATTCTGCCTAACCCTTCGGAGAATAGAACGTGATGATATTGAATTATTTAACGATATTTAAATTGGTTATGCTCAAAAAGTAACGGCCACGGGATGTAGTGTAGGTAGTTTAAATAATGAATACATTATTAATGATAACTAATGAATTAATAAAATCGAATTATACAAAAGTACTTGCCTTCCTTTACCTTTTAATCATAGCTATGAGATTTTAAACATTAACCACGGCCATGACGCGATGATACAAATATATCTAGTTAACGAGCTAACAAATGAAAAACCTACAATACTGTACCTCAACCATGAGTTCTATCGAATGGCTTTCGATAGGTTTTTACGCATCGAAACGCTGTAATCTCATAGCAGATTTTAGTTCCTTACGTAACCGCTAGAGGCGCTGCGAGGGTATTCCATACAAATATTTTACGGCGTCGCTAGCGAGTTTAGTGAGAAAAACTCATGGTCGAGGCACTGTTCACAGTCACTTAAAACTTACAACATTACGTGGAATAACAGTTACAAATGGACCGATCTTTTAAAAGTTAACTGCAAACATTCAATTAAAGAGAGGAAATTTCGCCTTTTGCGGCAGAATCCTCAATAGTTTCGGAGCCAATCACTGAAAATGGCTATTTACTAGAAAACTTCTATGAAAAGAAGTTTAAAGTACCTACTTGTAAACTGTTTCAATAACATCTTTTGAAGTACATTTTCTTTGCCAAAGCCTGTCAACGTTAATAAAAATGATTATTATTTTGGCGGAAAAGGAATATTGAATGCCGTCATCTGTCGTTTCATATTGTGTTAATGGATTCTGACTTTTACAGTAATTTGATAGAAATAATAAGCAGTTCAAAATTAGGGGTTAGAATATTAATAAATAAAACCTTTTTGTTAACAATGTTAACAATTGTTGACATTGTTACCACGTTCAAGGCTAAATGGGATGTCCGTAGCTTGTATTGTGTATTTAGGCCTTCCCCGAAGAGCGCCAAGAATCCCGGTTTCGGGCAGCTCGCATCCATCCGCTCCCAGCCACCTTCTTTAAATCGTCGGTCCATCGTGTCGCAGGGCGTCCTACACTACGCATGCCTAAACGTGGTCTCCACTCTAGCACTTGTCTGCTCCATCGATTGTCTGTCCGTCTACAGACATGGCCGGCCCAATTCCACTTCAACGTGCTTATTCCTGATATAATTCTGGTTGATATTTAATGTATTCGAAATAAATATATCACCGGGCACAAATGCAAGTCGCTCTTGGACCACTAGAGTAACGACTTTTTGAAATGGTAGCATAAAGACTGCCTACATCGAATGTAAAAAATACGACTTTAACTTTTTTAATCTCAATGGCATATAATTTCAATGGCATGTGATAGTAGGCCCCGCACTGGGTCAATAGGGTCAATTAAAATAGCCTCTAACCTGTCTCAGTATGAAAGGAGACCTGATTAAGAGATTAGATCAAATATTACGAGTATCTGAATAAACCCAATAATTGGAAATTTAAATATTATTGGGATTCACCTATTGAGAGCATTTTAATAAAATTGTTTCATAGAAAAGTAATCAGAACAATAGGTGGTTACTCCTACGATATTAATAAAGCAACATTTCCGAGAATTCTCTATTATTATCTCGCCAGTCACTAAACAAATAGTTTTAATTTAATATTGAAAATTACATCATTTCTCATTCATAGTTAACCAACTGTCAAAACTGTTTAAATTAATTTTTTATGAGTTTCAAGTTAAGTAATTAATATTCAGATTGTATTTATTAAACAATCAAATATTTTATAGTATTTGTACGCCACACATGACAGAGAGATCAAAATGTTTAGGTAATAAGACTTTTATTTGCTCACTTACTTTCCCGTGCTTTCACTCGCATCCCAAAGGACGTTTTAAGACAAAAAGTAACCTATTTCCTTCTTCAGGATGCAATTAAACTCCTTGCCAAATTTTTCTGAAAGACCAACTTTTTTCTGCCAAATCTTTCCGGAAATCTGTTTAGCATCGCATCTAAAAAGTCCTTTAAACAAAAAAGCACTGGTAGCACCTTGTACTAGATATCACCGTTTATTAATTGCGTGAATTTTATTGTTGACAGACATAGATCCTGGAAGAACCTGGAAGAGATCGCAGATCGCGATAAGGCCACCTATTGTATGTTTTAATTGTAATTATGTATCTTACCTGTATTTCTTGTCGGTGTACAATAAAGCATATATAAATAAATAAATAAATAGATTCGTAGACCCGATAGAAAGTACAAACAGAGTCCAAGATGGCGTTCTCTGGCTTTGTAGTTTTGGTTATATTCTTGAAACAGTCAGTGTTTCAAAATTCCTACCTAAAATTCTCTGCTTAGAGAAACAGTTTGCTATTTACCTACGCTTCCCACGTGGAATGAATAAGGCAAAGATACTACTAACCTAACTTTCAAACAATATTTACTTATCTATTATTACACCTAATAGACTGTATAATTATGTTATTTGATGCGTCTAATACATTAAGTTAAACATGGGTATATCCCACGCATAAAACAATATTGTATAAGACGTCAACAAAATTGTACTAGAATAATATCGTCGACTTAATGAGATTTAAAACTAACAAAACAACAAAATAAGAAACCTTGCACAATGTAGTCGCACACTACATTTTAATTCAACACACATCTAACCCACATGACACGACATAACAACCTGTAAAAACAAATTGCACAAGAAAACAACAACAGTTCTTTCATAATAATAATATGTTCTACCCACGGTCCGTTGAGAAAATGCTTGCGCATTCAACTGGCAGCAGCTACCCTGGCATTGTGGGGTTCATTGAACCCTGCACCCTGCACCCTGCCACGTAACTACCCGATAGAGAAAAACAAGTGAAGATGCTAGGTGTATAGCAACATAGCTATTTTCTCACGTCAGTATTCAATGTGCATGACTTCATTTTTCGCAGTCGCACAAAGAATTACATTGTCGCGCTAGCAAGCTTTTACGTGAAATGACAGTTTTAACGTTCGTGTATTCTGTGTAAGTGAGTCATATGTTTCAATGTTGGAATGACAATGAATCCACGTGTTTAGGAGTTATCTTAATTGTGAAAAATATTTTAGCTAAATCGCTTCAGTAAAGAATGACAATGATTTTAGATCAAAAATCTTATTAGACAAACAACATTTATGTGTGCGTAAGTATAGGTATGTGTAATGCATAATGTCTATATTTCAATACTAGGTATATCTTATTATATAAAACAAAGTCGGGTTTGGTGTTTGTTTGACCGATTTTCGTGGGATTTTGATTTGTTGGAATTGTCTCCGCCCCGAATAACAATTGAAACGGGGCTCAAACTTGACGCGAGCGAATGTGCGGAAACAAGCTAGTATTACAATAATCATATAGGCCAACATAAGGACAAAAAAACACGTTAAATTGAGAAAACACAACATTTTTACTATTTTCTTTGCTAAGTATTTTCATGTACGTACCTACGTATTATCTTCTATTTTTTTAAATTTAATAAGAGAGAGTGAAAGAGAAATAAATAAAATTAGTGCTTGAATTACGATCTCTATAACATAAAGTAATATTACTCAACAGTATTAAAATGTCAATGTCAAGTCTCAAAATATCTCATCAAAGTGACGATAAAAGCTGAATTATATAAAAATTACCAAACTCAGCTTTACGACAAACTTATAAACTTTAGGGTTTTATAGACAACTTTATACTCTTTATAGGCAATGTTTTACAACTTGAAAATTCGTTCTTAATACAAAATTTGGTATGCACAACTAAACCTAAATTTCAGAAGCGAAAGGCGATACTTTTATGTTCTTTCGGGCCGGCCTAGTCAGCCAAGCTGAATACTTACATGTTAGCTGTTATTTTTACCATGCTAGGGACTGTTATCCCTTAGCATAATGCCAACACGGTAGAAGAATTTAAGGTAAGGACCTATTAACTATTTTTCTAACCAAATGCGATTCATTTGTTATTAACGTAATTATGATTAGTTTTTGATACCTCTTAGCCTTTTAAAGGTTTAAACAAAGGGAAACTATTGCTGACAGGTCCGTGCAAGTGTTTGTTTCATTTTATAAAATACTATCAAGTTTGTAAATTTTTTTTTTGACGGGTATCGTATTTACGAACCGCTGTGGCGACAACAGTGAGACACTGCATCTGATATGCCAATATCCATTAAAGCTTGCCATAATTATGCCATGATTTCTTATTAAATCATTCTTTCTCCATTCTCAATTAGACATAAAACTCTTATCTCTTACAACTGCGACAGGTCACTGATCTTAATGAAGACATTAGGGTTACATAGTGAACCGTGCCCAATTAACGTGATTGTCGATCGTTATACGCACAAGTGGATACCACACAAGGATTCCCTTGAATGTATCGCCAGATTGCGGTATCCCTAGCTAAAGAAAATTAAAGCTTTTATACAACAACTTATCGTTGTGTGGTTTATTGACGTAAAGTAGCGTAGATCAACGCATTAAAATGGATTGGTCTTTTCAATTAAGTGTTAAGAACGAGCTTACAGTATTTAGAGAGTAAGAGTGTCTATTAAATTAAATCTGTATTTTACTTCTTACTAATAATAAAAAGCGAAAGTTTGTAAGTTTGGATGTTTGTTGTTTTTTCACGGCAAAACGGCTGAACCAATATGGCTGAAAGTTGAAGTGGTGATGATGGCTTATAAACCATTTGGCTCCGAGATATACCTTAGAGTCTAAATTTTAATCCAGGAAACGGGTTTGAAGTTCCGAACTCCACGCGGGCGTGGCGGAAGGCGCGGGCAAAAATAGTATACTTACCTATAAAAGAAATATGTGACTGACTGATCAAACAACACACAGCTCAGTTCCCACTGAACGGATCGGGCTGGAATTTGGCACAGAGCATTTATTATGACATTTGGCATTTATTATGACATAGGCATCCGCTAAGAAACGATTTTGGGATTAGTAAGACTAGTCTCTACTAATATCTATACTAATATTATAAAGAGGAAAGATTTGTTTGTTTGTTTGTTTGTTTGTTTGTTTGTAATGAATAGGCTCCGAAACTACTGGACCGATTTCAAAAATTCTTTCACCTTTGGAAAGCTACATTATCCCCGAGTAACATAGGCTATATATCATCACGCTACGACTAATAGGAGCGGAGTAGTAATGAAAAATGTAGCAAAAACGGGGAAAAAATTATAAGACCACGCGGGCGAAGCCGCTGGCGGGAAGCTAGTGTTATATAAGCGGACCATGCGAAATATTTAAAAGATTTTTCCGTTTACATTTTACATAATTTATTTTAGTTATGAGATTATCCATTACAGTTCTATACACAAATAACACTTACGGCAGGCTTGTAGTAGTAAATAACCAATAGGCAACGGTGTTACCTGTTCAATATCCGGATACATTGTTCATATAAATATTTTTTAAAGGAAAAAATATTTATATGAACGCACATAACATACTAGGGAAAATCCTAGAGGGCAACTTTACTTAAAAATATTATAATAATTTCTCTGTAAACGATCATAACAATGTTTCGTAACAATGTGATAATGAAAACCCTTTTAGCTATGACCACAAAACCCCAAAATTAGTTTCCAAAAGTAGCCGCTAATGGAATATTTCATAAAGAGTTTTGGCTAAAGATATACGACCTTATTGGGCTTAGTTGACGTCATCTAAGGTCAAGAAAAAAGTTCCTGTGAAAACCAGCTGAGTTATTCTGCAAAAAATTGTTAGGTATAATTTAGGATTGGAACTTTGCCCGTTTAAGAACGTCTGGCTTAGATAATCATCCGATCGACGATAGGCTTGAAGTTTTCGAACGATTTCGAGTTCCTCCCTAAGAGTCTCAAGGTGAAATTACAAACCGAAGTACCATTTGTTCGCTACTACCCTAAACTGATTATTCGAAATAGGTTTTAGTCGTGGCGCTGTCTTTTAAAAACAACTCATTATTTACTGTCTAACTGCTGGACTTAGGCTATAGCCTAACTTACAGTTTGCGCCAAACTTATTGTCCGGGTTGAAGTTGGAACTAGCTAACTTTAACTCAGCCGTAAAAATCGAAGAAAGAATATTATTGGATTGTAATAAATAAAAACGTAAGCTCAAGTCGTAGGCTGTCGTTTTAAATAATTTTAATCCAATATTTTTCTTTCTTCGATTTTTACGGCCGGGTTAAAGCAAGCTCGTGCCAACTTCAAGCCGGACAATAAGTTTGGCGCGAACTGTACTTGCGTACTTATTCACATGGTACTTTATTTCAATAGCACTGCAATCCGCCACAATGAGTGAACGTCATTTGGTTTTACTATTTCACAATATAACCCAGAATCAAACGGAAAATTAAACTATAGTATCTATACAGGGTGTTTGGCGCATAGACCGACACAATTTGTTTAGAGATAGGGGGGAGTCATTTGCTAGGTTTCAGCCCAAGAAGTTAACTCCTAAGTGCCATGGACTTTGGGAGCTCGGAAGTCATTTTATAGAAATCAATGTTATGAAGTCATGATTCACATCGAATAAATACACATTTATGAGTAATATAACACTTCTTTGGTGTTGCTACACCTAAAAACAAAAAGTTATGATGACCTAGAGGTGAAATTTTGGGTGACTAACTGACTACCAAAGAAAACTTAAAAAATCATATCCCAATGACCCTGACACTTAGGACTTAGCTTCTAGGGCTGAAACCTAGCAAATGACCCGCCCTATCTCCCAAAAAATTGTGTCGGTCCATGCGCCAAACACCCTGTATATATATAGATATAATCGAATCGAAATTGCAAATTCAAAAGTTAGGTAAGCCATGCTTATTATCTATCTAAAAATATTTAAGTTACCTGTTTACTAAATAAAGTTGGGTTGATAGTTTTTCTCAGAAACTTTTTGTTCAAGTACCCAACAAAGCGTTGTAAACCGCTTTACTGGGATTATGTCTAGCTTAGAGCTTCAGATAACTGAACTGGGCGGCTAGACAAGTTACATTTTGACATTCAAATAGATAAACAAAATGTATGGAAATGACACAAGCTTTCGACAAATCGGGCTGCCACTAATGTCATTTTCATACATTTTGTTTGTCGATTCGAATATCAAAATGAAACTTGTCTAGCCCCCCGGAACTTTTGTGTTCGTTTATACGTAACATATCACTATTATTATCTTACGTATCAACTGACACATGGATGGCTCATTTATGTAGTAGTTTAAAACGAAAAATACAACAGAGTTCCTAAGAATAATCCTTGAAACAAATTATCCCAACAAACCACTTTCCTTCTTAAAGTTAATGGACTTTAAATCACATTATTGTAATTAACAAAAGGCAAAACTAGGGCGTTTCCATTAGAGGCGACGGTGAAACTTTTTAAAACCTGTGCTTTTTATAATCAGGCGTGGAAGTGAGTTTCTTAGAATTCTCTTGAAAATTAACCTTCAAAAGCCTTCTTTTTAATTCATCATAAGGACGAAGTTTTAATTTCCGAACAAAAATTGCAGAAATCGGAATGATGTTAATACTAGCGGTTGCCTACGGTTTTATTCGTGTTCCAAAGGACTCTTAAAGACAAAAGGTGCCTTAAATGTCCTCTGACTTTTCCAAATTAATTGCGTATAATTATAATTTATCACTCGCTCTATCATCGTGAGGAAGCCTACATAACTAAGAGATTTTCTTGACGGCGTGTGAAGTCTGCAAGCCTGCTAGGCCGTAATCCCCCACAATTTAAGAGGGGACCCTTTTCCAGCACTAGGGCAGTGTGAGTTGATGATGAAGGTTAAGGTTTCTTTAAGGGAGAGACCCCGCAATGTCAAGGGTACGATATCCTCTTGGATAATAAAACATATTAACCAAAAGATTTCACAACTCACTGACTAACAAAACATCACCTCTAAATATCCTAAAAGTCCTACAACACAATAAAATGGCTTACAATATAACAGTAATCAAAATAAATAATGATGGATTGTTTGCAATCGCATGACGTAATTACATTAAAATATTCAACCACACACGTAACAAATGACAGATTTGTTTACCCGAAAAGCTATAAATAGGTACTTAATTTTGTATACATTACATATCTACATGTATGTACTTATTTCGCATTATATGCCGAATACAACAACCAATCCTGTGTTGTGTCTGTTATGAAAAAAGTTATGAAATACTGAGTTCTAAAACCTAGGTTTTTCTAAGACCATCTTTTTTATTATAAGGCAAATGAATACTGTTAGTATTAATATCAAAATAAAACTAGTAACGCCATCTATTAATATCTGTCTATTATCTGTACTCATTGTATGAAACACAATAAACGTTCATTCGCTCCGTCTCACTTGAAAAGCGCTGTTTGATTTATAGGTTATGGGCCCAGCGCCCTTAAGTTTTTTTTTATAAATTAGTGGTTTTTCTCTAGTAAAAGTAGTGAAACATAGATATCAACGTGTTATTCAGTGATTGCAATAAAAGTTTGCAAGAATGACAACGAACTATCTAGTAAATGTTCCTAAACTAAAAGGCCGGGAGAACTACAATGA
The DNA here is from genome assembly GCA_946251955.1 of Acronicta psi. Classification (NCBI taxonomy): domain Eukaryota; kingdom Metazoa; phylum Arthropoda; class Insecta; order Lepidoptera; family Noctuidae; genus Acronicta; species Acronicta psi. The sequence continues at coordinate 5,474,664 of OX276477.1, read as the reverse complement.
ATGGATCTTCGCCGCGGAGAATTTTCTAATCCTAGAAAATATGGTGCACTGCATAAAACCAGTTTCTGGGAAGATGATAGAAGCCGCAGACGACGCGAGAACCAAAGCAAAGTTAATTATGACTATAGACAGTGCGTTATATGTTCACATCAAAGAGGTGAAAACTTCGTTGGAGCTATGGAACAAGTTAAAGGCATTATTTGATGACTCTGGTTTTACACGAAGAATATACCTACTACGTAATTTGATATCAATTCGCCTGGAAAATTGTGTTTCTATGCAGTCGTATATAACGCAAATAGTTGAAAATGGTCAAAAACTAAGTGGAACCGGATTTAATATCAGTGATGAGTGGATTGGTTGTTTACTATTGGCGGGATTAACGGAAAAGTTCATGCCGATGATAATGGCGATTGAGCATTCGGGCATACAAATTACAACCGACGCCATTAGAACCAAACTCATGGATATGGATACGGAAGTGAGCGGAAGTAATCAATCTCAATCAAATGAAGCTAGTGGTAACAGTGCATTCGCTAGTAGCACGCAGAAATGGCAACATAAGAAAAATAAATTATCTATGGCCAACGTGCAGAACAGAAACCAAACAATGACAAATGTCAATGGCGGCGGTAAAAGTCATGTCAAATGTTACCGGTGTAAACAAACGGGACATTATAAGAATCAATGTACAAATAGTGATATTACAAACACGAAAGACAGTCAACGTAAACAAAGTAACGCATTTAGTGCTGTGTTTTTAAGTGGCCAATTTAATAAATACGACTGGTACATTGACTCAGGCGCGAGCATACACCTAACAGCTAATGAGCAGTGGATTGAGAATGCTACATATCATAAAATGAAAGATATATGTGTCGCTAATAGTGAGAGGTTGCAAGTATTATGTTCCGGCGATGTGACCATTATTACCAAAACTGATCAATGCGAATTTGAAATACCAGTCAAGGATGTATTATGCGCTCCAGGATTGACTACCAACTTGCTGTCAGTGAGCCAGTTAATAAAATCCGGTAACAATGTTCAGTTTACAACAAATGGCTGTAAAGTATACAACAAAAACAGTGAACTTGTGGCCACAGCTGTATTAAATAATGGAGTATACAAGTTGAATGTACCCGACAGTGTTGTTGCTAATTTAGCTACATCAGGTATTACATGGCATCGTCGTTTGGGTCATGTTAATAGCAAATACCTGAATAAAATGACCAGTGCTGTTGATGGCATGAATCTTCAAGAAAAGGTTGATCTTGACAAGATGTCATGTACAGTTTGCTGTGAAGGTAAGCAGTGTCGATTGCCATTCACAAATGAAGGTTCAAGAAGCAAAGAATTACTTCACTTAGTCCACACAGATATTTGTGGTCCTATGGAGCATGAGTCATTGGCGGGTTCCAGGTACTTCATATTATTTATTGATGACTATAGTCGTATGATACATGTGTATTTCATTAAACATAAAAGCGAAGCATTGAGATGTTTTGCAGAATTTAAAGCAAAGGTTGAGAAGCAAACTAATAAGAAAATAAAGATCTTGAGAAGTGATAATGGGTGTGAATATTGCAATAAAGAATTTGACTCATATCTCAAGAAGGAAGGTATAATTCACCAAAGAAGTAACCCATATACCCCTGAACAAAATGGCTTGTCAGAGAGAAATAACCGTACAATTGTTGAAAAAGCCAGATGCTTATTATTTGATGCTAATATGGGGAAGGAGTTCTGGGCAGAGGCTACCAATACTGCTGTATATTTACAAAATCGTATAGTTCTACCTGCTCTGAATGAAAAAACTCCTTATGAGGTCTGGACTGGGTGCAAACCAGACATAGGTCATTTGCGCATATTTGGTAGCAAGGTAATGGCACATGTGGCTAAGGAGAAGCGACAAAAGTGGGACCGGAAGTCTAAAGAGCACATACTAGTGGGTTATCCAGATGACACTAAGGGTTACAGATTATATAATCCTAGAACAAAATGTGTGACAACAAGTAGAGATGTTATAATCATGGAAGATGAGAAGGATCATGAGATGAGTATACCAATTATTGAAAAACATCAAGACTCATGTTCAGTGGGGGATACAGTTGTCAAAGATTCACCAATTTTAAATGAAGTAACCACAGATGAAGATACATTGCTTGAAACTTCAAATCATTCAGATGATACTTATGTTCCTAGTGAGTATGAGGATGCCTATGACTCCCCTGAGCAGCGTGAAAGACCTAGCAGAATCAGAAAGAAACCAGAAAGGTATGGCATGTCAAATATGTGTATTCCTGAAGAAGTGTTTGATGATGCTAGTGGACTGTGTCTCGGAGAAGCCCTAGAGGGAGAAGAAAAAGGTCAGTGGTTACAGGCGGTGAAGGAAGAACTTAATTGTTTTGAGGAGAATAATGCATGGGAGCTAGTAGATATGCCAAAGAATGGAGAAACTGTAGTGAAGTGTAAATGGGTGTTGCGTAAAAAACTGAACAGTGATAACAGTGTTCGTTACCGTGCTCGTTTAGTAGCCAAGGGTTTTATGCAGAAGCAAAATGTAGACTATTCAGACATTTTTTCGCCTGTAGTTAGGCATTCAACATTAAGATTACTGTTTGCATTATCTGTTAAACTAGGCTTAGATATTACACACCTTGATGTCACTACAGCTTTTTTGAACGGGGATCTTGAGGAAACAATTTACATGCAAATACCAGAATGTTTACCAAGTTCGGAAAATCTTAATAATAAAGTACTTAAATTGAATAGGGCTATTTATGGTTTAAAGCAGTCCTCAAGAGCCTGGTATAAGAAAGTTGATGAATGTCTTGTTGGCAATGGATATAAGCGTTCCAAATTAGAACCATGTTTGTACACTAAGATTAAGGATGGTAAGAGAACAATAATAACATTGTATGTTGATGATTTCTTTGTGTTTACCAATGATCAGATTGAATGTGATAACTTAAAAAAGGTATTGTCTGCAAAGTTCAAAATAAAGGATCTAGGACAGGTTAAAAATTGCTTAGGGATGTCTGTTAATATTGATAAAGTTAATGGAACAGTTACATTAAGTCAAGAAAATTATGTTAATCAGTTATTAAATAGATTTAACATGACAGATTGTAAGTCAGCTGATACACCTTTAGAGCCTAAATTGAATATTAACTTAGATAGTAAAAGTTGTGACAGCCAGATACCATATCAGCAACTTATTGGTGGGCTAATGTATTTAGCAGTCTTAACTAGACCTGATATTTCATATTCTGTAAGTTTCTTAAGTCAGTTCAACAATTGTTATAATAATGAAACTTGGGCATATGCTAAACGTATTTTAAGATATCTCAAGAGAACTAAACACTTTGGATTAAAATATACAAGAAATGGTAATTCTAAATTAGAAGGGTTTGTTGATGCAGATTGGGGAAATAATATTATAGACAGAAGGTCTTACACTGGTTTATGTTTTATGTTAGCTGGAAGTGTAGTTTCATGGGAAGCAAAAAAGCAAAAAACTGTTGCTCTCTCAAGCACAGAAGCAGAGTATATGGGTATAGCTGATGCCTGTAGGGAAGCTATTTATTTGCAAAACTTGTCAAAAGAAATTATTGATGAGTCATATACTATTGTATTATATAATGATAACCAGGGTGCAATTAAGCTGTCTTCAAATAATAGTTTTAATAAGAGGACCAAACACATTGATATACGTTTCCATTTTTGTAAAGAATGTGTTGTTGATAAAATTGTTGATCTAAAATATTTGGATACAGCTAAAATGCCAGCAGACCTGCTTACAAAAGGATTGGGTAATACCAAGCATTACTATTTTATGCAGTTGTTAGGGATACAGGATATAAGAGCTGTGTAATTATTTTGTTTGATTTAAATGGGGTAAGTTACTATGTGTACCTATATTATTTTGATAAGTGGGGGTGTTAGTATTAATATCAAAATAAAACTAGTAACGCCATCTATTAATATCTGTCTATTATCTGTACTCATTGTATGAAACACAATAAACGTTCATTCGCTCCGTCTCACTTGAAAAGCGCTGTTTGATTTATAAATACTAAGGCTAATATTCAGAGATGACGCTAAGCGTAAACTTATGCTTCCGTATGTCAAAATGTAATTCAAATTTGACATACGAAAGCGTTACTTTTAGCGTCGTCTCTGAATATTAGCCTTAGTATTTGGCTCAAATTCATAGTAGAACTTAATTTTCAAACCAACATGTATGACTATATAATTTAATTGACCATTTAATTACTATTAGTATATAATATAACATAAATACTGTACGCATTAATGATCTCTTTACATACAAGTTGTCGTATTACTAAGTGAGTTTGATATAATGCTATCGAAAAATCGGGATTTTTGGCCCCTCATGGGATATCTTCGGGATCAGTCGCAAATTGTATCCTTTGAGAATTGAGATTTTTTGTATCTCTCCTAGAATGTATTACGCGGGTAAGTCATTCGCCGTATAAATCGGAAATTTATAGTATTCTAAGTCATTTTCACATAAACCTACAATATTCATTTATGTGATGAACTTAGGTGTTTGTGTTTGTCTGGGTGTTTCTTATATATTATAAGTATGTATTTACAAATAAAAAGTATATAAGTATTATATCTATTGTCTGGTACCCATAGTACAAGCTCTGCTTAGTTTGGGACTAGATGGTGCTGTGTAAAAATGTCCCAAGATATTTATAAAAAAAAATAACTTACTTCCTTCCTACTGCTCTTACTTCTGTGTAAATAGATCATTATCTTTATGTTATCAACAATGACATGTCGTTCCATATTATTACTGTCGTTTAAAATATTGATTTAAAAAAATAAAGACAGTAAATCTAGTTATTTTGATCTGCACTGACTTTAAAAATTCTGCATAAAATAAAGTAAATCCATACGATCGACCTACAGATACATCGTTAAAGATACACAACTAGATTGACACTTCATATATATTACACGCATATGTAACTACTTAAAACAAACTGACAGATGTCAAATTCGTGGGACAGGTGTCAAAATCAGAAGCCGTTAAAAATGGAATTATCTACTTAACATTCTCATCTTATCAAAATCACGAGTATAATACTTGCATACTTATTATTTGAGTACTTCTCTTCTAATCTTTGCCAAAGGTTTAATTAATTCATGACGTAATTGTGCACATTTTGACATTAATTCAGCAAGTCTAAGGGCCGCACTCAGAAACGTCACTTAACCTAATGAATCATTAGTTAATGACACCCAGTATATCTTAGTACACTGACAACAAACCCTAATATGGAAAAATAGGTCAAGATATAGTAGCCACTGTTTGTTAACGATTCATTAAGGTTAAGTGACGTCTCTGAATTGGGGTGTAAGTTCCACTACAAGTTAAGAGATTTCCTAACATATCCCATTAACACTAATTAGAATTATCGAACATACCATCACGTCTGTATTCTTCGAAAGGTAAAGGATGTGTACTAATATAGTATGAAGTTTCTTGCCGGCTCTTCGCTATAAAACCCACTTTTTTAACTAGTTTAACCTTTCAAAAGTACCTATTTATATGGTCTAATTGAAATAAAAATATTTGATTTTGAGTACACCCATAGTCCGCCGGTAAATGTAATATGGGGTGAGCCTGTTACCTATAAAGCTGGCGCAAATCCAGACTCTGACCTGCTACTGGGAATTTCACAGAAAAAGCCCAACAACACTGCTCCACCTATTTAACCCAAGACCTATGCTTAACAGTCGTATTTCTGACCAGTAGACCAATGACGCAGTCTGAATTATATAATGTTATTATTATTATTTCAGCCGTGTTATTAAGGATATTTATTTATTATTATTTCAATTTTATTTAATAACGCAGTGGGATGATCCCACTGCGTTATTAGATAAAATTATAATAAAATAAATAAATATCCTGAGACATTTTTACATAGCACCATCTAAGTAGTCGCAAACTAAGCAAAGCTTGTAGGTACTATGGGTTCTAGACAAGGGATATAATATGGATATAGTTTTTTATATACATTCTTTACCCAGCCAAACACACACTTAAGTTCATTACATAATTGTTTTTGTCCTGTGGGAATGAACCCACGACCTCGTAATCAGCAGTCCGGTACTCGAGCCACTAGACCACAGACGTCGTCTAAATAGTTACATAGCACATTGATATTGTCACGCCCGCTTGTCACAAAACACGCATTACCGTGTGTTGTGTTAGTTGGAAAGTGCACAAAAACTGTCCTAGTTTGTTCCCAACGTTCACACCCTCGTTTGTCCTCCATTACCGTTATACATTGTTCACTGAATTTCTGAATACCTTCGTTTTTTGCAACATAACCTAGATGTTGCGGTTTCGTTGTATTTAAGGCACTGTGAGATAGTTACTGGGATTTATTTACGGCCGAAATTAATGACGTATCTGTATATTGTTTTCCCTAGATAAGTAGATTAAGTAATGTAATTTCTCTTTTTCCATAGAAATTTGACATTACTTCTATGGAGCTTATGTCAAATTTCGATCTCCAGTAGGGAAAACAATCTAGTCAACAATCTACTACTAATTTCGGCCGTTAGAAAATTAACACTTTACAAAACATTGCATTGATTTCTAAATATATGAAAGCATACTATAAAGAACAGTTGAAAACGTTTATAAAAAAGAAAGATAATAAAAACCTGTGGTTTCCAAATGCTCACTCAATTCAATTCTCCAACTTCAGTTCAATGATTATTGATTCAATTTTATTCTGTCAGACAGTTACCGACACAATAGAATACTTATTTGGTCCTGTTTCACCACTTCCCAGTAATACCGTTAAATTACTTGGCAGATAATTTCATTCAAAGGAGGTTATCGAAATCGGCCCAAATGATGTACAAATGATTTTGTAACGTGTTTTTCAGACTTCGGTAAACTGCACGTTATAGGTCCTATATCAGCTTACACGGATAAAAATTGTGTTCGTTCTATTGTCAAATGCTCCATAATCTATGCGATTAATGTAAGCGCGTTCTCAGCCTATAAAGTGCTGTTCAGAAAAGTTCTATGATAAGATGGCTATAAAATACGTACCGATTTCTCAACGCGCTGAATAAATCTAGATGTCGTAAACTTCGAGGAAATCAGACTGAAGCATATGCTTTATATTATATTTAGTAGACATTACCGAAGCAGTAGATGTTTCAGTTACACTAGGACTATTTCTCGAATGCGAGCCGCGAAAAATCGTATGCGATTATCGCATACGAAATTCCCAATGCGATTCTCTCCTATGGTATTTACACTATGTCCAAAACTGTCACTTATGCGATAGTCGGATTCGAGTGTCGAAGGCGAGACTCGCCCCATGCACTGGTTACACTCCAGGCAAGTATTTGTAGGGCGTACACACGCATACGAACCTCTCCTTGTGTAACGGGCACTTTACGAGTGTCGCGAATGCAGAATCCTCAAACCAAAGATAATTTACAATTAAAATTCCACGACTTAATTTCACAAATTATAGGTAAGTACATAAAAAAAGTATTTAATCCACCACCTACTATCAATATGATTCAATTAAACTAACCTCATTGTACAGATAAGTAAAACAATAGAGGCTTTTGCCTTTAAACAACAGTATCTTAACGACACTCGGCCATACAAATGCACGATAAAATGTTGTCGGCAGGCCAGAAAAATTTAAATTAATTAAAAGAACAAAACATAAATAAGGTTTGCCAGTGACAAAAAATGTCAGTGGTACGCGGCCGCGAGCGGGTCACGTTTGGAAACCGAGCTGCGAAATAAAAATAATTACACGTCAAATGAGTTGAATGACGCCTATTTAAAATGGCGGACGGGGGCGCGGGAAAGGAGCGCGCGATTTATAACCTACGTCACGCTGGGGAGGAGAAAAACGTTCTCCCTTCCTTTTTTTTAAATTCAACCTAAAATATGTATCAAGCAAGTGTATAGCATAAATAAAGTTGATAAACTACACTTGGGAAATTTAAAACCTTGGGAAAACCTACTGCCTATTTTCTTCTTTTTTAATTTCGTCTAAAATACTTATATGACCTTTTTGTTTCCGTCTAGTGTTACGTTTCTGGTTATTTTATCTTTAACTTTTACAGCTTTTTTCTTACTACACTTATTCTTTTGTCTATCTCTAGACGATAACTAGATGTTGCCATTGCGAAATAAAAGCAGAGGTCGTAACTTTTAACTTTTACATCATGTAATTTGACCTAAGTACTGTTTAAAGTCAAAACTTTTTTACAACTAATGTAAAATTACGAGTTTATAGTTTTCTGAAAGTGGCCAAGCATAAGAGGAAGTCGTTACAGAGCTATATAGCACCATCGAAACACTCTCGTATAAATTTAATGGCACTCTGCAACCATGTTAAAGGAAATACATTTCATTTTTAACGACGCGACGATACTAGTCATTATAAAAAACGCTGTGCAATTGTTTTTCTTCCTTAAGCCCACAGTCACATTTAATAAGATAAAAACCTATTTAGCTTAACTAAAAATACAGACGAAAATCAGAAAACCCTCCTTTACTTGTAGGCTTCAGTAGAGTTGGATAAAGAATTTCTACTATAATATGATACAGTACCTACAACACCCAAAAATAAGGATGTTCGCGTCTTTCTCCTCTTTTGTGCCACCTCAACTACTTAATATTTGTGGTCAGCACATTTTTCTTTATCTCCGGTGAGGCGAAACCAAATGAACCCTTTCTAAGTCACCCGCCAACCTTCGTCGTACCAGCAAGTTTTCCATCATTATAAGTTGTAATAGCTCATGAGGCATGTCCAGGACTTATAACTTTTATGTGTTTGTTAGTCTTCCAAAGGTTACGGATAATAATAAAGCGAGAATTAGCTCTTTACGTAGCTTTTCCAAGAAGACTTTTGCATCACCTTGGGCCACTAGAGACAAGACTAAATTAAAAATTAAAAAACCCCCGACACAAAATGAGAAAAATGTATAATCCCCCATTTTGTGACGGCGGCCATCTTGAACAGATTTTCATCAAACATAGCTAAGAACACTCCCGACTAATTCACCTTTCAAACGAAAAATACTAAATTAAAATCGGTTCATCCGTTCGGGAGCTACGATGCCACAGACAGACACACACACACACAGACACGTCAAACTTATAACACCCCATAGTTTTCGACTACAATAACCCATAAACTGATTAAATTGAGGAGTAAACACCGACATTGTGGCATGTAGACAGGGTAGAATATAATCACGCTGTAAGAAAAGCATGACGATAAAAATCTGGGCCGTAAAATGTGTCAAATGAGTTGGCGTCGGTCATCAATAAAACTTGGGATTGAGTTTAAGTACCGCCCACAAGAGGGTATTGACACTCCAGCATAATATGGACACTTTTTTTTTGTTGCGGAAAATCATAGATCGTCTGCCATCTGGGGACCCGGCAGGGTATAAACCCGTACAGCATATGGTACTGAAACCGCACTTGCCAAAGTCATGATTCATCATCATCATCCTCCTGCCCTTATCCCTATTCACTTGGGGTCGGCGCAGTATGTCTTTTTCTTCCATACATCTTTATTAGCCGTCATCTCATCATTCACTTCGTTTGTGGTCATATCCTTTCTCACACAGTCCATCCATCTTTTCTTTGGTCTTCCTCTTCCCTTATATCCATCCACATTCATGCTTAAAACCTTTTTGGTAACATGCTCTTCACTTCTACGCATCACATGTCCATACCACGCTAAGCGGTTACTGTACAACTTTTCAGTAACCGGTGCTACTTTCAAACTACCTCTTATATACTCATTCCTGACCCTGTCCATTCTTGTAACTATGGGATTCGTATCATACCACTACCCTGCTAAGCTTTAATGCCTACCTTAATGGCACCACACCTGCCTAAATATTATTCTAGGATGAAGAGAACGATTTAATTGATTTATTTTAGGAGGAATCGCTAGGTATATTGATTGATTGATTACGTAGTTGTTGAGACCAAAACAACAACAGAAACATACCTTTAAATGTTGTGCAGGATAAAATATTTTGTTACTCACTCTACCCTGTCTCTCTGGCAGTGATAATGTTTAATATGCTAATAAAAAACGTTATTGAAACTAATAAACTAAAACACTAAAAACGACAATACTCTAGAATCTAGAGTATTGCCGTTTATAGTGTAGTTTCAACTTGCAGCCAAATTGTAAAAAAAAATTTATGACTATAATTATGTTGGGGGCGGACCGGTGCGTTAAAAAAAACGCAACTGCTTTGTTCAGATGTTTAATACCAACTGACTATCTGTTGTTTGATACATATAATTCTTACAACTAACTTATCTCTACGTGTACTGTTACCAGTTAGTGGTAACAGCCTTAATTTTAACATAAACTACGGACTTAACCTACATAACTCCTCCCTTCCCAGAGAGCTGCGTACAGTCGGGACTTGTGTGCAGGACCGGGAATGCTCGGGCGAAGCTCGACGTTGCAACGGGATTGCGGACAAGTCCGACTGGCGTGGCGTGTTGTCCATCTCAATTGCGACGACGACTGGTTGCGGCTGTTGCTCGGTGCACTTGCACTGGATAACTCTGAGTTTTCGGTATGCGAAGTATGCGGCGCCTGTTATTAGTGCGGCTAACACCAATATCGATGTCCAGCTAGGTTTCTTAGCGATGCCGTAATCGTAATCAGGCGTGAAATTAATGTTGTTTGACTGAGCGGCGAGTAGATGCAACTTATCTAGCTTGATGTTGTCTAGTTGAACGCTTTGTATTGAAACGTTCGTTTCCTTCATCTCGATCTTCGGTAGCGCTATTGTTTCATGAATAGCGATGGTGCGATGATGCGTTTGTAAAGTTTGACCATTTATTGTAAATGTACATTTTTCAGTAGTGGTCAACAGATATGTTCCTCGTACTCGTTGATATGTGTTGTCCTTCCCGCAGGTGGTTTTCAGGATGTCTTCCTTCGGGATGATGATCAGCCAAGTGTTTTCTTGAATATGTTCTATCTTGGTATCATTGATGGATACCTTTGCTAGCTTGCAGTTAGTTGCTGGTGAATGCTGAATTATCTGCACAATGCAGTCAGGATTGTTGTGTATATTTTTCAATTTCAGGTGATTGCAGATCTGGAGTCCTTCGGCGACGTGCAGACAGGGCTCGTGAAGGTAAGTAAACCTCTCATTACCTAGTGCTAAGGTAGGGGATTTAGGAATATGGGTAATATTTAGATTATTAGGAATCGAGTAAAGGTGTAATAAATCATAAGTAGTAGGGCTGATTATAGGAATATCTAGTATGAAGGTAAGTGTAGATATTGTACTATAGGCTATTACTTTAATACAATTTTCTAATAAGTGTATATTTTCCCTTTTAGGTTCAAAAGGTAAGTTAAAGTCTTTTCCAATTTTAATTAATTCTGATAGTAATTGTAAAGGCTTAATAATACTTGGGTGTAATGTTCCCATTGAAGCAAATGCTATCGCAGTTTCTAACGTACTAACTTTATCGTAGATTTGTTGGAAACTATTTTCTAACTGGATATTAATATGGAGCATGTCTATACGTCCTGCTAATGTAGATAGATTGCTATTGATATTATTAATATTTACTACTAACATTTCTAAGTTCCTTTGTACCTTACTTAAATTCTCATTATATTCGTCTATGTAATTTTTCATTAAACTAATACTAGACTTCTGATTACCTACTAATATGTTTGTATTTTTCCTAAGGTTTTCTATTTCGCTTTCGAATCTTTGGGCGTCACTATCGTCTAAGTTTCCGCTAATAGATTTAATAACTGTTCCTAATCCGTTGAATAAACCTCTTTTAGATCTAACTATGGTTCTAGGTAATATATAAAAGAACTTACTTTCTATTAAATCTATCATATACTTAATTTGTTCGCGGTGTACATACCGTTCGGCGTAAGTATGTTGCGAATTTTCAATTAAAACTACTTTATAATAAACGCTAGTCATTTTCCTAAATATATCGTATATAAGACTAACATTATAAGTACAAACTAAGTTATAGGTATCTATCCTATGTAAAATCGTAGCTTCCCGCAGAATTAACAGGCCATCTTCGTTCGAGACTGGCTGAACTAAGTTGTCTGAGGCTGCTCGGGTGCTGCCGATGGCGGCGAGCCACAAGAAGACTCTGTAATTTGAGAAGGTCTTCTAAGCATTTTACTATGTACTCTAATCGATTTGGAGTTAATATGTTTTCCGACTATTTCTAATATGTTATTCGGGTGCATATGTATGACTGTATAGGGGCCTATATATTTGGGTTCCGTTTTCTTGCTTCTAGCTGACTTTGCTACTTGTTTATAGACCTTATCTCCTATCTTAAAGGCTGGTATTTCGCAATTTTTATTAGCTTTCGATATAACGTTTTCTTTATCCTTGGAAAGTTTGAGCGTTACTAGCTTTTGTGCATTTTCCATTAATGATTTATGTTTTTGTACATATTCTTGGTAAAATTCCTGAGTATAGAATAATTCTAAAGGGTTCCTACTATTAGTGTGTCCGTATAATAACTCGAATGGGGTAAAACTTGTAGCAGAATGAATAGTGTTGTTATATGCAATAATTGCGTTGCGCATAAGTGTGTTTATGTCGCTCTTATCAGTAAGTTTCTGTATTCTTATTAATTCACCAATGGTTGAATGAAACCTTTCAATTGGGGAATTTGAATTCGGGTTATATGGGGTTGTAAAATGTAGGGATATTTTATGCATTGAGCATATTTCCTTAATAATTTCGTTATCAAACTTATGATCAGAATCTGTTGTGATTTTATTTGGAATTCCGATTATTGATAATATATTTAATAATGCTTCCGCTATGTGGATACTAGTGGCTGCTTGTAATGGGATTGCTTGCGCGTATTTACTAAAATTATCGATTATTGTTAAGAATGTCGAACCGTCTGAGCTATATAAATCCATGTACATTTGTTCCATTGGTTTAACAGGTGTTTCTGTTAACGCTAACGGGGGTCTTAACGGATTACGTTCGTATTTTGCTTTAAGACATATTTCGCACTCATTAATATATTTTTGGATGCTGATTAACATATTGGTCCAATGGTAATTTTTCTTAATTTTATTATAAGTTTCTTGGATTCCGCGATGGATGGTTTTACCTTCGTGGTACCGTTTAATAATTTCTATCTGTTCCGATTTTTCGTGAACTAATGTTAATCTTGTACGGCAACGTATTAATTTAGGTCCGCGTTGATCAAATACGTCATTGTAAACTTTACAGAATAATGGAAATAATTTTTCGTCATAGAAATATATGTGAAATTTCCTATCTGCAATAGTGTGATCGCGTAAGAATTTTATAATTTGTTCTTCCGTATTATTTATGGGTATAAACACGTGCTTGATTGTAAAGTTATTTTTAGATTTATCTTCTACTCGGTACTCGGTACCTGGCGAGCTTCTGATAAGGAATTGTTTCAGCTGTTTATCAATTGCGTCAGGGCATTCCGGTATCTTGTTACTATCGCTATCTGCGCCGGTCTGTTCGGGCGTAGTGGGCATATCTAATAACGTTCTTATATCTATCGTATTAGGGTCTAAATTTGTGTCATCGGTTATTTGTTCCTGACTTATGATATTTTCTAATTCGTCATCAATAATTTGGCTAGGGCTAGGCTGTAAGGAATCGATTTCCTGAATTAAGTCTGTATGTGTATCCTTTGACGTACTAGGTTTGTCTAGGTCTAAGGTGTTTATTTTTACGCGAGACAACGCGTCTGCATTTGTATTATATTTACCTTTTTTATATACTATTTGATATTGGTATTCTTCTAAACGTAAGCGCCAACGTGTTAACTTTGAGTTTGGGTCTTTAAGAGACATCAGCCACGTAAGGGGTTTATGATCGGTGTATATAGTAAACTTTCTACCGTATAAATATGGACGGAAATATTTCGTAGCCCATATGATAGCTAAGAGTTCTCGTTCTATCGTAGAATATCGCGATTCCGTGTCTGACAAAGTACGAGACGCGTAAGCGACGGGTTTGTCTGAGCCTACTGTACCTTGTGAAAGTACTGCGCCTATCGATACATCGGATGCATCGGTCGTTAATATGAACGGTTCCTCGAAATTAGGGTACTGTAATATAGGGGCATTACATAAGATTTGTTTGGCTTTCTCAAATGACTCTATAAACTCTGAACTGTGTATAATTTTAGCATTTTTCTTAAGACATTTAGTCATTGGTTTCGTTAATTTAGCCAAATCGGGTATAAATTTGCGGTAATATCCTATTAGTCCTAGGAAAGATTTTATCTCTTTCTGTGTTTTTGGTATAGGAAATTTCTTAATAGCTCTAATTTTTTCTTCATTAGGTTTTACTCCGTTTTGTGTTAATGTATGTCCTAAATATCCGACCTCTTTCTTTAAGAATTCTGATTTATCTAACTGCACTTTGAAATTATGTTCCCTGAGTCTCTGAAACACACGTTTAACTTTTTCTAGGTGTTCCTGAAGACTAACTGAATAAATTAAAATATCGTCGAGGTACACAACGCACGTATCAGCGAGTAAGTCGCGTAATATGTTGTTCATGAGCCGTTGGAATGTGCTCGGCGCATTCTTTAGACCAAATGGCATGCGTAAGAACTCGTAATGCCGATCTGTACTAAATGCAGTTTTCTCTATATCTGCCGGGTCCATTTCAAGTTGATGGTAACCTGACGCTAAATCAATTGTACTAAAATATTGAGCTCTGCCTAGCTTGTCTAGGATGTCATTGATATTTGGGATAGGATATTTATCATCTATTGTTTTTTCGTTTATTTTCCTGTAGTCGACAACTAATCTCCACTTAACTTTTCCTGAGGCATCGGCCTTTTTCGGCACTAGGTGCACAGGGCTAGACCATGGTGAAATACTTTCTCTAACTATTCCCTTTTCTACTAAACTATCGACTTGTCGCTGTATCTCCTGTTGTTGACACGGGGGACGTCTATAGTTTTTTACGTATATGGGTGTCGAATCTGTCAGTCTAAGTGAATGCTTAACTGTATGCGTGAAACTTAAAGGTAAGTTTTCTGAATAAAATATGTCTCTATATTGGTAGCACAGTTTCCGAATTTCTCGCTTTTCCTCTGAGTTCAGATGGTCAAATCTGAGTCTATTTAAATTTTCTTTCAATTCGTTATCTATATCTATTGGATCTATATCGAATCGATTTAATTTAGGTTGGTTTAATTTTCTTTTAATGGTGACATTATGGAAAATAAAGTCTATATGTGTACCATTTATATATAATTTCTTTGTACTGTAATCTATTGTACAACCTAATTTGTCTAAGATATCACTTCCGATTAAGCCGTTAAAGTTTTGATCAAAGTCCACGACTAAAAATTTATGGGTAACATTAAGACCAAATGTATCCGGTAACTTAATGTACGCTACTTTATCATGTTGCGATTTACCGTGAGCAGTTGTTATGGTGTACGGTTCGCTTCTAATAATGATGTTACGGATCTCTTTTATTACTGCTGAGCTAATTAATGAATGTGTGGCTCCTGTGTCGATAAGAAATTGGCCACCAAGTTCTGAGATATTTATGTGCGGTAGACTATGTATAATATAGTCGATTTCTGTATTTTCTATGTCTGGTTTTCTGGGAATATCCCTATGGGAAAATCCTGAGGGGATTCGTCCTCAATATCTGGTGTGGGCTCTATTTCTGAGTTGTATTCGTATTCGTCACTAATATTTATATTATTAACTTTTTGTGTCGGAACTAACGCTTTGCTCTCCTGTTCCTGTTTAACAGGTGGGTAACGTTGGTTAGGGTAGCTCTGGTTGGGGAATGTACGTGGGTATTGAGCTTTATTTTGAGGCGGGCTCCATTTAATTTGGGGCTTTGGATGTGATGGGTTGCTGTTACTCATGGTTTTCCTATCACTACGCTTTACTCTTGTCTCCTCCTGCCTGGCTAACGCTATTGCTCTTACTAGGGTATCTGGTTTATTTATTCGTACGCCTAGGCCAATGTTGTAATCTAGGTTATCTATGTATGTATCTATCGCTATGGATTGGTAGTATCCGCTAGATTTGTTTACTGCCTGCCCTATTCCACATAATGCATCGAGTAAATCTCTGATTCGTTTTCCGAATTGTTCACACGACTCCGCGGCCTGTTTGGTGCAGCGCATCAATTCCTGAAGTAGTTGAACTTCTGTGCGGTGTTCACCGAATCTGTTAACTAATGCTACTCTAATTGATTTCCAATCTTCTATATCTACTTCCAGTGATATAGCCTCCAACGCTTTACCTGTAATCTTATTCCGAATCATGCAAATCGCAATGGGGTCATTACTTCCAATATTGTACATCATTAATACACTCTCTACACTTCTGACATAGAAATTCAATGATTTGCTATTACCATCGTATGTTGGAATTAATTTATTTAGCAATTCATAATTAATGGGTTTACTGGCCATGCATGCCGCAGCAGCAAGGTCTGCCAGTGGTTTGTTGTTTTGTGCCATTTTTTTAAAAGATCTAGATAGACTTTAACACAATATAACTTAAACAGAAGTAGGTATCTGTTTCCCGATTTTTAGGGTTATCAGATCCTTTAGATAATAGTAGGTGTCTGTTTCCCGATTTTTAGGGTTATCAGAACCTATAGAATAAGGGTAGGTATCTGTTTCCCGATTTTTAGGGTTATCAGATCCTTCAGGCAAAAGTTCACGGTTAGTGGGACTTAGATGGGACACTGAGCAATGAGAGAGTTTTATCTCACCTCCAGTAGAGCTCCATCCGCCTGGTTGAGTTGGTCAGCCGATCCGCTTGTAGATTCTTCAGATTGCTGGTAAGCACAGGCACAAAGAGTTTTATTCGCGCACTGCACTTATTATAATCTTAGGTCGAGAGTTCTATCCACCTTTGATATTTCCAAACAATCCTACCGACTGCGCCAATTATGTTGGGGGCGGACCGGTGCGTTAAAAAAAACGCAACTGCTTTGTTCAGATGTTTAATACCAACTGACTATCTGTTGTTTGATACATATAATTCTTACAACTAACTTATCTCTACGTGTACTGTTACCAGTTAGTGGTAACAGCCTTAATTTTAACATAAACTACGGACTTAACCTACATAACTCTATGTAATATTTTACTTCTAAACTCTAAAAGTAAAATATTATTACGCTTATTGCTTTTAGACTAAGTTACACCAATTACATTTTTTTTTTTTCAATTTTGCCGCGCGATCGAATATCTATTCTCGCTGATTATAACCTCATTTCTCTCATGCTGTACAAAATGTAATGGAAAAATATACTAAAACAGATTTCATCTCCATCATTTATCACGATAAAATATCATTCATCTTTTTGGGTTGCGAAAAAAGCGTCTGATAAGAGTGTCATTTACAAAGCACATTGAGATTTTGCGAACATCGACGTATCTAGATTATTTTCAGTACATTATTACATACCCAATTGAATCTCTCAATCTTGATGCTTCATGATGCTTTGTATATGTGAATATCAGTGTTTTTTAAAGAGGATTTTGTGATGAATTGATGATTGAAGGGTTTACAAACAAATAATAGACCATATAAATAATATAATATTTATAATATTTTATATATAATATTTGTTACGTGCGGGAATCGAACGCAACTCGTGGTCCACGAGCCGTTCGCCCAACCTAGATATGCCAAAGTTAAGTAGACCATAGTGCTACAAACAACTTTGATAATAGTTACACTAATACATAGCATATAGCTATATGCACGTGTGACGTGTGGAATATTGCGTATTATCATACACCCACATAAGAAAATAAGGTCAACGTTACGCAAAACGGTATTTTACCTACCCACCCGTGTAACGCCGGATAAAAAAGAGCAAAGTTGGATATCCTTTATCTATTTATAATATAAAAATCCCAATTTTTGTCGCTGCACCACACTAAGGTCGACTGGTAGATAATGTCTTTGGCATTAAGTCCGCCTCTGTACTATTTATTTATTAAAAATAAAAAGAAATATTTAACATATGATAATAGGTAAATCAATATTTATAAGAGCAATAGAAGCCAAAACAATCTTTAGAATTTTTGTTTGTTTGTCTGTGTCTGAATGCGCATGACACAAAATTTACTGCACGATTACACGCTTTGCATTATTGCTGGAGGTCTTAACTTAAATTCTGGTGCATGATTAATCTTGATGCACTGCCGATTATAAACAGAGTTATTAATAATAATTAATAGTAGGTATTTTTAAACACAAAAATAAGGTCCAATATGTATTCCAGCGTTATGGCATTACGTTTTTTTTGCAATATAATACTGAGATAGGGACTTTTTGGCCACGCGCAGGGTTGCCGCATTCTGTTATTTAGTTACATCTGTATTTTGTGTTTTCATTCTTTCTTCTTCTATTCTTTTTAGGACACAAGTGAAACCGCGTGATACAGTCCAGTTTTCAAAGGCCAGGCCAGCAAAAAACCACGTTAACCACGTATATATCATGCGACTATACCTGACTAGTATCAATTTATAACGCGGCAAAACTCGCGGGCTCTTGTCAACGTGTGATTCATGACTGCAGAAAACTGCGACATTTAAAAAGCAGGCCATTGAAAACAGCGTGGACGCATTCTTTCAACTCATACTGTATATAGGTTAATGCATGCTCCTATTTACAGTAATAAACAAGCGCCGAACGTTGGTACACAGGTAGAAACCGCAGGTACACATTATAGCGAAAACTGCGAACACATAATGAGGTTCTGTAAGTTTCTGTTAGTAGTTAATGGGTGGGTTTGATGGAGTGCGGAGATACTGTGATGAATTTTGTTGTTATACTTACAACACGTACGTAATTACGTTAAGCTACATGTAATCACATTTGAAGCCAACTCCATCGTCGCTTGGATTAGGATGATCTAGGTTTGGGATTATAGTGTCCAAAGAAGGCGTTAGAGTAATCATGAATTCGGATAGCTTTTTTTTTTTTTATTGCCTACAGTGACAAACGGGCAGGTGACCCGCCTGATGGTAAGTGGTAACCACCGCCCATGGACATCAGCAACGCCAGGGGCAAAGCTGAACCGCCGCCTACTGTGTATGGTAGAGAGCTCTTTTTAGGCATCGTTTGAAGAAGAGGATGTCATAGCACACGGGAAACACCGCAGCAGGTAGTTCATTCCAGAGCTTGATAGTACGTAGGAATGATCTTTAGAAGCGGACTGTGCTGGATGAGATCAGTTCCAGGTAATATGGGTGGACTCTACTGCGGTGTCGAGTGGTGCGGTGGTAAAACGGTGAAGATGGCACCAGGTCAAACAGTTCTTCGCAGCACTGACTATCATCATCACCTTTTTAAGAAATATTATTTCCAGATGCGACTAATCATTATATCCCGCTTGTCCCTCCGAAGGTTAGGAAGTGACGTATTTTTAGAGCCTATGTAATCAGCGGAGAGTAAATTTTCATGGGTAAGGCCAAACTCTGATATGCTTCTGAGAATTTCCTAGAACATAAAATAACACTGCTTGATCTGAAAATGATGTGGGTCTGAGTTAAACAATTTGACTAGCGAAGCCATATTACGGCTGAATTTCAGTAGAAACTGTAAACAAAGTAGGTATTGTGTGATTGACACGCAATGAATTAGCCATAGCGTAGTGATCCTATGGACATACAGTACAAAACTACAATAATGAGATCATCCGATTTATTTGTATCAAACGAGCGACCACAAGTAAAAGACACGATCGAACGCAACGCAATAAAATTAGGCTTTATCCCGAGCGGACGCAGTGAAAGCGACAACACCGGGGATGCGCGGAGGGGGAGACGGGAAAACGGCCCGACCTACTTTCTCGTAGGTCCCTCACCCACAACCCTACCGCACTTCAACGGCGCGCCGGCATCGCAGCTGTCCTATCGCCGCGTTTATACCACCTACCGATAGCTCTGAGGGAATTCGCACTTCAATGTAAAGCTGACAAAGTGAGAAGAAAAGCGAGTCGCGAGCGGCGAGGACGATCGATCGCGGACGAGTGCCGATAACCATTCGTTTCGGAGGAACGGGATCACAATTAGCGGTGACGTAACGCGGTTATCGGCTGAATGATTGATGCCCGCGCCCTTACAAGCGGTGTAAAAACATGCTGCGTATGAAATTAATTCCGCCACGATTATTTTGCAGACCGCGTAATGGCGCTTACGTAGTACCCAAGGGCGTCGTAAAAACAGGAAAATTACGTATGACAATATTATCCTCCTGAGTATTGATAACCATTGCGTGATCGCGCTCTTTAAAAATATTCTGAAAGTACCCCAGTTTTTTGTTAAAATCAAGGAAAGGACACAAGTTATTTAATTATTAACAGTATCTAACAGGGGAAGTGATTTCGAGGTCAATTTAACAATATCTTGATTGAAAACATTAACCTAATTAAAATAATACCTAATGGTTACGAAGATAATTGTGATAATAGTCATATTAATTGTTATCCTTTTTGTAGCAAAAGTTTTACATGAACAGTTCAAGTTAAATAACTTGTAGACTTTACTATCTTGCAAAGTTAGCGTTTGTTTTATTGAGGCCCCTAGAACATTATCTTTGCCCACGAATCCATTCGCTCACGAAGGTCTTTTTGAAACTTGTTTTGACTTATGACTCTCTCCTTGCAAAATATTATATATAGTATAGTCATATGCAAACAAACACACTGTCGATTTCGCATTTATCGTGGGCTCAAATTATATAAATACTAGCTTTCCGCCAGCGGCTTCGCCCGCTATCCCACGGGAACCATACATTTTACCGGGGTAAAAAGTAGCCTATGTGTTACTCCAGACTATAATATATTTCCGTGCCAAATTTCATCCAGATCCGTTCAGTAGTTTTTGCGTGAAAGAGTAACAAACATCCATCCATCCATCCATCCATCCTCACAAACTTTCACATTTTAATATTAGTAGGATTAGTAGGAAGTAGGATAGGATAGGATAGTAGGATGTACAAATATTTTCACTATTAATACAAAAAGAAGAAGTATGGGTAGATTTGTTCGTTCAATGAATTGAAATAAAGTAAATATTAGTCAATAAGTCATCAACGCCTCCACTGAAAAGTTTCGTAACTTTCGATGTTATATTGTATAGAAATTTTGATGTTATTATGATATTACGAAGAATCGAAGTTTTGTATTCAGGTTAGAGGCGTTGTTATTCTTTGAGTACTAACCCAGAATATTTTTGGGTAACAGCTGTGGAATTTTCTCGAACTTGTTATATATTCTTAGCTGGTCATTACGTAAGCCCTGAAAAAAGCCCCTTCACCTATATATTTACTGATATCCTCGTACACCAACTATTATAATAAAACCATAATGCACAACTTTGAGCAATATTTACTGCGCTACGGGACGCGATTTTAATTCCCGCATGATACAATATTATAATTATTGCCTTCATAAATATTATAGTCGTAAAGATGTTTCAGTGTTTGTAGTCAATATGACTAGACTAAGTGTAGAAAGTTCTTTAACATAAACCTCCTTCCTTCCGAGACACGGAAAATATCCATGGGAATTTTGCCACGAAAATAAAACATGGTTATGAGATTCATTTTAATGCTCACGATACGATATAATTCCAGCTACCTTTTTTCTCAAATTCATCCAATCACAAAGTCTAAACAACCAGAATTAAATAAAATCAACTTTAATACGGTGAACATTAAATGAGTTATCGCACGATTTTTATCACAGATTGACAATCTGTATAACTTGCAAGAAGCCGCTGAATTTGTACTTAATCGCAATTGGAACGTGATCAAAACTTGTGCAGTGGAGTGTACAACAGAAACAAATAAGCACAGATGTGTATAATCCTTGTATTTTATTTCATCTCACTGTGTAAACTTTGTAACTGCAAGGTGGACGGTATCGGAAAACTTTGGAAAAAAAGAAAACAGTATATAGTTTCGCTACACTAGGTAAGCTCAGTTTCAACCGGGAACAAAAATACGATCGGGATTTTCTTTGAGAATTTATCCTACGAACTGTAATCATGTTCGATAAATGGCTATAGTCTCTAGAACGATAAGATATTAGATAAATTGTTCTCTCAATAATGTCAACGGAAATAATATTGATCTTTTCTTTTTGATGAATATGGCAAACTGATCATTGTTTCACTGCGACCCGTATGAAATTTAACAATTTCAATGCGCTTTTTTTGAGATTATAGAACTGCTACTTAGTTCGGTTGGTACAAACACAATATTGGAAAATATTCTGCCGCTAACGATAGCATAATTATGTTTCGGTTTGAAAAGTAATGTAGGTAATGAAATTACTTGCCACGTGAAACTTAAGAAATTAGGTCTCAAATGCATGTAGCTGGCTATCAACGTATTGCAAAAACCATTAGCTAAATATCTTTTAACGATACGATCTCTGATGCGATACTTTTGAAGTAGCAGTACACTCAAATTTATCTAAAATGCATGTCCAAATAATCCAGAGAACAACTTCAACATGTTTTTTGAAGCCATCAAAATAAAGCTCAAGTTTAAATTGCCATCGTGATCATCGAATTTCATCCTCGAAGCTACAGAATATAAATCTCAGCGTGAAATTACACAAGCAAAACATTGATGGATAAAGTTAATTACACCTAAAGCTCGGCTCACATAAGAATTAATTTGTAACTTGATTACATATTAAAATTACACTGTAATCAACATACAAGTGGCAACGTGCCACTGCCAACGGTTACGCAGCGGAGTCGAGCCTCGTTTTAGCTTAATCAAAACTCAATTTACTCGTGTTTAGTTTGTCGGTTTGAAAACAAGCCCTTTTGGGGTGGAAAACTTTATGTCTTCGTGATTAATTATCAGTTAGTAACACCGTGGACGCGGCACGTGCCGCTATCAGATAGTTTCGCAGATTTACGAGCATAACTTTTGATGCGCTTTTTAAATGGGTTTAGGGTTGGAATTCACGGTTTATAATTTAAAACTTTTAAGAGATTCCGTCCAGATTCCGTCGTTTTTGCAGATAAAAGGAGTATCATTAAGGGGTACGTTACGGTGTCTGTAATCATTTCCGTAAGGTTAAACGGGTACAAGACTTTTTAAATGACATAAAAACATATGTCAAAACTAATGTTATGAAAATTTTAACAACAAATATCAACAGTTAGGTTTATAAGTATTTACTAAGTTGTACCTATATACTACGAGTACAAATAGTTACCTACTGTTACTGTAATAGCTTCACAAGCAATTACCCCGGTCAAACTCTCTCCCCTAATAGGACTAATCAAAATCTCGATAACACTAAATACACTAACCTGATATCGTCGAGTACACGGCATCAAAAACAACCCTCCAATTTATTGCCCGACAATAGATAACGAACAAAACTATTACTTTGATTAACCCAGAGTGGGGGACCGCCATAACAGTAAAGCACGCCATACTGGTTATAGCTAAATACATTAAGCCGTAGCTATGCATTGGGGAAGCTGCATACATCCTCCATAACTCGCCTCTGTTATTCCAGACTAAAATATTTGGCTGCTGTCGCGCAATTTGTTTTAACTGTTGGAACTCTCGGAATAAAACGTATCCTTTCTGACTATTATTTTGCCATAAGGGTTAAGATAGACTATATTTTGCATTTACTTCTGTAGGGAAAGGATTCCCGTTGTACTTTGTGATAAAACTGTTATATACTGTTATATACCTAAGTCATCATCCAGTTCTAGATTATTAATAAGTTTTTATTTTTCATTAATTCCGATTGTGTTGTAACTTCACCTTTTCAAAGAGTTGACATTAAAATTATCTCTTCATAATCTATACTAATATTATAAAGAGGAAAGATTTGTTTGTTTGTTTGTTTGTTTGTAATGAATAGGCTCCGAAACTACTGGACCGATTTCAAAAATTCTTTCACCTTTGGAAAGCTACATTATCCCCGAGTAACATAGGCTATATATCATCACGCTACGACTAATAGGAGCGGAGTAGTAATGAAAAATGTTGCAAAAACGGGGGAAAAAATTATAAGACCACGCGGGCGAAGCCGCTGGCGGGAAGCTAGTTACCTAATAAACAGGGTAGGTTAATATTTTAGAAGTATCAAGGGATCTAATCGACTGTATTAAACAAGCCTCTGGAGTAACAAGTAGATAACTTTAAGAAATACCATCGGATCAATTACTTAATATCTCAAAACTCCTTACAAACTTTAAAACCTTTTTGGAATATTTAAGTTCAATTTTTTATTTTGGTAGAAGATAACATAAGTATTTAATTTTATTATATTCGCTGAACGTACCTACTGTTACTTTCGTATTTTTTCATATTTCGGATTTCAGGCTATTAATATTATAAAGAGGAAATATTTGATTGTTTGTTTGTTTGTATTGAATAGGCTCCGAAACTACTGGACCAATTTGAAAAATTCATTTAGTGTTGGATAGCCCATTTATCGCGGAAGGCTATAGGCTATATACCATCACGCTACGACTAATAGGAGCGAAGTAGCAATGAAAAATGTTACAATAACGGGGGAAAAATTATAAGACCACGCGGGTGAATCCGCTGGCGGAAAGCTAGTAATCAATATAATTAATAAGTTATAGTTCTTTGGAATTAAAATGACAGCAAAATTTGCTTAAACGCATTGCAAATTTTTCCTGGATATTTTGATTGTTAGTTTGGAAATGTCGGTAGGTTTATGCCGAAAGAAGAGGATACAAGTAGGTATCGTGTGTTGAATCGATAATGTCGGCTACACAAAGGACTGCTGGGCACAACAATGTCCATTGATGGATAGCCAATCTCTCTAAAGGGCATTGTATAGAAATTGAGCAATGCATGAACTACCAAGTGTATTCAACTTTGGCTATTGTTTATCGTTCCTAGGAAGGCTATTGGAAACAAAACAGAAACGATATTTTTGATTTGATCTATTGTGTCTCCAATTACAAACCTCTAAAAGTTATTTTTAGATTTAAGTAATTGTTTGAAGGTTACTAGCGAGGGAAGTACCTACACGTGTGGTTGTAGTATTTTTAAGCTGTCTAATACCGAAGGCTTCCTATCCTTGTCGCAATTAATTTGAGGTCATCACAGCATCAATATTTTACTTCTATTTATTTATTTAAATCTTTATGTACATAAGTCTGTGACGACGTCTGTGGTCTAGTGGTTCGAGTACCGGACTGCTGATCACGAGGTCGTGGGTTCGATTCCCACAAGACACAAATATTTATGTGATGAATATAAAATGTTTGTGTTTGTCTGGGTGTTTCCTATGTACTATAAGTATGTATTTACAAAAAAAAAGTATATAAGTATTATATCCATTGTCTAGTACCCATAGTACAAGCTCTGCTTAGTTTGGGACTAGATGGTGCTGTGTAAAATGTCCCAGGATATTTATTTATATTTATTTATAAGTAATGTACAAAGGTGGTCTTAATGCCATAGGCATTCTCTACCAGACAACTTTAGGGTGGTGGAGAGACGATCACGGTAAAAAGATAAAGGATGGTAGTAAGAGGCATGAGGTGAAGATAATTCTATTCATCCTTGTTATCCGTCACCTTCTCATTCACTTCGGTTTCTATTATATCGACCACATTATAATCCATTCATCTTTTGTCTTACTCTAATCCTTCCAAATTATCACTCTTTCTTTCTCTCATCACATGCCCATATACCAAGACAAACGATTCCCTATTAACTTTCAGACTTCCTATACTTTATATAGAAGTTCCTTACTTCGTCCATGCTAATCACTACATACATTCATCTCAACATTCTCATCACCGCTGCATGTAGTCATCTTTCACCCATCTTCTAAACGGCCCAGCACTCTGATCCATACGCCACATTAGGAAGATGTTTCTTATCCAGTAAGTTTAGCAAATTATCTCGAGCGATAATTCCGGGTGAGTCACAAAACCCTAATAGTCTTGAAACTATAATTAAATACCTAACAATTTAACAAAAGAAGTTTCATCAATTTATTACCGTGAACCCAAATTACAGTGAAATTCTGTATGAAAACATTTAAACGATACTGATCCGAATTCTGGTAAGTGATTATTAAAAATATCCAAAATATAGTTACGAGTTTCAAATTGTTACTTTCAGGTCAATTTTCGTCTTACAACAATGAATTAATTTACGTTTTTGACGTGAACACAACAATGACTTCATTTACTATTTGACGAAGGTATCATTAGGTTAAATACCATTTGACATTTTATACAGAACTATAATTGGAACTATATTTCGGTTATTTTTATTTACTAGAATTGGCCCTGATTCGTTTGCAGTCGTTTCCGAATCCCAAAATAGTCCTCAAGGTCCTCAAGATATTTTCTTTTGCTTAGATTTAATGCTATCATTTCCTACAAATATGTCACACGAAGGCTGGTCTCCATTCAGCGTCATCCACAATATGGGCCATAGAATATAAAATATCACATTATTTTCGTAACATTTTTCCTTAAAGTAGGGACTACTAAGGTAAAAATACTCGTATGGCCCGGTTTTTATGAACGAATGGTTTCGCGTATGAATGGCAGTGTGCGGGAATTCCAACATATTCCTATAAAGAAAAACTATAAAGCAAATAATTGTATTTGCGACAGATGAATTGATCAAAAACACAACACAAGCTTGTTATGTAAGTCATACTATTTTTTTTTTAATATGTAGCCTGATTTTTCTGAAATGCATTATTGTTACATTATGTATGTGTGCCGCGGAAATAATAACAAAAAACATGAAAAGTTTTGGATATTAAAATGTACTTACAAAGGTTTCAATCGGATGTTGGTGCTCTGACCATTGTTACTTACCCTTGTAGACAATGGCGAATATTGGCTGCATTGTAACATCCAGTGACGAATCGCTGCCTACCGTTTCTGATTCACGGGATTTATTTATTCTAGATGCCCGGTGAAATATATATAAAATAGATCCGTACAATTCAATTCCATTTTTTTACAATCTTAATCTGTCTCATTTTAAATATAGATTCGTTTAATTTCCGTCTAACCTAGGGTTTACATTTGGTCATTCATTCCTTAGAAATTTTAACCTAGCTAATTATTTATAGTTTGGTTAAAATTGCTATCACTAGATAATTATGAATGTTGCAATAAGTTTAAACACAATTATGTTGAATAGTATGTTAAATTGACTTAAGTAGTAAAATACGCATTGGTTGACAACTTTTAAGACTTAATCCAGTAAAATAACTAAGAAAGCCATTATAAAGTTTCTTATCATAGTTGTGCCTCTAGCGTCTTAATTAATTAAGAGTGGTTGTCCAGCCCGCACTCAACCAGCGAACGTAAACTATAGCATAACCCTATTCTGGGCTGAAAAGTGGCTTAGCAATGAGACAGTCAGGCTAATATTCAGAGACGACGCTAAGAATAAAGTACCGCTTTCGTATGTCAAATTTGTATTACAATTTGACATACGGAAGCGTAAGGTTACGCTTAGCCTCTTCTCTGAATATTAGCTTAAATGGTTTACTGATTTGCTGAAGAAGATGAAAATTAAGATATGAATGAAGCTCGTTCTTACTTTGATGTTTCAATTTAAGTACCTTGAATTTCTTAAATATAATATTACGAGCTCTAAACTCATTGAATAATAAAAGTCTACTTAAACAAATACCGTACTTATATTCATGTGTAATTAAGGACTGAAATAACAATGAGCATAAAACTCCACTTTAAAACCTTAACTAAGTTCATCCATAGATTCTCCAAGAACTTTCACTTTTCAATACTTATCCCTGTACATAATTAATATACTTTTGCGTAGATTTAACGGTAATAAGTTTGAATGAACTAAGTACTTCGGTATTTCAATAGGTATTATGTGAATTCGCAAACTCAACGTGGTAAACGTGGTTACATACATATTGTAACAGTTTTACTGCTTTGAAGGACTGAGCTCATAAATTATGGACGAATTCTTTTGTTTGTACCTCTTGGCCGCAACTTTTCTTGCGGCCGGGATTGTTCGAGAAGTTTTGGGGGAGTGACGTCATTGGCAGTCAGGCTGCGGCTGTGAAATTCACGTAGATGCTGGTAAGTTGAGTCAGTTAACTTTAGCGCACAATTTTATATTAAACTTCAAGCTAGCACCTTGGAGGCCAATTAAGACCTCAGTAGAATACATGACAGCCTCTACTAAAAGTAGAGGTCGAGCATAATTTTATTATTTATCTATATTATTTTCACTGCCCAGACAGAGTAAAATAAAGAGTAAATAATGTCTATGGACTTGTATATTACATGGCGCCTAGAATATACCTACAAATTACAGTACCTCAACCATGAGTTCTATCGAATGACTTTCAATAGGTGTTTTACGTATCCGCTAGAGGCGCTGCGAGGGTTTTCCATACAAATATTTTACGGCGTCGCTAGCGAGTCTAGTGAGAAAAACTCATGGTTGAGGCACAGCTCAGTACAGTTCTAAACCTTTCAGAGATCTCGGGAGTGTCAGTATTGTATGTTACATTCGTATATAAGTACCTTTATAGTTCGCAGCAGAAGGGGATCCTAAACACCCTTACTATTGTGTTCACGTACGTCTTTATTGTCATGTGTATAGTTCCAGTAACAAGGAATTTACGTACTGACCAAATACTGCTTACAAAGTGCCATTTCAGCCGTTTGTGTGTTATACAAAACGGTACCAAGTCGAATTAATTGGAGTGTCGCACGGCGAAAATTTGCGCGTTGTATGCGGTTGTTTAGAAATGTTTGTGTTGCGACACAAACTAAAACCTGTTTTAGTTTGTTATGCCCTACTTTTAGCAGATATTCCCCGGTTTAGGCAAACTGATATATTATGTCCCTTTCTATATGAAAAACCATTCTATTATTTTCAGAATTTCGTAGTGCCTTCCCAAAAAATATAAAAAGAAAAACATGAACTTTTGTCTACAGCTTTTTATCAGACGTCAAAATCGAAGATTTTAAGTAATTAGTCTCAATTATTTTCAAAAGGACAAACCCAATCATTATCCCGGATTTTTATCTCGATCGCGGGTTCCCACAGAAAGAAATACAACGAAAACCTAATTAGACAAAGCCGCGGGTAAATACTTGTTAGACATAAACCCTAGCCACTAAGCTTAGCTCCAAATGCCAAAAACACAAAAACACAATCAATACTAAGCAACTAAAGCTACAGCTTATTACTTTTAATATTTCGGTGAAGCGGTATCTGGTAAGACGGAGCCCCGCATTTGGCTGCCAAGTCCGCTGGGCGTCGGCCAAGTCCCTGCCAAGTCTGAACGTGGCCTATCGTGATCTTCGCAGATAGCATGCACCCTCTGCTTTACCGACACCCTTGAGTGATTTTAAATTAAGCTGCGCTACGTTTTTGGGCTTGGAGATAAAGAGTATTTAGTATCGAGTTTACTTGCAATAGAAACTCTTAACGAGTATTGCAAGTAGGTACGTACGTAGATATTATAATTATCTCCAATAAACATTTATGCGAGCTGTGCTTCCTCTAAATACAGGAAAGCACAACACACGTAACCCATAAAATGTAAATATATAAATCTTGGAAATTCGATACAAAAAAAAGAAAAATTTAATAAACAATGTTTTAAATGTAATAAAAGCAAATAAACAAATCAAAGAAAGTACAAAATATTATATAAGTAAGTACAAACTGCAAATGTAATCTTTGGTTAGTTAATAAATAGGTATTTTTATCATAATATATCGTATACTAGTTATTGAAATCATATTCTAGTCTGCCTATTAATTTATTAGCATAATTTTGTTGATGCATAATTTTTCATTTTGATTTATTATCATTATTACTTACTTTAAAATGACTATCATAATTTTTTATGTAACATTAAATTGCACAAAAATATGAATGTGTTCGACATAATCAATCAGTGTAACTTTTCAGTGTAATGTATTTTTTTCAGAATTTTAATATGTTGTCGTATAATATGAGTGATATCTTTATTCAACAACAAAGTTTTGTTAAAACGTTGTTGATGATTTATTAATATCAATAGCAGTATTTTCAAACAGTAAAAAGACCTTTGTGAATTTCATGCTTAGTCATTAATTTCTATAAAACTAATAGTCACATTTAATACTAAGTAGTTAATACTTTTATTAATTCGCAGCGAACAGAAATAATGTTCAAATAGAAACAGAAAGGTGTAATATGTGAAAAGCATTTCATGTAGGCACAAAAAATAAGGTTATAAGGTCATACCACACTGCGACTGCAATTTTTATGAGCAAAGCAACACGGTGTTCAGAAATAAATAAAAATGCAATGTAAGCGTCAAATTAAGTTCAAACGGGCACGCGACACGTACTTCTACATCAATATAAATATACACAAGTATTTGTCATGCTATTTTATACTTTACCAGCTTGGAATAAGGCAAGTCTTTTGAGCCAGTGGTAAATTTAAAGTGGGCTGTGACAGCATATCGACGTTGCAGGCTTGCAGCTAACAACTGGGTCGGTCACAACACTCGACCCGAAAGCCAGTTTCCCGTTGACGACAACGAATTCGGAACAACACATTTTAAATCTTATGAATATGAGTGACAGTGGGAAATAAAAAAACATGTGTTTTGACAATTGGGTAAACGATTCACAAGTTTAATTAAAATATATGTTTCATGTTTGGTTTCGATTACGTAATGTCGATGTCAGGTTTCATTCGCTAATTGAATGGGTAAATTTAATTAAAACGAACAATACTTGATCATTGAATGAATGTGTACACTTATTACTTAAAATATAAATATCCTGGGACATTTTTACACAGCACCATCTAGTCCCAAACTAATCAGAGCTTGTACTATGGATACTAGACAATGGATATAATACTTATATACTTTTTTTTTGTAAATACATACTTAGAATACATAAACAACACCCAGACAAACACAAATAAGCCCATAGTGTATAAAAAAAACTTATATTCATCATATAAATATTTGTGTCCTGTGGGAATCGAACCCATGACCTCGTGATCAGCAGACCGGTGCTCGAACCACTAGACCACAGACGTCGTCATTTCAATTCATTCGTCGTCATTCGATTTCGTCGACACTTTAGTAGCTACTTGTCATGAGCGCGACTGCTATGTTGAAGGTCCTGGTTTCGATTCTCAGATCCAGCAAAATTATTACTTACGATTTTCTAAAATTCTCAGTAGCCGGTCGAAGTTTAAATTTTTTTTCCGACTACTTACCGACTGCCAACACGGTGATGCACAACGGTTGTACCTACTTAGGTACAACCTCTGCCTAACCCTTTAGGGAACATAGGCGTGATGGTATGTGAATGTGTGTATAATCAAATCTCACTGAATAACGTTGCTGACGTGTCCTAGAATTCCGCACACTAGGATTCCGGACAGTGAAAACCTTGTTACCAGACACTGCAGTGTCCCAAATGATATCATTGCATTTTTAGTTTCAGGAGCCACGTTGCAGAAATAATATTAGATTCGATTCAAGAATTTATATTTCACTGATATTATGGCTCTAAGTATTTCTCAGTATCTACTTGCACAAAACTGGTTGAGTTACTAAACAAATCAAATTAAAATTGATGCTATAATGTTCTTTCAAAATATTAAATATCAACATTCAAACGTTACAATTACGTATTACATCACTTCAAATATATATAGATAACTAATTTTAATATTCTGTGACACATCAATGAGTACCTATACGAAACACTGTCTGTCTGTCTCTCAAATCAGTGAGGAAACTTCGGAAATATGGTGTGAAATACACTAAAATACAAAAAAACTGAAACTCAAAACCTCCTATTTTAAATTTAATGAAATATATGCCAATTTAAAAAAAAAAATATTTCTTAACAAACTTTAAATTGTAATATATTCCCTAAGATATTTTTTTTTAAATGGATTAGGTATTTTATATCTTGCTGCCGAGAAAAATTTCCACAGAGTATATTATTGTAGCTATCTTTTGTCTACCCACAATCCAAGATGGCGACCAACCGACATAGTCCTGCTTCTATCTTGTGCTCACAAATCTGCGCAAACGAGTTCCATTTATTCTCCTCTTATGGAAAACTCGGTATAAAACACGGCATAAGATGCTAAATAATGAAACTGTTCGTATAAAACTCAAGAAGTGAAATTAAACGGTCAAAGAAGTTAGCCGACGCTGTTCCATATTGCATACGGAAGTTTCAAGCGAATGTTGGGCATTTAACTTAATACAATACTACCTACTTCCTTAGCACAGGTTCTTATTATTCAAGTTCGTCTGAAAACTTGTGCAATTTGTTTCAATATTCAGTGCGATGCCTAGAAATAATGTACAAAGTTCACTAAGAAGTGGGATTCTTTACACTTATAGTGTTAACTGTATTCTGCAGTTTAAGAGATATTTTACCGCTAGAAATGAACATCGTATTTGAATTATGACTCTTATGTACAAATTCCTATCATCTAGACCGAGAGTCATAACTTATAAAAGATACTTCGTTATTTGAAGTTCATTAACATATAACTACATTTATTTAAAATTACATCGTTGATCGTCCTGCCTGATTTTTGTGGATACAACTATTACCTACTTCAGGTTTAAGATTTTTAAAACCATAACACACAACGAAATTACTTTAGTGAACTAAGCGAGTTATTAAAAACTGTTCGATTCTTATCTTGGGGGCTAGACAAGTTGCATTTTGACATTCGAATCGACAAACAAAATGTATGAAAATTACACAAGCTTTTCCCCTTATTATTTTTGAAGCGTATCTTTACTAATCTCAAAGTACTCACAGGTTCACTAACCTAAGAGTATAATAGCTAAACAAAACACCTTGTATTGTCTAAAAAACAATAAATAAGAAAAGAAAAAAGCTTATCTGCAGACGACGCGCGACGTCCCAAGATTTTAAGTTTTCTAGGATCCAACTTTGAGATAAAACCTAAATAAAAAGCTGGCTTATAACCCGTTAAGGCGTATTTAAAAAGAATGCAAAATTTCTGTATTTTTAACAAGTATAAGAGAAAACAGAAATCTTAATTTCAAGACTGAATTTTAAAGAGACAATTGAAAACATTTAAGAAAACTTAAACATATTTTCAAGACGTTTTCAAAATGGCTTCGGCCCTCTCTATAATAACATAATTGATATTTACTTTTGTGATAATGTTTAAGAAAAATTAAAGCAAGTTTTGGCCTCAGGCAAGTTTTTCTTTTACTTTATTAAAACTTTAAAAAGGTATTGCTTAATACAATTAAAAAAGCTATTAAGAGAATTATTTTAATACATCGTAGCAAAATAGTTCATTTTTCACTGTGGAAAATCCTCAAGAATGTCTGCCACCTGACTGGCTAAAACTTTTCCTTCATTTGCCTTTCCTTGTCGTTTAGTGTGATATCGCATATAGCTACCACTTAAGTTTAGTGTAAATTTTAAGTTAACCCAATCCTGCTCGCATGTTGGTTGGCTCATAATTGGCTTGTGTATAAGACGGAGGCTACTAATGATGTAATTGAAACAAATGTTGTAAGTATATTTACATAAACTATGGGAAAACAAGAATAAAAGAAAGCAATAAAAAAATGACCTAAACACACCGTTGAATTTAGGCGCGATACAATGTGTTAAAAAAACCCTGTCCGATCCGAAAGGGGTATATATATGTATATACCAATCACAGCTCCAAATAAAATGAAATAAACAAATTATTCATAAAAATAAGGCCGATAATGAAGTTTTACATGCACGATTTTTGTACAAAAATTATCAAAATTACTCAAAATCTAGCAATTTTCTTGAATGTAACAACACTGTAAACGACGTGCCTCGCTGCATTTAATCTGTATAAAAAAAAAGAAGAAAAAACGGTCAAATGTCAAATGTCAATGTCTAGTGTCAAAAATAATGTCAAGTATGAATGCTATGTTGTCGTGTGTATTTCCCAAGTAAAATCCGTCTTAATTTCCAAAAATTGTTGTTCATTGAGTTTCTATATCACCCCCTTCACAAGTGCCCAACGCCTACAAACACTGTTACCTGCCGTGATATATTTGGCACCTGTGACGATTGCCCCTATAGCTATGAACCTAAGTCTCCTTGTTTTATAAAAATATATTTAGTTATAATGGGAAATATTTTTTTACTTTTTTGTAAACTGAAAAGGATTACATAAATGTTATCAAATATCGATACCTAATAATACTTTCACGGGTCGAACAGGGTTTTCTTAACATATTGTATTATGTACCTGCATTAAATGCAATTAAAAACTGTTTGTTTAACATTACGAGGACTTTCTCGTTCAGGGGGGCTAGACAAGTTGCATTTTGACATTCGAATCGACAAACAAAATGTATGGAAATGACACAAGCTTTCGCCAAATCGGGCTGTCACTAATGTCATTTACATACATTTTGTTTGTCTATTCGAATGTCAAAATGCAACTTGTCTAGCCCCCCAGTACGTAATATTACCAGAACGGTCTCTCGATCTTAAAAACACATCGACGTCTAGACTAAGAAAAATAGATTTACCCTCTAAAATAATCATCCAAATGTTTTTTTGTTACAACTAAAAATATAGACTAGCATACCCCGCGTATTCGTTCGTATCACCCTTATAACATAGACTACCTATTCTAAATGGTTATAAAAATTGTCTCTTGTTAGATCTTTAAATAGACCTTATCTGAAAAAGTACATAATAAGCACACAGTATCTAAAAAAGTTAATTATATTCTATCCCATTCTGAAACTTTATAAATTATAGATATGTATTTATTTATTTATTCAAACTTCTATGCAATAAAATGGTACATAAGACAGACTTAATGCCATATGGCATTTTCTATCAGATATTCCTAAGAGATACACGCAAAACTTTTCCAGTAATAACAGGGCTGCAATAGAGGCTGATAAGTCACGCTTAAAATCTGTCACCTTTTTAAGGCCTAAACCGCTAAACAGATTTTGAAACAATTTTCCAAGGAAACAGACTGATACCTTTTAGTCTTCTGTGTAATTCGCAGTAACAACTTAAAGTTTGGCTTTGTGCCCGGTTTATGGCAATACGCTCACCGCCGTTTACATAGGAAAACAAATGTGTTGCGGTGCAGCCCGGCCACAGTCGATTTCGTAATATCAAAAAAACATAAAAAAATAAAAAAACCGGTCAACTCTGCTAAGCTTTTCAGGCCCTGTAGACAAGTTGCAATTTGACATTCGAATCGACAAATTAATAGAAACAAGCTTTCGACAAATCGGGCTATCACTAATGTCATTTCCATACATTTTCTTTCTATTCGTACTTATGTCGATTCGAATGTCAAATTGCAACTTGTCTATGTCTAGTATTAGAATTGAGAAATTATCAGTAGAATTCGAGTAACACCGCAGCATCTAGATGCAGCGAGTTCTATATAAAGTTTCCAAGTCCGTTTGTCCATTGTTACTTGCAGTATCGTCGTTCTAACTCCCTAGGTTGTATTAAACCGATACGAGAACTTGAATGGTTGCTTTGACGCACACCTGCCCTTTGAAGGCGCATTAATTGCAGTCACTTGATCTTGAACAAAGGGTTGAATATGTTAGACATTTGAGACTATGATTGGATTGCAGATGGAACAGTGCGTCAAACGTGGTGTATGTGAAGTTGGTTGCACGTTCAGTGCTAATACTTTGCTTCACTGCCTCTGAAGTATGAGTCAAAGGCGTGATTGCTGAAGAAGGGGTCTTGGGTTCAATTCCATGTAGTGTAGTGTTATTATGTTTTTCTATTTCAATAAAAATATTATATATTTTTCTATTTCAATAAAAATAAAAAGGAAATATCTAGGAATATAAATATATTGCACAGAAGACAGACACAGACACAGACACAGACACACACACACACACACACACACACACACACACACACACACACACACACATAGACACACAGACACAGGCACAGACAAACACACACACATAGACACATAGACACACAGACACAGACACAGACACAGACACAGACACAGACACAGACACAGACACAGACACAGACACAGACACAGACACAGACACAGTTTTGTATATGACGTACTAGCCTTTGCCCGTGACTTCGTTGCCGTAAAAGTTGATTTTTCCCCCGTTTTCGCAAAAAAAATATTGATACTCCGCTCCTATTAGTCTTAGCGTGATGACATAATGATGATATAGCCAATAGCCTTCCTCGATAAACGGGCTAGGTAACACTGATTTTTTTTTTTTCAAATCGGGTCATCAGTAGTTCCTGAGATTAACGCGTTCAACCAAACAAACAAACTCTTCAGCTTTTTAATATTATTATAGATAAGTTATAACTTTGTAAGTTAATAACAGCTAGTAACAATATAGTATTCAAAGACGTTTAAATTCAGAACGTAATGATGACGTAACTTGACTACTTTCTGCCTACATACGTTTACAAGCAATCGAATACGATTTAATAAAGACCTCTGTGTTTTAGCTACACTTGAATGAACATCACTTCACTTGAAAACAAGAGGTCCATCAAAGCAAGTACTCTTTTATTGAGCCAGTAACTCGCCCCTTTGAGTGATTAAAAATACTGTAGGACTTTATAAAAACCTCTCTCATTGAGGAATTATATCCTATAAGTTGTACTAGGGCGGTCAAGTAGTAATGTCATACAGAATAGCTATACGTATGTTTTAGGAGAAGTAATATTAGGTAGCAGTTATATTCTTGAAATTGGTTTGGTAAATGTATGAAAACGCAATGATTCAATACAGTTTTATTACTTAAAGTAAGTTCTTTCATTTAAAATGTCAACCTTATCCCTAGTGTAGAAATTACGAGATTGTGATATAAGTCAGCCTTTTTGAGTCTTCCCAATTAACATGATCCCTGAGGTATGTAGGTATTATATGTATAGTGTTCATCAAAATTTAAGTATCTAGTCTCGTATTATCGATTGCACCACAAAATAGACGTTCATTTACTGTCTGCGTTCTCTCTAACATTGTAATTCCCGAGTGATTCAATTAGTTAGCTACAATATTAATGGTCCATTATCTCTTTATAGTGTAGTTAATAAAATTACTTATTCTAAGTAACAATAAATGCAGGACTGCTTTTCAATTATTTAAATTGTAACGAAAAATAATGTAATTGCTTTTTATAGTCTTTGATATTGATGCTCCCGTAACATGAACTGTTTTTTTTTTACTATAAATTATTGAAATTAGTGTAACGAATATCGCTGTAAATGCATATTAGAGTCAAATGGTAGCACCTTGTCTATGCAAAGACATTTGTGCAGACCCACAAACGGGGCATGAATCGACCATATATTAATTTTCAATAGTTCCATACTTAATACTTGATAGTAATAGTTTCGTATACAGGGTGATGATTTAATTACCTACATCCTTTTAGCAGATGAATCAGACAACGATATACTTCCTACCCATATCAATAAAAAACATACCTTATTTTTTTATTTTCACAATCCCTTTAATTTCGTATGTAAAGACAAAGCGCGGACGTTGAACTTATTTTAGCTATACAGGTATTTATCTACCCAAAGATAGCTAGCACATAAAAAACACAAGTCCGCAGTTGCTGCGTACATGTACGGCGGTGAATCGATGATACATAGCATTTTGTGAAAATTTTGGCTAATTAAGTAATCACTTTATCACAGGATTGCATAAAGATACAAATTATAAATTACGTACATGATAAATATGTTACCAATACAATACTACACACTATGTTGAAGCAATGCAGGTAATTAAATCGCCACGATGTATAATAAATATTATATTTACGTTTGCAGACAATATTTTGACACAGGTGCTATGAAACCTTTCAAATGCCTTTACATTCATCGAACAAATAGGTATTTGAAATCAAATGTCAAATGCCCTGTCTCAATATTATATATTCTTTGACATTCTCAATACCCTAAGGACATACGCTAGACCTAGCTATGTGTAACGGCAGGTATTTATTTTAGAATGCATAATGTATGAGAATTTAGGTTTGCAAAATATTCTCAGAATTTTTTTTAGGTACAAGTGTGCACCGCGTGACATACACACATATACCTAACTGTAACATATACTTTGTCTATACTGTATTATGTTACTGTAATACTTCAAGATGCGAGCGTCTGGTTGATACAGCATCAGATAGATAGATAGAATATTCTTTATTACACACGAAAATACATTACATGCTACATCTATGAGTAACTTAAGCTTAACAACGTTGCTCGAAGTCTTTTTCTATTTATAAAAAAAGTTATTGTCAACATTTTCGATTCTTCTACCAATTGCTCTACCAAGGCTTCTAAAAGTGAGGTAGGGTAAAGAACCCTATTGCTGACACCCCCCCAATTTATTGACATCCTTTTGTTATTTTTAAAATATAAGGAAACCTGGCAACCCAGGAGTGATATTTATTAAAATTATTTTAGGTAGTTCATTTTTTTATGCCATTGTTAACACCAATCAGTCAAAAGAACTAAAATGCCGCCAAAACAGCAGATACAAACAGTGCAATCGGTGTGTCAGGGAGAGAAAGTTGGTTTTCTTAGAGTTTCGATAAGGGAAGCGTTCATTTTAATCATGTTAAAATATTAAAAAAATCTAATACCTTTCTTTGAAAGTTGTGTTAAACTAATATTGAAGGTTAAAATAACAGATTTCAATGGTTATTTCTCCATTAACTGTGTTCGTTGAATTTTTACAAGGTGTCGATTTTTGGTATCTCGAAAATAGTATAATTCCAATTTATTGACATCTATGTCAATAATTGGAATTTTTTAATTCGTTTTTGAGGAGGTTCATTCCACTATCAGTACGTAGTTTATGACTTAGTATAAAACTACTAATTAGATTAAAGTCAAATACACCATTATTCCAAATTCTGACATGGGTGTCAAATCAATATTACTAATTATAAACATCAGTGTTGGTAATTGGGCAAGGCTATGTCAATAATTGGAATACAATGAAGACATTCTACTAATTAGAGTATTTTGACGACGTCTGGGGTCTAGTGGTTCGAGTACCGGACTGCTGATCGTGAAGTCGTGGGTTAAATAAAAAAGGTCCTTTTGTACTGATTTCTGACACTTACGCGAATACTAGACATTGAAATAAAACTATTTTTTACGGATTTTATCGTGTTATATTGATATTATTTTAATCCCGACGTTTCCCTATTATAGATTCAATTAAATCTAAATCCAAGCCTAAAACTGCAAGATCGAAGGATACAGTGAGCTCGTTCTACGTGAATCGGATTGCCAACAATTAACAAAAATATTATAGGGTAGCTGTTATTAATTGAAACGTCAAGACGCCTAACACCTTAGTCACCCGTGACCATGGACGCTGTAAAGGGTCCGAAACGTCTGGATTAAAATAATATCAATATAACGCGATAAAATCCGTAAAAAGTAGTTTTATTTCAAGGTCCTTTTGTGTTAACATCAGCCGAGTGGAAGGCACAAGCAAATGAAAAAAATAAAATTAAAGAAGAAAAGGCTGAAGGAATTAAAAAAAGAAAAGAAGAGAGAAAGAGAAAAAGAAAGAACAGGAAAAAATAAATAAGGCTCAGAAAAATAATAATAAGCAGAAGCCTTAAAAAGAACACTGGTAAAAAAGATGATGAAGTAAAGGAACATTTAAGAAAATCCCCATCAAGCCACAATGATAAAGAAAATAGCCAAAAAAGTGTGTCAGAAGAAGATTGTGAACTTACTACGTACAATCCTAGTAAGAAAAATAAAGCATTTACTGTAGAAGAAATTGAAAGATTTTTAACAGATTTAACGTAATTCTTATGAGGAAATTGATTTAGATTTTTCAATTCAAATATATAAATATAGGTAATTTAATAGTAAAAAGGCAAATTACAAAAATTAAGATTTGTTTTATGTAAAATACCTTATAAAGGTAACATTGTTTAATAGGTAGGTACTAAGAAAATTGCTATAATAAAAAGGTGTCAATAAATTGGCACAACACCTGACGATAATAGGGAAAAAGGTGTCAATTTTTGGGTAAATCATACTAAATCAATAAAACTTGAAAAAATAACACCAAATATAATTTATATAAAAAATTTGTTTATTGACAAGAAACTACATTAATTTTTCTATTATTTTGAAACTGATATCTAACGGGCAACATCGTAAAATGTCAGATATCAAACCATTTTGATACGACAGCCCTTAAAGTGTCAATAATTGGGTATTTTACCCTACTAATTTTATCATATTCTATTTTGGAGGTAAATTAAAGCAACTAACTACCGTTTCACTATTATCAAATGTTATATTTTTGTTTTACTCGATCCAAGCTTAGACAAATTTTTGTTAATAGGCCAAATGAAAACAGTAGTTGTTTTCATACGAACAATTTAATAACAATGTTTAGAGGAAGTTCCATTGGAATCGTATGAAAAAAAAACTTGTGTTTATGTTATGCAGACTCTTTTGTGTGTTGGCTGAATAAATTAATTCCTTTGCGGGTGTTTTAATGGGAACAGTGTAGAATGATAGCGATTTTTAAATTCAACTTTTAAAACGGTGTCGGATTTTTTAAAGCCAAACTTTTTATAATGTAGATAAAAGTTTTTAACATAGGTGGG
Source organism: Acronicta psi (assembly GCA_946251955.1). Lineage (NCBI taxonomy): Eukaryota > Metazoa > Arthropoda > Insecta > Lepidoptera > Noctuidae > Acronicta > Acronicta psi. The sequence continues at coordinate 5,433,867 of OX276477.1, read as the reverse complement.
GTCTTTGGGTATATATCAAACTAAAATAAATGACATTAATCCGTCTCCTTTGTACTTCAGTATGTACTTGTAGATAAGATCTGGAGAATCAGAAAAGTGAATCAGAAAAGAAAACAATTAGCCAGGGATTCCAAAATGTTGAATAAAAGTTTTTCTAAAAATCTTTTTGTTACTATTTTATATTCTTACGTAATTTCGTACTGATTAATTTATCTGAGACAGTCCAATTTCATAACACGACGTAAAAATATGAAAATAAAATTCAGTTTCTCAAGTTGACATTGAGAGCATAAAATTATCGTCCGTGACGTCACTCTTGCGCCGACCACTTTATGAAGGATACTTTGATGAGTTAAATGTATTCCTAACTGCTACGTTCTGTACGCGAGACTGTTACGCCACAGTGTAATAAATCTCTAACGTTGTTGTTAATCTCCGTTGTTACATTATGGTTACGCTAACGGTCAAGGGTTCGATTCACAATTAGAACAGTTTTATTGGGTTATGAGATTCTTAGTACCTAAGTAGATTGTAGTTTGGTTTTGCTCCCTCCCTAGACATGGGACCTTTTTAACATACGGACGAACTGTGGTTGTACAATGGCATTCCTCTGCGTAACCCTTCGAGGAATATAACCCTTATATTCCTCGAAGTGATGGTATGTTTGTTTTAACTAAAAACGTTGATGTACGCTTCACGGCCCCTAGATGAATGAGGCAGCTTATCAAATTATATCTCTTAAAGGTTATGAGATAAAGCTTTAAACGTCTACCCTAGACTACCGCAGAAACTAATGGAAAAAGAATAATGATGTAATAAAACAAGGCTGCACTGACTAACTACCTGCGTCTCTTTTCATCCTTCTAGACGTGAAAAAAAATTAACAAAAAGATTTTAAAACAACAAAACCTTTTCGCTTCTCTCTTGAAAGGGACAAAATGCATCCTTTGTGTTCAAAGAGTATTGCACGATCCACAGTTTCGCCCATTCCGCGTACCTGCACCTGCACCTGCGTCAAACGTTGGACAAGTATCAAAACGGAGCACACTGTATTTTCTGCGATCCATTCGAAATTCTGTTTGAGTGTGCTTCCTCAGATTACTGCTACCCTGGTACCTTGTTTATAATAAAAAGCTCCAGTGATTTCTTACAAAGTTGCAAAACGTACTAAATATTTCCACGTACCTAATAAGTTGACTACTTTCGAAGAATATTTATTATATTTTTTACTTTATCTTCGAAATTTCTACCTTAGGCAGAACGAATCAAGAAAATTAGAACTAGCCAAACAACCAAATTATTATGTTGCAACCAAGATGCATCATTATAAATACCCTCGATGTCACTCACCCATCCATAGAATGACCACGGCAAACGCAGATCGATTGAACGTCATAGCTTTTCCTTAGCCACAAGCCTTTCAGCATCTATTTAACCCAGATGATTGAAAACGCAAACAACAGTAAGACAAACGCATTGCTTTCAAATAATGTATCTATGTATATTAGAAGACAATATGCAATAGTAAACAAGCTTTTAATTAGGTAAACATTATCAAATATTAAACCAACATCAATTTTAAGCAATTCCTTCTGGAAGGATTGGTCCCAAATAGCCTTAAACCGAGAGGAATGGAAAGAGGGTAGGGAGGCCTTTGCCCTGCAGTGGGACGATAATGGCTGAATAATAATAAAATTTTAAGCAAAACATAATAAAGTCCATCAATGAAAATTTTAAACACACAATGCTTAGATTTATGTAAACAAAAAGAATGACGTCAGAACAATTAAACGTCCATTAAATAAAGCACTGCAATTACGTATATTCATTAGCGACGAAACTTCAAAGGGCAAACTAAATTACCTATTATAAATTGCTAACAAAAAGGTCCGTTATTTCCGAATGATAAATGGTCAGTGAATTCAAAAACTCCTGCGTTCCACTTGAGTTACATTGTCCCCAACATCTGTCAAGAATCTGAGAAATTTGGTTTGTTCCCCGTTATTCGCAATCGGGGAAATGGACGGGACTTTGTGTCCCCCTGACTAACCCTTCCCCCTGGAGAAGTACGCTACGGTCAAAGCACCCATTTTAATCAGTTTTTCTACCGCCCCAAAGGAGCGTTTGAATAGTTTAGAAAGTTCGAAGAACATTGTATACATTATTTTGGTAAGTAGGTATAGTTAAATATTTTGTTATGGTGCGATATATATTCTCTTATATTTTTACCTAAAACCTTATCTACTACGTACAATTAAATGTATACTATTAGTGGTAGTGGGAAAACTAGGAGAAATATAGAAATGAATTTATTGTTGTTTTAAATTGTAGATTTTAAAATAAAAATAGATAAAACGTTGTTGTAGTAACCAAACAGAAAAACTTAATTGAAAAATAGTGAGAATTGGTATTCGCATAAAATCAAATTTCGTTCTAAATAACATTGGGCCATTAGCCACAAAGCCCGCAGCTCCAATCTAATAGTAGGTACTTGAATAACGTAAAAAAGCTGTAAAAACGAACTCGGTAAAATAAAATTGTTACCATTTCCAGCGAATTACAAAACAAGTAAATACTTTTTGCGTTATTCTTTGTGTAGTATTGTTCTCACAATGGATGCTGGCCACACTGCAACAACGCTTACACGTTACCACGTATAATTATTTAGATACTACTGTTTACCTACGGCTCCACCCGCGTAAAACTCGATTTTAATAGTAATTCTTTCCGTAGGAACCCGCGATCAGAATAAAAAGTATCCCATGTTAATCGAGAGAATAGGCTATCGTTATCGTTTCAGTCAAATCCGTTCAGTTGCTGCGTGAAGAACATACATTAAAAAATGATAATATCGAGGTCGTGGGTTCGATTCCCACAGGACACAAATATTTATGTGATGATGAATACAAGTATTTGTGTTTGTATGGGGGTTTCCTATGTATAATTAGTATATATTTACAAAAAAGTATATAAGTATTATATCTATTGGCTAGCACCCATAGTACAAGCTCTGCTTAGTATGGGACTAAATGATGCTGTGTAAAATGTCGCAGGATATTTATTTTAAAAAAAATTTGAGCTTACTGGGTGTTAGCTATGTGCTAAAACAAGCCCTATGAATTGTAAAAATGCTGCCAGCATCGGCTATCACTTACAATGTTACAAAGGTTACAACAGAAACTGGGTTGTAACCCTTCACCCTTCTTTTAATTAGGTCAGAACAATATGTCGGAAATATCAAAATTATTATAACGAAGGTCGGGCCTTATCCACATAACCACGTAAACTTTTACGGAAATAACTTGCAAAATAAGGCAAAAGTGAACCAGTATCAACCATGGTATACGTAGGTACACCACAAAATGTTGTGGCCTCCTTATTCTGTTTAATATACTAGACTTTGTCTGCAACTTTGTTCCTGTGGAAGTTGAATTTTTCCCCCGATTTTGCAACATATTTTTTATTGATATTCCGCTCCTATCGGTCGCAGCGTGATGATATATAGCCTCGATAAACGGGCTATCTAACATTGAAAGAATATTTTAAATCGGACCAGTACTTCCGGAGATTGCGCGTTCAACAAACAGACAAAGAGTCAAACAAACTCTTCAGCTTTATAATATTCTGTTTAAATAAATAACAAATGTCATGAAATCCAAAATGGCGGCCGTGGGTGTCAACAATGACTTGAAAAGGATTCGCCGCAATATCGCGTTGTCAAGTCTCCACTCAAGATATACCTACTCAGATTCTTTGGTAATTAATGGGCGTAAAGATCGTCAGATATTACGAATATTAATCACGGGACCACCATGGCGGGGTAAAAAATGAATAAATTTGACGTCACCATGGAATAATTTTATTAATGGTGGATGGTTGGATTAGGTGATCATCACAGTTATAGCAAGATTTATTACAAAACATTGAGTAGATTTAAACGTCATAATAATTATTGTTATTAGTGTAATTAACTACAATTTATCACTGTTAATTAAACTTAAGTTAACTCATTAGGGTCTATATTACGTACGGCAAGAAAAGATAGAGCAAGTTTTTCTAATATCATAATATTAAAAAAACTTGCTCTGTTTTTCTTTGCCCCAAAGGTCAAAAATCAATTTTCATGCATACATATATTATGCTTGTTTTACGAATAGAGACAACGAATAATAAAAAAAATAGTTCAATGACCTTTAAAGGGTTTGAATTGAATATTTTTTCCGTAAAGAACTAGTCGGATTACAAAAATGGTGAAGACTATAAAGAAACTTAAAATATGCATTAAATTAAAGTAAACATTATTATTAAAAATGAAAAATATTGTACTTACTGATAAATTATTTAAAGGAAAAATGGCTTTTTCTTGGAATCGGTCAACTATTTTTTACTATTTAAATGTACCTCTAGTACTTAAATAGTCAAACATAAATAAAACATTTGACTTTGTCAAATTCCAAAGCTACTTTCAATGAACCTGAAATATCTCGTATACGTTATTCAAAGAGAACAAAGTAAAAACCTTATTAGTCAGAAACTTCTTCAACGACGTAAATAGCTAATAGTGCAGTTGCTTTTATCGATACAACAAAGACGTTGGGCCAATCAACACAATCGTCGACCAATAGCAAGGGTTCTAATCAATTGGACTGAACTGAAAGATCTGCGCCCGAACGATCGAACCCAGTTTAATTGGGTCTTAACGTGAACGAAACAGTAAAATGGACTGAGTGTAAATTGAAATAATAATTGCATCGGCCTTAATGAAAAACATTTACCGGGAAACGGGTGAGATTTTCTACCGACCGATAGTAGATATTGTAATTGAGTTGATTGAAAAGAGGGAATTTGTATTCTGCAGACATTATCTGGTTTTTGCACTTGATAAATGCAAGACATGGTTTTACTGTCATGGCATACCGAAGTAAAATAACATAATATTGTAACTCAATTGCATTTATTTGTCTTATTTTTAAAGTTCCGTACCTCAAAAGGATTTACTTCGCTGTCTGCCCGTCACTCTGTAATAGATGAATGAATAACACACTCTATTTCTTTCTATTTCTCGTTTGAAACCCCTCAATTTCATATCAAAACATTCCTCCAGTATTCAGTATAACAATTTTGCAATGTGAATCATATTACGATTCATCAAAGTGACTAATTAAACCCAATAACTGTAATCATAAAACACCGCAATCATAATTAGACTTTGACTCGTAAAAATAAGATAGATAGTCATTAAAATTGCACGTTGTCTTCAAATAGAGCCCTCTTTGCTGATGAAACGAATTTCGTGAACAAATGCGTTAATTAACTACATAGAGTATTTGAATACGCAAATGGATCGCCCGTTTTAATTAGTCCAGCGAATGTTTTGTGTCAAACAGTTTTTTGTCTCATAAATAAAGCATAATTCGCCGTTCGTTGACTTTCAATTTCGTATATAAACTTCAAAGCTGGACTTGTTTGTTCTTTGTTTTTTTATTCAATTTCAAATACAGAATACAAATAATGTTCTGAATTTAAAGTTTGAGAAAGCCTTAGGAGTTGAACTTCTAACCGTTTTTTGAAAATAAAATTGACGAATAAGTTACGTAAAATTCTGTACTGCACCACTTATTTATTTATTATATGAATAGAAAACGTATCTGGCAACACATTTACATTTCCAGGACTAAGTTGAAAAAAAAAAAATTTTATTTTTCTATCGCGATTTCAAGGTTGGTATCATAGAAACCTCTTAATTATTTTACCCCTAGGTAGGTATATTTATTTTCTCTCTTTCCATCACGGCATAACAGCTTTAAACCCCGCAGCGCAATGACGCTCCCACTCTATAGCTATGGTTATGGTTATAATTCCACCTCCATGGTGTCGCACGGTATTAATTTATCATACTGACGGCATTACGAAACAGACAGGGGATTGCTTCGAAAAGTTATGGCTTTAATGAAGGAAGCTACAAAATAAAGATATTTTCGGGTAGGTAAGCTTAATGTTTGGGATTGTTGTTTATGTTGTGTACTATCTCTCTTTATTGGAGTCAAAATAACAAAGACAAGTAAATAACACTGTTTAGTATCTATCTAATTTACAATTTTTTCAAAACATTTTGGAAAATCTGTCTGGGGATCCTCAGTAAACGATGTGATGTATTTACCAAAGAGTGCCTAGAAAACTAAATGTATAAAACTGGTAAACTTATAATTATGAACGTGTATATTTGTATGACTATTTGTATAAATACGTTTTCATTTACAGTTTCTCTAAAGGCTCTTACCTTACCATACAAAGAACCATTCTCTCTATCTCCAACTTTCTATAACTTTCAAACTATCCCCACACTAAAATGAAATGGAAGTACTAACAGCAAAGTTAAAACAACACCCAGAGATCATAACAGCTTTCTGGAAGAGTAAACTGCAGTACCCGAGCACTTAAGCTAAGAGAATGAACGCGGAAATGATCCAGTGTGAGCGAAAGCTTTTAAATAAATAAAGTTGAGAGGCACGTCCTTAAGGTCACGGGAAGGATGCCCAAGAAAAGGAAATAGTAACCTCTTTACAGCCGTAGATTTTTTTTCCGGATCTACTGCCTCGTTGTTCTATTGGTCCCAAGCACGACTGCTATGCTAGAGGTCCTGGGTTTGATCCCCATGTCGAGCAGTGTTGATGGGTTTTTCCGTGGAATTCCCAGTTGATGGCAACAGGCTTGCATATTACATGGGACCTAATCATACCGGCGAACTGTAGGTGTTCATTAGTACACATCTGCCGAAACTTTCTGGGAATACAGGCGTGATGGTATGTTTTTCGTGAACGTCCCACTGCAGGGCAAAGCCTCTCCTTTCATTCTTCCCGGTATAAAGCTTTCTGCATCCAGCACTCGCAGTGAGTGAAGCTCATTCTGCCATCTCATTCGGCGTCCATTGCGACTTCCTTTGAAGTGTTGTGTTTGAAGTTCCATTTAAGTCTGGCAGCTTTTTGGCGAACATTGAGGATTGGTGTTTTGGAGCGCAGTGAGTGCTTAATAATATAAACGCGATGGCCCACCCTTGGAAGCGGAAACTAAGCAGAGAATTTAAGCTCAAACACCAAGATGAAGTGAAGAAGTGTTCTCCTTAAATACTCAAGTTTTATCTTTTAGACGAGAATTTTAAATGGGCGCGTTGAAATAGGAACCTTTATTGTAACTGCTAACTGGTCTTACTATAAAATTTAAGTGTATCCTGTAAAGAATTTAGTACTCATCCCAGCCATACATTTTTATGTGTTGTTTTTAATGTCTTTGGAACTTCAATACTTATCTATTCTGGCATAAACTTCTAGATGGTTCTTACATACCTATACAATGTTAATATCAATAAACAATTTCTGGCCTGAATAGGCAATTTGGAATGCTTTGAATTAAAAAAAATACAGTCGAATTAAGAACCTCCTTTTTTTTTAAGTCGGTTGAAAACGAGTAAATACGCCCAATGCTTCATGGCATAATATACGTGTTGAATTTATGATTTTGAATAAGTTAAGCATCAAATATTAAGATTTTAGTTAAAATGTAGGTAACAACATTTTCCATTTCATTATTCACTGATCAAAACTCATAAATCGTAAGTTTAATAACTAAGCTTTAAATTTATAGTTTAAGTTGGTTTATAAAGGTCATTAGCCTCGTTAGCTTCTGTCACGAACAATCTGCGGTTTACAAAGTTAAATAAAATATGTAGATACTTATAACCTTCATTTTACATACGTCTAATACTAACTCTTTTAAATAAATTAAACATACAATTACAACTAAACAATACATATATTATGGATGAGTATTGATTCTGCTATCACGTTGACTTTAGTTCTTTAGTTCAGTAAGTTCAACCCTCAACAGCTTTTATTTTCAATGAAAAAAAGTCATCTAAAGCCCACACAACTCAGCCCAAATTTTGTATTGGAGGTACATGACAGCTGTCAAGTTGACAGTTTTTACTATGAAACCATTATGAAACTGATAATATTATGCCATAATGGCGTGCGTTTGACATTCCGACAGTTTTTACTATGAAATCCTTTCGACACAGATAACAGTGTGCGAAAATGGCGTGATTTTTCTCAATTTAAAAGTTATTTTTCTCATCCACAAGTCAACATTAAAAAAGTACGATTAGAGTTTTAACCAGCGTAATACGGGGTATTTTTTCCAATAAGTGTACCTTCGGTACATCATTTGGGCCGATTTCGATGACCTCCTTTATTCACATCAGTTGTATCGATATTTTCAAGTGCATTAATAAATATTCCAGAGGTAAAAATACTCAATGAAGTCAATAATATAATCATACAAGCGCAACTTACTTAAAAAAAATATTAATTTATAGTGGAATTCGTTTAAAAATATGTGTAGACATTTCGTTAGAAATTCTTTTTTGCTATCTTGTTTGAACTAGTTTTTTTTTTTCAAAAAGATGTCTCATGGAATAATGTCTAATGTAACGTTTGAAAACTTAAGACGGATCGTTTGATCTGTTATTCATCAAGATCCGTTCAACCGTTCATGCCCTGAGGGACTAAAAAGCTCATATTGTACAAAATGTTCAACATACCATTGTAAATAGTGATAATACCTGCAATAGAAAGTATTTTTAAATACATTGAGTTATTGAAATATTCAAAAGAAAACTTTTTTCGTATAATTCAATTTTGAGTCAATTTGTTAATCAAAATTAATGTTCAAACAATCGGAATACGAGTATTAAAAGGAATTTAACAAAGACATAATATTGATTTTCTCTTCACTGATGCTAATAACCTCTAAGAATTTATTGTTAAAATGACCTTCATTACTCTTATAAAATATCTCAAAAATCTTCTTCGTTATTCTTTTAACTTTTCGTTCAACTTTTCTGCAAATCCCTGTAATTTGAGCAGATTCTTTTGATTTTAAAGTTCTGCAATATCTTAAACTCTTGTTAATCCAAAGTTGTCCGAGTCTCCAAAGTCGTATCGACTTCATAATTGGTTTATGAAATGTTGGAATACCGTAATTATTTTTGATATTTGCACAATAAACAAGATTAAACTTTATGGATTACAAGGCTTACTGCTTATTTTCCCGTTTTTGCAATATTTTTCATTACTATTCCGCTCCTATTAGCCGTCGCGTGATGATATATATATATATATATATAGCCTTCCCCGATAAATAGGCTATCTAACACTGAAAGAATTTTTAAAATCCATCCAGCAGTATGGGACCCTATTCAATACAAACATTCAAACCTCTCTTCTTTATAATATTACTAGTATAGATGAAAAAGTTGCAGTATAAAAATCGTTCAGTGTTTCGAAAATCACACTAAACAAATAAACTGTGATTATCACAACACCTAGGGCCTTTTTCACCACCTCCGGATTGCTGGTAACCGCCAGATAAATTAAAAAATGGAGAATTTGTTACTCTTCGACGCAAAATCTACTGAACGGATCTGGATGTAATTTGCCACTGAGATAGCTTATAATAGCACATAGGCAACTTTTTAACCCGGTAAAATGTATGGTTCCCGTGGGATACCGGACGAAGCCGCACGCCGAAGAGGGCGGAAAGGTAGTAAAAAGTAGTACGTAGTTTTGAAGATGCAGTAGAGAGCAAACAAGCAGAAGGATCGCCTGATGTTAAGCGATTCCCACCGCCCATGGACACCCTCAACACCAGAGGAGACCCAAGTGCGTTGCCGACCAAGTTATTCTGTAATAATTATGTAACAGCACGTACTTATACAAGGTGGAAGGAACATCGACGCACAAACTCTCACTCAAGGTCAAAAATAAAATGACCTAGGTCTTTCATGAAAATGAACGGTTATTACAGATATTGACATTTCGCGGAAGAATGTCAACACGTTCCCGCACCCCGGCTGAATGGTGATGAGCCGAACACCCGTCTGGTTTTAGTGGGTATACGTCCTTTTCAGGATGGAATCCCACACACCGCGCCGCCTTCCCCAGGGCGGTGTGACGGTGCATAAAGCATTTCCAGACGCAAAAAAAAAAAAAAAAAAAAAAAGATATTGACATTTATGAGCGCGCAGTGTATTGCTAAAAACGCGATTGTAACGCTCCGCGAAATAAATAAAATAATGACTTTTTAATTGTAAATCTTATTTGGGTAGATAGAAATAATGGTTTTTAATCGTTCAAGTAAAAAAAACTGCAGATAACATTGAAAAATTTATGAAAAAAGTTAAGGAAAATATCAACGCAGGGGGGTCCAGAATCATGTACTGGAACTCATGGTATTCGGATGTGCGTCAATGTCCCTTCAAACTTGTATAAGTAGTCTGCGTCCCTATGTCACTATAAAATATTCACTCAATAATATGAACAGAGCTAAGCGAAAGAAGATTATTTGGTCCGTTAATATATTTTATTCTTGTCACGTTCCCACTCGCGTGAGTAGGTACATTATGTAAGTAGGTACCGCTTTCTGCAGGTACTGAAGAAGTTAACTTAGAAGATTTTGTGATAAAGATCTTGTAGAGAGATTGCCTTACTGAACTATTCCCAGTTCGAGCAAAATGTTATGCGGTTTTTCTGATAGGAAATTCTCAGTAGCCATTATGTTTGACGGGCACCCGACTCGTCTCTTTTCTACATGGAACTGTGGTAATGCACCAGTAAGTCTATCTTTTTTGACAATATAAGTGCAATTGGACAACGTCTGTGGTCTAGTGGTTCGAATACCGCACTGCTGATCACGAGGTCGTGGGTTCGATTCCCACAAGACACAAACATTTATGTGATGAACTTAGATGTTTGTGTTTGTCTGGGTGTTTCTTATGTATTATAAGTATAAATTTACAAAAAAAAGTATATAAGTATTATATCCATCGTTTAGTACCATCTAGTCCCAAACTAAGCAGAGCTTGTACTATGGTACAAGCAAGTAAATAAATATCTTGGGACATCTATGTACAAATGTCCCAAGATATTTATTTATTTATAATAATAAATAAACATTACCTACACCCGGTTACTCAGAAAGGAACACTGACTGAAAAGTGTTATTGTACAGAACCCATGGAAATGAATAACTTTTATTTTACAGCTATCCTAATAATATTATGAATGTGAAAGTTCGGATGGATGGCATGTTTGTGACTCAATCACGCCAGAATGGCTGAACAGATCTGGTTGAAATTTACCAGGATAAAATGTAGCATCTGTGCTATTCCAGACTTTAATCTATCGCCGTGCGAAATTTCATACAGATCTGTTCAGTAGTTTTTGCGTGAAAGAGTAACAAACATCCATCCATCCAAACTTTCATATTAATACTCGTAATAGCTTCCCGCCAGCTGCTTCGCCCGCGTGATCTTATAATTTTTTCCCCCGTTTTCGCAAGTTTTCATTACTACTCCGCTCCTATTAGTCGTAGCGTGATGATATATAGCCTATAGCCTTCCCCGATAAATGGGCTATCTAACATTGGAAGAATTTTTCAAATCTGTCCAGTAGTTTCTGAGTCTATTCAATACAAACAAATCCTTACTCTATCTTTTTGTATTTTTTTAAGCATTTTCCATGCTAAGATTACAAGTTATTTTGATGAACTGAAATGAAATTAATGGTCTGGTGTACCGGACCAGAAGACGCAGGTTCTAATCCTGCCCGCCAGCCGATTTTATCCTTCAGTAAAAAAATCTTTCCTCTTTATAATATTAGTATAGATTAGTATTGGTATAGATTAGTAGAATAAAACAAAGATCAATTTAGTGATGGCCATGCAAACAGTAATTTGTTTTAGTCCGGATGCAATATCGGTTACGTCATACTAATGATGATATAACTTAATGATTATGGTAGGTAATGATGAAAAGCTCTCTATGATAATGAAACTGGGCGATTCTATTTGACGGGAATATGACCTCGTTTTGTACCGATATGATAAATTATTACGTGTATCATTAACATACCGACTTTGTTGAATTTATTAATGATAAGCCTTTTTGTTGGATGTGTAACCTAACTAAAGTTTAACTTTACATTTAAAGTAAAAAGTCGTGTTACTTGATTTTGGGCTCTTATTTTCTTGTTAGACTGTTCGCTTATAATTAGCATTAATTTATAGCTAAAGACATGATTAATGACATATGTAAATATCAGATCCGTATGTTTTGTAATGGCTGACAAATATTAAGATCCATGACGCCCAAATCTTCAATGCGTCGTCTTATTATTGCTGGGCAATGCAATTAATCAATCATAATTTTTAGGTTAAGAAAGAGGTTGCTGTACAGGAGGAGCCTGTACCTGGGCTCGGAGCCTCTTGGAGGCAATAGCAGTGTGTTAGGCCATAGAGTGTGGGGGGTTCTCTATTAGCCCTAATGGAGAACGTCCTGCAGTAAAGGAATCGGATGGCATCGCCGTCTCTGTAGACGCGTAGCTAGCAGCTGTATCCACGCACCCAAAACGCTTTTATGGCTTTTCAGGCTCCGAGGCACTGAGTTATAGTGGTGCATTTGTTGACGTAAGTTCCAGCGAAGCCCTCTCGATACAGCTCCCAATAGTCTTGCTAACCTCTGGAGGAGCAATGCCAGTGGGTACAGCATTTGTACGGAGGTTGGCATAAAGGAACCTGTAATAATTTGGTTCGTTTCCCTTAGATCCGTATCCACTAAATTAGCAGCGTGGGTGGATCGATCAACAAAAATAATAAAAAAGAAGCGTCTGTCTATACCAGGTTGCTATGCAAAAAGAGAGATATGAAAAAGGCCTTTGAAACTAAAGCATCAAACAAATCCCTGCATATCTTACTCTGTCTAAGTTATCTTCAAAGGGACATCCCTTTCTGTTTGAAGGATCAATGTAAACATGTTGCTATGTCAAAGAAACCAAGCTGATCTGAAACTTTATTACATTATATATCAGAAAATTAACATAAATGGTACATTTAGTAGCTATGTTTACTTTTACATCAGCAGTTTGTATTGGAAAAAAAATCGTCCAAAAAGTCAATCATAAAATACGATCTAGATATGCAAATGTTCTAACGTGGACGTTTAAAATTGGTGGAGGTTTAAAATTGGTCAAATAGCATGTTTTTAAATAAAGTACTTATAGCAGTTGTGGGTTTTATATGCTTCACTTTATTCCAGGCTTTAATAGGCAAGAGACGCTGCCTTCTTGTCACATTTCTCTAAATCAAAGTACACCATGGACCACTTAACTTATTATGACATAACGAATGCGGTGTTCATCTAGTAATCTAATCTCTGGTAATCCCTCCAAATCGGGAATAAATAATTAGATTTTTTTTCTGAAACCATTAAAATTTCCAAACATATTCTTTCAGTTGATTTTTATACACTGTCTATGGAACTTAATTTTTTAGTTTATGGACTATACAAATAGTTTCTTTATGTGTGTAGTTTTATATTTCACTTTTATTGTTTAACGAGAACATTGAAATATATGTACAATTTTAAATTAAACGTGAAACCATTTTAATCTTAGGTATAATACTTGTTGCGAGTTGCGACTGATAAACATCCAGCCAATGAAAATAATTTACTTTTCAGAGGCCTAATAAGGCAGCCCTTGAGCCCATTACGATACATAAAAAGGCTAGTCAAGGCTTTCAAAGTGAGGTCGTCTCAGCAAAACTTCAAGTCTGGTTTATTTATAAGCTGTTAGTTACTACACGATCGTCTACGGCTTTGGCTGCGGTTCCAGATATAATGAGTTTACTTATTCTTTTTCTCATGTCAACTTCATAATATTAGTAATAGGTTATGCCGAAGTAAAAGATAAGGCAGTCAGCAGGTAGACAGCGAAGTTTTTTTGTGCTTAGGTTTCCTTTAACAACTACATATTTTCTTCAGCCACTTACAAAATTGGTATTATCATAAAAAATACTTATTTCAAAATGTATTCAAGTAGGTTTCATTCGAAGATTAAATAAATACAAAGTCCACCTTTTTTATGTGAATTATGGCGCCTGTCTTAGTTCAACAGATCAATATTGACGCTCTTATTTTAAATAAATTAAAACAAATAAACAAAAGTATGACTAAAAAATAAAAATAAGTACCTACTTGACCCAAGCACAGTGGGAAGCCGCCATTTTTTGTTTTCTCCGTACATAAGTACGGCAAAATCCGAACCATTGTTTTATTTGCAGCCAATTGTCGTTTTTTCTGTTATTTCGCCTTTTGAGTAGGTATGTAGGCAATTGGCTTAACTGTTACATCAATAACAGTACGAATAAAATTCCGTGGGTCAGTTCATGTAATTGTATTGTATACTGTAAGGTATCTATTATGTTCGTTAAAGTTTCGACTAGTCTCAGGCTTATATTCAGAGACGACACTAAGGCTAACATTCAGGCTGAGATTCAGAGAAGAGACTCAGCATGAACTTACACTTTCGTATGTCAAATTGTAATACAAATTTGACATACGGAAGCCTTACTTTACGCTGAGCATCGTCTCTGAATGTTAGGCTCAGAGACGATGCTCAGCGTGAAGTAACGCTTCCGTATGTCAAATTTGTTCAAAAACGAAATTCTGCAAAGTAAAAACTTTGCAGAATTTCGCAATTCCAAAAATATAAGTACATAATACATATATCGTTTTACATACCTAGATTTATGTCGTGTTATGGTACAATAACCTATTTTACCAGACACTGAAAAACATGTTGTTAAGTACACTAATGTAGATAAATAACAAATATCACATAGCCAAACCCGATCTATCACACTAAAAAAACATTTAAGGTTTAGCGCAAATGGATCTTTCGAAATGAAAGTAATTCATTTATCTTCCTTATACGCTTGTTTTGCTCAGCCCTACATTTTCAGTGAGGTTATCAATAAATCACGTACCTTGTTTCCTTACTTAGGACTAATTTCTTTTACCTTTGCTGGTCCCGCCGTTGTTCGTAAAATCATTTGTATATTTTTTTATGTTGCGTTTTTAGGGTTGCCTACGAGGCGATACACTTGAAAAGGTCGCAGATATTAGTATAGGCTTCAATGTTTTTGAAGAATTATTTCTTTGAGAAACTTGTATACGCACATAGCAGGTACCTATTTTTTCCTACGCAGTCCTCATTTTCATATAAATAAAATGGTCTTTGATTTTTCTCTAGTATAAATTCAGTTATTTTCGATTGATTTATATATTAGTAACCAGAATTTAGAAATTCGTGGCTATAATATAATGTTGAGTAATTACCACTTACAATTCTTAGCGCGTTAACGTATGCGAGCTTATTTTTAGATTATAATTATTTGAACCATACCTTCCATAACTTAATTTATTCGACACAAAAACTAAATCTGTTGGACTATTAATTTGTGGCGAGCTGAAATTAATTTCAACCAAATCCTGATATTATATAAAAATGGGTCTTTTATAGCCCAATTATTTCAGAACGTGGTCGATAATTGTTTACAAAACAGTGTCTCCTTTGTATGGAAAATGCAGGAAAATTCTTCTGAATATCGAATTTAGAAAATAATGAGAAACTTCGACTCACATAAAAAAATAACACACTATGTAACAAAAACGAGCAGCCGCAATTTATGTTCTAAAAATGTAATACCTACATCACAGATACCCGCTTTACGGAAAGCACTTTATAGGTCTTGAAGTAAATGGTGCGTCGGGTTCAGAGATTTCTAGACACAAAGGGGTAGGATACAATGTCTGGCCTAAAACCGCTCTGTGCCCTTCGATCGATGAACTATATCCTGTGCTAATAGCTTGTCTAGTTCGTATTTCAATAGATGCTCGAATATTCTTAGAACTCGAAAACTATTCAGATCATTTAAGGTATTAATTGGTATTTGGTTGGTTTAGTTTGGTTATTCTATATTGGGGACCAGTTCATCATTTTATGAATCGACTTAGCGAACACACAATATAAACATAAAATACTGTGTACACAATGAGTGTGTGTGACCTCCAACTTTTATTCTTACAATAAAAAATATCCTTTTTAATCTCATAATAAATGCATTCCTTATTTCCAATTACACATACAAAAAACAAACGCGGTGAATAAGTGAGAACAAGGGAAAATGCTGAAAAAGAATTGAAATTTGGGAAAATGTAAAAGACAGAGTTACTACTTGTATTGAGTAGTATTGATTGCAAAATATAGACGTAACCATTACTGGAAAAGTAAATAGCATTCCATTATCCGAATGCACCAATTAATCTAATCATAACTATGGTCGATATAAGTATATATATCTGCCTTTCATTTGATAACTGTTAGTGATTTACAATTTTGGAATTTACTGAAATGCAATAGGAGAGATAAGAACGGTATCACAATGTAATATATATTTTTTTTAATTCAAATTTTAATTAGTTTAATAATAATAATAATAAATATCTTGGGACATTTTTACAAAGCACCATCTTGTCCCAGACTCCCAAACTAAGCAGAGCTTGTACTTATGGGTCTAGTACCCATAGTACAAGCTCTGCTTAGTTTTACAATGAATATAATACTTACATACTTTTCTTTTTTTTGTAAATACATACTTATACTACTTATGAAACACCCAGACAAACACAAACACTTAAGTTTATCACAATTAATGTTTGTGTCCTGTGGGAATCGAACCCACGACCTCGTGATCAGCAGTGCAGTATTCGAACTAGGTACTAGACCACAGACGTCGTCAAAAGAAAGGAGTATATTGATTTTGTATGTTCTGCATTTTATGTCTAACTATAATATATAATTACTTTCTACGAAGATATCGATCTATCTACAATGTTGCGTTTGCCGCATTGATTATGATTGGATTTTACCCCGACAAGACCCCTGGGAACCTTAGAGAACATAAGCAGTCAAGTTACTGTTATCATACGAACATCTACGTCAGTCAAAGGTCCACTAAGTATAATAATAGGACTAGTTTCTATTTTGTGCTAATAGATAACCGGATTAACCTTAGGACCGGTATATCCCAGAAATTAGATTGTAGCTCAAAGGTATGATGGTATTGTCTTGTAAAATATTGATTTCCAACCGCATCTTGTTAAGTTGGAACTTGAATCAAACATAGTTGAGAAAAGGTTAGGATAAAGATCTAAATTGTCATTAGATTCTGAGACAGTTAGATAATTAATAAAAACAAAAAAAAAACAAGTAAATCTGTGTAACCTGAAAAAACATTAATACTTAATAGTAGCTATTATGTAACATATCACTGTTATTCAAAGCAACAGTATCCACATAGGTACTTGTTCCAACAAGACAAGATATGAATTTGCATAGCATATGAAACTAGGTAAGCATGAAGTGGAACGTACGTAAGCTTTAGATAAACCTAACATGACATTCACATGTGTTTTGTACGAAAATCTCACTTTTGAATACGTTCTGGGGAAATGATTTTTAGCATCTTTCAGTACCGACGTCCAAGACCAAGATTTGTGTCCACTTTCTGGGTGCCCAAAGTGTCGGTACACCTTTTTCTTTGAGGACTTTATCAACGCCACTGACGCTGAAATTTACGTTGGCACCTACTGGACTCAAACTATATTATACCAATATAATTAGTTTTATCATTCTTCATGTCTTAGTGTCGAAAGTACGATTTTTTAAAATTAAATTTAGTGTGCCCAAAACTTTGCCACTTCTACAGCATCGTCAGAGGCAGCACAGAGGTCGCTTTCACTGCAGGTTTTGGGGCACAAAGGACAGAATAGGAGGTGTACCATGGTTTGTGGCACAATTCCACAACCGCACCCTGCAGGTGTTTGGTACGAAATATGATATGATACGAATACAAAAAGAAGCGGTAACACGAGTACCTCAATATCGCAGTCAAGTCGTCAGAAACGCAACTTCAAAACGTGAGGTCCTTAGTTCTACCATCACCCACGAATATATTGACAACCGAACACACAAATAACCTGCATTATACAAAACTTAGTTCTATTTAAATCCAAGATGCTATAATTGAGCCTAATAAATTTGAACCAAAGTAACCCATTATTTTCCAACAAATCTAGCATCCTGTAGGCAGATTAGAAAAATCTACCTACAGGATTATTGATCTAATTGAACCTACTTCAGCGAGTTGAGTACGACAAACATACAGATTTAGTCGATCAGTTTTTTTCGTGCAGACATGTTGTCCTAAACCCAATTTCCCCCGAGTAATAGAACGTCAAGTCCTCAAAGAAATCAACTAAAAGATCCCTAAACTTTCCAACACGACATTTGAATAGGTACACGAGTAACTTGAACGATCCAAGTGTAGTAAGTAGTTTGCTAACATTTTGCCTAGGTTTTTGCCAAACTTGCATATTGTTACGCCTGATCCCATTGGAGTAGACAGAGACTATAGATTTCCATTTTTTACGATACTGGCACACTTCGCCTAAGCTACATGATGACTGGTTTAGGGTGTTTCTTACCTTGTCTTTTTGAGAACATCAACAATTTGATTGTAGTACATTCGTCAAGGTGGGTGGAGGAAGAGTATGGATGGAAGAGTTAAAAGTAGGCATCTACTTTGAACTCTTCCATCCATACGGAGAGTATACTTATTTCGTCAATCCATCCGTCTACATGCCTTCGACCATCTTAAATTTTAACATTCTTTTCTCAATCCTTGTCACTACAGTTTCTTTCATTCCACACTGCTCACTTATCACGCTTTTCCTCAATCAAACATATTCTCAAATCTCTTCTCATCTCGTCGCCAAACGGTAAGCTAAAACTAGGCTATACCGTACTTACCTATTGTTTAGGTACCAAGTTTTGTAATAGTAGTGTATAGTTTTGTATGTATAGTAAGGTTATGTTTTAAAGATTATAACATGTAACACGCTTGGTGACTCACCCCTGCAAATGTATGCAGGAAAAACACATACAGAATTTGAAGGATAATTATTGATTTAATTACTTACTTTTTATCCATTGGAAACCTTAATTCTGAATCGTCGCGAGAAAACTCCAACTAATAATTATACACGAGACATTTCTCTCAAGTCACTCACAGATCACAATAAAGATTTCATTCACTTGTACACAGAACACTAGGACAATGTAAACGGCATATCTGTTTGACTATAACTGGAGTTACAAGGTGCACGCGATATGATGACACGCCCAAATCTTATCGCGATAACTAATACTTCTACGTACTGATAACAGGTAGTCATAATAGAAGTACCTGTTTTATTATCATTGTAAATAATCCATAGATTAGAAACAGATAGGATTACACATTACTATGGTGACACGATAATCCCGTCATGGTCGTAGGGAATGTATTGGATGCCACGGCCATGACATACTAGGGTAAGGGCAAAAGGCAGGGCCAAAAGCAAGGGCAACTTGTACTAGAAATAATGGCACGTAGGTATTCAAATTTCATTTTATCCTGCAACTCTTAAAAGACACTACATCCAAAGCCATAAAAACTCTAAATGCCTCTATAATCACCAAAGAATTTGGTCCTTAAATCGGAAGCTAACAAAACCAAATATCAGAACTCAGCTGTCGTTAGAATTGTTGAACTTTTATCAACTGTAAAGTGTACATAATATTACAACGAACACAAATATAATAAATAAATACACTGTTCATTAAAATACCGCAAAATCCTAAAAACGTACGGACCTGACCAAAACACTCAAACTCAAAATACACGTTAAACGCTCAAAGTGATACATTACTAAGACCCGCAAAACACATACATTTTGTACACCCAAAACTACTTAATCTCACAAAAAGCACAGTACTTAGTGGTACTAACATGTCAGTACATGAACACTAGAACTCCTTTATGTGACAAACTGCTAAATACAAAAAAGCTGAACTATAAACCACAATCAGAATTTAGTTTATACACTAAAGCGCTAAACAAAGCCATTGCACAAAAGATATAATCTACGCAGACCCTATCAAAATGTACCTAACACTGCTTATAACACGTTTTTGTAATAGTAAAAATCCTTTTATACCTACATAATAAGCTAAATTTAGAAAAAAAACTTAATAATTTTATTTTCAGAAATGAAGGTAATTTTAGAAAAATCCTTTCATTATTTTCGGCTTACATTGGTGCTGATTTCGTGGAAAATGGAATATCGCACAAAACATTGTTTTTATTATTGGCAATACCGATGTCGATCATTCTGTCAATGTCAGGTGACAATAACAAAAATGCAACGGGGACCATTTGACTCACAATAATAATTTAATGCTATCGTCAACCAGGGGGGCCACCGACATTGTGACCACCCGATTTGTCGAAAGCTTGTGTCATTTCCATACATTTTGTTTGTCGATTCGAATGACAAAATGCAACTTGTCTAGCCCCCCAAGCTGGCCTTTATGTGTGGGTAAGACTTCACTCGCCGTTGAGAAAATATTTTAGGTAGATAAGTAGGTTTCCTCTAAGCACGTGATAATTAATTATTCACATTTAATTATTAACACGGGATAATCATGTGCGTGTTACATGATTTTGAAAAGTCAAAGGTGCGTGTCGAGTCGGACTCGAGAACTTTGCCTTACGTACCAATCTATCGGTCATATCACTACTAGGCTATCCACGCAACTTTGCTAGTTATAGACTACAAAAAAAAACTTTTTATTAAAAAAGTTTTATATTTAATTACATTGTTCAATGACTTTAAAACAGGCCTTTTGAAAGTAAAAAAGACAACTTATAATATTATACTTCAGTTTAAGTGAAAAATTATTATTTAGTAAATAAGTATATTATTGCTGTTTTTCTTTATATACCTAGCTATTGATTTGCATTGATTGAGATTGAGCATTATTGACAATTGCAATATTAACGTAACCTAAAGTTTGAAAATCTACAATTTACTCGTACTAATGTGTAGGTGTAAGCAGGCACGGTTTAAAAAAAATTAAATATTAGATATCGAATTCGCATACCAAGCGATTCTTCAATATAAATAAATAAAAATTAAATTTTTTTCAATTATTTTATGTAGGTAAATTATATTATTATTAAATTATATTAATTATTATTTTATGTATTATTGTATTCAGAATACAATCACAATATTTTGCTGTTTATACCTATTTCTTACTTAAAATTTTATATCTTTAATAAAAATGATGAGTGTCCCAAATAATCAAATTAGGTACCTAGTTGTTATACAAAGCTTTATAAAATGTTTAAAATGTTTTATTAAACTAATTTAAATTTAACTTTTTCTTATTAATGCGTCAGAAAGTAATAAGTACGCAAGGGTAATATTATATTCTCACTCTACATTCTGACGAAATGGCATCGATACGAATATTAGAATATCAACCCTAATCTCACTGCAAAATATTAGGTAGCGTAAAGATAATTTCGTGCAATAGACAAATTTGTAGTCACTATAGAGCTAGTACAATTTACGATGCAATAATGTAAAACAGACCAATGTAGGCCACTAACCAATTTTGGTACAATTCCAAGAGCTTAATGCAGACTAAAATCATTTTGCGTTTCACTATAAAACAGTTGGGAAAACAGTAGTCGGTAAATACTTCAAATTGTAAATTAAAGTGCCAACAAATGAACGCCAAGGATTTTCTATTTCATAGTTGATTAAAACGCTATAAATGAGAAGAAATTTTAACAAATTGATACCTGTTCCGCAGAGAACAAGCCAGCACGTATTCTGTACAACGCTAAAATGTTCAGCGAACATTTAGCGAGACGACGAATGAGAAGCTAATCAGTGCGTATGTGTGAGTTGTTCACAAACGTCGATCGTTAGCCACCCGTCATCAATCACACGTTATCGGTATCATCCACGAAATATTAACCAATTATAACGGTTCAGCTTCAGCTATCATCAGCGGATTATTAAAAACGCTTTTCCCTACGCATCGTTGCTACGCAGCTACACGTAGATGCCTAGAGATCTATTGCGCATATAGTGATCATTCGTTTAGGAAAGTTACTTAATTTGCTGAAACCCGAAGTAATATTAAATTAAAATATTACTTATTATTATTATAGGTTATAATTAATACCTACTGTTATTAGCAAGTTAGAAATATTTTGGTGCCGAACTGACCAAATTCAAAAATAGTTAAGTTTCGAATTTCCATAGGTACTGGTCGAGTACTTACCAGTCATGTGGTGGTTGTGGTCGTCTACGAGCCTGTACGCAGCAGGGTGGCTCCTGTGGCTCGCAGGGCAGCTGCAGCGCTGGTGGTGGCGGCGGTGGTGGCGTACAGGCCAAACGGCGCGCGGCCGCCGCACCCACGTACTCCACATAGCGGGACGGCGGTGGCGAGCCTGCGATATCCTCGCGGCACGCGGGCCCGCAGCACTTACGTGGCGCTGGTGGCGGCGGCCTGCACGCCAGCCCACAATACACCGGGGGCGGAGGCCGTAGCGGCGCCGGTGGCCGCGGCACATACCGCTCCACGGGCACATGGGCTGCTGGCGGCACGTAACGCGGCCGCCGCGCGCGCTCCGCCTCCGCACAACGGCGTACCCGCCGCGGGGATGCCGAGAACCGATCCGGCAGCGGCGCGGGCGGCGGCGGGCTGAGCCTCTCTGGCGGCGCCACGCTGAACGCGCCCGTCGCCGGGAAGCGCTCGCACGGTGAGCGCGCGTACTCCTCGCCCATGGCGCGCGGTCAGCCAGGCCCGCCGCCGCCCGCGCGCCCTCCCAACCACGCCAACACTCTGTCTCACATGCCGCGCGACCACTCTAGCACTATCACTGGGCGGGCTCTCCGCTCGCTGTCGGGGGCTGCGGTGCTGTCCCGATGTCCGCATTCACTCCGCGGGCGCCATGACGCTACCGGATCGATAGCGGCGCAGGGCGGCCTCAGAGGGCGCACGCCGCGGAGCCTGCTCCACGACGCATCGCTTGTCCCTTAAGGATTATATGGAGCTTTCAAAACGAGCTTTGAAGCTGGGGCGAGGCGAAAGTGCGTCCTCAGCCAAGATGGCCGCTCTCATCATGTCCGCTTGCGGCGCGCCTGCGCTAATGCTGTGTGATGTGTTTGTTTTCACCAGATACTGATTTTGAACAAAATGCAACACACGGTGGTTATAAGATGCTATGTCTTGATGGGTTTTCACAGTAAACAGTCCCGAGGGTGATGGTGCGCGTCGCGGTTCGGTGGTAGCGCGGCTCGGCTCGGGTGCCGCGGGTGTCGCGGGTGTCGATGTGACGTGCGCGGCTGGCGGGGAGCGGCGGGCGGGAGCGCCGACGTCAGACCGGTGCGCTATCGACGCCGCGCGCCGCCCCGCGCAGCCCGCGCCGCGCCACGCTACACACTTCACGCCGCACAGACACAAACACTCGATTGCAAAACGAACGACCGTCGCCTGTAGCCTACTTTTATTTCCAGTATCCTGTTCACACGAAACCTTAATTTGATCCGATTTTATTGAAATAACCCGGATTCTCAATTTCAGAATAAGCTCGCAACTCATAAAAAGGAGCGCTCGTTTTCAGTGTACTTACGTCAAATGACCTATACGATTTATGTTTGAAGGGCATAAAAGGCAAACGTAAACGTTATCTACTGCGAACCATTGCATATTAAACTAACAAAAATAAGAGAAACTTCAAAATTGGCAAATTTCAGCTCGCAATTATTATAGTTACAAAAAATCAAAGCATCAAAGACAAAAAATGCCTTAGGCATTACGAAAGGTAAAGCCAGCTAATTTTCTTACAATCTTTTTACATTATCGAATGGGTACAAACGGCTGTGTCGGCATCCTTTGAAGCTGTAGAACCACTAGCAAAATAGGTTAAGAACCTGTTTTGTGACATTACTGTTTTAGGATAAACTTTTCACGCTCCCTCTCTGTTTATACGGGAATATTGACCCAATTTTATGTAAGTAGAGTGCTTCGATTACTGTGGGAGGACTGGAGGAGATTCCGAGTATTCAGAATGAATTCGAATTTATGATGAACTAAGACAACAATCTACAATGAACTAAATGTACCTCATAGGCACGTTAAATGTGTACTTTTATTTAAAATTGCAAAAAATCTTTTGTAATTTTAGCTAATTGCTAAAAACCTTTTGTAATTTTAGCTAATTCACGATCACTCTATCAATAACATAAACATACCACCTCGCCTGTGTCCCGAAATATTTGGCAGATGTGTAGGTACCTAAGAGAATTATACTTAAATTAAATTTCACGGAAACATCCAAATAACACTGTTCGACCCATGCATATGAACTCGGGAGTAACAACCTCGCTTGCGACTACTGGACAAATCCGGTACTTTATCAATAAAACAAAGAAGATCGACTTTATCAATGAACAGGGGGGCCAGACAAGTTGCATTTTGACATTCGAATCAAAAGACAAAATGTATGGAAATGACATTAATGACAGCCCGATTTTTCGAAAGCTTGTGTCATTTCCATACATTTTGTTTGACGATTCGAATGTCAAAATGCAACTTGTCTAGCCTTGAACTTCGTCATTACGAAGGTGTGTTCGTTCGCATCGACATCACTCGTCACTTGTCATGCAAACTGGCTATGTTTTATTCAGCATATGTTAAGGATAACACGCATCTCTGAATTGACGTCGGGAATCGCGAAACGTCGTGCCTTGCTGGGAGAAATGTGCCGACCAAATTAAGTAGGCAAAGACCTAAGTAAGTTAGTTTAAGGTTGTACGAGATATTCCAGTCACGTTTTGTACCTACCAGTTGTCAATTGTTGCTATTAAGTAGGTCAAATTAAGAGGAGCTTGTTCGGTGATGGCATTTTCTAGCGATAATGTAATAGTGCGAATTATATAGTAGATAGGAATATTACCTACTGCAGTGTAAGGTTGTTTTTATGGTTTCAATGATGCGAGCATTAGAACTGTCGACAACTTTAAAATAATGCGCCAACAAAATCAAAGCCAACGTTTGCTTGCATCAACAATAGGACAACCCGCAATAGGACAAATTAATGTATTTATTAACCAACTTACACTAACAGTTTACACTACACATACAATTTATCGGTCATATAATACGGAAATTCACATTCACGATTAAAAATATAAATATATTAGATTAATGTCGTGACAAAAAACGCGGTTTAACGGTAATATATAAACTTATATAACGATCCAATTTCCTCGAAAGAATACTCACTCAAGTGTTCCTCGAAACGGTTGAACGATTTATCGGACAATTTGGTAACCATGTAGGATACTTTATTGTTGATACGCGAACAAAAACAATGCGAGAACGAAATCCTATTGCTGGTAACTTTAACAGGGCCCGATCACGCGAACATTCACATATCATGTTACTGTTATTGTCAGAACAATGGTTATCCCAAGATATTCTGTAAAATGAGTTGAATTCTCAATCCCTGAAGGAAACTGACCAGATTAAGCAATTCTTTTAACGACATCTATTTCAATACGTAACGTATTTAAAAGATTGTTAGACCGATTTCAACCTATCAAATTGCAAACCACTATCAAATTGCAGAAAATCTCATCTCATATCTATTTATTCAGCCGGTACCAACAACTACTGAGTGAAGGCATCTTCTCTATTTCGCCTCTGCCTTATATCTTGTTCAAGTTACACCATCTGGTTTTTCATTGCCCTCAATACCATCCATCCATAGGGCTGGTTGTCTGCTCTGCGATCGTTTGACATCGATTGTTCGCCAACCCAAATGGCACCTAAGATCGTCTTGTGTATGAATAAATGAATGACTGTCTTTCAAAGATCCTTGTACTAGTCATTATATATTTCGGCATTTCATTTCCTAACTGTAACTGCCGACCTCTGAGAAGAAATGCCGAAACCAACTCAGAGAATCTCTCCAACACCCCAACTCAGAGACGTCACTTAACCTTAACGAATCGTTAACAAACAGTGGCTACTATATCTTGACCTATTTTTCCATATTAGAGTTTGTTGTCAGTGTACTAAGATATACTGGCTGTCATTACCTAATGATTCATTAGGTTAAGTTTCTGAGTGCGGCCCTTAAAGTCCAGACAATTGTAGTATATATTTATGTTGCTAATTGCGCTAATATAAAGCGTTGTTAAGAGTACCCTAGAGCACATAGGTGAAGCTTATTGTGGATTTACATTACACCTCTGCCTAAACCTTTGGGGATACAGGCGAGGTGGTTTGTTATGTATTTTTTATTCAAGCGTCTCATATTTAGTGATCATATTAAGTACCACGGTATTAATAAACTGATGATTGAAATTATATATTAATTCTTAGTACTCATATAACGAATATGGGTCGTACATTTTCTCCGCTTATAATAATGTAACGCTTTTGAATTACGCTCCCCTGAATAGTATACGACTCTATATGCGTGATTAATTAATGATATTAATCAAAAATAATAAGGTGACTTATTATGTACATACGCCGACTAATAAGGAGAGTCTTTTATTTGCTAGTGCCTTAGGTAATATAAAATAAGTATCCTGATTATTTCGTGTAAAATAAATTATTTTTATTCTAAATTGTCCTTTTTTTGTGGCTTCTTTCGTGTCCCACTGCTGGGTGAAGCCCTTACCTAATAAGTGAGTCCAGGATTTTCTATCCTAGGCTTCTTCATACCTTATTCTTTACAAACAATACCTAAATTCCGCTGCACATTTTTTTCGTTTTTTTAGAACAAGAATTCTTTTAAATCTTCTATACGATGCCACAGACAAATAAAAAGGAAAGTATAATATCTTTCTTTTTACGTTGGATGTTAAAAAACCCCCACATGTCCTACATAGCTAGCTAGCTAGCCCTAGCTTTCTACGTAAACGCTAAAAAATATCAATTTCAAACACATTTTACAATTTTGTATCAGAGCCCTTCCGGTCTATCCTTTTCTGGTATCAACGTGACCTACTTTCGACATCTCGTAACCTTGCACCTTTCGGTTCCAATGAAGATTGAGATGGTTTAGATCGTCATGCGACAAAATTTTCAAAGTGTAACTTACACTTACATTATACTTATGTGATAGGTACATCTTTATTGCGTTTACATAAACAAAACTGCCAGTCCGCCAAACCATTTTTATTTTTACAGAAAAGTTTAAAAAAATTAATAAATCTGACAATTAAATATGAATACAAAATTGAGAACATTCTCCTTTATTTAAGTCGGGTTAAAATAAATCTGCCTCGTTGGTCTAGTGGTCCCAAGCGCGACGGCTACGCTAGAGGTCCTATGGGATCGATTCGATCGGCAATAGGCTCGCCCCCTATTACATGGGACCTAAACATACATACGTCGCCCACACGTTGTCCTCCAGTAGTGGTGCAGTTCACAAGTGGCATTTATCACTTACTATCAGGCGAGCGGCTTGTAGTTTGCCCCCTATACTTTTATAAAAAGAACCTAGCTGACACCGACTGACCCGGCAAACGTTGTTTTGCCATATAGGGGAGGGTCGCACTTATCATTTAGGGGTATGAAAAATCGATGTTGGCCGATTCTCAGGCGTACCCGATATGCACACCAAATTTCATACAAATCGGTCCAGCCGTTTCGGAGGAGTTTGGTAACAAACACCGCGACACGAGAATTTATATGTTAGATAAAGTTTAGTAGATTGCTTATTTATGGTATAAATGTGTTACAAGTAGAAAATCAGCGTTCCCACAGAAACTGACAGCTATTGGCCATTCGTGCGTAATAATCGTGATTGGTTCATGCTTTCGCTTCGTGCTTAAACACCGGATGATCTGTTAAATATAGCCCACATTTATGTAGATTACTTTGCATGCTTATCATGGAAAATATCCCATTAAAGCTATAAAACATGGAGGGTAAATTAAAATAGTGTATTTAATTTTTTTTTAATTCTACCACGCAGTCCTTCTTACACGCTTTTTAAATTAACAAAATTAATTAACACTAAATTGAGAAATATACTTTTGCGTATTCTTCATTCTTATAATAATGATTTTATAAAATACTAGCTTCCCGCCAGCGGCTTCGCCCGCGTGGTCTTATAATTTTTTCCCCGTTTTTGCTACATTTTTCATTACTACTCCGCTCCTATTAGTCGTAGCATGATGATATATAGCCTATGTTACTCGGGGATAATGTAGCTTTCCAAAGGTGAAAGAATTTTTGAAATCGGTCCAGTAGTTTCGGAGCCTATTCATTACAAACAAACAAACAAACAAACAAACAAACAAATCTTTCCTCTTTATAATATTAGTATAGAATACGCAAGACGCGATTTGATATACATGTAGCGACATCTATTAGTGTGCGACTCTGCGTACAATATTAATTTTCAGATTTAGAACTGACAAAAAAATATGAATGTACTTAAAAGTTAAAAAACGCTGAAACTGAAAGCTGAAGTAGAAACTATTTCACACATTTAAGCAAAAAACACCTTTGGAAAGCATGGAAGGAGAAAATGACATAATCAAACAATCGCCGAGACAATTTGATAATGTTAATGAACGCGCCACGGACAGGGACGGAGGTATTTAATGAGCTTACACGCCAACTCGTTACCCACTTTGCGATTGTAACACTGTTAAATGCTTTATTAAGTTCCCTCCTTCTTAATTTTACCATGAAAACTATTTATAGAAATCGAAAAAAACCCTGTACTTACTTAATGAAATTATTTAAAAAAACTTTGCTGTAGATTTCTTCTTCTGTACCTTTCGATAGGTTGTTTACGCAACGAAACGCTGTAATCTCATAGATTTCAGTTCCTAACGTAACCGCTAGAGGCGCTGCGAGGGTTTTCCATACAAAATTAATATTTTACGGCGTCGCTAGCGAATCTAGTGAGAAAAGCTCATGGTCGAGGCACTGTCGTGAAAGCGTTCACATATACACAAATACAATCTTTTAGCTATAAAATCATTATCCGTTCCTCAGAATTTCAGACAAAATATTTTCTCCAAGATTTATGCACATGAACATGAACGAAGCAAAAGAATGCCAGTGGTATTCTATCTGTTTCTACCTACCCTTATGGGGAAAAGGCGTGAGTATAATGTATGCAAGTATCTCTAGTATCGCCTGGAATGCAACAATTAGGTACAGGAACTTTCTATCCATGGGCGGCAATGGGCGATGACTTCATTGGTGGTTGGTGGTTCATCAGTCCGTTTGCCAAGACAAACCCAAAAAAAATGACATTATTAATACTATAAACTATTTACAAATAACTATATAATGTTTACAATAACGTATGTAAAGTCATCATCATCGACCCATACCTATACTGTCCCACTGATGGGCACGGGTCTCCTCTCAGTATAAGAGGGATTAGGTTATTGTCCACCACGCTGGCCTAATGCGGGTTGGCAGACTTCACATGCCGTCGAGAAAATGTCTCAGGCATGCAGGCTTCCTCACGATGTTTTCCTTCACCGTTAAGCAAGTGATAATTACGCACATGATTTCGAAAAGTTAGAGGTGCGTGCCTTGGATTCGAACTAGTCTCGAGAGACTATAGAATACTGGAGTGCCAATAAGTTTGACTTTATGGGCAGTCCAATAGTCATATCAATAGGCTGTCACTACTTATTCCAAAGGTAAAGTATTCGTTCAATAAAGCTTCGAAAAAATCCTTTCCGAATCTGTCTCCAGAATAAGACCGCTCCTCCTTAGATCACAATAGTGTCTCGTGTCCTTCACAACCCAATTAGGGGTAATAGGGCCTGACTGGGTAACGAATGTAGACACCTGACACCTAATAGCATTACCCATTTGCACAGTTTATGACCGTTACTATATATATTATGTAGTATATTGTATAATAAATCAAGTACAGAGGAAGTATTTAAACCACTAATGTAATATTTTCTGTCTCCGATATTTTTCCTAGGGAAATCGTTTAATAGATGCAGGAGATGGTCTGCAATAAAATAATGATGATCACTTAATTGTAGTGGCGTACCTAAGTAATGTTCACCCACAGTGCGCAGGTATGTTTAGGCCCCAGGTAATAGGGGGGGCAACTTGGGCACCAAATCCAGACTCCGAGCAGTTACTGAGGATTTCTTAGAAAACCTCAGTCGCACTGTTCGACCTAGGAATCAAACCCAAGACGTACATCCATCACGCTAGGATACCGAGGCAGGCTAATATTAGCTGTAGTTACTTTTTAAATACTTGTCCTAAATACATACAAATATTATGGATAACTAACATAATCGTTCTCTACAAAATGTCACTCTTGAAAAATGAATCATGTTTTATAGCTTCGACTGTTATTTACGTAATAAATTCACACAAATGGATAGCTGATCAGCAGACTTTGCACAGAAAATCATAAATTTTACTTTATTTAGTTTAACCCAGTTTAATTACAATATCAACTGCGTTGGCCAAAAACAACCGTTCTCGAACGTTATTTAATTAAATAGGTAACTGAGCGGTTTCCCTTTCATTTAACATAACACACCATCACGCCTGTATTTCCTGAAAGGTTAGGCAGAGATGTACTGATATACACCAACAATTTACCGGTATGTTTAAGTCCCATGTAATAGGGGGCGAGTCTATTAACATCAACCGGGTACAAATCCAGACTCTAAGCTGCTACTGGGAATTTCAAAACAACGAACAACACTTTGCTAGACCCGGGAATCGAAACCAGGACCTCTAGGGGTAGCCGACGCGCTTGGGACTATTAGACCAACGAGGCAGTAGTAAACAGTAGAATAAATAAATAATAATAATTTTTACACAGCACCATCGAGTCCCAAACTAAGCAGAGCTTGTATGTACTATGGGTACTAGACAATGGATATAATACTTATATACTTTTTTTTTGTAAATACATACTTATAATATATAAGAAACACTCAGACAAACACAAACACCTAAGTTCATCACATAATGTTTGTGTCTTGTGGGAATCAAACCCACGACCTCGTGCCAGCAGTCCGGTACTCGAACCACTAGACCACAGACGTCGTCATATACGTCATATCAGAATACATCGTGATGGTATATTATGTTTATGTATACAAGGTTTGTCTCCTGTATCATGGCGTTTTCAAACATAAACATGCACAAAATGCACATGCACAAAAACTAAGCATAATACAAATTAATTTTAAATCCTTACTTGTCCTTACTTCCTTACTAACATTATAAATGCGAAAGTAACTATCTGTCTGTCTATCGCGCTTTCACGTCAAAACAACTGAACCGATTTAAATGAAATTTGGTATAGAGATAGTCTAGAGCTTGAGAAAGGACATAGGCTATACTTTTTAATGCGAAAAAAGGGCTGTAAGAAGATGAAAGTCATAAGTAATACCCAGACCACGGGGGCGAAGCCGCAGGCGGAAAGCTAGTTCAGAATAAATACGGCAATAAGTGTACACAAGCTTTGGTCAAAAAAATAATGAGAATTGAATTTCAAAGGAACACCTAAATAATTTGAAATAAAACACCAAGATTACAAAATAAAACATTATACATTTTTCTTTTTACATTCAGTCTTACAACAACAACATTAAACTATGATATATAGGTACTAGCATTACTATAATCTTACTGAAAAGCTATCAAATACATAAAACTGGGATAATATTTATCATAGACAACTTAATTGTATGAATTATAGTTATAAACAGGCTTCGAGTATGGAGTAGGCGAAGTAGTGGTAGGATAAGTAGGATTAGGCTCAATGGGCAATGGTTTAGGAATTGCAGGACACTCTTCCCACATCCACCAAACAACTACCAACACTTCTATATTAATCAACACCAGACATATTACGGGGATAGTCAACTTACTTATTACTGCTTTAATACCTCCGTTCGCGGTTAAAAGTGGCTTGAGTATCCCTTCTATGAGAACACCCTTCAATCCAGATGAATGCGTGCCTGAGGAACTCGTGAGAAGCGAAAATACTAGACCCAATAGACCGTCTAATTTACCCGGTGCTTTAGTAGCCACTGGCTTCAAGAAGCCGGAGAAGTCAGGTTTCAGTAGCGGTATCTTCGGCTGGGTTGTAGACGGCGGTGGTGTCAGGACAGAAGGCGACTCGCTGTCGACGGCTGGGGCTACGTAGTTCGATCCCGAGTATCCTATTGGCCGCGAAGGATATGTTGGACTATCATCACGTCCAGCCGACCCTGCAGTCCGGAGTAGCTGCGACTCTTCTTCTCCATGTTGGCTCATTTCGTTCAACGCAGCCATGAACTCGCCAAACGTAATGTTTTGTTCACTTTGCTTCTCCATCATCGGAACTTGTGGAGGCCTCTTGTGGATAACGTCCGTCTGAAGAACTTGCTGTGGTCTGTTTGTTTGTCTATTTCCTTGAAACTGAGATGCATATTGTTGGAGCGCTGGAGATCGGTATTGGTCCATAGTCCGGACTTGATAGGGCGGCAATAGAACATTATCACCCGCATAGCCAGAAATTAGTCGAAACGAAAGTAACACCAACGATAATATAATACACACTTGACTCATTGTGACTAAATAATAAAAACGAATATGAAGAATCACTTGTACACATTACTTATAAATTAGTAAAATATCAATATGCAAATTGGCAGTTTATGTTAGCCGCACAATATCTAGGTCACGCTGTGAATGAAGCAACTGCATTGTCCTACATACTTGAATGTTGGTAAACATTAAGATGTCAGCTTATATCGATTCCGGAACTACAGTCCAGTGACATACACTGAGCTATTTTATCGTCGGATAAAATACTAAGCATGCTTTTGGCAAAAGAACCATCCTCTTCGAGGTCGTCAATTAAGAAAAATGTCGCAGTTGCTCCTATATAACTACCCCAGCTACTCGTAGCAGATCGTTGTATCACGCAGGCAATCCTTTGTGAACAGTCCGTTATCATTCTCGACTTGTGGCCTTTCTTCTTTTTCTTCTTGAAATATTTTATCATTTTTGATATCATCGGCCAGAGCAAGAACGCTTTAAATCCAAGTTTAACAAATAGAATAAACACGACGGGTAGGAGGAGCAATTTTCCTACAATCACTTTCAGAAATGCTATGATAGCGGCCGAGAACATTATTTTTGCAGCACTGCTGAGAAGGTTTGCAAAAGTTGACAGAGTGTCAGCCTTTGGGCATGACATGGAGTACGAAGGTTCAGAATACGTCTTGCGTATGGGCTCCGAGTACAAGTTCGATCCAGCAGTAAACAAATCCAGAAATGGCATCGGTGGTGAATGCGATGGAGGCACTGTACTCAAAGAGTGGTCTTGAGCACAAGCCCGGGACGCAACAATAACAACAGCGAGTAGCACAAACATAGCTCACAAACTGTTCCGCTTCAGATAATGCCTCTAGTTTAAAACCTCGCCCATGAAATTTGAATTTCAAGATTTAATATGCGGGAACAAATAATGATCTCTGTATAATTTAAAGCAACGGTACAAGGGTCAGGTCATTTTTCATCTTTAGAACAAGCAATGAAAGTATTTTCTATGATTGATCATACAAAATACTTTAAAAGATGAAAAATACGTATTTTCTACAAAAATATAAAGTCTTGGTAAATTATTAATCTTGGTAATATAACATACATTTTGAATACTTCGTTATTACTCGAGTATTTTATTACAACCTTTATACTGTTTGGTTTTTGTCCTTTGTCTTCCTGAGAATAAACAAAATGGCGTAAATTTGGCGGGAAAATTTTCTGACATAACACCACAATGTCAAAAAAATTACAACATCAAGTTGGTCGCGAGCCAAGTTTAATAAATCCAAGATTTATTCAGTACATAGCTATTTCATATTGTTTTAATTCAATACATATAAATGGTAATCGTTACTAGAAGTGCGTATAGGAAAGCCTGTGAGAGTTGTGATAGTAGCGACATATCACAGAAAAATATCATTCCACCATGGTGCTCATCAGGTAAGAACTTTTTCGTCCTTAAAACTAAGCATGATTCTAACTAGACAAGGATATTTCTAAAAACGTACGAAACGGGTTTTTTTAGTAATAAGTAGGTATTTATTACTAGCATTAACATTTTTCTTCTTTTTAAAAAAGCACTTTCCAAGGTAATAAAGTATATGGTTTTGCTTGCTCACATGTCGATAACAATAATAATAATAATAATATCTTGGGACATTTTTACACAGCACCATCTAGTCCCAAACTAAGCAGAGCTTGTACTATGGGTACTAGACAATGGATATAATACGTATATACATTTTCTTTGTAAATACATACTTATAATACATAAGAAACACCCAGACAAACACAAACACCTAAGTTCATCACATAAATGTTTGTGTCTTGCGGGAATCGAACCCACGACCTCGTGATCAGCAGTCCGGTACTCGAACCACTAGACCAAAGACGTCGTCGTCGTATAACAATACGATAACCATCAAATTTAACCGTCTTTTGTATAAAGTAAGTACGGCTTTTGCTGACTGTATACATATTTTGTTAAATTAAACGGTGCTAAGCAATTCTTTTGACCACTCAACCGTGACCTTTGAACTTACGGTTTATTTTTTTAGAACAATGATGACGCCTATTAAGTTTCTAGAGCATTTACAATTACAATGGTTAAAATTCACTTGAGTACCCGATCAATGAGAATATTATTTTAGAGATACTTTGGTGTTGGTAATTGATTTTAACGGTCACAGCACGATCATTTAAAAAAACTAAAACCATGTCGCTTAAAAATTTTTTTTTAAATTTCTTAGCACAGTAACGAAAAGATTGGCACGATTATTAGGCAAAAATCAGTCATACTCCTAGTCCTTAATAGTCTCTTTGTAAAATTAGGAATTCGTAGATATATTTTTAGCCCTATTAAACTTTTTGTGTTTTAAACATATTCATTCGTACATAAGTTACACACAGTAATACGGGTTCAAGCTTGACTTATTATGCAATATTACATAGTACCTATTTATTATGCCCACAAGTATAATGCCCGCTTTGAACGGTTGGATAAATGTGCAGAAAGCCAACGCCAAAATTGGCGTAAAGAAGCTCACATCAGGCTGTAGGTAATTGCTCGTAAATATACACTGCACTCACCCTCTAGCAACAAGGATTTGTTTGATAATATTTTCGCAATCACCGTGCTTGGTATTGACTTGTCATGGGATAGTTCTAAAAAAGTACCTACTAAGATAATATCAATACTTAGGGCCCGTTTCACTACCCTTGAATAGCCGCTAACTACCGCATAAATTTCAAAAATTGAACAATATTTGTATGAAATTATCTGCCAAGTAATTTAACGGAAACTTATCATCGGCCTGTTTTACCACCGTTTAGTAAGTTCCCGTTAAATTACTTGATAGATAATTACAAACCAATTTTGTTCCATTTTTTTATTTATCCAGCGGTCAGAAGCCATCTACAGGTTGTGGAACAGGTCCTCAGTCAAGTATACCTGTGTTACTTGGCGTCTGATAGCACATTACATAAGTATCTTATAATGTTTAGATGTCTATGTATTTAAACATGATCATTGATAATTACCATAAACAATTATTACTTACTAGCTTTCCACCAGCGTGATCTGGGTATTCCTTATAACTTTCATCCCCTATTTCAATCCCTTACAGATCTTTTTTTCGCATTAAAAAGTAGTTTAGGTATGTGCTTTCTCAGGCTCTAGACTATCTGTAAGACTAACCTGTAAGTTCAGTGATTTTGACGTGAAAGCGCGACAAACAGACAAAGTTACCTTTACATTTATAATATTAGTAAGAATTCGTCATTCATTAAGGTGTCTTAATAAATGACGAATAAGTAATAATTATTTATTTTTTGTATCATTCGTTAAAATTATAAAAAAAGAAAAACACGTCCAATATGCCCAACGGTTTAGGACAGCCATAAGTAAAAAATGTGCAAGATTTATTATACTAAAATGATGGCTCACATCCGCGCGGTCAGCGCTTTGCAAGCAAACTTGTTCACGTTTTATGTAAATAAACTGCAAATATTTGTGTTGAAACATTAAATATCTTTTGATTTTGCTTTCATATTTTTTTGTAAATAGGAAATAATTTTAACTAGAAATGTTTAACAAGAATTCGTGTGCTTTTATCTTATTTAGGTTACATTTAATGTCGTATTGAAAAGCAAGAATATGAGACATACCTCTTACCTGTATTCGGGGTACTCGGTTATCAAGAGTTTTCGTTGACAATAAGTGTCATCTATCTAAACATTTTGGCAAAAACTACGAGTACATTCTGCATTTTTTTTCAAATGGTTTTCGTAGGGTTGCGTTGTCAAGTTTTTCATAGTACAGTTACGAGCATAACAAAACGGATAAAGCATTTTTTTCATTAATTAACAATTGCAACTTTGTGATAACACCATTGTCAATATAGTATTTATTATCTTTTTGTATTTTTTAAGCATTTTCCATGCTAAGATTACAAGTTATTTTTAGTTTAGAATGTGGAGGAAGATTTCGACTGGCGAGCAGGGCGAGCGGTGGCTTAGTGGTCAGAGCGTCTGGTGTACCGAACCAGAAGGCGCAGGTTCGAATCCAGTCCGCCCGCCGATTTTTTCCTTCATTAAAAATAATATAGTATTTGTTTGTAAATACTGTGTTATATATATAATAATAATACTACTAATACTTTTATAATATCATAAAAGTTCTATTAGTACTTGAGGAGAAAATTGACTTAGCACTTTTGTTAGTGTATACATGTTTTTGCTGTTGACTGTACACAATAAGGGTGACTGTACATTCATAAGTTACCCTTTACACTGTACACATTCTGTTACGTACGCACGCTTGCCTGAAACAAACCCTACCTACACATAAACGAAACAATATGGTTTTTTATGGTTTGTGCAACCCCAAGTTGACCTAAATGCCCAACGAAATTGAACTCATTTTCCAGAGATTTTTCCTGTTTTCATATCAGAGAAGTATTTTTGTTTTCAACACATTTTGTATCAGACGGTCTTTATTTTTTAAATGAATACGAATTTAGTAACACGAGTTTGGATTGGTTTAAACTAATTGATATTCAATATGAAATTTTATACGTAGGTATACATATATTTAAATTATTCTTGCACGAAGCTCCCAGTCAACATGATATTTTCCGACATCTTCAAAAAACATCTATTTTTTCTAATTTACACAAACCTTAATGATAATATTATAAAGCTGAAGAGTTTGTTTGTTTGGTTGAACGCACTTATCTCAGGAAGTACTGGGCCGAATTGAAAAATCTTTCTCTTTCAGTGTTAGATAGCCTGTTTAACTAGAAAGGCTATAAGCTATGTATATCATCCTACTACGACCAATAAGAGCTGAGTATACATTAAAAATGTTGCAAAAACGGGGGGAAAAATTCAACTTCTACGGGAACGAAATTGCGGACACATATACTAGTTATATTAGGTATAGGTACTTATAATCCTTCCCCATGAATCACTCTGTCCATTGGCAAAAACCGGCATAAAATCCATTCGGGGGATATAAGAATATTATTATGATCTTATGTGCCTACGTAAAAGACGTACTTACTTAGCCTGATTATACCTAACTTACTTATTACATTCCATTTTTCTATGGTAATTGCTAAAATAAAATAAAATAGGACAGTAAATATTAATTTTACGGAAAGACAATACGCCCTCAGGCAGAAATAACAAGTAAAATATGTAACTATTATCTTCAATTTACCTTTGAATAAATAGCTCAAAAATTTGATATGTTTATTTTTATTAACTTCAGTGTTTTGGTACAATTTCATAACGCCAAATTCCTATGATGGAAAGTTAATAAGAGAGAAATTCTTATCTATTTCATCTGTCTGTAATAGATAAGTAAATACCGTTGTATAAACCTATTACTTTCTAGCTCCAAGCACTACCCACTAATAAAATCTAACAAAACATTATGAAACTTTTACTAACAAACCTCAATTCAATAGTCAGGTAATGAAGACCGGATTGCTATAATCAGTGCAACCCAAAACGGATTTGGCTCGTCCGATTTCACTTCGTAATGCAATTGGAGCGTGCCACCTGCCTCCCGGAGCAATGACTCTCAGCTTGAATTAAATATCAGGCGAATTATCTTTTACTGTCTAATTAAGGTCACTTTAGTTTGGGAACTTTGAGATACGAGGTATAAAACGTGACATATATAAAACATTATCTAATCGCGCCGTAAGGGTTAGGCAGAAGCGTACAATACCGATGTTCACTCACAATTCGGTGGTACGTTCACTTAACTAATCCAAAATCCTAAGCTGCTACTGGAATTTCATGGGAAAACCCAATAATAATTTCCTCGACCTGGATATCGAGTCCAGGACCTCATGCTCAGCAGCTAAGCCTGTAACCACTATAGCTATGAAGTAAACGTAATTAGTAAAGGCAGAAACGGGATCATTTTATTTCAATAAACTTTCGTTCGGCTGATACATAACCATAGAAAAGATAATTGTAACTCTCTAACAACTCCTTACATTATATAATGTTGTAACCAATGACAATTATATAAATAAGATATATAAACAGATCATGTTTTTATATAAAAGACAGAAGACATTATGAAAACATATTTAACATAAACAACATAATTATATAAAGCTTTTAACATAAAATTGTTAATACTTTATTGATTTCGTGTTCAATTTGATAAGTTAATTATTGTTAGTTATTATAGCGAAAACCAATTTTGCTTGGCGATCTAACTATATTATTATGAAAGCGAGACATCCTTGGAAGTTAAAATATATTTTCTTATTAGAGCTTCAATATAGCTTTTACTATGTATTCATTTAATTTATTAAACAATATTATAATGTCGATGAATATGTAAGAAAGAAAGAAACATTTTTATGTAGACAACTAAATAGCCTTAATAAACACGTAGGAGGGTAATTTACTGTTCTTTTGAAAATATTCTCCTTTTTCAGTACGTAACAACGTAATCAATTATCTATCTGATAAAAGTAAAGTATCTAGCTAGGAACTGTTGTTTTAGTAGAAAAAGTTAAAGCTAGACTGCTCTTTCAGCACAAATTGCGAAAGGCAACAAAACGAAATAGGTCACTATGGCGCTTGAAACCTTTAGATAGATATATTAAATGAATATACGTATACTCTTACGGTAAATGTATTGTATGTGCACTTGCTATACTTTATTGTTTTCCAAGCATGATTTAATTAAAGACAACATGATTTAATTGAATCAAATACATAGGTATATTTTTAGAAGTACGAGTATATTTATCATCTCTGCAAGCATTAGAATGTTTTTTACGGATATTTAGTAAATATGTATATTGTACCTTATCATCTAATTCATGTAATCTAAATGTATTCAGTCAATATCCATGGGAACTACTATGGATTAATTATTGAAGTAACATGCGACTCGTGTCGCTTTTTACTCGAGTGAAATTGAAAAACGATTCCAATTATAAAAATCGATGCGAGTTCTTCACCTCTATTCTCGTATGCTTATGATGAACTCGAAAAGCACCCGGTTGACACGTTCACTCACGAACTCACTCGAGTAGAACTCGAATGAAATCGTGAAATATTGACTTGAGTGACAAAATCGGACTCGAGTCCCATCACTGGGCAGAAACCCACGGGACTTACAAAGCTATCGTAGCTGGAAATGTCACATTACGTAATTAAAGTTTCAGTAATCTTTAATGGGTTCTCACAACTCTTAACTACTCCTACTCTTAACCCCCACGATATAGGCAGAAATTACATAGTTAGTGGCTACATGTAATTATAGGTATGTTTTAGGACTAATGTAAAAAAGGACTATCCTAGTGCCATAAACCGACCACAATTCCATAGTACCAATCACTCTGATTGAGTGATCATTCCCATTCAAAACAAGTACATATTTGTACATAAGACTTATTTATATACGAAGAAGACCAAAACAATACAGAATAAATCCTAGCCTGTACGACGTACTATAAAATTAAAGTAGAAACATTATAGGGACTATCCTCCCATAAGTCTTTCTTATGTACTTGCAGTAGACAAAATTTATCATGGCTAAATGCCCCACCCTTCCCCTTACGGCTAGACCGTTTCAATCGTAAAATGAGAAATGAAATGGCACCGAATAGACCAGTCTATTTTCATGATAAACCACCGCTATCATATTTTTAGAAAATATCAGCTCCCAATGTTTTATAGTATCGTCGCATCTTTAGGTTGGACACCCAATCTCCTTTATACAACGAAACGAAAACAAAGAACGATCGGCTATGATTGCATCAAATGTGATGTATTATTTGGGTACAATAGGGATATAGAGTAGATGTACTGGTGCTGAATTTGTTAAAAAATAAAACGCTTAGTGAAAAATATTAATAATTGAAAGTAGGTGTAATTCGTATAAATATATTGAAAATATTTAAATCAAAGTCATGACAGAGAGACATGTCAAAGTGTATAGTGAAGCCTATTTGCTGAACATACCGATACCGATAGGTACCCTTTGTTTGCTTTGATTGACACCAACCTACCTTCACTTTCATACAAACCTAATAACCTTTTTTTTTGCGTCTGAAAATGCTTTTTTTTGCGTCTGAAAATGCGTCTGAAAAAGGCGCGGTGTGTGGGACTCCGCCCTGAAAAGGACGTCTACCCACTAAAAACAGACGGGTGCAGTTCGCCTCATCACCATTCGGCCGGGGTCACGGGTACGTGTGGACATTCTTCCGCGACCCCGGCGGTGACGGGTCGCCTATGCGGCCCCCGGCTCTGTTGGGGGGGTGCGTGTGGTGTGCACCCCCTCCAACCTAACCCCTTGTGTTCATAAAATCTTTTTTATTACTGCTAGACTGGTAGATACGTGAACAAAGTTACTTTCAGGATATAAACACGATAGGTAAACATAATTATGTACTCTTTATTGATGTTGTCAATTGGTCATTTCATTTCTTATAGGTATTGATCACTTCGATCGTGTCTCACAAGGTCGCAGTCACAAATATTCGATTACGTTGGCATAATTGTTAATACAAAGAAATTGACGTCATAAAACTACAATAAAATTGCATATAAATCAAATACACACTGGCCTACATACAGCGGTGTATTTACCTTACATTTCCGCAGGAAAAGTTCACGAAAGAAGCAAATCTAAGAAACTTGCAACACCGAAGTGGGAAATGCGATCCACGTATCCGTTACGTGCAAACATCTGGGAATATCTGTATGAAGATAACGTCGAGCAAAAGTTCAGCTGCCGCAATAAAAGAAGACATAGGAGATGTAAACAAAAGTCGGTTGAAAGCGATTCTTGTTGTAAAACTGTTGTCTGGACGCTTTTAATACTTGGTGTTGTTCTGGGAATGTTAGGTTGGTATTGTCTAATTTATAATACAAATTATAGAAATTTAGTGTAACTTAGATTCTCGTAGTTTGATAATCGCAACTTATTTTGCAACACAAGGTTCTTTGTTTGGCTGGAACTTCTACAAAATATTTTATTTGAAGCGGAAGCAAGAGGCGCACAGTCAGACCATTTTTTCTATTATCAAGTTAAAAAAAAACCTTTAAAAAAGTAATGAAAAGGATCATCATTTAAACCAACTAATAGAAAAGTATACTAATATTTTTTTGTAGAAGATTAATTCGACTTCAGGCAGGCTCGAATCAGCGTCCTACAGTTTACTATTATAATAACTTTAGACTTTACCCTACAAAGATCACTGCCGATCGATTTTTCTTCTCAAAAACTTAGTAATCTATAGAATAAGCACAACTATTTACGAGTATCCATCTTATAAATACATCTTTATACTTAGGTATTTAGTTTGTAAGTTGAGTATTACTCACGCGATAATTAAATCAGTTTCAGTATCTGTGTGGAAGTCTAACACGAACCCTGAAGACTTGACAACTATGACTAAGATAACATCATTATGTAAGTAGCCTAATATTATATTATCCTCGCGATGTAAAGATCAATTAACTAGTATATTAATACGACATTCTCCCAAATGTATTCTAAATGGTGTTGTACTGATATTTCTACATATGTTTTAATGATATTACCTATAGTTTGTCAAAGAAGTCAATTAAGTTTAAATTACTTACAATTTAGTGGCATAATGATATCAAGAACTGCCTTCAGCACTAAGAGCCGCTGGTTTAATTAGGAACCGCACGGAATAAAATACTTGACTGATCGTCAGATAGTAGGTAGGCTGTTTTATAAAAGTCACAAATGTGTCGAAAATCGACAGATGAAATCTTGACATATTTGTCATTTAAAGACGCGTTTAATATAAAACGTTAATACTAAACGGTTTTATTAAACGGGTCTTTAAATGGCAAATATGTCAATATTTCACCTGTCGATTTTCGACATATTTGTCACTTTTATAAAACAG
This sequence comes from Acronicta psi, assembly GCA_946251955.1. Lineage (NCBI taxonomy): Eukaryota > Metazoa > Arthropoda > Insecta > Lepidoptera > Noctuidae > Acronicta > Acronicta psi. The sequence continues at coordinate 5,391,512 of OX276477.1, read as the reverse complement.
CTTAAGCGCGACAATTCTAAATTTTTTACATTTTTTAACATAAATGTCGAATTGTCAGCTTTATTAAACAGAGCCCAGTATGAGATTTATTATAATAAGTACCTAATTATTAGAATGTAGAAATGCAGAACAGGGTTTTTCCACATTGGAACTCCAAAAATGCGTTTAGAATCTTTAGAAATCATTTTACGCGCCACATTTTTTTAGGTACCTATTTTTACAGCAAAGCTAAAAAAACGGCAGTTGTTGTTTCAGAATACAAAAACGAATTAGCAAATAATAAACTTACGTAACAATATAATGATTATATAGTAAATAGCTCAACTACATATATACATAACCTAAATAAAAAATTTAGAAAAACCCCGACACGAAATGTAATTTTTCATTTTGTGGTGGCGGCCATCTTAGATTTGAAATTTATCTTAGTGTATAGTATTCTCCTAGTCAAGCCCTTTCATTTGATACCCATATTGAGGGAGTTGTGAAAAAATATGTAATTTACCGTTTTGTGGCGACGGCCATCTTGGACCGATTTTCATCAAACATAGCTAAGAACACTCCCGACTAATTCACCTTTCAAATAAAAAAAACAAAATCAAAATCGGTTCATCCGTTCGGGAGCTACGATGCCACAGACAGACACACACACACACACAGACACGACAAACTTATAACACCCCGTCGTTTTTTCGTCGGGGATTAATCCGCATGCCATGTTAATTGCCTTCCATTAAAATTACTGGTTGCTACCATCCATCAAGTCTTATCGTTATTAAATGCAAAGTAATAAAAGTTTTCTATGAGCATTAAGCAGGCGCATATTTTATGCTGATATCTATCTACAGTAGGGGTTTCGTCAAGATCAAAGGTGTACAAATTACCTAGGTGGCTACGTGTGCTTATTTATTATGTAGGTAGGTATTGTGTTAGTTCTCTGGATATCATATCGTTAGGCAGTATTTTCTAAAAATTGGGTTGTCGGTTTGGGTCTAATCCGCCTGCTTCGAGTAAAATACATAATTATAGCCGCATCTGGTTAGTTAGACTGAAATCTGACACCAACATAGTTAGAGAAAAGAGTAGGACGATGATGTTAGTACATAGGTAACGCATATATTCCCCTTAAGTGTAATAAGATAGACGTGTACAATTGATACGACGGTTTGAATCAGTGATAGCCTAGTGATATGACCACTGGACTGCCAACTCGAAGTTCTGGAGTTCAAATCCAAGGCACATCTGTGTATAGATACTACTTTACCTACTTATCTTTTTCAGCGGATGTCGACACATCAATTGGTATAGAATGCTGTAACAGAATGAAGTACTTAGCTGAACAACTTGCGAAAGCAGAAAAAACTCTCAGGTAAACAGTTACATCATTGAGTTTACTTAAATCGTAAAAGAAAAGAAAACAACGTCATAAATGTTAGATACATGTTAGGCTGTTTGCCGTACCCCCATGCCGTACCGTTGCACGTGCTAAGTCGCCAATTCCTCGCACCCTGGCCGCGCTAAACGATCTCTTGGATTCTAATCCAACAAGCGATCTGTTTGAGGATGAGTGGACGAAGATTATGTTGGTATGTCAGAAGTACTGTGAAAGGAAGGTATGAAAGTGTTTTTACCTTCTTTTATTTACTTTGTTTTGTAGATTTTAATATTATTATTTTTTTAGTTACTGTAATTGGTGGATCCGTAGTAATTAATTAATTAAATAAATAAATAATAAATACATACAGAGCCTAGCTATTATAAATTTATAACTAAACCCCACTTGCAAGTCCAAAAGGCTTTTCTAGACATGACTCCAGTCTGCTCTTTGACGGTATCAAAACAAAACAACCGGCCACCCTAAGTCAAATGATGTTCCGTTTTACTAACAGGATAGTTTTTTTAGCAGAGAAGTTTAAGATAATGTCAGATAACAGCTTTGAGTCGTACGTGCATGTTTGCTCGATCGAGTAAGACCGACCTTTGTATTCTATGTTTAAAATTACAGAAACACACTTCGATCACGGACCATGATGTTGACTTGGCGCACAAAGACAGGTGCCTAACACACAGTTTAATTACTCCCTTATGTAGGTATTTACTTTATGACGTAGTCTCGTACTAATGTGCCTGTTCAAGGAACACGAGCTTAACATCCATACCACGTTGCTTAACGTTCGAGAAATCCGTACGTCTAAGTGGGTGAATAGCTATTCTTTATGTGTAATAAACTTCTAAGAGCCTATTTCACAACCTCTGGATAGCCGATAACTGCCGAATGAATTAAAAAATGGAACAAAATTTGTATGTAATTATCTGCCAGCTCATTTAACAGATACTTATCAGTAAGGTGTGAAACAGGCCCTAAGGCTAATATTCAGTTTCCTCTGGCAACACTGAAACTAACAGCTGATTCGAATTTGTATTTTTACATATTAATTGAATAAATCATATGTCGTATCGTAATTACACTAATTAAGTAAGTGCTTAGGATATATTAGCTAATTAGTGTGTAAAAAACAGTGTACTAAACGTAAATAAAGTATAATTAACGTAAGTGTATCGGTGACAGTTACCGGCTGCATGGGCGTACCCAGGGGTGGGCAGGGGGGGGCAGCTGCCCCCCCCTGGAACTTGGGTGCCCCGTAGATAAAAGTTATAGTAAGATAAAAAAAACCTTTTTCGTGTTGTACAACAAACTTGCCCCCACAAGTTACAATAACTCTGGCAGTGACAAATTGTCAAAATAGAAAAATATTCACTATTTGTTGCTTTTTGTCAACAATTAGTTGCTACAAAAACGATTTTGTTGCTCAAACCGATCTTACAAAATTTACAACAATGCTAGCTTTACTTTGTTTATTTGTTTTGGAAAAATCGAGAGTGACAAGCTTATAAAAACACCGGCCAGAAACTCGTCCGATCTCGGGAAGATATTATCCTATTGCCGATTTTCAAGGCGTCATTAACCAAGATTTGATTCCGTAAAAATCGAGCGCTAAGCTAGCATGATCGGTTTATAAGGATACCGGTTCGGATACTCATCCAACCTTTACAGTGGCGTATTTACACTAGGGCCAAAAGAGCCATAGCCCGGAGCGCCAGGCTCCAAGGGGCAGCGCTAGCCGCACGGAGATAGTAAGAAACTAATTGTAATTACCCCCTGCACTAACGTCGCCTGTCCTAAGTGGGTTTCCTCAATTTACGAGCTAACTTTTACATGAGACAACTGGAGGTAACAACAAAGTAATTGTAATTACCACTCTAACTAACCTAATCTGTCCAAGGTGGGTGGCTCAAATTTTCGAGCTCGCTACGCTCGCTCCTACATGAGACACGTGGAAATAGTAAACAAACTAATTGTAGTTACTCTTCTAACCAACCCTGTCCGAGGTAGGTGGCCGAATTTTCGAGCTCGTTTCGCTCGCTCTTACTGTGTAAGATTGAAATTGATGACTAAGAGTCAGCAAACGAGAAGTCGAAAACTTGGGCCACCCACCTTGGACAGGTTAGGTTAGAAGGATACTTACAATTAGTTTGTTACTAGACCTCCAGTTATCTTACACAGTAAAAGCGAGTGAAGCGAGCTCGAAAATTTGGCCACCTACCTCGGACAGGCTTGGTTAGAAGAGTAACTACAATTAGTTTGTTTACTATTTCCAGGTGTCTCATGTAAAAGCGAGCGTAACGAGCTCGAAAATTGAGGCCACCCTCCTCGGACAGGCTGGGTTAGAAGAGTAACTACAATTATTTTGTCTACTACCTCCAGGTGTCTCATGTCTCGGTCTCGGACAGGCTTGGTTAGAACTGGATTATAAGAATACCGGTTAGAAATTCATCTGATTTACGGTTCTGAGTTTTGTTGACGACTGTTTTTTATACCACTAAGGTGGCAAACAAGCATACGGCCCGCCTGATGGTAAGTGGTTACCATAGCCTATGGACGCTTGCAACACCAGGGGTATCACTCGCGCGTTGCCGACCCGAAAAACCTCTTAGGCTGAGATTCAGAGATGAGACTCAGCATGAACTTACGCTTCCGTATGTCAAACTGTAATACAAATTTTACATACGGAAGCCTTACTTTACGCTGAGCATCGTCTCTGAATGTTAGCCTTAGAGGTTTATGGAGGATTCACTGTTCCGACATATTGAGGGAATATTCCTCTTACTGCCAGCGCAGCGCATCCTTAGAAGGAGCTCTGGCGATCTTACTTACTGCAGGAACACAACACATAATAAAGTGTGTTTTTTGGCTAAGAAATCTCAACTGCCCCCCCCTGGGCCAAAAGCTGGGTACGCCCATGACCGGCTGTTTGGATTGGATGTTGCATTGTCATCTCAAGGTACTAAACTTTAAAAATTACTTTTAAACTAATGATTTTATCAGTAAATAATAACTAGAGGCAATTATATGACTCCCAGTTAATAAACCAAATTACAAAAAATACCAACATAACCTTAATCGTGTTTGGTGGCACAACTTCTCACTTTGAATTTCACCTTACAATCCTCACATTTTTTACTTCTATTGGCTCATAGTTCATTTCTATTTATCTTCTTCCCTCCTGTCTTTACTTCATCTCTTTGCTAATTATGATTATGACTCGCAAGGCCTCTGCTCGCCAAGAAGAGTCCAAACTCAATCTGGCTTTGAGCGAATTAAAGGCTTCTAAGGAGTTGTGTGACCAACTGCTTAAGGAAAGAGATGATAATGAGGGGGAACTATTAGCCTTGTTAGAGAAAAACAAAAACTTAAAATTAGAAATGGTTCAGTTGCATGTAAAATGCACTGATGCCATTGATGCCCGGGACCGGCTCCAACTCATTGTGGATGGGTTCAACCAGTGCAGTACAGAGTATGTAAATACTCTTGATCGTATACAGTATTTAGAACAGCAACTACAACAGGCTAACATAAAAATTTGCACTCTAGAAACCACCCAACTAGAGATCACTGCCTCCTCGAACCATAATCTGTTCAATGAGCTGGTGATAAGTGGCCCTGGCACAGCTTCTGCTGCAGTTCACATAAATCCCACATCCACAATAGATATAATATCTGACAACGACTATTCCAAGTCCAATAACTCTGTCAGGGTAGTGAAATGCAGCAGAAATAAACTTAAAAAGTATTTTAGAATTAATAAATTTATAAGAAAAACCCAGAAATTAGTACATAGACAAAAATTCTTTATAAAAAATGTAAAATTAAATAGAGAACGTCTTTCATTATTGGCAAAATTAGATATGTTCTCTCAAAAATTTAAAGAAAATACATTGAAATATAAATCTGATGTAAAAAACTTAAATTATGAAATAAATAATCTTAATGACAAATTAATTTCTATGACAACCAAATATAAAAGCTCAGACATGCAAATGAAAGAGTATGTGATGGCTATGAATGAGCTGGTGAGCTCTTGCTCATGTAGTCATGAGCGCTCACAATCAGACAATAGCTCGATCAACTGCCAGCACTCACCTGTTCATTTAAAGCCAGTGTCAGATGCTAAGTCAATGCATTATAATTGTAATACTGATGTCACTAGTAGCACTAACACTAATAGCTCCCCTATTCAACATATTGAAACTTTATCTACACAGAAAAATTTAAAACATAGTTTCAAGACTGAAAATAAAATTGTGATATTTAGTGATGAAATTGGAAAACATATGGGCAATTTGTTAAATACTGCTTGCACAGGAAAATCTGTTACCAATTATTGTATGCCTGGTCTTAGTTACCTGGATATTATGAAAAAAATAGTGTGTTCTAACTTCAGCCAGGACACAACTTTAGTTATAATGATTGGAAACAGAGGTAAATTTAACCGAAAAAGCTTTCTATATTATTATCAAAAATTATGTGATATGAATCTAAGGAACGTTATTATTTTTACATTGCCATATTGCAACAGTTTGCCAGAGGAAGAAAATAACACTAGATATAATTTAAACATGATAATGCACACTTTGACATTTTATAATAATCAATTTAATGTTATTGACATTAACAATTTTGTTAGCAAACATTTGTATTTCACAAAAGATATATACTATCTTACATGGTATTGCAAGAGACAAATAGCTATGTCGCTATCCTATTATATTGATATTTCAGCCAAAAATTTGGCTGATAGTTTTATACATGTTGCTTCTATTGAGCAACATTCTGACATCTCTATTGACATTAATATTAATTTAAATTAATTTCTGAGACAATAGAGGTGACCTCTTGCTTAAATAATATTTGTAATAATTCAACTAATGTTTGTAAGGTTCAAAATACTATCAACCTAGTCCATCGAAATATTCAAGGCATGTTAAATAAAGAGCTAGAAATTGAGTTGTTCATGAACTGCAACAATATTGACATTTTATGCATAACTGAACATTGGCTCAAAAGCCATCAGTTCATGTTCAGTTTCAATAATCACCAGGTTGGTAGTGCATTCAGCAGAGAAAACGCAATACATGGCGGCTCACTGATATTAATCAATAAACAGCTTAAATTTAAAGAACGTAAAGACATAGTGGGCCTCTCTGTTGAACAGATTATTGAAATAGCCTGTGTGGAATTCGAGCGGTTTGTTGTATTAAGCGTGTACAGGCCACCATCAGCAATATATGACTGTTTTGAAAGCATCATGGATGATGTGTTACAAAAATTATGCAAGTTAAATAAAAACATAGTTGTATGCGGTGATTTTAATGTTAATCTATTGGACGTGTCTGCAGCAAGCTTAAAGATTAAAAATTTATTTCAATCATATAATCTTGAAAATCTTTTTTTGGAGCCCACTAGAATAACTATTACCACAGCAACATGTATAGATAATATATTTACAAATATTGTGCCGAATAAAAAACAAATTATTAGTTTACTCGAGTCGGACCACTGTGGACAGTTAATGACATTTACTATGCAAAATAAAAATATGGCAAAGAAAGATATTATTGTGGTACCTAAAACTGTAGGTCGTTTGGAGGTTTTTAAAAACAAACTTATTAATAAAATGTCTTATTTGAATAACAATGAAAATCCAAACCAAATGTATAGTTCCTTTTTTTATTCATATTGTATGGAATTTAATTCAACGTTTATCCCCAAGAAGATCTCAGTGAAAGGTACTGCAACCTTCAGTGAATGGGCTACTATTGGTTTACATATAAGTAGAAGGAGACTCTATGAGTTATATGCAGAAAAACAATTTAACAGGTGTGAAAAATTTTATCTATATGTCAAAAATTATTCAAAATTATTTAAGAAAATCTGTAAAATTGCTAAAATTAATTATTTAAGTTCGAAAATTAAAACCTGTAATAATAAAATTAGAATGACCTGGAATATTATAAACAATGAGACTGGAAGAGTCACAAATCGAAATAGCGATTACAGCCTTAATATTGATAGCACTGTTATTAACAATGATTTAGAAGTTGCCTCAGCTTTTGAAAAATTCTTTGCAGATATTCCAGTCTCAACAACCAAATCTTTGAACTCTTCACCCACTGTCGCCGAGTCTTTATTAAAGAAAAATGTAGTTTCTTGCGATGATGTTTTTCTTTTTAATCATGTAACTAGGAGAGACATTATTAAAACATTTAATACCCTTAATGTAAAAAAAACTGCAGACCTATGGGGAAATTCAGTAGAGGTTACAAAATCGGTCATAGACATAGTAGCATCCGAACTAGCTGTAATATTTAATAAATGTATTGAATGTGGTGTATTTCCCGATCTTATGAAAAGTAGTAAAATCATTCCATTATTCAAATCAGGTAGCACAGCAGACCCCACTAACTTTAGACCCATTTCTGTACTACCTACTTTTAGTAAAATATTTGAGAAACTAATATTAGATCAATTGCAAAGCCATTTTAATAAGAATCGTTTGTTGAGCACTAAACAATTTGGATTCACAAGGGGTCGCTCGACAACCGATGCTGGTGTTGAGCTTCTTGAACATATATTTGATGCCTGGGAGAATTCACAGGATGCCTTGGGCGTTTTCTGCGACTTGTCAAAGGCATTTGATTGCGTTTTTCATGACACGTTGATCAGGAAATTGCACCACTATGGAATTAGGAGCACTGCCTTGGATCCTATTATCCAGATAAGAAATAAGAAATTTCTTATCTGGATAATAGGATCCAAAGAGTGGACGTTAATGGAAAGAGATCTTCAGGGTCCGTAGTAGCTATGGGGGTTCCGCAGGGTTCGATTCTTGGCCCGTTCCTTTTTTTAGTATATATTAATGATTTACCTTACCTTGTAAAGGATAGCCATGAATTAGTGTTATTTGCAGATGATACATCACTTCTATTTAAACTAAAGCGCCAACAGCCCATTACTGGTGATGTAAATAACGCTCTTTCTAAGGTAGTGCATTGGTTTAACGTTAATAATTTACTTCTCAACGAGAAAAAAACTAAATGCATTCGATTTTTAACACCTAACGTTAGACAAGTCAAAACCAATGTATTAATAAACGGGGAGGAATTGGATCTAGTGGACACCACAGCGTTTCTAGGTATTACGTTGGACTCGAAGCTACAGTGGGGCCCACATATTAATAAATTATCGAAAAAACTCAGCTCTGCAGCCTACGCGGTCTTTAAAATACGACAGCTAACTGATGTAGACACAGCAAGACTTGTATATTTTAGTTATTTTCATAGTGTAATGTCATATGGCGTTTTGTTGTGGGGAAATGCTGCTGACATTCAAACTATATTTGTACTGCAGAAACGAGCTATTCGAGCAATTTATAATCTCGGCTCTAGACATTCACTGAGGGATAAATTTAAGGAAATTAATATAATGACGCTTGCATCCCAATATATTTATGAAAATATTGTTTATGTCAAAAAGAACGTTCATAAATTCTATAAGAATAGTGATATTCACAGCGTCAATACGAGAAACAAAAATAAATTGATATTGCCATTGACTAGGCTCCAAAGAATTAGTAACTCCTTTAGATGCCAGGGTGTACGCTTTTACAACAAAATCCCAAACCACATTCAGAATCTAAGTTTAAATAAATTCAAAATTGTCATCAAGCAAAAACTATGCAAGAAAGCTTTTTATAAGGTCAAAGATTACGTTGACGATAAAACCGCTTGGGATTAAGCAGCTCGAATGAACCGGGCGCTTGCATTCATTAGTTGTATTATGATTATTGACAATTTTTATTATTTTACTTGTATTATAATTTTTGACATGATTTTTATGAATATTTACATTGACATCTATACTTCATTACATTACAATTATTCATACATTTTATATATTGTAAATGTGAGCACCATGTAGGTTTAACTATCCTTTGTATATAATATCATTTTTAAATCGTCTGGCAGCCTTGAGTATATCCAATGATCTACGCAAATATCCTACTGATTGGTAGTGTCGTGCGCCGGGTCGTTGAGCTCCCTATGATATGGTCGAGCTTTACGATGACTGATTCATGCTTGCCGTCTGTCAGGATGGATCAACTCATGGCTGCTGCGGCCCTTTCCTCAAAAGGCCGTTGCAGACATAGTCCTACACTGTGACACTCACATATTTGATAAAAAAAAAACTATGTCTGGACTTTAAAAGAGACCATGATTCTCTGAGTTTGTTTCGGCGTTTCTTCTCAGAGGTCGTCAGTTAGGAAATGCCGACGCCATCTAGCACAAAATCGCAAAACAAACATTGACTTGTAAAAGTGTCTGAAAAGATCTATTTGCAGAATAAATATCATTTCATTTCATTTCATTTCAGAGACGGCGCTAAGCATAAACTTACTGAATATTCTCTGAATATTAGCCTAAGAGTCGCCTAATAACAGAATCTATCTATAAGTATACTAAAATACACTCTCTTTACATATAGGTTACCTAATAATATGTACCCGTATCTTCATAATAAAAAAATATTTTTCTAAAGTTAAACGTTACTATTCGTTACCCCTAGAGCTAACGTGACTGACTACTCCTCAATAATACCATTAATCTGAAAGTTCTTATAATACAACAGTTACAGAGGCTAAGGACATTGATACACGATACATAGAAGGTGCGACGGCGTCAAAGGGCAGTGACACAACGGAGTGGGGTGGAAGGGTAGCGCTCTGGGGTGTCGTGCCGCTGTGGCGAGCTGCCCCACCGCCCGACACTGTGCTCTCTCTGCGAAGACCCACACTGTCCGACTGCTGGCCTTTCATGTGAGTCGAATTTCAAAGATTAGGGAGTAGATACCAGTTATTTGTGAGACGTTGATTCGTTTGTTTTGCCTTTGTGAATAACTAACGGCTCAGGGAATATACATGAACATTTGCGTACCTATAGAATTCACTCAAATATTCACTTTGAACCAGTAGACCTTACCTATGGATAGGTCTATGACCTAAGTCATAAGTAAGTAATGGTACTTCTTGCTTGCTTTTGCGATCGTATAATATGGTCCAGATACCTACTAGAAGAGAGATCAACGTATATTATTTAATAATTGTAATTTGTTTTTTTTATAAAGAGAAGATTCTAAAATGAGTAAAAACTTGTCACTTTTTGGTAAAAATGATCGGAATAAACGCTGCATTTCTTTTCAGTGGTTCGTACGGAGAAATAATCATTCATTTGCCGCAAACACAGCGGGTGCGTTATGTCACCTTGGAACACATACACCCTGACACGGCCCGGAGTGCGCCCAAACATTTCTTGATATACGTTAGTATCAGATTATGACTTTGAACTCCGAATGGTCAAACAAAAATATAGGTACTATTCAAACCCTACTACCGTACAGAATGGTTTAATAAACATTGCGCATAGTTCGCCCAAAGTTTGAATATGTTTGTTACCTACTCTATCACTCATTTATAGGAGAGCTGATTTGCATACAAGGTGGAAGGGACATCGACGCACAAACGTCGTGACAAGGTTTCACTCAAGGTCAAAAATATAATGATCTAGGTCATTTATGTAGAAAATGGTCGGTTATATCAGGCATAGAAATAATGTTCTTTTACACGTTCAAGTAAAAAAAAACTGCCGCAAAATAGAAAAATTGATGAAAAAAGTTACGGAAAATTTCAACGCAGGGGGGTATTCGGATGTGCGTCGATGTCCCTTCCACCTTGTATACCTAGAGTCCTAGTACCAAGTGGATATACAATTAGAAACACAATTTTCACTATTTTTAACGTTTATCCAAATGTGGGATAAGTACTTAAGTAAATAAGTACCCTATTTTATCGGTAAAAGAATAATACACATTTCCATATTGATTTTTTAAGCCAAGTCCAGTTCTCCACTTGGAGTTCATTGCCCTTTAGGTATACAACTTAATCGTAAGATGAACTCATCAAGACGTAGTCTAGTCGTAATCTACCAATTGTCTATCGAATGTTTTCATTTCAATTTCTTATTCCCCTACAGTAAAATTGTTTTCCACGAGCGTATCGAGTAAAACAATTTCACTTCACAAATCAAATCAAGCAAGCGTTCTGTGTTAGGAATGCGACACAAGGCATTAGCGTTTTAGTTGGAAACAGCTAACTCACTTATACTGGAGTGTTCTGTGAAATTGACAAAGCTTCAAGATCATGTGCAATCCAAATTAAATTCAACTGAAAATGCGGCTAGTTCAGTTCAAAACTTAGAATTGTGGTACGAGTCACGAAATAATATCCACATTCTCCATGGAAATTACTTAAATGTACCAAAATGGTACGCAAAGGTTAGCAAATTGCTGTTTGCTGGGTTATAATCTTTTGATATATGGTCATGAATATTGTTTAAGATAGGGCCTGTCTCCACACTCCGGATAGTCACTAACCACCATATAAATTCAAGAATCGAAATCGAAAGAAAATGTCTGAAATTATCTGACAGGTAGTTAAACGGGAACTTAGACTTACTAAGTGGTGGTGAAACATGTCCAAGTCTTAATGCCTTTAAACCCTAGTGTCCCTAGCATTACAGAAAAATGTATTAGATCCATCTTTCTTTACTTCCATTTTGTGGATCACATCGGTCTGTACTGGAGATAAGGATATGAAAACAAGACATCTAAGGATTTCTCTTAGATCATCTTTGAGGGAGATTATGTACATAATTATATTGCAAATTGAATTGTTTGTATCCATCTTGTTTCCAGGGCATACTCGCAAACAACACTTGGATCAAAGTAGCAGACTCACAATATCGTGCCGAAGGTCCAGCAAAACAATATTACCCAATAGCGTACCACCACATCGAATGGAAGAGCCTTGTGTTCCGCATCGTGACTAACCAAGGCAACAAGAAATATACTTGTGTTTACAGGCTACATCTGTATGGGAAAGTAGAGAATAGTCTTGTTCCTTTTAATTATAAATGAAGAAAACATGTTTTGTAATACTTTTTTTAAAACAAATACTTATTGTCCGTGCGGAACTAGTTGGCCGCGCCTTAGGTATGTGAGCGGCGAGACGGAGGGGCGGGTTCGCCTGCGCGCGGTGGGACGGAGGGGCGGGGCGGTTGCTTTCATTCCCGCCGCCTCACCCCCGTTCCTAAGGCGCGGCCAACTAGTTCCGCGCGGACTATAGTAATATAGTTATAGTACTTAGTTGGCACTTGGCAGGTAACGATAGGCGCACGTATCACATTCACAAGTGCCTGTGATATAGGTACCCACAATCACACAGGTGCGTTTGATTCCTTATTCCGGGCGTAGAGCTAACGCGAAACGCAGCATTTTGTGGATTACTCAAGACTCATTACGTAATGGGTCATTAGCGAATTAGGTTAGCACGCGGAAATGTTGGCCAAGATATACCTCAACGTTAAAATTTCGTTGAGATAGTGACAGTTACATAAGGCGGCACATTGTTAATCAACATCATTAATGGTTTGGCTCCAAAATCAGAATCCATCATATCTATCGTTCAGAGAATAGTTACTATAAGGAATTTCAAATAAAACGTGTAAATAGTCTTTACGTTATATTAACCAAAGCAAACGTAACGTTTACGAAGCACTCCAGTCTTGGGCAGAGCCTCCCCACGACGGTGTAGGCGCAGGGGCGGCGGCCGGAGGGGCGGTAGTGCCCCACTCCTCTTGTACCTACAAACAAACAATGTTTACGGATGGTTAAAAACGAGCATGTACCCGAAATATAGAAATAAAAAAACAACTGAATAAATTCTCACTGCACTAATAAATCATGCCATTGAACTAATAAATTAGATTTGAAAGTTAAAGAAATGGATAATAATGTTTTAAAGAATTTTTGAATCTTTCTCTTTATTATCTTCACAAAACTTTTTGATAAGGGTTCCAAAAGCTGACTGAAAGCCAATATACAATATTTAAAAATATTAATAACCTGAGCAGCCCAGTCTTCTTGTGCAGGGGGAGCTCCAAAACTGGCGGCCGGTGGGGGCGCAGCGTCTTCAGCCCAGGAAGTGACGGGCTCGACGGACTCGTTCCAGTCCTCGTGGACAGGTGCTGGCACCTCAGGCTTGGGTGGTGGTGCAGCCTTTAAGAAGAAGATACATTTGATTATATTATCCAATTGTCTGATAAAGAATTAATTTAGATATTAATTTTTAATATTAATTCCTGCTAATTCAGTAACAAATCAAATACATACCACAACTTGCTCCTTGGCCTGCTGCTCCTCCTTCTCACTCTCTTCAGGGTCGCGGTAGAAGAACAGGTCGACGACCACGTCCCAACGCTGGTCGCGGGCGAGGACGCCGCGCAGTCTAAGCACCTCACGGGCCAACAGCCACCACATCAAACCAATTGAGTGAGAAGACTAGAAATAAATAATTTAACTTTTACTTACACAGAAGCATAAATGCTATACTATGGATTATAGTGAAATACGAATGGTTAAAACTATGTTGGCCTGTCAAAAAGATCAGCCAGCAATATCATAAACATAAATTTGATTACCCAGTTAATATGGTACAACTATGTTATGAAACTTTTCTGATCATAACTATTATCAAGTTATTTATAAGTAATGGTTTGGAATTTTTTGGTCTCCAATCAAAACATAAATGAAATATGTACATATTTTTATAGTACTTATTAGCACCAAAATAAAGTGCATTCACAGAAATTATGAAATTAATATGTACAACCTAGTAACTCACCTTAGTGTTGCATGGGATAGCAATATCAACGAAACGAAGGGGAGAGTCTGTGTTGCAGAGGGCAATAACTGGAATGTTGACATATGAAGCCTCAGTGATGGGCTGGTGGTCTTGGGCAGGGTCCAGCACAATCAAAAGACGGGGCTCACGGAACGCAGCTTGGATCTGTTGGTAATAAAATTTAAGATTTAATAAACTCCCCTTATTAACTTCCAAATTAGATGCTTTGAAAGAATATCAGAAAAATCAATAATCATTTCTGCATAATTATGCAGTCAGTGGTTCCTTAGTTTGTTTGTCATCATAAAAGCTACTTCATTGTTTTATAATAATATTAAATTGACTACATTGCAAGAGTTACTAAAAGTTGCAAACTATAGTTATTGGATACCTAATAAAGCCAGGTTTTAAGACTACACAAAACACCAATATACTACACAAAAATACAATATTATATACACACATTGTCCCCTGTTCAGGTATTATAATTGAATGATGTTTCATAAAATATCTGTGGTGTAGTGACACCAAATATAAATTGACAATGGACAATTTATAAATGATGAATCAAATAGTCGCACACAGTGTTGATGTTATTAAGAATTGTTTCTATGTTTTTGTATATTTTAAAGGGCAAATCATGCACTGGAGACCCCAATTTAATGGCACAGTATACAAAACCAATGTTGAAAATAACACAAACTTATTTACATTTACCAGTTTAGGTATCAAGCAGTAAACTAATTTTAATGTTAGAGATAGATAGGTTGAAAAGTTACCTGGTTAGTGAAGGCACCAGGAGTGAAACGTCCGGCGATGGGGGTGGCTCCGGTGTGCGCGGCGAACTTGAGGACAGCACGCTGACCGAAAGGACGCGACGAGATAACGAAAACATCAGCAGGATTCTCGATGGCGACCACAGCACGGGCAGCTAGCACGAGCTTCTCCCAAGTACGGCGCAGGTTGATCACGTGTGTACCATCAGCGCGGCGCTTGTAAACGTACGTTTCCATCTAAAAACCATCAAGATTGTAAAAATGTTGGGGAAAAATTAAAAAAGATTTATTGAAAGGACAATTTTTACGTCAGTTGGGAGAATGGATCGTCAATATATTCAGACAATTAAATATGGAACGGATTCTTAGCTCATCATGTTATTTTTTAGTTTTTTATAGGTTATGTTTCATGTGTTTGGGTACCCACCTGGAAGTTGACATTCAGGGATCCAAGATGGGTCGTAGCCGCAAGCATCTTGGTGACATCCTCCTCGTTGAGGGCGAGTATGTCTAATCCTCCCGACATCGTTGCGTTTAAATGAGTTACGGCTAAACCTAAAACAGATGTGACATCGCTCTTAAAAAGTTTACTTATATTAGTGTTTTTACGTTAGAAACATTCAAAATACTTTACATTATAAATACTAATGCAGTTGCGACTTAAAACTTCGTTAATTTCTTCAATATAACTTGTAGGATTCCGGAATAAAATTAAGATTTAAAAAATACTTACGCGTATAATGCCACTGGGAGGCGAAATGGACATAAAAAGAACTGTCAAAAGTCAATGTCAGTTGTACAACTATTAGTTTGACAGATTTTGACCATAAGCAAATAATGTCTATGCTTTTGATTGACCAAGTTTTTCGTTTATAGTTAAGCTGTGCGTCCACAGTGTCCCCACGGTCGGAATCGATCCGTACGGAGCGGACGGATTTTATTGCTTGTATGGATTTGTATGAAAGTGCGTCCTGCGTACTGCGGCATTTCTGTGCCGGCGACCGGAATTTCTGCCGATGACGTCATCCGCAGTGAACGCGCCATTCGAATCCCGATCACTTCGAGTTCAGTGTTTGCTGTGTTGCAAAACCAAGTTTGCCAGTAAAAAAAGGTAGAATTCAGCAGATTGTATTAATAAACCTGTGAATAAAACAAAGATTTACTTACGTATTTACAATTATTATTTTATATCTACGAATACGAATCATACTACTTTTTTAAATCATATTCTTACAATCTAAAATTAAATCTTATCAAAAAATAGACTGTACCACCTCTCTGATGACATTTTAGCAATCATATTATTTTTGGAAATATTAAAATCATACCAGTTAACCTCTTTATAAGAAGGAAGCCAATAATTGATTCTGTGATAGAGGTGTGTAACTCAGCTCTGAGTCATTTCAATGAGTCAGATTGCACGGGTATTTTGCGCTACAGTGCCTCGACTATGAGTTTTTCTCACTATACTCGCTAGCGACGCCGTAAAATATTTGTATGGAAAACCCTCGCAGCGCCTCTAGCCGATCAGTGCTGCCAGACGTTTTGAACGAGCGATCATACAATGGCTACATCTCGTCGGTCCCTCAATGCTGAGGATCATGACCACTATGTCTTCTAGGATGACATAATTTTAGCATTTATTTTGAAAAAAATAAGATTTAAGGCGAACTAGCCTTCTACATGAATGACCTAGGTTATTTTATTTTTGGCCTTGAGTTAAACCTTGTCACGAAGTTTGTGCGTCCATGTCCATATTCTATATTTACAGAAGCAGGAATTAGTGTATTTTTTTATAAATATTTTTAGTAAATATAGAAGTATCTTCCGTAATTTTGCAGAGAATCGTCCGTCTAACATTTAACAATAGCAGGTTATGGTAAGATTAAAGACTACAATATAATATGAACTAATGGAGTAATGGCGCTTCCTATGACCTACCAACGCAATCCTATAGGCTAAAAATCTTTGACATACTTATTAATGTCAATTTACCATGTTTTGATTGGTTGGCCTTGGAAGTCAGCGGTGCTGACATCTGCTTAGACAATATTCTCTATGGGATTCTAAGCTTGCCATATTGCAAAATTTGTATTGAGAAAAGAAAAGAAATACTCTCGCTCGCTCCGTTTCGTTTTATCTGACTGGTGATGTGACTGGACTGATGTGTGTGTGGCCTGTGAACGGAGAATATTTTCCGTATCGGCGTTTATAACGTACTAATTTTAGATTAATCTGTAAGACAATACATGCATTATGATTACTTTACTACCCTGACCTCAAGCGTTGTTAAAAGTTTGTATACTTAGTGAGTTATTTTGGTAATCGGTGACATTTTAGTGAAGTGCCTAATTTTATCATGGAGGCTATAGCAAAACACGATTTCAATGCCACTGCTGATGATGAGCTCAGCTTTAGAAAGAATCAGGTCCTCAAGGTATGTGCGAATTCCCAGAATTGATGTGTATTGAATTTTATATTGTGGTATGACAGGTTCTTTCTAGAATTTTTGATATTACAGATACTAGACATGGAGCACGATATGAACTGGTACAGGGCTGAGTTAGACGGCAAAGAAGGACTTATTCCTAGTAATTATATACAAATGAAAAGTCACAGGTAAACTTTGCATTCCGAAAGAATGTTTCTATTTCTAATAATAGTCTCACATAAATCGCACCGATTAATTTAGTTTGTAAAAACAAGATAGGTATTTATGTTTAGAATAACAAGAACCCCATTGTATATCACATAAATCTTTGTTATTTTACAACATGTTAGGTTCTTACATACAACAATGTGTTGGATAAGCATTGCCTGCATTATTTATCACAGTTGTATTATTTCATTTACTAAAAACTTATTGGAAAACTTTCTGATTACTGAATAACTTTTAAGAGGTTATATATCTTTAATTAATTAAAAACGTTTACTAATGAACTATACTACTGTATTGTTGTATTAAATTGTAATGAACAATTGTAACTTTCAATTAAATTTCTTTTTCACATACAAACCTACTTTCTAAAAAAAAATGTAACCTTTTTAAATTATGTGTTTACTTCAGACCTTTTGAATTAGAAATCTATTGAATTTGTTCTATTGTGATATCATAGCTTATAATGTTAATTGTGAATCCTCATTTTAGCTGGTATTATGGGAGAATCACAAGAGCAGATGCAGAGAAACTTCTAGCAAATAAACCAGAGGGTGGTTTCTTGATAAGAATCAGTGAATCAAGCCCCGGTGACTTCTCCTTATCTGTCAAGTGAGTAGTTTCTCTATATGGATGCATGTTTATCTATTGTTGATATAGTTCTCAGAATAATTTTTTTCCAATTGGATTACATAGTGAGTCATTATATTGATAGTGTGAATTACAGTTATCAATATACCAAGAGTTTGGTTTAGTTGTTAAACTTATCTCAATGTACTATAATTAAGGGTTCACATTAGCATATATTTACATACATGGTCAACAAATCCAATCAATGATATTTTAGAGATGCACCTTCCAATTGATCCTGATATCAGCCTTACATACATTTTTGCAGCTGTAAGATTATAATATATTACTAGCTGACCCAGCAAATGTTGTTTTACCATATAGGGGTGGGTCACCCTTATCATTTAGGGGTATAATAATTTACTGAAACCAATCTATCCCACACTTAGGTTTGGTTTTTTATGTTGGTGCAAGGCATTATAGTAAATTTATACTCTTTCAGGTTTTCATAATAATTAAGGATATAATACTAGAGTATAATAGATACTAGTAGCAATTCAACTTTATTTGAAACATATAATTGGAAAATTATAATATATTTTGTATGCCAATGTTAGGGTGGAATGTGTAGCATAAATGCCATGTAACATATTATTTACCATGTTTCTCGCAAATAAATATTCTTATTAACATACAGACAAATACACACAGTAAACTATTTGGATTCTATTTCTATTTATCTTGGGGGACGCCTGCAGGCACCAGGCGTGCGATCAGCCCTCTTGTTGGGATTATTTCGCCCAGTTCCCTATTTTTAGTGAATCCCTTCATGTGTTACTGGCGCTCGGCGTCGTGAATCTTCTAATTGCTTTGCAGAACCCCAACAGTTGTTTGATTGATATTTCTGCAAGTTGCTTGTTTACTTTGTTCATCAGTTCCTAGTATTTCCCATCTGAGTAGTGCATACATTTTGCATTCTGCTACTAGATGGAAGCTTGTTTCTTCTGCTTCCCCATATGCTGGGCATATGGGGTCTTCTTTTATTTTCATGATTGTCAGGTGTCTGTTAAGGCCACAGTGTCCTGTTGCAATTCCTACTGCTAGCCTTTCGCCTTTTTTTATCCTTACTCGTTCTGAGTAGTTTTTGGGATTTCCTTTCATCATATGACCATAAACCATTTGGAGTTAATTGGCCGGTCCAACACTTCCTTCCTTATGGTCCTTCCATTTTCTTAAACAATCCCTCTGTAAAGGCTTAAAACCTATCCAAACAAGCTGTCAATTATTAGTGTGTAGTCTTAATTATTTATCCAAGAAGTAAAGTCAAGTGGCACAAACAACTATGGAATGTTGTTATTATCTCTTATCAGAAGAACTTTCTTATTGACAATTTTATTTAGAGTTTGTTATTATTACTTGTTAAGTACTTTAACATAATTGAAAACAGCAGCTTCTTAACTGATTCGGGATAGAAAGGAGATTGGTTTACACTTTGTTCTTCTATAGCATAGGTTTCTCAACGTTACATTGCCTACCCTCCAGTTAGTTTTTTTTTTCAGAGCCTCCTCTATTTTTTAAATACCATCTGTTGCAAACAGCTAACTTAAACGCGGTATTAAGTCATTCCGACATAAATGTTTATTTCATCATCATTTAATTATTTATTTATTTTATTAATGAATTACTACGGATCCACCAATTGCAGTATTTAACTAAAAAAAAACTAAATTTATTAAAATCTACAAAACAAAGCAAAGTAAATAAAAGAAGGTAAAAACACTTTCATACCTTTCTCTCACAGTACTTCTGACATACCAATATAACCTTCGTCCACGCAAACAGATCGCCTGTTGGATAAGAATCCAAGAGATCGTTTAGCGCGGCCAGTGTGCGAGGAATTGGCGACATCATATCAGTTTATCGTCAAAATGAGGTCCAGTGGCCTTCCCATAGACTTCCACAGGGACCAGTCGTATGCCGCCTGCATCTAACGACTCCCAGCGAGCTTTACCAGGTCGTCGGTCCAACGGTACTTACTATTATGTAAAAATATATTTGTTGACTAGAGAATATTGTAGGAGAAAGTTCAAAGAATCGGGCTGTAGTTTCTGTAGGTATTGTTTATTGCGTCACGACAAGAAAAGTATTTGTTTGCCGTACGGATATTTATTATTACCAGTCTGGGTGTTTGTATTGATTCATTTCTTCGTGTACTAAAAACTTGACCCTCGGAATCCTAGTAAATATCTAGTTGAGTCACTATCAGAGACAAGTTAAGCGTTCTTTCGTAATTATTTAGCTATAATATAAAATTAACTAGCTATCTCTGTAGAAGCTTCTTGTATGGAAGAAACCGCCAAAAATATTATCTTTTCTAAATTACTCTTACCTAATCGATGTATTTACTTTCCCCAAAAGGTTAGGCAGAGATGTATCAATGTACACCCACAGTTCGCCGGTATGTGTAAGTCCCATGTAACAAGGGGCGAGCCCATTGGCATCAACCGGGCACAAATCCAGACTCTTGAGCTGCTACTTGAAATTTCTCAGAAAACCCAACAATACTTTGCTGGACCTGGGATCTCGCGAACAATCAAAGACAATCGAACCCAGGACTCGCGCTTTCGACTACTACACCAACGAGGAAGTCCAATATAGCAACTTAAACCAAATATAGTTGTGTCTATATAAATGCTCTCCGAAAGTTCCTTGACGTGGGTATCAATGAGGAAACAGTTCTACCGCAAACAATTACGTATAAGAATTATAATTTATCCTTTTGGAATTAATTAGTGTCGAATGTATCCTCTGTTATCGTAAAAAAAAAAATTAGGCAAGTATCTTCAAAAAATCTACCTGCAGAGAGTCTGCACCAGATAGACAGCTAGGCAATTAATATTTAATTGACATGTTGAGCCAGTCAATGTTAATAAAAAGAAGCTACCCCTGGGTGCGCCCGTCAAGCTTCTATGTAAGTTAAGTACAGTTCTCGCCAAACTCACTGTCGTCCGTAAAAATCGGAGAAAGAAAAATACTGGATTGAAATGATTTAAAACGACAGCCTATGACTTAATCTTTCGTTTTTTATTTATTACAATTCTATTTCTACGGCTGGGTTAAAGTTAGCTCGTGCCAACTTCAACCCGGACAATAAGTTTGGCGAGAACTGTAGTTTCGCTCTCATCTTCGTTTCAATGAATGTGATTGCAACAAAAAATGTCCTGTCTAACTCTTTCTAGTGGTTTTCTATCTATCCTGGAGATTGCCCACTATATGATACAAACTCACAACACAAACATATTTCACGTCTTTATAATAGTTTAGATTAATTATCGCCACTCGTGGGGTTAATTAATGAACAACCTACACAGGTGTTTCATACAAAACTACTCAACTTCGAGTTTTACCAGTTTCCTTATTAAGCATATTGTCAAATATTAATCAATAAGTCAATAGCAAAGTAGTTCATGTGAAGTGACGCACAACAAACAATTTCATTACAGTTTAAATTGGTAGTTAATAAAAAAATAAGGTTCGCGCCTTCGCCGCTCGGGAGCGCGCATGACTCACGAGTATCTAGAGACGTTTTATTTTGTCTTGTTTCTGTCTTGGTGTGCTGTATTAGTCATATTTCATATTCATCTATACAGCTAATATTATTTCGTCGTCAGATATCCTATTTGATTACTTTCCTATGTCAAATGTTTTCTGAAACCCGCCAGATAGCTTGGAAAAATGTACTTAGTTTTTCCCTAAACGTTCTCCACTAAAAAATCCGGCTTTGAGACACCAATCAAGAATACTTGCTAGAATTTTACGTTCATTATCTAAAATAGCTTTATCTGTTTTCACATCAGACGAATTAAGCAGAAAACGCAATATAAACTTTTCGCCCACCGTACGTCATCTCATCCTTGACCTGTGCTATTGAACCGATCATTTACCTGTTTTAATAGTGTTGCTATGTGTGGCAACATTTTTGACAAATGCTATTCAGACGATTATAAATAAAAAACAGTATAAACACTCCTTCCTAATATTCTTCTTCATGTCGATTTTATTTGCCCTAAACTCCGCTACCTACTCCCTCGTGATATATTTTCGAAATCAATTTTTTTTTTTCAAAATTTATCTCTTTATAAATTTTTATCAAAATTTTATAATAAAAAAAAATATCCTTAAATCAATGATGAATAATTATGGTTTACCATGACCTTACTCAAAGCTAAATTTAAATTCGGGATGTTGCGAACGTTAAGAAGTGCCATTTACACCCATATTATCCCATTAGGTCCTACTCAGAAAATATCTTGCACATAAAATTATTTAGAATTGACAAGTCAGGTCATAATGTTCGTGGAGTTTTCTCTATTTAAAACCTGTTTCCTGTCAAATAGTATGAATCAGCGGTACTGAGATTGCGCTTAAACCAGTTTTGGGCTATAGATTTTAAACACGGGCCTCATTTTAGTTGAAACAAATACCGTTTGATATATTTCCAAAACCAATTTTGATTAGTCATGTGCATAAAATATTTTAAATTCCGGTCATTGCAAATAAGGTGATGAAACACTTCAAAGATAATCTCGTTCTTTAGTTATTTTCATTGGTTCGGTGTTTATGGAACTTGGAAAAAAGTCGTTTATAATAAAACAACTTTTCCTGTGAACGCTATCTATTTTCCCCGATAGGAATATACTTACTCATAACAAACGAGGTTGCTAACCTGGTATGTGGAATGCGCTGCCTACGGGCAATACACCATTTTAAAAGTAACACATAGTAGGTGACGTAGTTGTACTTATTGTATAAAAAAACCTCTATGAACCTATAAACCTGTGGGTATACATACCTACATATAAATTTCAGACTGGCTTTCAATAGTCTGGAATTTACACAAATATCAAGAAAACGTAAAACTTGAATGAACCACCTCATATTATTAAACCTGTTTCAGTGCTAAACATTTTTTATTTCGACGAAATTAATGGGTTAACGCCTGACATTCGATATGTCGACCTTACCGTTCCCATTTACAAATTCGGTTACATCTGTATTACGTCATCAAGTTCAATTAGTTCCACAAATATTGTTCGGTGTTTATCAGACGATCGGCACGTTTTCTATTTATTCAGTACACACGTAAAATCTCGCTGAGTATACATAGGAACCTTATAACTTCGTTTTCAACTCTGGCGGATCCAGTACTAAGCTAGCTCAAACCACGCTTTGCTCAAATTTATGGGCTAAACGAAAGAAAACAAGGGAAAAGGGAATTATGTTGAATGGCAAGTCTACAGGCACCAATATTTTGAAGTGTTTTGTTGCAAAAATAGACAATACTTCGGACTTTGAAAATGGGTCCTATATTTCTCCAATCAAGATTTCATCTAAAGATCTGTTTAACACACGAAAATTCTGCTCCGATTCATTTTGGTGCCCATATCTCCACAGATGTCCAGATGGAGTGCAACATTTCAAAGTGCTTCGGGACGCGTCCAGCAAATTCTTCCTGTGGGTGGTGAAGTTCAATTCTCTCAACGAACTCGTTGATTATCATCGTACAGCGTCAGTAAGCCGCCTTCAAGACGTCAAGCTCAGAGATGTAGTTCCTGAAGAGGTAAGTTGAAAGTGTTTTTAGTAAAATACTGTCAATAATGCTAGATTGATACCATTAGTGCGATCTATAAGTTTCCTCTGTATGTGTCATTTTACACATAAACGCACATATTATCTTTTTACCTGTTCTGAGATCCAGTGAACTTTCTAATCCTACGAGATTTATCGGTGACCTTATGTCTCGGAAGAACAGGAGGCAAAGGGCGGGGAGGCAATACCATTTGAGTCCATTTAAAGACTGCTTTAAAATGAAAAAAAAAAAACGAATGCGTTACAATCAAATGATCAGTCACGTATTTTTTATTGAATCTGAAACAATTTTCAATCCGATTCCCGGTTCATAACAGTAGACGTCATAATATTTTCAATATTACTAACTGTTACCATTTTAATCTTATGAGTAAACCTTTGTATGCAGTTCATTTTCCTCTACTCGCCTAGATATTTGCGCGGTATATTCCCCCGTCATAAATAATGGATGTAATTTGTATTTGATAGAATATCTATCTATTCCTCAATCCCAAGAATTTCAAAGTATGAAAACGTTGGATCAATCAACGCTGCTGATTTTTTTTCTGCTTTTATTTGATTTTTAGTGACACTAAACGAAGTACATCGTGGATCATTTTCCCACTTACTCGACCATCGTAATTTTTGTATTTTTACGAGTGCGGTAAAAAGAGTTTTATGTGGTTTAACACAGCTGGTTTCTATCTCGGCGTACTTGTATATTTTAGACTGGAATCTCGACGTTCAATCCCTAGACTATTGCACAAGACAAGTTACTTGTGTAATAGCTTGGGAAAAGATATTATCAGATATTAGCGCCCATTCTTTACAAGTTGCGGCACTTAGGCGACTCGAACTGAAATATTTTGTGCACTAATGTTCTGTTACACCAACATAAAACGTGTTTTTGTCAGCCACATATGTAGATAACAACAAAAGTTTAAAGAATCATTACTTTTCTTATGACTTGCAAAGAATCTACGGGTAGATAACGGTATTTGTCGTAAACAAGGTATATTTTTCAAGTTCGTGAAGCGTGTATTGATCTATTAGCTACAGAAATAATAAAAGAAAAGACGAACGGCTGGGATCGTTATTTCATATCTGTGTAATGTCGTATCGTAGCTCCCTCCAAGTGTAAACTGACGCCAATAGTAATGATGCCCATCTTTTAATAAATTCTTGGTTCGATATTTTTCGGATTCCACCGGGAAAGAGCACCCTTCCAACCGAAATATTGTTTTCTCATCTGATGTTTCTTCCTAAGAGATAGTATCTGAATAATTTTTTTTTGAGATAACTGAACTAACAACCCTTAAATAGAAAGTACCAGTTCAAAGGTTCATTAAAACAGAAAATCTCGTCTCATATGAAATAATAGATTTCACAAAATGTGCCCTTGCTGAATATTTCCCCAATAAACACAAAAAGATAAAGTAGGAAAAGCAAACAGTAATATGAGGAAAAATTTCATTTGGTTGTCTCATTTCCATTAGCACATTTTTATACACGTTCAATACATTTATGTGTGGAGCCGCGCTTGTCTATGTAAATAATGCGGCCGCTGTGACCCTGATAAGTAACGAAAATAACCCGGTCACTGCGTGTTCCTATAATCTCGGGACTCTGGTACTAGTAGGTAGTACTGCCTCTCATTGATACGAATGTTATATTTGCTTAATGTGATTTATTTGTTTTCCTTAATGTTTTTGTGTACCTTATCCTAAAAATCGAGGGTGTTGGTGTTGTTTTCCCTATCCAAGAGTGTATAAATTCTCAATAAAACATTCTTGAAGTCAAAAAACAAGCGGATTTTACTTGCGTGTTTTGCTCAGATTCAATGTATTGTAGATTTCTTTAACAAGTAATTTATACTACCGAAGAACATTCTATAGGTTCTTTTTGTTTCCTCTATTTTCGAAATCAAATCTCCTTGCAAAAATGCAGGGTACCCGTCATAACATTGCAGTGAATGTTCACTGCTTCCAATTTCAAGTAATACTTACAACTAGCACCCCCATTCTTTGCGGTGAACATTATGGCCGCTCGCTCATTTTACTTACATGCACACGCATAAATGATGATAATGTATGTCACAAAAGTCCTGAAGTTTTCCCACGATGAGTTAACGGCCCATCGCATTTCATTAGATGATTACTACATATATTATCGTGAGTCACTTGTGTTGCGTATTTGATTGCATGTTTTAACGTATCGGCTCTAAATAAGGAAAGTGAAAATTTTGCCGTAGTTTTTGCAAGTGTATTTGTAATAATAATTGAGGTTTTTCCTATTAGTATGTTATCATGATTCATTAACTACTTCGTCGCCTATCATCATCATTACCATATCAGCCAAAAGAGGTTCTCTGGTGAACAAAGGCCTCCTCCTCCATAAACTTCCACCGGGACCGGTTGCACGCCGCCCGCCCCGCATCCAACGAATCCCAGCGACTTTTACCAGGCCGTCCCACACTGCGCTTTCTGGTGCGTGGTCTCCACTAAAGAACCTTTCTGTCCCAGCGGCCATCAGTTCTTCGAGCTATGTGCTCCATCCACTGCCACTTAAGCTTGCTAACCGTTTCGGCTATGTCAGCCACTTTGGTTCTACGGATCTCCTCATTCCTGATTTCGTTGCGTAGAGAAATAACAAGGTTAGCTCTAAATAAAATGGTCTAGCTTCATAAAATGGCTTTTCGGCTTTAGACTACCAGAAGAATGGACACCAATCCCAAGATAATGAGCGTAGTTATTACATAATCTCGAGCCCTTCTGCTGTTTGTTCACTTTCCTTCTATTTTAATGTATCAATCCCATCTACAATTCTACATAAATTCCTTAAAAGTATATTGAAATAATGCTAGTTATCTGTAGTACAATAAAAGACGTGTGCGGTCAGGGGACCCCGCCAGGAACGAAGTTCCAATAAATATCATTTAATTTCATACCAAGGAATGAAATAATGCCTCCCTAGGCGACAGTTGCACAAACACACTCCTATATAATAGAAAATCGTCAAAGTCAGTATGTGTGTATAAGTGTTATTACCCCCACATAACGTATCTTCCCCTACGTGACGATTTCTACTAGTCAAATCCTATCGCAAGTCACGTTAAGGAATTTCGTTCCAAAAATATACCAATGATATTAAATACAATTAGATTTCTGTGCTAAATAAATCCACGGACTACTCTAATTAATCATAATTACCGTAATACTTTACTATAACGTAGCTAAAGCGCTTATACACACCAACACTTAGTTAATTGGATCAATTTAATTAAGTTTCGTAATTGGTACCAATATTCGCACTTCGCACCATTTAGCTAATGATTTCATTTTGCTTCACACATTTGAACAAACATTTGTATATTGTTGGCGTTTTGATCGTGGCTATTCGAATGCATTTACAATTGTGACCACATTATTAGTTCGTTGAATTGCTTTGAATAACATAAATAACTTGGGTCTGTATCACTACGAAACATGTGCTGAGTTTGAAATAGAAAATGTTTTTACTATCGTTTCTGATTCTTACAGATTCAAAATATTTTATTTCAATCAGAGCATATAAATAGCCACTTTTGAATAGTCAAACTAGTTGCACAGTTCCAAAAAGTGGGACTTATTGAGAAGAGCAAGAAATTCCATAGTCACTTAAAAAAAATAGGTACCTATATATTTTTGTGGTGAACAGTATGAGTAAATGCAGTTTTGATGTGTATGATTAAAAAAATAAGAAAAGCAGAATATAGCATTGCAGTAAGAGCTGACCAGTCCCGACAATCCTTTGAATACGGCGCATCGGCGCCGTACGATCAAAGGATTATTCGTATAGTGTTAGTAATTGTATTCATTGTGGAACAGACTTGCTAGAGACTAGCACTAATTCCAAACGAATCTTTGCTACATAATATCTACTCACCCTGCGCTCCTTTTCTAATAAATTTATAGATTATTGTGTACGCAATTAACAGTGTGATATATTTTATTTTAGATGCTGGTGCAAGCGCTGTACGACTTCACTCCTCAGGAGGCGGGCGAGCTGGAGTTCAGGCGCGGAGACGTCATCACGGTCACCGACCGATCCGACCAGCATTGGTGGCAGGTACGTACATAGTTCCTAGATAATTTTAAATTAGAAGCAAAAGCTATAGATACATATCGACCGGGTTTTATTTGCCCAAAGTAGCTTCATAGTGTTATTGCACCCAATAATGCACAGTCCAACCGGTCATAGTTGCTAATTAAGTACCATATTATTTTTGAAGCCGTAGATGAAAGGGTTAGAGTTCAAATGTTGTCTGCGTTCAAACGACGGCAGTCGCGCCGAAAGTAATTAATTATGCTTCCTAATAGGTATAAATCGTGGATTCTTTACATGAATAATATTTTATAATTAATTTAATTCTCAGTAACAGGCAACAACTCGGGGTTTGGATTTATCTTTTTCGATATTTGGATTTATTTGGTCATTACTTGAGACCTTAACATTAGTGTACCTTTACCCTTCGGGGAATGGGGGCGTGACGTATATTATCTATTCTACAATAATATTATTAAGAGGAAAGATTTGATTGTTTGTTTGTTTGTATTGCATGGGCTCCGAAACTACTGGACCGATTTGAAAAATTCTTTCAGTTCTAGATATCCCATTTATCGGGGAAGGCTATAGGCTATATACCGTCACGCTATGACTAATAGGAGCGGAGTAACAATGAAAAATGTTACAAAAACGGAAAAAAAATTATAAGACCACGCAGACGAGGCCGCTGGCGAAAAGCTAGTGTTAAAATAAGGAAATTTGATTGGTTGTGTAACGTTTGCAGGGCGAGATCGCGCACCGGCGCGGCCTGTTCCCGGCGTCGTACGTGACGGCGTACCACTCGTCATAGTGGCTCCTCGCCGCTCGGCCTTGCCTCTCTACGCCGCCCTCACGCGCGCCATAGCCTGACAATGATCACACCTGCCTACCTACTATCATATCAATAACTCGCCACTACACATCGAACATTCATCTTATTAGTAAAGCTATTACATGAAAACGTTATAGTTTTCTTAGTTTTACTAGCCATTACGTATCGTGGTATTTTATGCTATTAAATTAAATTGTTCATTAGAGTTATTGACGTACAAAGGCACCAAGTGTCATCAGTGTCTCGCTCGGATGAAGTAT
Source organism: Acronicta psi (assembly GCA_946251955.1). Lineage (NCBI taxonomy): Eukaryota > Metazoa > Arthropoda > Insecta > Lepidoptera > Noctuidae > Acronicta > Acronicta psi. The sequence goes on along the minus strand of OX276477.1, from coordinate 5,362,572 downwards.
GATTTTTATATAATGTTTTGACGAGTATAATATGGTGCTTCGTGTCCACAGCTGATTACGATGATTTTAATGTAATAATTTATAACAATAATGGATGGTCGTAATCGATAATGTCGGTCCATTTTACTCGCGAGTTGAAACTGCCTTGATTTTTGCAATACTTTAAGATGTAATTTGGTAGTACAAAAGATTTGTGTCGTGTTTCATTGTATTCATTGTTCTGTGACGAATTTATTGTCCTCTCATTTTATAATGTGACGATCGCTGGATGAGAGTGAATATTATATCCTCGAAAACGTGCCAGAATGTTATTTGTAGTTTTTTTGAAATATACGTTAAGTAATAAAAGGTGAAAGGGATCAAATCAGTGCATACTGACTACTCCCCACAAGTATATAGATTTTCTTATTTGATGTGATTTAAAGTATGACCATTATTTATCCCTGTATTAGTCTTTAATGCTCATTATTAAAATATTTACCATTTATACGTTAGTTAAGTGATAATTTTAAGTTCGGTTTACATGTATTTCGATCTTATTTTTTTATTGGTATACTTCAGTGTATAATCTGGTACATTAATCATGTAGAATATAAATTTGTAGCGTCCTCGAAAAGCTTAGCTCTCGTTAGATTTAGAGTCAGATCGACAACGGTTTGTGTTACGCACAACTTGCAATGCCACGACCATATACATAACACGGTAATTATTTTATAAATCGACGATGTTTTTGTACGAACGGATGTATATTAAGCGATGTATTTTATATAACGATATTTATGTATTGTAACACCACGCTTTTTGATAGCTTTTAACGTGTTCGTTTGACGCAAATTCGTTACCTGTACGTATTTTTTACTATATACGGTGTATCGATCGTAAAGAGGGAAAGGTCTAAAATGTTTAACGTAAAGTAATTCAATGTTGATAGTAAGGCGGCGACGTAGTTGTTAGTGACTACTGCACTAATCAGGAGTAACGTAACATCGTGGCACGCGCAGTGTCATTGTACTTAGTTAGCGTTTAACATTTAGTCAAGACTTGAAATTAATAAAACTTTGAGTGATCGTTGATCCAATGTAGATATTTATTTTTGTTATTGTATTGTACCCAAAATTACTATATTTATGAAAACATAATAGAGATTTAATCGTAATTGACGAACTCTGACATCATTAGATCGATCGGGTCATTAGACGTAAGCGGACATCTAATGTAAGGAGTTTTTCACGATGCATGTTTAACTATATCGTTTAAAGAATTTCCCTTTCATCGAAGCATTTAAACTGTGTGTAATTATAGTGTAAGTGTGGTACAGCTCCGTATGTAACGTGTTCCATGTGACTTGACTGGTCCGCTGCTAAAGTTTGTATTGCGATACATACGCTCCTAAATTGTGCTTATAGCTATAGTGACAAGTAAGTGCATAAAGGCAAGTTTCAATAAATCGGAAGTGCTAATCTATAATAATCAAATATTTAAATAATTTAAGTTATGATTCTCCAATATTGTGGAAGATGTATAATATTTTTTACTAATAAATTTAATATTATATTTAAATGTTTCATTTTTGTACCGCAATAGAATGATGGATTCAACAACAATAATAATTATATTTTATTTTAAATAATAACATCACAATTTGTAACAATTACTAATTAACATCTCGTAAAGCTATTTTTAAGAAAACACTCGATCATAATTTGTGTACACACATTTACTTAGGTTTTCTCTCGGAGTGATGTAAGTCGAAGCGACTGTCCATATGCGGACGTGCTACACGAAAGCTGTGGGCGGTCCCGTGTCGCTCCATACCAATTCAGCGGCATGATAAAATTGTACTGACGACTATTGTTCAGACTTACGTCACCGTGTGAGAACTACCTTACATGCCAATAATTCGTTTACACTGCTAACATGTAGGTACTTTCCTAATAGGGGAACAGTCAACATTTTGAAACAATACAAAGCAGTGCGGTCGCATCTGTTTTGAGTTAAATCACAACGGTAGAAACGACGATAAATGAAATCACGGCTTTTACTGAGCCTGAAGAAGGCCTTTTTAAAATAGGCTGATTATAAGAAGAAAAAACTATTTTTGAATTGAAAGATTTTTTTGAACGTATTATTTCTTATTTTAAGCCATTCTTGTAGACTGTTATCGGCTGTGGTTTCATTTCACTGTCTTATTATCGTCTGTACCTGTGTTGGTCAGTAGAAAAACATCGGTCAACCTTTCAATATACGCAAAAATGCACTCGATTGCGCTAATAGTACTGTGACCTCAATTTAAACATTTTTTTTTTTGTATTTATTCTTATAATACACTATTTATGAACTCGCGATAAATATTATAGAATATAATATTATAGTACAATAACAATATAAGCTTGTTCGGAACGCATTTATACTTAATACACTATAATAGCACCTTTGGCAACAATAAATAATTTGTTTAACAATATTTTTGTGCAAGCTTCCTTGCACGGGCGCTATTGTCGACTCAATAGATTACTTGCATTCTTTCCAAAAAGTTGTCTGGCGATTGGAAAGTTGGGCCCAAGTAGTATTTAATTCTATGTTCGATGTGCAAGTGGATAATACTTAAAATCAATAATAAAATCGTCAATAATAACTATAACTTCTAAAAATAACAAAAATAAAATCTGGGAACATTGTTTTAACATAGCTTATTTTTTTGGTACACTTCCCTCACACTTAAAAACAATATAAATTTGATTTTGATGTTTTTTTAAAAGAAAGGAAATATCAACAGTCCACACTTTTTGAAAGTCAAGTTGTGTCTCATCTTCTATCCTTCCCATTTACATTATTGTTAAGAGACTTGTAAAATCCTACCATGAATTATTTACGAAAGCAAAATTTGAATATCATTTACTTATCATTGATACATTTGTTTAATTTTACGTGCACAATCTGATTATTGCATTTAATTTAAAAATACTAATTGGTTGAACGTCAATATTTGGGCGAACAATACTGTGCGTCTAAAACAATTGTGTTTGTTCTTAACGAGCTCGTAAGTAGCGTCTCCACAACGCAGCGTTTTCTTTATCGCAGTACCCTCTTCGCTAAGCCCAAAGAGTACTTGTGCCCACTATAATAAATATTTTTATTTCTACAAATTCACTAATTGTTCTAGTAGTGATCCTAATTCGCCTAACAAAAAAATGGCCGACAGTTTGAATTATTCATCAAACTGATGGTACTGATTCTGTTGTTTTACCCACTAAAATTATCATGAGAAATTGACTGAATAATTTTAGTATTGTCAAATAAGTTCACTTGTTTTCAAAGTGAAATTAGTAGTCATTAGTAATTAGCATTGTTAACTCTATTTTATACTGTCTGTTCGTATGGTATAGTATTTTACAGCTGGTTTAAAACTGCTTTTTAATTATGTTAGTAAGAAGTTTGCAGAATCAGTATTTTCGTGAGAATTAAGTATCAAGACATAATCTTAATATACCTCATATGATTCAATATTTTAGAATAATATTGTTCGAAGAGGTTACAATGTTGCTAGCTAAGTTCTAGCACCACGACCTTACCTAGTTTTCTACATGCACTATATAATCAGGAACTGGTAACAGCATAATGTGTTGTAGCCCGATTTAAAAAAGTAATAGATTAAGTACTTTTTGTGTAGGATTCAAATGTCATCTCAGACTGCCAGACACTGCACTGGCATGATTTGTGTTTAAACATTTTTACCCTTTTCGAGAAAAAGTACAAATACCTCTTGCCGCCGTTACAGTAGGACTATTTCTTGAATGCGAGCGGCGAAAAATCGTATGCGAAACTCTTCATGCGATTCTCTCCTATGGTATTTACACTATGGCCAAAACTGTCACTTATGCGATAATCGTAACCGTATCACTTATAATCGGATTCGAGTTTCGAAGGCGAGACGCCCCATGTACCGGGTGCCTTATTCTAGCTGAACTGCTAGTCCAATCTTTCAAGATTTCCTACTAAAAAGTTTTGCCACCCATCGCCAGCATGATGTTCTCGAAGGCTATCCAGTTGATCAGCGCCCATGGTCCTAATCGCATCCACAGCGGTAGAAAGCCTTTGTACACTGATAAAATGCCTTCGTTCTTCACGGACTGCTGTAGACAATCGATCATGCCTTTGTATGACAAGCCCCTGGAATCGGAGAAAACTGGTAAGTATTTATTCAATTAATTTGGAGTCAATTGGTTTTACATGCAGGTAAGTATTAAATGGATAAAAACTCGATTATCCCGAATGTTCTCAACACTTGGCAGCGTTTAGGGCCTTTTTACCACCTCTGGATAGTCGCTAACCGTCGGATAAAATTAAAAAATGGAACAAAATTTGTATGAAATTATCTGCCAAGTAATTTAACAGGAATTTATCAGGAGGTGGTGAAACAGGACCTTAGACTAGTCCTAGTCTGTCACTGTCAGACGATTTTAAAGTGACCGAAGTGGGAAAGAGACAAAACATAAATTAACTCCTCCTAGCCTAAACCTTGTTTAATAATAAGGCGGAATGTGTTCAATCTGAGGCATTAAATTAAAAGAGCCCCGAGCGCTATAAAAGTATTGAAACTGTGTATGTTTATGTACATAAACTATTTTAATCAAACCTTCAATGATTTAGTATTTATTTATTACTAAAAGACTACTGTCCCACTTCAGGCCAAACACCGACAAATGTTTGTTACAAAAAGGTGAGCGATGCTTAAAATTAGAATAAATTAAATTTCATTCAAAGCATTATTCATTCATTTAATTCAATTTCGGTTGGCGCGTCGGAACTGAAAGCATTCGAGCGTGCACCGCGTCCTGCGCGACTCGCGAGTGCGACTTTGACCTCGTTCCTGTGACCTCGACCGCGCACCTACGCTTGTAACGAACCTATTCACATGCTGTAAATAACCAGTCATAACAACGAATTTAGACATCCAGTACTTATGGCAAGTTATCGACATTTTGTGAGGTTAATGAACGGTACATAATAATATTGTGACTGAATTAGGTGCACAGTGTGTCAGCTCAGCTGTTTTCTAGAGTAGAGAATTACAAATCAAACAATCCTAAAAAAACTGTTTGTTATGTACCGATTTCAACAATTATTTAACTTTTTGTCGATAGTTCAATTTTAAACATGATGTCATGTTTGTAAGTAGGTTGTATATTTTTTACATTAAGTTAATTGCTTTTTAATTAACTGCAAAACTTCCACATATAATATACCTACATAAAGTTTACATTGAGAGTATAAACCACAAACAAATACTAAATTTAAACGTAATGTTTTTGAGACGAAATAGGATTCGACACCTCCCCTAGGCTATGAAGTATTGATTGCTTCTACGGAGCCCTCCTCCCCTTATTTTACCGAGGGTAAAGCCTCATTTACTGTGAGTGACGTTCCCTAAAATAATTTTAATGAGTTATCAAAATTTGTTTGTTGTAACATTCAGGATATTATTATAGTCAGGAATACTGTGTACTAAAATTAAAGACTAAAACCACTAGTTTGTAAAAACCGCACACATTTTATATCATTCAATTATAATATTCATTATTATATTATTTAATTGAATATTCATGATTAGATGTTCATTAATTTACCTTTTTTTATTATGTTTTTTACACGCGACTCGTTGTTTATGTCAGGGACTTGCCTTAAGTACGTCGTTTTGACTTTTTTTACATATTTTATCGCTGAGTGGCAGTAATTTAAATATGATAGGTACCACATTTTTATTCTTATGTAGTCTCTACCGAAATATGGTTCCTATATTTCGGTAGAGACTACAAAATAAAAATAAATTAATCCTGACTAATATTATAAATGCGAAAGTAACTGTCTGTCTGTCTGTCTATCGCGCTTTCACGCCAAAACTACTGAACTGATTTTAATGAAAATTGGTACAGAGATAGTCTAGAGCTACTTTTTAATGCGAAAAAGGGGCTGTAATGGGTTGCGAAGCCGCTAGCAGAAAGCTAGTAAAAAATAAATTTTATTTACGATTACCTTCCATCTGGTCCAACGGGCTGGTTCATGAGGCGTGTCTTTAGCACGTCGGCGGGGGTGCCGAGCACGGCAGCCACGAAGCCGGCCGCGAACGCCGCCGTCGCGTGCACCAGCGCAGTGTCCGCCATGCCGAACTCCCGCATTAGGAACTGTTTGGTGTAGTCGTACGCCGCCAGGTCCCCCATGTTGACCAGCGCCGCGCGTTGCACGTTGGGCACGGCGCCTGTAATTTCGCATAAATATTTATTAAGACAGCAATCAAAGATGAAGAAGGTGAACGGAAATGATTTTCTATGCAATTGGCCCATCAACAGAACTGGAAAGCAAAAATGCAGTCAAATGACGTCCTGAATGCAATTTTTAAAAATCGGATTTACTAATACTTTTAAATATAGTAGTAATCTTAATTCTTTTGATTTTTCTAGCGATAAACAGAAGAGAAACCAAAGTCGATTAATACATTATGTGCAAATTTATTACGGACGAATACCGTAGATAATTACTCAGTAATGATTATTTAAGTTATATTAATTAAGCATTTATTCACATAGATAACTAAATGGTGGTAAATTAATCTAATGCTTACGTAATATTTATATGTATAATACTAATTATAGCCATGAGAGCCTCTTATCTTCGTGTAAGGCTAAACAGTCAAATATATCTACAGTTACTACCACGCAATTCGCTCATATCACACGATATCCTTTCTATTGTTTATCAACAAACACGCGTGCGAAACTCAACTGAATAAGGATGAGCGGAAACGTCAATAATGGCCTTGCAAACATTACATTATTATTGTGATCGACATTTTTTTATGTAGCCTCTTTTGTGTCCCACAGCTGGGCCTAATTAATAAATCATAATTGTGAACGACATAATTACTTAATTATAATTGCGTAGTAGTAAAGTATGTACCATTTGCAAGTGTGGTTGCACACTCAAATCCAGTTACTGGACTCAAGGTTGATATTATGAAAATGTATTTCCTAAAACTAATTGATTTAATAATCTCATCTACAGCAATACCTGTCGAATCCGTTATTTTTAATACACATAGAGAGTGCAGAATTGTAGCATTGAAGGCAAGACTTACTTTGGAGTTGCTGATTTGAAACATTTAGGTCGTTCACAATATTTGGTATCTATGATTAGTTGATGTTTCTAGTCCACCCCGCCGGTCTCAAGTGTAGTCCAGAAATATGTGATCCCAACATAAATTGAGATCACTTTCAAGATACGACTAAAGTTTTTACCTACTTATCAGTATTTTTCAAGAACTAGGCAATAGGCATAGTAGGAGATTTTGGAAGTCTGGAATATTCCTCTGTCTGGTAGGTAAGATTCTTCTTGGACAGTCAGTTTCAGTACCTACGATCATTGCTGATTGCCTAAACTCTCCACTATGGTATGGGCGATTCCTGTGAGTGAGAAAGATGTCTGAGAAATAATTAGTGTTACCTCTCCAGAAGCCTTTGATCCCGCTTTCGGCATACAACATCTTGTAACAATCCCTGCAGTTTTGGAACCTTGCAGGTTTCCCCTGTAGGACCCTGCGCCCTTCAGCCTGCATCTGCACCTTCACCAGGTCGGTGGGTGACGCGATCAGCTGTGCCAAGGAACCCGCCGCCAGCCCACCTGCCGAACTTCGTGACAATTATGTTACGTTGTGGCTTAGCCTGTTTGGTATACTCATGGTGGTATCAGGTTCGTTCATTTCGTAGACTTAATTAAGAGTTGATTTGGGAAGGGCCTGTTTCACCACCTCTGGATAGCCGTTAACTGCTAGATAAATAAAAAAATGGAACTTTTGTCAAGTAATTTAACGTCATAATTGTAACCAAATATTTATCTTTGATTGTAACACTGTGACGGATCCGTCAAACAAATGGAGGGCCACTGTTTTATGATTATGACGTAAAGTGGAATTCAATCTAGTTAGCCTTTAGCCTTAAACCTTTAAGAGCTATCAGGGGCTTGTATTATCACAATATCGTGTCACGTGATCGTTAGAGATAGCACGCATGACCCCATAAAATATCCATAAAATTTTACAAAGAAATATTTGCACTGATGAAGTATGACATATTATGTACCTATATATGTACTACGTACCTAATTAACTTACATAGATCTCACTTATTTCTAAAGGTCTATCTGATTAATATGATAAGGTAAACAAAATAAGATTACATTGTTCGTCGTTTCATCTCTAAACACACTTAGGGACTGCATGTGTACACGAATTTTTATTCCTACAATTTACTAAAAAAACCGGTACAAAAAACAAATTTCTCACCCAAGGAAGCGATACCAAGTGAGACTTTCCCATTTTCATCCTTGAAGACGTTTCTGAACTTTTCGTAGAAAATCAGCCGGCAGCCCGAGTAGATGGCGTGGCGCTGGAACATGGGCATCAGGCCGGTCCATAGCTTGGCGACACCTTCCTGCTTCGCTATACCCACCGCTGTTTTGATCATGCCGTGGTTCTCCAACTGGAAACGAAGAAAATGTTCAATCTCTGTAGATGTAAGACTGGGGATAGGAGGCCCTGTTTTTACTGTTCCGTGGGAAGGCCAACCAGTTGATTGAGTTCAGGTAGTGGATAATTTTCTTGTCTCTATGTTAAGTTTTGATGCTTTATGCATTGACATTTAGCAACCACATCGATACTGCATCGCGTTTTGACTTCTTACTGCGTACGATAGCGAAATCGTGTTTCAATTGCTGCATGAATCTATGAAGGTTGAAGGTATGTTATAGTTAAATTTTAGCTGTTATATTTATGTAGGTAAGTAGCTAGCCAAGCTCCAGGATTTTAGTAATTATTTGCCGAAACTAGCGGCCAAACGGGCTGGGTTTACATTTCAAACGGTATTTTATAACGGCCTCTTTTGGTCTAAACTTTAGCAACGTTTCAGTTTTCAAGGAAAGTTTATATAGATAATATGGGAAAGGTTAATTCGGTGGTTAGGCAATTATAAACTTATCCTAAAATACGGGCCTAAGTATGACGTTTTCCTTCTTACGGTTCATAGTAAATTCAAAAGTATCATGGTATTTTGGAAGCAGATTCAGTAAAAAATATTTTAACTGAACCGCTGTTTCATTAAAATCTCTGAGTTTTAATACAGCGTAAGTATTATATGAACCTAAAGGTCCCTTTCACTGGCATCTGCAGTGAAACCCGAGGGAGTTCGGTTTCAAGATACTATTACATATTAACGGGAGCTTCATATTACTTCGCTTCTGTTTAGTTTTTATAACGGCGGGCACGAACTACTGGATTTCGAGATATTTACCAGCAGGAACCGATAGCTGACACAATAGAATAAATATAAACTTATAATTATGCTTTTGGGTGGGTCACCATTCTTTTATGGAGATTGTGGTATAATAATAATCTGCGCCAGTTCTATTCTTGACTTCACGAATGTCACGATCAGTATTGCCGTTCACTAACATCTTCAATACAATCAAGATTTAGGTATTTATTAAATTTTTCATAACCATCACCTAATATATTTTATTAAATACCTACTTATAAATTATTCGGTACCGTCTAATAATATGAGTACTAGCCTACCGAGGGTAGTTATTCAACAATAATATTAGGACGGTACATACACATAAAGTCCAAGATCATCCCACCATCCACCATCTCCAAGAATCTTTAATCTTAGTTACTGCGAAGTAGTAAGTATTTATATAAATAAAAATTCGTTCTAAATAAGTTAGCTATTGTTTACGATCTATTTACCTTGTATCCATGTTTAGCGGCGGCCACTTCAGATTGTATTTGAAGCCTTGTCTTTGTCAAGTCGAACGGGTACGTCGCTGCAATAAAAATGTCTTGTTTAGTCTGTGGTATTAACTAAGTGTGGGTATTTTAAGCTAATTGTTTTTAGAAATAGGGCCGATTAACGTATAGGACGCTGGATGGAATATAACATATTAATGCATGTATGCTTGATGGCAGAACTATGACAGTGTGCGAGAGATTAGCACAAAATGTATTCGCATTTTCCGGCCTGCGTCACAGACAGTTTTCTGATAGTGTTCCGCCAAGAACATCCATTACTCTAAACCGTAGAAGTACTAAAAAAAACTTTGACTCACTAAAATATTTAAAGTATTTTGTTTAATTTTTTACACTTTAACCTTTTTTTAAAATAACTATGAACCTATAATTTATCTGTGGGGTAGACTAAAAACAACTATATTCGTTAACCTACCTACCTACACTAAACAGCATTTCAAGCAATCACTGGCAATATCATCATAATGGTACCTAAATTTTTTACATAAATTGAAGACAAATAGCAAAATTAGGCAAATATATTGCATTAAACTTTATTTAAATATATAGAAATTATTACCCAGTATTATTATATTCAGTCACGTAGTCTTCAAGAGGTTTTCGAAATAATATACTGCCTTATTACGACTATCAGTTGAGTACTAGCACCACTCGAAGGTACTTTATAAATCAACTCCGGCTACTTTATCGTAAAAGCTTTAGTTTCTACACTATTGAACGATGGCTTTACGATTTTCATAGTACAAGTAGAGTATCTGTGGTAGGTATAAGTACCCCAGTAGATACTTACGCAAAGTGCTCAACGCAAGGTACCTACTCTATTCTGCTAAAATGTTTATGATTAGAGGGCTATCACAAATTATTTTGATATAAGTGACTGACTAAAATCCAAGGCATGATGGACATTCAGAATAGCCGATAGATAGCGCTAGTAGTATTCATAAACGCTGAAATATAATACTTAGATACAAAATTGTTTTTTCTGCCTTTTGGGTATATTTTATATTATACTATATTCATCAACTAACTAAACTAAATTCTCCTCTTTCATTTGCCATGTAACTCGACACGATATCAAAAGAAAATTTGAGGGCCTCCCACTTTTATGTATATAACATCTTTCAAAATGATTTTGTTCATATAAAATAGAGCCTATGTCACTCTGGCCATAATAAAGAATAGAGTGACACCTCATTAATCAAAATAAGATCAGTAGTTTAAACGCTATAGTGAAACATACGTGAAAAAACATACCTAGACCTCTAAAAACATAACTCTTCCTTTTATTTTGCTGTAATCGGGTAAAAGAATATATTAAAATTAAATTTGTACCTGCTTCCGCGGCCCATGACCCGAGAACAGCGACAAGGTACCTCGCGGCGACGGAGTCCGTCAGCGAGTGGGCAGGGTGGTCGGCGTTGCGTAGTACCGGCATGGCTGATGATCCTCACCGAGCGATGTCACCGGCTCTGCCCATAATACCTGAACGATATCAGGAAATTGTTAGTTGTGTGTAGAAAATATTAACAATTTGGTTTTATAGTTACTTTTACACTGAGCACTGCTACTCGTTACTGGTTACCGAGAATCCATCGCTGCCTCTAGTACAATCTCTTGTGACTAATTTAATGTTAATTATTATTTTGTGTGATTTTTAAATAATTATTTACTTTTATCTTTTTGTATTTTTTTAAAGCATTTTCCATGCTAAGATTACAAGTTAATTTTAATGAAGGAATCCTGCCCGCCAGTCGATTTTTTCCTTCATTAAAAATAACTTATTTACTTTAATTTTTTTTATTTATTTAATATTATTGTTTTATTTATAAATGTTAATTGATAATTTCCTTGTAACTTGTTGACTTTGATATTTCTATGCTATTTGTTATTATTCTATATTTTTTCTAATTCAGTATGTTTCTCTTTTGACTTTGTTTGTACATACCATTAACTTGTTTATGTGGTTCTTAACTGTTAAGGCAAGTTGGTTATAATCAATAAATAAAAATAAAATAAATAAATTTTCTGGATAGTCAGATCATAAAATGTGTGTCAAAATAATAGGTTGGTTTAGCGAGCAAAAGTTGTAACCACAAGTTAGGGCCTGTTTCACAACTTACTGATAAGTTCCCCTTAAATTAGCTGCCAGAGAATTACATACAAATTTTGTTCCATTTTTTAATTTATCCGGCAATCAGCAGCTATCTTAGAGGTGGTGAAACCCTTAGGTAGGTAACATACCTACAGTAATTATGGCTACAGATAAATCGTGGCGTCACGTTGTCTTGTTTAGTTATTATAATAATTTATCTTAGTCTATTACAGGGAATTATTCCCCATACAAGTTCAACGTACCATACTAAGCTGGTATACTTAGTTAATGATACCGAACTAATGACCTGACTCGGATTTTTGCAGTAGTATCCACTACCCAAGTGGTAGGGTAAAACGCGACAGAGATAACATATGCCAGCCATATGCGATATAGCTCCGAACTGTGTTCCTATATTTACTATCATAGGACCGTCGTGCGGTTTGAATAAATGATTTATGGCATTATAATAATCACAATTTTTTTTTAAATTTGGTCGTTATTACAATACAATAGAGTACAAAATTTATGCACATAAATTTATGGGCGCAATCGATCATCAACTCACTCGAAGGCTGAACTTATGGTTAACTTTAATGAAAGTGTCAGCGACTTTGGAGAACGCTTCCATTTTTCATTGAACAAAAACGTGTCAATGAACTTTTAAGGCATATATGTATTATGTATGTAAACCTCTATGGATAAAATGTTGTTAGAAACTTGAGCGAATAATAAATTACAGACTGAAAGCGTTAACTGCACTCTGAATAACACTGCTCCATCTTGGAAACATAGGGCTTAGCATGACCTATTCATCATTCTCATAGCCTAGTGAAGCAATTATTTTATTGATACTTATCTAGCTAGATATACATTTAACAAAAACAGCCATTTCGAAATCTCACTTTACTAATGAAAACATTTTAGTACGGTTAAGGTCTGTTTCACCTTTGGATAAATTAAAAAATGGAACAAAGGTGGTACAAAATTATCTGCCAGCAAGGAGGTGGTGAAACGAGCCTTTAATATAAAAAAGGAAAAAAAAACATCGTATTATTCTTAGGGCCTGTTTCACAACCTCCTGATAAGTTCCCGTTAAATAACTTGGCAGATAGTTTCATATACATTTTGTTAAATTTGTTAATTTATCCAGCGGTTACCGGCTATCCAGAGGTGGCGAAACTGCCCCTTAAACTTTTAAAGTAAAAAGATTTATAAAAGTCTACATCAAACAAAGTACCTAGCTTAGAATTATTCATTAGACTCCGTCTCAAGTCCGCCAACTTTACGGCCAATCGGATACCTTAGCAGCTGTTATCTATCAATAATATATTACTACCTAACTGATAGGCAGAGATCAAGTGAAAGGCCATGGAATCGGCCAAAGAACTTGATTCACATACCGGGCTGTAGAGAACATAGATTCTCAACTTTATTTTGCCCACTGAGAATATATTTTTTCCAGAGCCCCCAATTTTTTTTGTCACCATCTGTCGCGAATCTGAAACAGCTATAGTCGCGATTATATTTAAACGTGTAATATCTCAACGCCCCTCAATTTTTTTTGGGGTCTTCTACACTGCCCCCTTGACAGTCTCAAACGTTGAGAACCTGTGGTATAGACCAAATTAAGATCGGATGCGTAGATTACCATTATACATTACAAAGAACAAGGCGTCTTTTTCATCTGTTTCCTAAAACTAATAATACGGCTTCCCTACATTGTAACGTAGTAAGAAGTAATTTATGAAAACAGCTGCTTGTTATTAGCATTCTTGAATACTTCGTGTATAGTAGGTACTACTGGATAGGTATTTTTTTATTTTATTAAATAGGAAACGTGTATTATCAAGGCAATGACCTATAATAAGAAAAAATACAATAGGTTTTTTATATGTTATCCATCCATACTAAAATTAGATATAGATGCGAAAGTTTCTGTCTGCCTTTTACCTTTTCACGGCTAAAATGCTGAATAGATTTCGATTTAGTTCGGCAGATGTTGTAGATCATGTAGACATACAACAGGAGGGGGCAAGTGCAGTCCATGAGTAGTCATGACGTCATAACCTTATGTCTTGTGCCCTTAGGAGTAAAATGTGGACTACGAAATATTGAGTCGTCGCATATCTCGTGCTACATAATGAGTTAATCCGATCACAAATTATAGTGGTACGCTCGTTACCCCCTTCAAGCTACCTTTATAAAGCCACCTGCTATTTGATTAAACTTTATGTATAACTAGCTGTGCCCCACGGTGATAGTCACGTTCATGTATTTTTTTTAAATAAATAATATTTTCAAAATAAATGTAGCCTAAGTTACACCTTATTTCCTTATTAGCTTTCTGCGAGTGAAAGTTCCGCCAAAATAGGTCCAGCTGTTTCAGAGATTAGTCGTAACAAACAGACAGACACAGTTTTTTTTTTGTTTTGTTTTAAGTACATAATTATTTTCATGTGCATTTAGTAAAACGCTGACACTACGTATATACTTGTGTATAGATGTTGTACTTACTATGATCTTATCTTGTTTTGTGAACCTATTACGATGCATAAAATTAATATAAACAAAGCCGATAACGTATGAGTAATTTTATCGATGGAGCTACTGATCACAGCCAAGGAGTATGTAGTCATTTTTAATACGAATATAGTACAGTTTAATTTGATATACCTAAGTACTTAACCTTAGACATTTATATTAATATTATTTTTTTGTTTTTGTTAACTCTTTGGTGGCACTGACGACGCTGCCTGTAGAATAAGCCATATTGTGCAAATCAAATTTAATTTTAAAGAAATTCCTACCATCGACACGAGTAAAAAAAGAAGAATCAATAAGACTGCTTTTGTGCGTGGGACTGCTGAAAACTAGGGAGTTTTAGGGACAACGAACACTAGACTCGAACTGCGGGGAAAATGGGGCTTTCTTAGGGACAGTAGCGAATAGTACAGTCACGAACAAAAACATATATACACTAACAAAAGTGCTAAAGCCATTGTTTCATTAATGAACCATTGCAACTTTGAGATAACACCAATGTACACCACTATAGTATTGGTTCGTAAATACTGTGTTCGTAATATCACAAAAGTTCTATTAGTAGAGAAAATCGCTTTTACACTTTTGTTAGTGTATACATGTTTTTGCTCGTGACTGTACGTAATCGTTCTATACGTAACACCATATTCTGTGTTGAAGAAATCAGGATTTTAATTTTTGTGATCTTATACCTATACACCATCTATTGGTTTAAGGAGGTTTGTTTATAGTTCAAAGGTCTTCAATGGTGATCTATTCATGTAGTCATGATATGTCGTCGTGTTGTCAATGTTAAACATAAAAGAACTTAAAGACAGAAAGTATCGAACGTCAAATACTTCTCAACTAATTTTGTTGGCAACGAATCTCGCCGCTTTTATCGTTTACTTGGCAATCGATAACTTACTATTAGTTACGTAAAGGTCGTATACGAGAAACGTAATATCGTAACAGAAATAGTATACGTACCGTTTTCATACTCAGTTTGATTGAAAGCACGTTGCTTAATATCGGAGGATTATTGTAGGTTAGATTATTATAGGTAACCTACATACCTACTGAATGTAAGAAAACTACGGAAGATCAATTTTTTGTCGAACTCGATATCGATCGATAGTCGAGATAGGTATACCTACTTACGCCTTTTTAAATGCAGTTTTTTTTTAGTTTACTTCACACTACGATTTTCTTCTGTATCTAAACGTTCAAAATTCTATGTCCGTGACTATAAGGCAGGAAAAGGCAAGTGCGTTTTTTAGTCGGTACGAGTCCAACATAATTATGTGCCTGCCGACTTACTACTCCCAAAATACATGAGAAAATTGGAAGAGAAAAGGATTTTCTCTTTTCCAAACACAATTTTGCAATGCGAAAGTGGTTTCATTTTGTCTAATTATCCTTTTTTTTTTTACTAGCCCACTTTGTCCCACTGCTGGGCAAAGGCCTCCCTTCCCTCTTTCCATGCATTTCCATTTAATTATCCATTTAGTTTAAATTAAAGATATGGTGTTATAAGTGAACGTAACTTTTGTAATTTTAATGGTGTAACTCGGAATGATAGATTGAAAAATAGTGTAACAAGGTTTAAAACAAAAACAACAGAAAAAACAGAAAATGTTGAGATGGTTGGAACATATTAGGAGAATGGATAAAGGCTACTAAAATAGAAATTTTGATATTAGGTGAATGTTAGCGGCAACGCCAACACCATGTAGGGACTCCCTAGAAACACATACACCGACCTTATTGGTGAGGTCTTTCAAAAGGCGCGTAGTACAGTCAGCATCAGATACATACCTACAGCATTCAAAATAATTGGAACATATAAGAAAATTAAAGAAGGACTATTTTAGAATGAACACACTACACGGCAACTATCATTCTAAAATAAACATTATCACATTGAGATAAAGTTTTATAATTTATTAATTATTTTGAACACTTTGTATGTCCCGATATATCTGATACTGACTGTACCTACTCGCAACCATCTCTCAAAAACTAGAATCATAGTACTTGTACTATGTTCTAGTACTACCCCTATGAGAAAAACGCGTGTGTATGAACGTATTTGAACGGCCTTGCTGAATTGTTGTACCAAGTAAATTATATTGTCTTATAAAGCGCACCGCGGTATGAACCTTGTACTATGGTTACAATTGTTTACCTTTTATTGCTAATACGGTCATATTTATTGTATGTGGTACGTAATGTACTATTATTTATGTTTATTATACCTAACCTTGTTATTGATAAATGGTCTAGTACGCAATAGTAATATAAAGACACGAGGCAAATCCTGTTTCAAATGCTGGTGAAATATCATCATCCAGGCCGCATTATCCTTTGTTGGGTAAAGGCGTCTTCCAAAAAATACTATACAAGGTGGAAGGGACATCGACGCAAAAACGTCGTGACAAGGTTTCACTCAAGGTCAAAAATGACCTAGGTCATTTATGTAGAAAATGATCGGTTATTACAGAAATTGTCATTTTTGAGCGCGCAGTGTATTGCTAAAAACGCGATCATAATGCTCCGCGGTGAATGAAATAAATGAAATAATGTTTTTTTATTATAAATCTAATTTGGGTAGATAGGAATAATGTCTTTAAACGTTCATGTAAAAAAAGCTGCAGAAAAAAATAAAAAAATGATGAAAAACGTTACGGAAAATTTCAACGCCGGGGGCTCCAGAATCATGTACGGTACTCATGGTTTTCGGTACTCATGGTATTCGGTACTCATGGTATTCGGTACTCATGGTATGTGCGTCGATGTATGTCCCTTCCACCTTGTATACCTCGGTCCAGTATCCAATCGCATTCAGGATGGACTGAATTTTTATGCCTAAGTAGTTTTACCCTAGTGATCGGACGCGTGACTGCTACGCTCGAGGTCTTGGGTTCTATTACCAGGTAGAGCAGTGTTATTGGGTTTTTGGCAGCTCGGAATTCGGATTTCGGCCTTGCCAGAATTGCCAAATAGACTTGCGCTTCATTACTTAGCACCTAAAATACCGTAGGTATTGTGGGTGTTCATTGGTGCTTTACTATTCAGGAAATACAGGCATGATGGTATTGATGTTATGATTAAACCAACATTGCAAACAATGGGTAGGCATAAAACTAAGTAATATCCCCAGGTCAGGACGCCAAAACTGACACTTATTGCAAACATAAATTTATAAGAAATAGTTGAAGCCGGTATTGTCTAGTGCCATCTAACTTTATTCACATCAAAATGACGAGGACAGGAGACATTATTTATACTGTGTCATTTGCAAATGTAGGTTTACTGACCGTTACGGAATAAGGTCAGTAGTCGGTCATATAAAACGAGTTACCATAATTCAATAGTCACAGAATAGATAATAGTAATAGACTAATAGTACCTAGTGACGTACGCGCTTGCGTGCGCGCAGCTAGATGAGAATTCTGGATAGGCTTCAAGTCTAGCTTGATTAATTGTTGAACTGAACTTGGAACAAAAATGAATTTACAACTATGAATATTTTAGGTTAAGGTTATAATGCATAAATACAGCGTTATTTCTTTTTTTAGATAATTTATATTGCAACTGAGAGGCGAAGACAAACTAACGCAAAGGCCACAGTTGAATGACCCCGGAGGCGCAGTAGCGTAACGCCATCCGGGTCATAGATACTATTTCCGCTTACCCCATTTTTTTAAGATTGAACCAAAAAATAGTACATAAAGACGATAACAATACAATTCTTTTCATCGTGAATAATATTGGATGCCCACAAAAGTCTTTGGAATATAACCCGAAAACAGACCTTAAGGGGAATTGATTTTTGTTCAGAAAATACGAGATAATTTTTGCCCTAGCCAAGTTGGAAGACACGAATATAAAGCTGTGTAAGATATCTGTGTAAGAACTCACTGACAGTTCTGGAAATAAGCCAAGTACATAACATAATATCTCTGTACTGTTAAACCCCGAAATTGTTGTTGGAGAAAACTGAATTAGCGTTTAGAAACCTTGGAAATAGCTTTATTTAGTATGTCCTAAAATGGGAGCAGCTCTGGTCATGAGGGAAGTATTAAAACCTATTTGTTTTACGGAAAATATGGTAAAAGTAGATCATATTGTCAGGTTTTAACCTTAAGCTATATTGCTACAAAAGTATAACTTTTATACAGAAGGCCAAAATTAATCTACAAGGAATTTCATGTTGTTACCTTGTGCCTGTAGTAAGTATCTATTGAATAATGAACAAAAATTATATCATTAGAAAGCTATTGCAATGTGCCACAGTTAAAATTGCTGCTAAATCGCTTATTTGAAATCGCTGCGGCGAAAAAGTAACGGCGATTCAAATTTTCGAAGTGAGGACAACTAGCAAATATGTATGGAAGTTGGTTCGCTTGACTAATAAGAACCACACATAGGTACGTCATTACTCATGACCCTATATATATAAGTACCTAGGATAAATCTGCCGTCTTAAAAAAAATTCTGCAGCTCGCTCTACCAGGGGATTTCTAAACCGTAGAGAGTATCTAGAGTAGGTTATATTAGACTATTTTTTCTAAATAGGTCTATACACCTTAGGCAACTCAGTACAAATTTTGGTAAAGTACCTATACCTACAAAATATTCTATGTAAATACACTTAGTAATTAGCGTACCACGAAAACCTTTTTAAAGAGGTATAGTTTTTTTTTTCTTTGTATGAATATCATGACACTCCTAATATGAATAATCAACACTCCACGACATCTAAGCCTTAATGAGTGACACAATATTTTTATTGTCTATTGTGTACACCGAACAATTCTATTATTAGGACATTTAAAAAACAGTAAAAAATTATTTTATTACAAAATTCAGCCACAAAACGCTTGGTTTACGTGTGGTCAATTAGCATTATTCATAAAATAAACAATTAAGAAATAAACATCGGACAAGCAAACTTTGGTATAGGTACGCTGGTGGCCCCTATGTGACCTTAGCCTAACAGTAGGACAAAGAAGGTTAAAATAAAAAGTAAAGAAACTTCTTAATTATAATATTTTAAGTCAGAAATTAAAAAGGTCCTACCTCAGCGTTCGCTATAGTCGACAACACCAGCACAGGTGGAGATCGGGGTTCGACTGATAACAGTGGCCACATGTCACGCATATATCATAATAACAATCAATAACTACACGTTTCTACACATGTATGACAATATTGCACATTGGACTTTATAATAATTAACGTTAGAATGATCTTAATTGGACTTCCGCTGGCTGGTTCAATTTTGTCCTGTTTTTATTACAGTTTATTTATTCCTGGTGTTTACGTCATTTTACTTTTGTCTCTTTTTATTTGCGATGTGATTAGTGTAAATTTACCTATGTTTAAGTAAGTATTATTTAAATCAACTTAGCAAATCGAAATTTGATTTCATCCTTGGCCGATTTTAGTACGAAATATCGTTTAAAATAAGAACCATATTATTATATTGCTCTTTTGTGTTGTTTACGATTAAAGATAAAATGTAGCTAAATTTTTTTTAAAGAATAACACAAGCAAAGTCACAAACTCAAAGTTAGTGAACAAGAATGAAAATTCTATTAAGTTGTCTGGTACTTAAATCTAAAAAATAATTAGTAGTATAAGAAACCGTGAATAAATTCCTTTGAAAACTTGATTAGCTCGTAAACGGTTTTTCGTGGTCTAGCCACTTGTAATTAAAATAGAAAATTAGTTTGAACCGGGACTTATATTAGTAGACCGTATACAAAAGATTGTCCACGGACAATGGACACTTCGGAATTGTGAATATCTGTAGGTACCGTGTATCTACTTTTCAAAACTATTTAAATTAAACTAATTCTTCAATATTCTTCATACACACTTCATTTTGCAGACTGACCGTCGTATGGAGTTTCCTCCTTGGAGAGGAAAATCGCATAATTATGATGTTATTTAGCTCAAGTTACTTGAAAATTAAAATGTTATAATGGCCGCTTTTGTTGAATATGGTTCGCAAAAAATTTGCTACGGATCTTCTACGGCTTCTAAATAAGTAATTGTTTTGATTGAGAAAGAGAGACAGAGAGAAGGGAAGAAAAATTTTCATTTTTTCTTAAAAAACAAGTGTAAAAAGATGCATAAACAAATAATATAATTATAAAGCTATGAAGTAACGCATAAATTTTAAAATACTTACAATAGCCTGTCGGATTGCTTATTGTTCTGCGTTTAACACAACACACAAATGAGTAATATATTTTTTAAGTTACTCAACACAGTAAAGGAGGTGATATAGCGAGGACGTTCATAACCAAAATGAAGCGATGCCGCGGTTTGTTTCTCTTTTTTTTAAATTATTGAAAATTGACGGAGCACGAGTAATAAATTTACATTTGAGTTGAAAAATAAATTGAGGTGTTATCATAGTATTACTTCAGAATTAAAAAAACAAGAAGCTACTAATACTGCTGTTCATTTTATGGATAGGTACACTAGAAACACAAAACAGTCACACACTGTCCTTAAAACCATAGGTAGGTTTTACCAACACTAGGTAGTGAGAGTCTAAGAACGATTCTGTTCTCACCATATAAAGTAAACGATAATACACGCATAATCGTAGTGTGTAATACACACTGCGTTTAAACAGTGATGATAATAATGTGTTACTAGGTTTATCAATGTTATCGGGGTGTGCGGACCTCCACGGCGGCATAAGTATCTGCAACATTAATTCAATTGTATGTTATCTTGATTTTTACTGCAATTACTTAAGTTTTAATCAAAAAGTCTAAAGTCTACTGACGGGTTACTAACGAACGATTTACAAGTACCTAACATTGAATATTTTAAATATGATATATTATTTCCACACTAACTTATTCCAACACAAGAAGCTATAATAGGATTCAATTTAGATCTGGAATACTTTACATCTCTATAAGATCGGTTATAATAATGGTAGACGGATTTAGTTAAGATGCGATTAATTATGCTAAGTGTCAGCAGAACACATTATAATTAGCTTAGCTGCCACAATGGCGTTGTGGTGACAAGCACGGGTGTTGAACATATGTCGGAGTTTAGATTCCTAGATGTACCTATTTGGTCGGTTTGGCCCTTTCTATGAATAACTTAGTAGCAGCTTAGGAGTTTAGATTTTTGGCTCGCCACCTCTTACATGGGACTTAAAATAATGACGATTCTCTACATTGTTTGACCTCTGCCTAACTCTTAGCGGAATATCGGTGTGAACAGCTAATTAAACCAAATTAATAATAGGCGTAAAGGTTTATCTGAAACCATTATGTACATTGTACATTATCGACAAAGCATAGCGCATGTCAACAATAAATCAGAACTTTATGAATTTATTTAACACTTATCAATCAACCAACCCGTGTATTAAGATTATGGTGTATTTTAATGGACGAATCGAAGGAAGTATGCAAGAATCGTCGAAGAAGTGTCAAGAAGTGACATTATTTATCAATTAGCTACGTACTATGTGGATATGTATGTATATATTTTAGAAAATTTTATAGATCGAATGCGCTATCGGAGCCATTTAGTAATTAAAGTTGTATGATTACGTACTTACGTAGCAAATTGTAGATAAATAAGATAATTTTTGATCGCGTGTGTTCTAGATGAATTTGTTCATGCGAATTTTATAGCGCTTGTAAGTACGTTTCAATATAATGCATGCAGCGTATTAAATAAAGATCAATGGTCATCCATCAATATTTTAAGCACCCTGTGATTAGGCAGTAACTAATGTCGGTAATATTTCAACCGAATAGACGTGAATCCTTTCAGCTATGTCGGCAAATTTAGTTCTTCTGCGAATCTCGTCCGCATTTCTGATTCGCGTAGAGAAACACCAAGAACAGCTCTATTATTTAGAACTAATAGCCGCTGTGGCGAAGAGGTTCTCGAGCGGAAAACATGCGACGGCCGCCCACAAATGGACAGACGATCCGGTAAAAGTGGCTAGGATTTGTTAGGTGTAGGCGGTATCCAACTGGACCTTATGGAACCAATCATAGCAGGAATACAGGTATACCGGTATCCAGGAATACAGGTATACCGGTATCTAGGAATACAGCTATACCGGTATCCAGGAATACAGCTATACCGGTATCCAGGAATACAGGTAGCATACTTGTATTCCTGGAAGGGATAGTCAGAGGTACACTGATCTACAGCCGCAGTTCTCCGCTAAGTTTAGGTTCCATATAACAGGGAGCGTGCCTTTTGGCATGAACCTGGCATAAATCTAGACTTCGACTGACTCCAAGTATAATAATATAAGAGAGAGAGAGAGAGATCTGAAACGTGCTCTAAATTATGAATCAATCGTAGAACAGTTACAAAAACAGACACCCAAAAAAAGTATAAAGTAAACCATAGCTCATTTTCCTTTCAGAGTAGATTTGTAGAGACAAAAAGGAGTTCATAATATGGTTTGTAATTGTTTAGGTAGTACTTTACTAGGTCGCCCAATTAGTCTATAAGAACGTAGAAGTATGTCGGCAGCTTTTCGAGGTCACGGAGTCGATACGATACAGTTGAATTGATTAGTAGCAGTAGAGTAGGTAGCTACTAATGTAATTGGATTTGGTTTTTATTACTAGAACGAACCAAATATCGGCAAGTCTGTGATAACAAATGATTCACCCGCATAGTGAAAACTAAAAAGATGACTGGTATTTCCTAACTAGGTATATTGCTTTTACTGTCATAAAAATGTCATAAAAAATCTGGAGAATGATATGATGTGTACCTACGAGGTTTCGATTTCATGTGTGTGAGAACTGAGGGACCAGACTGGGATTTCGAAAAAAACAATTGTAGGATTTAGTAGTAGTCCTAAAACAATTGTAGGCTAAATCTGGGAATTGTAGTTACATATTTTAAAAGTTACAGCACTTAAAGTGTGGTCCCTCAGTTCTCACACATATTCGATTTCTAGGTCGAGCAGTGTTACTGAGTTTTTCTGTGAAATTCCCAGTCCACTGACAGTTTGGACTTGTGCTCCGTTGATGGCAATAGGCTCATCATATAATATATAGGACCTGAATACCGATAAACTGTAGATGAAGTAGGTCAAACTAACCCTTGGAATATAAGCGTGATGGTATGTGATGTTGTCTTTTCTATCTAATATATAAAATTCTCGCGGTATTTGTTACCAAAGTGCTCCGAAACGGCTGGACCAATTTGTATGAAATTGTTTTGTGCGTAACGGACGGAAAAACAACGTTTGCCTGGTCAGCTAGTTTCTCAAAGTTTTCGTATGTCCCCATTACACATAAGTATTTCTATTTTCAGTTGCATTATCGTTTTGATTCATTACTCATTGCATTGCTCGCGTAGCCGTGCGTCAGTTTACGTTTATATTCATTCGTCACCGAGTTATTCAACTCGGTGCATGGTAGCTGGGAATATTCACATTTCGCACGGTTTGTTAAGACATTCTCTCATCGAGTAACACGAAACTTGGACATGAAGTGATGACGGATACCGCGCCCGGGCCCGCATAAAGACCTAGGCGTTGAATAATGGTCCCTATCAAATTGAAATTAGAACGAATTAAAATTATGCAAAAAATGCCCCGTAAAGCGCAGTGTGGAACGGCCTCCAACGAGATGGACCGAAGACCTGGTAAAGGTCGCTGGGAGTCGTTGGATGCAGGCACCATATGACCGGTCCCGGCGAAAGTCTATGACTCCTATGTTCAGCAGTAGACCTCTTTTGGCTGATATCATGATGATAATGAAAAAATGCACTATTATTACCTAATTTCAATACAAAGTAAATTAGACTAAGAAGCAACAATTCAAGTACTAAGTCCTCTCGACGGTAGTCCTCTTGAAGGATGTCCCCACGGCCAGACCCAAACTTTCTTGAGACAAGAAGTCTCTCAAAAAAATCTTTAATTCAGACATATTATAGGCCATATTTAATTGGTAAGTAAATTGAAATAAAACTACTTTTTACGGATTTTATCGCGTTATATTGATATTATTTTAATCCCGACGTTTCGGACCCTTTACAGCGTTCATGGTCACGGGTGCCTAAGGTGGTAGGCGTCTTGACGTTTCAATTACTAACAAACGAAACGTCGGGATTAAAATAATATCAATATAACGCGATAAAATCCGTAATAAGTAGTTTTATTTCAATGTCTAGTATTCGCGTAAGTGTCAGAAATCAGTATGGTAAGTAAATGTTAGTAAAGTTGTTAAATACTAACAAATATATTGCAACAAAAGGTGTAAGTAGTTTTTAGTGAAAAAGACGAATATAATGATGCCTGAATAATATTATATGCCTAAATAAAAACTAAAATGTCTACTGAAGCTAATCTTATTTTAATCATACATAATGTAATCAATGATAAATAACTTCACTACAAATTGTGTAGGTGGCGTTGGTTACTGATAAACAAATAAACATCGTACTATAACGTGGTTCGTAGTATTTAGACGAACCCACGCAATTTTCTCAGCAGAGAAAGGTCATCTGAAAATAGAATTGACATTGCTAAAAGTAAACACCTTTGTTTTTTTCTGTTTATTTCTGAATTAGGTGAACGGTTTTCGCGTCCTATGATATTGTTAGACCCGGAATATAAAAATTGATATTTTAAATTAGGTATGTGTATTTTGTTGTGTAATCAAATAAATGTGTTGCTGTGTGCTTTGTCTTTTTGATTTGATCATGTCTTCGTAAGAATATATTTATAATCTATACTAATATTTTAAAGAGGAATGATTAGATTGTCAGAATTGAGGCTTTGAAACTACTTGACTGATTTCAAAAATATTTTCAATATTAGAAAGCTACGCTTTACCGAATAACAGACGGACAGGAGTAAGGATAGCCTACCTTACTCCTGTCCGTCTGTCTGTCAAATACTGAACCGATTTACATGAAATTTGGTACACAGATAGTCTAGAGCCTGAGAAAGGAAATATGCTACTTTTTAATGCGAAAGAAGGGCAAATAAAAAGTTATAAAAAATCCCACACCACGGAGCGTAGTCGCTGGCAGAAAGCTAGTTTTTTTCTAAAGCGGAAAATCTTCCCGTCTGTAGCCATATCCAGCCAGCAGGGGATGTTGGTATCGTATCGATTCCTTTGCCCTATGGTCGAGGGAGAGGCACTCGAATTCACATTCACAGCAACCTCAATATCCAAGAATATCATGCAGGTTTTATATAGGGACTTGCCGGCTCGAAATCCAATCACTTTCATCAACTGATTGAATGCATTAGCAGCGAAGGTAATTAAAGGAATAGGCTATAGTATAGTATAGTATATATAATATAATATATAGCTAGGTGGGTACTAATTTATTTAATCTATGGAAAATTGCTAATCTATTCACAGTTAATGGAAATGGAACCACTGATTCATTGCACTTAAGTAAAGAATACAATTTCAATGCAATCCAGTGAATAAAATAAATATTGTATACAGGTACATAGTTGCATACCAAATTAGATTGGGGGGTTTAAAGGTCGCGGACTGCGTTGCTACAATAATTTAAAGTATCGATTAAAAGCGACTCACTATCAATATTACTGGCGCTGTTAACAGAAAAGGCAATTTGGAAAATATTTACTTAAAATTTTGGTAAATAAGCCTAAATTTAGCTAAATTAATTTAGGTCCTAATGTCCTAAATGAAAGGCAATTTGTGTTGATTTTAAATTGAAATTTGGAGCTAAGTTACTGCTGAAATTTATAAAAAAAAAACGAAATGACACTGTTCGAATTGGGAACTGAAGGGCCTCACACTTATGTACTGAACATGAACATTTAACAGCGATGCGAGGACCAATATTTAGCCCAAAAAAATGGAACTTTGGCCATGCCTGCCAATCATATGCCAAACCGAACCGTAACAGGAAAACCGCCAGTATTGACCAAACTGAAAACGCTCGTTTCCCGTCAATTGTTACGAGGTTTTTGTTATGTTAACTTTACAGTCACAAACTTCGCACTTACTTCATATTTATTTTTAGCCACCAATGAACAAAAAGGATACCTAATAAAAACAGAACAAATGGACACATTGTTTAGAGTTGTATTATAGTAATGTAGGCTCAATTAGTAATATTTTCTTACATGAAGTTCTAACTTCAAATTGTCAACTTATTTGAAATAGGATTCGAAATTATTCTAAACAGAAATGGGAGCAAAAACGTTTGAATTCGACGAGGCTTGACCGTAATTTTGCTTACCTTTATTACCTTTATGTTTAACCAATTTTTTTTTACTCTATAAGACGAGACAGTAATGCCATGTCAGTATCAATTTTGAGCTTTTTATGTACTGTAGGTGCTAGTGAACCGGTGAAGTTTATTTATTGGCTCCTGGTTAGTTTGATTATAGAATTCCAATTTGACGTTTCTAAATTCAAAGTTTCTTTCATTCGATAAATTCATTAATTATTCCTTAATTAAGACTTACTTTGAGCTACATATTACTATCAGTAGTAAATTAGTAACATGTTTCACCTTATTTTTGTAATAATTACAAATTCTAATCAGACTAGACATTGCCCGCAATGGAAATGTATGTCAAATGATGAAATTCTAATACGAATTGTGTATGCGACTAATTCCGATAAGAATTGAGCTATATTTTTTTAATTGTATTTGTAATGATTATGTGAATTAATTTGTCATTCATAGTGCAACAATAGTGTTTATAAATATTTACATTCGTGTAAGCAGCTCGATCGATATCGATGTTCGATGTATGCATGCCTTGTTTATAGAGAAAATATTGCTCCTTTCTAAATGATTTTTGAATCAAAGATGCATGATATGCAAGTATTCTGCATTTTTCGTCACTTTTATTACCCACCTATTAGTCAACTGGAGAGAGCAGCAACAGCATTGAGTAAAAGACGTCTTATCGCAATTTGAAATGTATTACCATACATCACCTGATATCAGTCACAATGTAAACATTGAACTTATTACATAAATGACTGTATAATATCGCGGGCCGAGAGAAAATAGCAGAAAGAGACAGGTAGATTAGTAACACGTGGGTCGGTAAGGGAAGGGTATATTAGTGCTTGGCCCAAATTCGCGGTGTAGCAATGAGCCGCGGCGCGAAAGAGCGCGAGGCGAGTGGCGACGAGGATGTTGCGTCCGTCTCACATCGCTACCGAGTTGTGACTATGTACTTCTGACTATTCTATTCAGGCAGGGCAGCTGACGGGCTATTCTCAAGGCGCCTAAAATTAATGATGTCGTGACGTTATCGCAGACGTTTAAAAATCACTGAAAATTTCGGTTGAACATTTTGTGATACTTTAGCAATTTCGGTTGATACTTCGTGTTCTTATAGCGATGCTTTTCCAATTTCAATGAAGTTATTGGTTTAATGACGTGGCATTTATCACAGAGGCACAAATTGGTCATGACTTTTCACTACATAATTAAATTAGGTAAAAAGACTAACGACTAATAATGAGTGATTCTGACGGTTGAATCGAATCGAATCTTGAGTTTGGACATCCTGAGTTTAGATAACCACGAGCTTTAAGTAACACTACCAAATTCAGTGTTTAAAATATTAGCGAAACGGTTCCGCGACGGTACCCTTCAGATTGTCGAATAACCCACCTAACATCTGACGCAAAAGAAAGAACCCAATAATCTATATTGTAAGTACACAGCTGTTTATACGTATAGCTATCCACTACGTAGTGACGTCATTTCATTCAAGAAACGGGTTTCGCAAATCCTCAATGAAACGTTCTACGTAAATTAGTCGATGTGTATTACCACTAGCGTACGTATTTTAGTCCTTGTGTCGACTAATTACAACTTTATCGGTTTTTTTTAGTTTGCATTTTTCTGCACACTACAATACAGTTTACAGTATACGTAATAAAATTCAAATTGAAGTGTAAAAGTGTAGTGTGTAAAGAAAGAAAGTTATAGGTAACTTTTGTTGTTCAACACTAGCAGAGAAAACGATTTTGTTAATGAAAATATATATACCGGCTTGAATCGCGATGAACAGATGCTTAAGATTTTGCAGATAGCTTCAGTAGGAAGCGAGCCCACGTTTCTTGCCAGATTGGTGATGAATGCCTTTCGGCCCTGAGGAATGTAAAAAAATCCACGGCTGTGACAATAGGGCAAGGAAAGTGCAGAGTTTTGTCAGTATGAGTCCAAAATACCCTGCCTCCCCTGGTGGCAAACGATCTAAGAGAACTTTCACCACACAAAAACCCTGGGTTTAAATCCCACCCAGACAGCTTCGGTTTGTAAAGGAGATTTATCAAGTCATTACTGTATGTACCCCATTTTTGGTTCAGTTCTATTCAGTCCATCCTAAGGTTGCCTGGAAGAGATCGCTGATCGCGATAAGGCCGCCCTTTGTATGTTTTAAAATTCTTGTTTTTCTGTCTTTGTTAATGTTTTTGGTGTACAATAAAGAGTATTTCTATTCTATTTCTATTCTATGTAAAGATCATCAAATTTTCTCTTTGATCATACATTTAAAGACAAAGAAAATGTTGTAAACGTAATACACGCCAACACAATTACGCTTTGTTAAATCTTAGATGACAGATTTGGGGCTCTTGGAACCCTCTTGACGAGTAATCCCTGCCGCCCTTCTGATGCCATAGATACACCCCTGGGTATCTACTAACGAGGTATTTTTGTTTATAATTTTGCCGGCTTAATCAGGCGAAAATCGTTGTTCAACATGGCCCGTAAAATTAAAATTTTAATTTAATTTCCGCAATTTTTATCCTTACCCAAAGCGAGATCCATGGAGTGGAAATCGCAATATTCACAACTTTATATTTTTTTTTAGTTAGGTACTTTAAACTAAACTCGTTATCCTGCTACTTATTTATTTTTATGTCCTAGGCTGATGTCGGTTAGGTTTTCACTCGTTTATGGGAGGATTGACTATGGAGAAATAAAATCTGTGACGAATTCTAAATTACATAGGATGACCTACTGAATAAATAAATCCACATGATTGATTAATTGCTTATTTTGCCAATGCTGTGGTACTGATCTAGACGAATTGTAGCATATTCGTACCACCAATTTAACTTTTTTTATATATCTATATAAAAAAAAGTTAAAGTTATTATATGTATATCAGGGGATAAAATGGTTCCTAAAGATCCTACATTTTCTCTGACTAGTGAGAACTTTGGGACCCTGGCAAAGTAGAAATTACCTAGACTCGGAAGAAGCATTTTGATTACATCCAAGATACATTTTTCCACCCCGATATATACATATAAGACTCCAGAGATGCGAATCAGGAGATTCTTCTGATTTATCTTTTTGTATTTTCTTCTGCTGATCTTTCATTAAATAAAACAACGTAATATCATAACATTGAAATATTCTTCACGAAATAACTTCTAATTCAGACCATTGTTTACTATCTCAGAATAACCATCACCATATTTTCGGCAGAAGGTGCTTAGCTGACTTAAGTTCGGGTACCTGAGACACAGGTACTTAAAACCAAACGCCAACCTTACTCAGAAAGAACGCACCGTATGTCCATTGTATACCGTGCACCGGAATGAATGTTAATCCTATATTCTACCCGATTTCACCAGTATAATATTTCAGTCACATAGTTTAAGCACTAAAATAAATATGTGTCAAGCATCAGCGTCGCTTTGCTTATCGTATTTAAATAAAAGCCGATTACTGCCAAACGAGCTTTGGAATTCAGTTCGCCAGTTTATCGTGTTCTTTTTTTTTATTTATGACTCTGATACCAGCTTGTATATTTTTTATTTTATTCACTGTGATGATTTGAGGTTTTATATTGTTCCCATTTAACGTCAAGATACGTGTTAATATCTTGATGAATTGTTTATAAAAAGTACTTATCTTAGTCATTGATATTATGAGAATGAATGCGTAATTGTATTGAAAGGAAAAGCATTCACTATGTTATCAGTTATTAATGATCTTGCGTTCATGGCCACTAGCTTAAAATGTCTACACACCACACATACCTTAATATAAATTGCTTATAATAAATATGACATTTCTATTATTGATATAAGCAATAGCTTTACTGGATCCGAGTATTTATTTGTCTTACTGCCTATGAGGAAATTGTGCTCGAAACTATGCAAAACCGCAGTACGATACAAATCTTATGGAATATTATACCCCATATTTATTTAACTCTAATAGGCTAGTAGGTATTATGGACTAAACGAGCCTTATCGCCGGTGCTATCAGCGAATATTGTCACCCTGAGCTATTTGAATTCGATAAGATAGCATATATAACATAGGCGCTCTCGTAATAAACTCGAACTAGTATGAATTAATATACACTTAATCTATGTATTTTTAAGACGAAATTAGCATACATTTTATCTTTTCATCGAAATATAGGAAAAATATTTAAATTAGACAGCAATGACTAATTTGTTGTAGTTTAGTATAGCGGGGAAGCAACAGATGGCGTTAGTAGTGAGTTGGATGGAACACCAAGTGTATCGCGTGGTTACAAAAATAATATCTGGTTTCTCCGTATCGCGCCCGACCGCGCGGCCGAGAGCACGTTGTGATTATCACAAGTCACAACTCACTGACCTTGGGGCAAAAAGGAGAAACAATTTTAATTCCAACTGCGGTGTTTTTCTTACTTGAGCATACTAATAAAGCGTTGTTCATTCTTAGAAACTTTGTTCCATGATCAAGCGATTCTGATTAGATAGTCTCGTTGTTTTAGTATACTGTGGTATTGGGAATAGGTTAAATAGAAAATAAGCTGCTTAATAATTATGTAATTTTTTAGTTACTTTACAGTTTTTTTACCAAACTTCAAGAATATATATATTGCTTTAGCTAAATTGTCCAAACAGACAATCACAGTATATTTTAAATTGGGTATAATTAGCAACTACATTTCTAGGTCGTTAAGGGCCAGCTATTTTCGAACCTTTGGATAGTTAACTAACGGAAAAAACCTCAACAAAATTTGTATGAAAAGATCTGCTAAGTCATTTAATGGAAAATTACTAGTAGATGGTGAAATAGACCCTTCGTCTCGTTTACAATATGGATAGACTAACACACAGAACACATACATAGGGGACTATACTAACATATACTTAACTCTAGTAGCTTCTGCCCAATAAAATATGTTTCTGCTGTCAAAAAAATAAATAACATTTATCATTCGTTACATTGACATATCAAAAAAATAAATTACATTCGAAAGTACAGGACGCAGTCGGTAACACATTTACGCGCGCTTTCCAGGAACGCGGACAAGTGGGCTGTCAACATACCGCGCGCCGCACGCTGACGCACTCCATTTTAATTCCCGCTATTCAACAACTACCTTAAAACGGTAGTACATACATCAATAAGCGGTGTGTCATGTCTGTTTGAATAATGTATTCTTGGTTTATGACCTGATAAAAACAAAACAGTCATTTTCTTTGTCCATATTCCTGTATTTATTAAATTATCCTTTTTATTAAATCTAGAATTAGTAATAGCGTGAGATACCAATTTAGAAACATTTCAAGAGAGTAACAGCAATTATTTAAGTTTTGCTTTACTAAATTACTTTTAAATACGCAGTGAAACGGTTTATAACATCATGCGCGCATAAATTGTGAACGGACAAGTTTGATAGCGTTTAAAAGTTTGTTTACTATTTTTTACCTCTTTAATGTTAGCACATTAACACGAAAATACCCACAACTACATGCTTAATTACTATAAGAGTGAGTAAGCTCTTGGTTTGCTGTTATACACATTTTGTATATTTTATTCAACACGTTTTATTTTCGCCGAGGCCGGTCCCAGCAGGCAGCCAGTCCCTTTATCGGATACACACGACGTGCAGCTCATCCGAATATAAACATAAAAATTAAACCTCGACGATCCCTCGCCTCGGGACGAACGGCGAACCGGGCGTTTGTTCCCTTCGCACTTTTTGTACGTGCAACCAAACCCTCGAATGCACACTTCTTTTAGGGCCCGTATCCCTGCATTCAACTGGCACCCTATTGAAGCCATATTTTTGTTGTTGAAATATCCCGTCGTAAAGGGCGTACTGTATTATCGTTAGGCCGTGTACCTCGCCGAATAATACAGGAACAGTTTTGTTATCTACAAATTTGAATGTCGAATACTTTTACGACGTTTGTTCTGAGTAATTTTCTTTTGTTCTTTGAAATTTAGTTTGGTATTTTATTCTTTTGTTATTAACATTTACATTTAACGCATTTTCCATTAAAGGGATATTTGAGGGATTACCTATAATAATGCGGCTACTGTTTTTGTGTATGTATGTTTGTATATACATACCCATTGCTACAGTCGAAATAATTGTTATTGGTTGAGACGTCGTTGTTTATGATGTTGTATCTCGCGGCTCGCGAGCGCTGAGCTGATAAATGAAATCATTGGATGCCATATCATTTGAAATGATCTCTGTATATTACTGAATATAATTACTGTTTGTTCGTTCTTACTTTAACATTATTATTTGTGTTCTTACGAAATAGGTACTTATAATTGGAAGGGGCTCGTGGCTAAGTTATAACAACGCTAATCAACCGATCTACAAAGTTAAGCTACGCTTGACGAGGTCAGTCTGTGGATGGGTGACCATTATTAACACATCGATACCCCACCGTGCCTCGGAGAGCACGTAAAGCCGTCGATCCTGTTGTTATACGAACACCTATGACGATCGTTAGTGGTAGTCAGAAGCCCAAAAAGCCTGGGAACCAGTCTATCGAGCATCGGTATTGTCCAGAAATTGGGTTGCGGGGGTCTGATGGCAGTCGCTCCGTGTAAAATACTGAAATTCAGCCGCATCTGGTTAGACTGGAAGCCGACCCCAACATGGTTGGGAAAAAGGCTAGGAAGATGATACGAAACACTTATAATATCCATAATATGGATCATTTTCTCATCACATCAGTCAACGTACATAAACCCAGATCTTGAATAATCTGACGGAGCAGTCAATTTTTTTTTATTCTAGCGCTCCTAAAGCAATTTTTCATGGAGTAAGTAAAATGTTTTTACGGTGCGGAAAATTGGCAGAATGTATGGAAATGTAATCACTATTGCAAACGGGATACAATCGTGCTGCAAGTCAAGCGTGAAGAGGCATTTCGAATTCATTGATAGCGAACAAAAGGAGTTTTATACCAACCAGAACTGATGATCATAAGGCTTGGTGAAGCACAAATTAGACTGCCATGCCAGGGAAATAATAGAAGCAGGTGACGCAGCGTCAGAAGGTTCCCCGGCACTGACTGCATGCTACTGCATTCCAAATTCAGCCCACCTGAAATTAACGTCCACATGTTTTTAATCAACCATTTATTGGTTTTGTAAATACGCAAACGTTAAAGTTTTAGTAATGGTTCACGCGTTTTTTTTTATTGATTCTGATATATTAAGGACTAGCTTCCCGCCAGCGGTTTCGCCTTGATAACTTTTTTCCCCCGTATTTGCAACATTTTTCATTGCTACTGCGCTCCTATTAGTCGTAGCGTCATGGTATATATATAGCCTTCCCCGATAAATGGGCTAAACACTGAAATATTTTTTCAAATCGGTCTAGTCACTAGTGGTTTTGGAGTCTATTCAATACAAACAATCAAATCTTTCCTCTTTATAATATTTGTAAAGATATAGTTATAGATATATACATATATGAGTATTAAAATTCTATAATGAATGATTTATTTATTTAATTAATTACTACGAATCCACCAATTACAATGATGAATTCAATATAGCATACTATCACGCCTTTGTTCTCAAATCTTTAGGCAGAAGTGTTCTGATGTACAGTGTACACCCACATTTCGTCTGTATGTTTGGTCCCATGTAATATAAGCTATGCACCGGGCACCAACCCAAACTCAGAGCTATTATTGAAAATTTTAAAGCAAATCCCAATAAAGGTTTTCTCGAACTGGGATTCGAACCTAGGATCTCGAGCGAAGCGATTACACTTACAACCACTGTGGTAACGAGGCAATTAAGTCAGTTAGTAGTTCCGAGTCCGATCCTTTCATGGTTGTGATTAATGTTACTGATCCCATGGCCGTATGAGATATAGGGCTACGGGAGGCAAATGCAGTTTTTGTCGGTATGAGTCCGACGTAATGCAACCTCCCCAGATGGCGGATCCCTGCCGTCTGGGGAGGTTGCATTTTGAGGATTTCCGATTAAAAAAATAAATAAAAAGGAACGAGTTCGATTATCTATCATGGATCATCTGCCCCTCCCCAGGTCGCAGATGATCCATGATGATTTTCTGCACCCTAACAAAAGGTAAAAATAAAAAAAAGTCCATAATATCGTTTGGATCATTCAATCTATTTTAGCAAATGTACTGGACCGGGTTTATTACCCGACTGCCGAAGGAGGAGGGTTATGTGTTTGACGCGTATGTATGTATGTATGTATGTATGTATGTATGTATGTATGTATGTATGTATGTATGTATGTATGTCCGTTCCTATGTCCGGTCGTAACTACTCAACGGCTCAACCGATTTAGATAAATGACACCTCATGAGATTCGTCTTGATGGCAGGACTGTCACTGGGTACATGAAATTTAAAAAAATTCAATATCGCGGATTTTATACGCTTTAATGTGCGAACTGATTTTGAAAATGATCTTGAGTTGTATCAATTTATATTTTAAATCATCATTTAGGATCTATCTAGTGGTTCTATGATGATTTATAAACTAAAAAGAAGGAAATAAAATCAATTATTAAAAGAAACAAAAAACCCGACTGCGTAAAAACTACTAACTAAAAATCTAAAAACAAGCTCTGTGATGTTGGAAAATGTATTGCAGGCGGGACAAGTTGTTCGTTCATAAATAAAATTGTTTCTTTGCTTGTCCCGCCTGCAATACATTTTCCAACATCACAGAGCTTGTTTTTAGATTTTTAGTTAGTAGTTTTTTTTGTCTTCTATAGCTGGTGCTGGTCAGTCACTGCAAAATAAACTAGAAAACAAATGAAAAGGAATGAAAACAATTGAGAAATGGAGAAACAAACAATGGAAGGACTGAGAAAGTGCGAGTTGCGAAGGTTTAACTGCCCGTTAGCCTAGTGGTGCTAAGCGCAACTGCTATGGTCGAGGTCCTGGGTTCGATTCCCCGAACATAGTGTTATTAGGTTTTTGTATGAAATTCTCAATCGCAACTCGGAGTTTGGATTTATGCCCGGTTATTGGTAATGGACTATTCATCATTATCAACCCATATATACTATCTATTATTATTTAATATTTTCATGGTGGTGAGCTTCCTATATTATGGAGTAAAGTAGATATTAGGACCAGTGGCTTATAATACAGCTAATAAGACGGATGAAAAAAAAGAAATTCTAATCAATCTAAATCCCTAAAACCTTTTCTAGATGCTTCTTTCAGTACCTAACTCATTCAGTCCACACTACACATCTAATCAATGAAAGAAACAAAATACCAAGAGCTATTAAATAAACAATAACACACCTAAATTAAAGTGGGATCAGAGCACATGGCGATCTATCTTTCGAAACAACAAAGCCGATTGGTGTGACGTTCCACCCCGGTGATATGTACGTCCTACTACCTAAATGCCTTATGTACACCGCTAGTTACTACTTCATGACTACTCCGAGCTCAGTGTGTACTGCAATGCAACGGAAAATATGCGTGTTTACCAAAGTCGTTTCGGTAGAACGGTGTCGTGTGTTGCGTCACGTTTAAGGAAATTGATAGTGCGCCGAGGCCGACGTGACTAACATTATCGTGATTGTGTTCATTTTATGCTCAGTTTTTCATATATCAAATTGATATTTAAGTGCAGTGCTGTGATTTAACATCAAAATGGATTTTACTTTTTCTCATCCCGTTCCACCCTGTGGGTGGAGGCCAGACAAATGTCCGACGTTCGACACGCCGTGCGACCGACATAACCTTGTGATGTCGAGTAAGTATATTTTTTGTTACAATCGTAGTCAAACTAGTTAAATACTGAGAATCTTTCAGTAAATTGGAGCATTGACTTAATTTTTATACATAATTATGCGAAATAAAAGTTTACAAGCATAAAATACAGACGAATTAAGCATAATAATTCGAATAATAATATCGAACGTCATTACGAGGTTCGCTGTACAAGATGGCGGCGAGTGGGGAGAGGGCGCCCAGTTGGCCAGGTGCTGCCGCCGCGTCGAGTTCGGCGCTATAGCTAAACTAAATACGCAGTGTTGTACATTTAGAACGTTCACAATGGCTACTGCGAAAGACACGTCTACTTTCTTTCTGGAGGCAGATGCAAAAGATTTTGACAGTGTTTTAAAGTTATACCCACAAGCGATTAAACTAAAAGCTGAACTGAAAACAAAGAAACCCGATGAGCTCATAAAATTGGACAACTGGTAAGTACAAACGCCTTTGAAAGGAGAAAATGCGGCCGTGGCGTGTCAATGAACTTGTATTGTGTGTGTATCCGTGCAAACTGATTTGATAGCTACCTCCCTCGCGGACTGCATCTCTAGTCCGCGGACGGCTCATTAAAACCACTGCGTCACGTGGGATCGATGTCAAATTGACACGATCGTTTTTCCTGAAGCCAGTGTGGGGGAAAATATCGCCGCGCTTAGGCGTTATAAAATGGTGGCTGTCCTTTACGTATCATGACTCGTTTTAATGCATTAAAGTTTATGTTTAGGATCGTCCAATTGCTAATTCTTCGGATTCCATTACTAAATAACAGTCTTGATAATGTGTACGATAATGTTATTGCATGTTTCACTAGCTACTTCGCTAGATACAACAATGCGTTGTTGAGTACAACTCACAATTCACATCCGTTCAAAATGGTGACTTGCCTTTTAAAGTTGAAGTTTTACTATAAGTATTTCAACTAGTTTGGCAATTATTTGTTCATTTCATTGTTAATGCTATATGTCCTTTATATGTTTTAAATTAGTATTGGTAAAAGTTCTTTATTATTAAATTAGTTTAACGGGCACAATGACTCATCGTGTACTTCAGTATGATCTTTAACTTTTACCAGACATTGCATCAAGTTAATGTTTTCCCCGAAGTTCTGCGTTATAATAAAAACAATTATCGCTTTGTAGAAAATATAATGAAATAACTTAAATACTTATTTCAAAATTATGCAATAATAATATTTCATAAAAAGCACATTTCCCGCACCCCTATAACCAGGTGGAACACGCAAACGGCGAACAGCTTTGTACGATCCTGTACTCAGCCGTCTTAAAGATTAAAAAAAATAATATAAAAATATCGTCTTAACATTCATTATTTACATTGCGTATTTTTTTTTTGTTGCCGATGAATATTTTTAATACTTAGGTATTGTTATTTCTTTTATTTCTCACACCTAAATTACTCTAGTTTTTGTTGCCAAACACAAACATGAACCTATTTTTGACATTAATAAAAAGCAATCGATTATTTTATTTATAACTAAATATTATTACCTGTGTACTTCTTTTTGGTGTACAATAAAGCATATATAAATAAATAACTATTATTATTTAGTATTATTTATAAACAATAAGATCAAATAAATAAACCAAAATTAAAAATGAACATTGTTATAAGTATTTCTAGTTCTACATTTTTTTTACTACGTACGAAATCTTTCTTTAATAAAATAATATTAAAATTCCATTTCATAAAAGTCATAACATAATGTACATAATTATATTATTTAAATTCTATATTATTTATTAACATTGTACAATAGGAATAACAACTTTAGTATTTCTGACCCCGTAAGTTTTTTTAAATAATTTAAGTGTGTTAGTTTGCAAACAGTTATTATATCAAGAAGTGTTTCGTTTTGAGCCTGGTTATTTAGGACCATTTTAACATACAAGCGTGATACCATATGGCGCTTCATGAACATGTGCTAAACGAATCCAGTAATAAAGCGAACCGTTTCTAGTAATTAGCATCTACTGTAAATGTACATTGTAGCGGGATTAAAGTTTATTGCTTTCACTCCCTTAACTTCTTCCTAGCCGTTTCCCAACCATGTTGGGGTCGGCTTCCAGTCTAAACAGATGCGGCTGAATATCTGTATTTTATACGAAGCCCTCCGTAACCCAACGAGGAAAAGCGATATTCCAAGCCTCCAAGGATAGACTGGTTGT
This sequence comes from Acronicta psi, assembly GCA_946251955.1. NCBI lineage: Eukaryota > Metazoa > Arthropoda > Insecta > Lepidoptera > Noctuidae > Acronicta > Acronicta psi. The sequence continues at coordinate 5,323,877 of OX276477.1, read as the reverse complement.
CAGGCTTTTTAGGCTTCTGACTGCCACTAACGATTGTCATAGCTTCGTATGACAACCGGGACCGGCGGCTTTATGTACTCTCCGAGACATGGTGGGGTCTCGATGTGTTAAGAATGGTCACCCATCCACACACTGACCGTGGCGAAGGCAGCAGATCGGTTGATCAGCGTTGTTATAACTTAAAGCCATTTATTTTATTCCCTTCCCAAATGCTTAATTTTAACCCTCCTGAAGGGTTGATTTTAAACCAATTTTCAAATCTCGGGTATCATTCGATTTCGTCAATTCAATATCCGAATCTGTAGACTAGACATGAAATTTGTTTTGTCGACGTTTATTACTAAATTCACAGAAGCAGAATACAAAGTATCTTTATTAGCTTTTTAGGAGATAGTTATACTCATTTCTACATATTATTTATAGGTATCAGAATGAACTACCAAAGAAGATTAAATCCAGAGGCAAGGACGCGCACATGATACACGAGGAGCTGGTACAACTCATGAAATGGAAACAAGCGGTCAGTGCAAGTTTATTATACTAACATCCAGCGAAACCCGTTTCAAAACTATCGCATGATTGATAAACTATTAGTTTTTGTGTCAGCTCTGCGCTGAGAAATGAAATGATTGCAAAATAAAGATCTTAATTGTTTTACAAGTAAATGTCTGGAATTTAAATCAGGATATTCGGCTATTTCAAGCAGAGTTTCTTAAGTTGTAAAAAAAGTAATTTGCATCCATAATGATTTACACTGTAGCTAGTTACAAGGATTAACTACATTCAAAATTTCGTGTCCGGGTTCATTTGTATCTATAAAGTAGCTTATTGTAAGCCATTCACATAAGTACGCTTCACATGTCACGTACGTCAATCAGGCGCAAGAACTGCAACCAAACATGTTCAAGAGATTTATTAGCACCTTCAATACTCACAAACGACCCATTCAAACTCAACAATGCTGCAATGGCTTGAAGTTTTTCTATGTTCTTTTACAGAGAGGGAGATTTTATCCACAATTATCATATCTGATAAAAGTGAACACGCCGAGGGCTGTAATGCAAGAGACGAAGAAGGCCTTCCGAAAGTTGCCCAACATAGAGTCAGCGATGGCGGCGTTAAGTAATTTGAAGGGAGTGGGCACTGCCACGGCGTCAGCATTGCTTGCGGCCGCCAGCCCAGACATAGCGCCGTTCATGGCCGATGAATGTGTGCAAGCAATCCCCGAAATGGAAGGAAGCGACTACACTGCCAAGGAATACCTCAATTTTGTAAACCATATAAGGAAAGTCTGTGATAGGTTAAATAAGGTTAGTACACACAACCATGCAGTTTTCTCTACGTTTGGCAGAGGGCCCAAGTGCCCTTTTGTAATGTTTTGGCAGTAGATGCTAATGGGTTCGTTTTAAAAGGGACATGTTCTTTTAATATAGACAATAACGATTTTAAATACATAGCTGCCAGCATTGTCAACACTAATGTAAAAAACGTGTTTCCTACATAAATGGGTCAGTGCTTAACGAGCAATACATCGTGACCCAGTAAATAACAGGAAATTCAGTATTTATTCGCATAATTTACTTATATTCAATCTGAAGTTTTGCTCTCTCTATAATTTAAAACTTTCTAAAAAATTCAAGCGGAATTCACTCACTTTACTTGATATGGTTTTGGACACCATCATCATCGTAAACCCATATACTGTCCCACTGCTGGACACGGCGTCTCCTCTCAGTATGCGAAGGATTAGGGTATAAGTCCATCACGCTGGCCTGTTTCACATGCCGTCGAAAATATCTCTTAGACATGCAGGTTTCCTCACAATGTTTTCCTTCATCATTAAATCGAGTGCGCGCGTGGCTTGGATTCGAAATCGAGACCGACTTGGCAGTTCAGTGGTCATACCCCTAGGCTATCACTGCTTTTCTTGGTTTTGGATTAATCTTTTTAAAAAGGTGGTCGTATTTTAGGAACAAAACGGCTGTGGCAACAAGTTCTCGCCGCACATGGTGGAGCTGGCGTTATGGACGCACCACATAGTGTCGGACCTGCAGCCTGAACTGCTGGGCAAGGAGCCCCGAACCGCCGCGCCCGCCAACGGGGGCTCACCCCTGCCCAGTGATGAGAGCAACCTCGAACCACCTGCCACTAATGGCAACGGTAAGCATCAATCGATAAGGACAGGTGATTCCCTTAGGTGCCGTTATTTATAACATACTGCAATCAGTCATTCATCATCAACCCATATACTGTCCCACTGCTAGATACGGGTCTCCCCTTAGTATGAGAGGGATTAAGCTATCAATCAATTCAAATAATCAATAACGATGCAATCTTAATTTATTAGATTATAGTCTTTCTAGGTATCGAAAATTTGTCTCGGTTAGGCTCCGAAACGCTTTCACGGATTTCAATCAAATTCCAGTGAAAATTTTATAATTATAAATTTAGATATCTTGGTCCTTCAAGAAGTTACGAATAAAAAAAAAGATTATTGAACCACATCAACGCGTGGTCAGCGAAGTCGTACGCTCTAAACTATTGGATATTAATATATCATATCTCGTAGAGGCTCTTTGAATACCAACAGCTGCTCTGTTGAACAAAGGTATCCGTAGATTTCCTAAACGCCGCCTGAAAATCACAAAAATCTAATTGATAGGTTTAATAAGAGTGGATGACACCGACCTTCGTCTTATAGAAGCCCTACCACGTTACCTTTCTGTGCAAGTCTAATCCACTAATTGCTGTCTACTGTAACGATATCACCAGACTATTGGGATCATTTTCCCTAGTTTCATCGTTAATTCAAGTTAAAATTAAAACAGTTTTTATTTCAAATAAGCTTTTATGAAACGTTAAATTATTCAATTGCGCGGATCCAAAAAGTTGGCCTTATATAGAAATAGAAGACTCCGGCAAAAAACTCCGTGGAATTCCAGTTTATTTTTGAAGTTCCATAGACCTTGTTAGTGGAAGTGCGACAACACTTCAAGCGGGGAATTACCTACAGATCTCTGCACATTATTATTAAATCAAAATATTCAACCAATGAAATCTACGCATCAATGCACACTACCTTAAAGAGCCTTCAATACCTTTAAATGGTCCCCCAATAAGAGTTTTCTGCCTCTACAGTTACCATGCAATCAACCTGCTAAGTAGCTAATCTCATACCAAGAAACCATGACAATAGTTTAACTACATGTTTATTATGGATAATATTATTAAGTTATTATTATTATTGCGTAGCTCGACAAAAATAGCCCCCGCTGAGCATAAGTTTCTTCATTAATGATGGATGGACAAAATGTTAAGTGTTATGAGATGATCTTGAAAAGGCTGAAATGGTCATTAAACCATACCTTTGTACCCTACATTCAAACAACGAAAATGTGAATTGAAATCTTTGACCACGATGTCACAGATTAACAAAGACAAAGACTTCAAAGTTCCAAACTTCAAATGAATACCAGGAAATGCGATAAAAACCACAGAATTGTTAAGTTAAATCCTACAACAGTCACGAAGATTGTAAAAAAGATATTATGCTGGTTCATTTCAATGATTCACTGAAAGATCCTTATCAATTATCCTAAGAAGACGAAACTAAGATAGAATATAATACTGAAAGAGATTTAAAAGGGATATACGAGTAGAGCGGACATTACTAATATTTTCCTAAAAAAAACTTTGATCCCCACTTGTTATTTTTAGTCTTTATATTTTGCAGTTATAAAGGTAAAGTGGCAGGTATTACTATTGGCAGGACTTACTTTTCCCTAATTGAGGCAATTTAAACGAGAAGTTCAAAATCTTGTCGGTCTACTAGCATTTAGCTGACCTGTTACTTGATACAACTAAGTTCAACTTTCGCTTCATTTAACTTTAGTCAAGATTTTCCGGATCTTAACGAAAGCGAGTAAAAGACTGATAGTCTGGCCCCAAAATAACCTATACGAGATTTTTAAAACTACGTCCACCCAAAATCTGAATATAAAAAGGTTATCGACATATAGCCGATATGCGTGTTTTATCAAATAATGTGAAAGTAACTGCTTCCGACCTTCTCACGTCTACAGCCTAAACAGCTGAATCGATTTAGTTAATATTTGGCTTCTTTTTGTTCCAAAGAGTACTAATAATAAATTTAATTTATGGTAAACCTACAGAACATGTTATTAATTGATAATTACCCACTCATAATGACCTTTGTTTTATTTTCGCATATTAAAATAGGTCCCTGATCTATTTCGTTTAAAACTGACTAAACTAAGACGTCTATTGTGTTATCAAAATGAGTTGAAGCACATCATAAGGGCGTATTTACATTATGCGATATCCCGCATGTTCTATCTAACCGATGTATGTATTTGATAAACGAATGCGGGGCGACGAACGTGAACAAGGCATAACGACCACGTTTTGTGTTATTGCCATTTTGCTACCCACAATCTACGGGGTAATAGAGACGAAAATAGGTAGTAAAGTGTAATTATCACGTAAAAGATACCCTGTCACGCAGTTTACTTAGTAATTGTTACTTCATAATCGTTATGGCAAGAACACGAGGCGTATTCTCACGGCTCACGGTTTAATGGGTATTTAAACAGTAAGGATAATAAATGAGGAGAGGATAATAATGAGTGAGATAATTTGTGTGCTCATAAATTCAGGTGAGGCAAATTATCATATCAAGATTTCTATTATTGTTATAGGAAAATTAGGTGCAGATTCAGTGAATGAGGACACGACAACATCCTGCACAGAGGACTCAATGGACGCGAAAGCCGCATCCCCCGCGACCCCCGCCACCCCGGCGTCCCCCTCCGACAACTCCGACTCCGCCTTCAGCACGCCGCGCGCCAAACGGTAACTATATTACGACTACACACTATAATTACATTGCATTGTTTAAACCAGCCGTCCTATCGGTTTTTATACATACAGTTGTTTCACTATTTTCACGATAACTTGTATGAAATAAGTGCTCATTTGTTCCGTTTGTTTGACACAGGCAAATAGAGGAGGCGAGCTCAGCAGAAGAGAACTCACTGGGTGACTCATCAGACGCGTCCGCGCTACCTATCGCTAAGAAACTTCGAAAAGCTACACACTGACATCCGCGCACTCCCACCAAGCGACCCTCGTGCGCCTATAAATAGCTTTCTAGACTAAAATATTGTACCTAGGTAATTTATTTTTGAATTCCGATTAATTTTAACTTAGAATTAAGTTTAAGAGTACCGGTCGATTTTGTAAGTTTTATAGGGTATCGATATTTGGAGCGCGGACCGAGAGGTCGGGCGCGCTCGAGTATGAGATTGTACAATATTTCGATGTGAGTGTATCTTCGGAGTGGCCCACGAGGGGCCTAGCATTAGGTTTCGTTTGTAATAATTTTAACGTTCGAACGTTCGCATCCAGCGTGACATTCCAATAATTGTAACGTTTCGGCGGCGAGGGCGCAGGGCCGTCGCCGCGGAGAGATCCGGACCAGATGCCTTGACGAGGCCGCGAGGCCGCCATTCACACCATTGCCTTATGACACAGTCTGCCCGCAGAGTTTATATGCAACAAGATAATACAAAGGTCGTGTTACCCGGGCGCCGGGCACACGGGCCCACATGTAGTTTTTATTGAACAAATATAAGATATTAATTTTATAATGTCGCATTTTTATTTCTTCAGAATAAAACCACCATTCCTTACTCCAATAAAATTATTATTTATTTTTTCGTTTCATTTACGCTTAACAGCTCAACTGTTTGTGAGTGTAATATGATGCATAAAAGTATTAATACTTACAGAACTCAAATATAATTTTTTGTTGGTGCTTCACCATATAAAAAATATCTACACCATATTACACTATCAACAATGACACAATCTTAAAGGGCACATACGCACATACATTTACACAATCATACACGAGCCACAAAATGTTAGCCCCAACCGCAAAATACCACCAGTCACCACCAGTGTAGCGTAACCACGACTGTTATTATGGCGACCACATCCTGAGTTCTAACATCATTGAATATTCCCCTTATATGTTATCGGAGCCGCACTTTTTATACCGCAGCATATAATACATGATTGGAAATTTTCCTATAAGACTTTTGTATCAAGTATTAGTGAGGAGCCTCTACGTCTTGCTGTAATTGCGGATATAAGGTCGCAACCCTAGTGCCGGCCGCCATTCGCCCCGCGAAGTCCGGCCTGCGGGCGGGTCGCGGCGCCCCCAGCAGGGCGTCGAGCACATTCCGCGGAGCCCACACGTCATTACCGTTGCCGGACGCCCCATTGCCGGAGCCCACGGGAGATAGGGGCGAGTCAGTTGTCGCCCGAATCACTGTGGCACGAGATTCACCTAGAATGAACACCAAAAAAACATGAATAACAACTATTCTAAAAATTTGAGCTCTGATTGTGTTTCAATGGACAGAAATATAGCAATTAATACCATTTGAAGGATCTTCATTCAAAATCATTGCTAATAATTTCATGAGAACTAGGACTCTACTACTCAAGCTCTATTACTACTGCAACAAATCTACTATAAATACCAAAAGAAAAAAAATGACGATGGTGAAAAAAAAACAAAAATAAAGAAAAAAAAATGATATACTAACTCCGCGATGAATGGCGAGATGGATGTTGTCAGTGGTGACAAATAAGATGTAATCGTATCGTAATAGAAACAAAACTAGTCAAACGATTTTATCTTATACTCTTCAATTATATACAAGGTGGAAGGGACATCGACGCACGTCCGAATACCTTGAGTTCAGTACATGATTCTGGACGCCCCTGCGTCATTTTCCGTAACTTTTTTCATAAATTTTTCAATTTTTTCTGCAGTTTTTTTTACTCGAACATGTAAAAAAACATTCTCTGTCTACGCAAATTAGGTTTATAATTAAAAAATCATTATTTTATTTATTTCTGACCGCTCGCACGATAACATTCACCGCGGAGCGGTATAATCGCGTTTTTAGCAATACACTGCGCGCTCAAAAATGACAATTTCTGTAATAACCGTTCATTTTCTACCTGAATGACCTAGGTCATTTTATTTTTGACCTTGAGTGAAACCTTGTCACGACGTTTGTGCATCGATGTCCCTTCCACCTTGTATAAGTATTTCATTTAAGGCTATGTACCTCCGCCGACACTCGTACAATCGACACAGCTGACCTTTCCATGCTAATTAGCCTGACATCGACATCGCAACCGACAATGGTGTAAATAGGTACATTGTTTCAAAATGCCGCCCTTGTTCAATTTTGTTGCATTGTTGTACAATTACAATATCGGGTACAAACAATAAAGATTTCATAAAATATATAAATGGATGACGTACTTATAGCTTTAATAAAAAAATGTCTTTAAAAATTTGGTGAACAGAGTTAGGTGTTTTCTAAATATCAATCCTACTTAGAACCGATGTAAGAAGCTCTGAAAACAACAGGAGCTTTTTTAATGGGAAATTATATAATCATAGTAAACGAGCAGACTGATCGCCTGTTAGTAAAAGATTACCGCCACCCTAGGACACCCGCAATACAAGAGGAGTCACAAGTGCGTTGCCGGCCTTTTAAAAGGGAATACGCTCTCTCCTAAGTTTATTTTTCAACCGACTAAAAAAAAGGAGGAGTAACTACTAATTTAATTTAAATATGACTTTCGTTGATGTCTATTTGGCAACGACTCCAAATTTGTTCATTATGTAAATATGTACATGATATTTTTTGCTTTTTAGTTCCTAGGTGTTTTTTGGAGGCAGTTTGTTTTTTGTTTAATTATACGACCATATACTAAGATTTAGTTAATGAAGGGATGTGAGGAACTTCTACAGCAGCTCTGATCGATTCGAAATTTGGTATTCTGTTACTTTATTTATATTGCAAGAACATAACCTTGACTTGCTGCTGCATTCTTTCATTTATTTTTTATTTAAGCTGCCGTCCGTTTACACCGATTGTTTCCATCTATGATGGACCAGATTGTTTACAATGTCGACCCTAAAACAGTTTTGGACTCCCACCGGAACTTTCCGCTCGTTCTCGATAATTTTTGGGGCACTTGCTATCATCAAGTTCACCCGCTAAATAAATGATGTGCAGTGATTAGTGTTTATAGTACAGTGCACACAAAGCACAACGATAACTTTCATTTAGACTTTTCGGATTCGGTTGGGTGGAGAAGCATGGTTTGTAGCTCTAATGATACAAAAAATCATCAGTATGCAGTTCTTGCAATTCCACTACAAATACCATAATCGTGCAGCGACAATGGCTAGTGTGGTGGATTTAACCTGATCCCTCCAATACTGAGAGAAGTTCCTTACACCAAAAAGGGAAAAGTAATAACACTTCGGCTAAGTGAAGTGTGAAAGTTAGGGGCATCGTTGATAGTGGAAGATATGGTTGAATATACATCATCAATATTAATAAACCTAAAGTCGATAAAACCCAGTCCCGAATGAGTGTGCGTAAGATGGTGAAGCAGAAGTTTACTTAATTCCACAACAGAATAATTTTTGGGATGAAGTGTGCGAGTTAGCGTATGTGAAGTAGTTATACGGTTTATATTCCACATTACAATTTTTTTTACAAATATATAAATTTTGTAAAAGAATATGATCTTACCGTCAGAAGGATGGTTGTTATGTGCGCGGCAGTCGAGCAGTACCCGTAGTAACGTGCGGTGCTGCGGCCCGGCGGCGTGCGCTCGAACTAACGCTTCCAGTTCACCCCACACTTGACGCCATTGCTCTTCACGCCGACTCGAAGACTTGCCCCTATTAAACATACTTTAACATTGAATAATATAGTCGATTCAATTAATGGCTCGATTATATGTACTTAGGGGTAGGATGTGGTGAAATATCGATATTTTATTAAAATTTGAATCGGTGTTTATATCGATTTGTCTGCCAACATTTACAGAAGTTAGATCTTTAATCATACTAGTTCTGCGGGTTAAATTCACAGGATATTTGGACGAACCAGTGATTGCGATATCTTTTCGCAGAATGACTGATTTATAGAAAATTTCTCAATAGGAAGCACGATCTCTAGTTTCTGTCTACCGCTGTGGGAATAAGGGGTGAGTGTATGTATCGCATTAGCAAAATTTTGATACATCGACAGTTAAATGCAAACTTTACATAATATGTAAATCTTTATTTATAACCGCGACCAATTAAAATAATACCTCATGTTAGAAGGCAGCTGTGCAGTTGGGAATTCATGGCGGGACTCCATGCCGAGCAGAGAGAGCAGCACATTACGGCAGGTGTCCACCTCCTCGTCTGTTAGTGTCTCTTGGACTACCAGTCGCGTTAAAGGCTCCAATACCTGCCAAACGGTGTATAAATTGAGTAATGATAGCTCAAAACTTGATACAGCTTGACTTAGGCTTACATAAACATACCATCACGCCTATATACCCTGAAAGGGGTAGGCAGAGGCGTAGTAATGTACATCCACATTTCGCCGGTAGGTTTAGGTCCCATGTAATAGGGGGCGAGCCTATTACCATCAACCGTGCACAAATCCAGACTTTGAGTTGCTACTGGGAATTTCACAGAAAACCCAACAACACTTTGCTCGACCTGGGGATCGAACCCAGGACCTCTAGCGTAGCAGTCGCGCTTGGGACCACTAGACCAACGAGGACTGCCTCGTCTATAGGCAGTTCTCGTCTACATAGGGGGTAATTTAGGGGGTTGTGCTGCCCCAAAAACACAGTATAAGGTGCTTTAACTTTTGATTTTATGACTTACCGATCCTAAGTTAAATATGAGTGTGGATGATATAGTAAGTGGCCAGTAGGTTGTATGTCGTTGTAGGCGTGCCCGCGCACGCGCATTGGCGCCGGACCCGCGCAACGGATGCAGTCGGTTCTGTTGCATTAGAGCACCAAACTCCTTTATCCTGGAGAAAAAATATTAAACCGTGGGTGTTACGAAAATCTGTTTTCTTTTACTATAAAAAGTCTTCAAAATGCTGAATTTCCATTATTCTTTATTGTGTGGTCCTATTGTAAGGTCACACAGATGTCACGGTAAGCCTACGTACACCGTTCATCGATCGTTTCCTGTCTTGTATTTTTCATTGGTATTTATCTCGTCTATACTAATATTATTAATATTATAAAGAGAAAAGATTTGATTGTTTGTTTATATTGAATAGGCTCTGAAACTACTGGACCGATTTGAAAAATTCTTTCAGTGTTAGATAGCGCATTTATCGGGGAAGGCTATAGGTTATACGCTATACGACTAATAGGAGCGGAGTAGCAATGAAAAATGTTGCAAAAACGGGGAAAAACAGTTATCAAGACCACGCGGGCGAACCCGCTGGCAGAAAGCTAGTAAATTATAAAAAAAAATACATAAAAATGGTAATCATTTTATTTGTTTATGCTAAGGTTCTCTGTAAACCAGCAATCTTACATAAATTAAGGTCTGTTACACCACCTCTGGATAGCCGCTACCCGCCAGATTAATTGAAAATGGAACAAAATTGGTATAAAATTATCTGCCAAGTAATTTATCGGAAACTTATCAGTAACCGGTGAAACAGGCTTTTAAACTTATTTACCTGTAATCAGTGACTCGTCCACCTGCTCCTTCAGACAGAGCGGGCGGGTCGTCATAAGGCGTCCGGCCACCGAGTGCGCCGATCCACAACTCTCCGCCCTGGGCGGCCAACACGTGAGAAGCAGACCTGCCACCGCCTTTCCTAAAATACCATGTTTCAAAATCTTGTCTTTAGAAAAACACGGTTTACCTGCTTCAATGGCTGATCGAGTAACGTGCTTCTTCCTTTGTTGAAAAAGATGTAGAAAGTGTGTTTGGCGTATACCTGGGTACTTCGAGGGTGACAGAACGTCCATTGAGCAAGAAGTTGACGAGGCAAGCCGAGGGTCGAGAGGCCACGTCGGCTGGGGTGACACGCCACAAAGAGCCGGAGCAGCCCGACGCCCCGCCTTCCGCCCCACGAGGAGTCCACCAGCGGAGCACAACCTGATACATTATGTATATGGTATGCTAATGAACTACCTAGTGTAACCTTTAATTTTATTATTCCATTAACTAATTATTGTTTATTTCTAATTCTTTTATTTGCCTATCTTATTTTTTTCAAGCTTACGAATTGCCTAGATTATAAGTGAATGATGTGGTCAACTATAATTAGAGGAGCACACTTGTATTGTACTGTCCATGAATAGTGTTTTTGTATGTGACTGTGTAACCTCTGTTGGAGATCCAATAAATAAATAAATAGTGTGATTTACATGCGTTCTGCCAGCAAAATATTACAGGTCCTGACGTAGAAAGATCCAGTATCGCAAAGACAAGTATCATCTGTATGCAGGGATGAAGGAAAAAAATACACAAATTTAACACTAGCTTTCTGCCAGCAGCTGTGCCCGCGTGGTCTAAGTATTTCTTATAACTTTCAATCCCTTACATGCCTTTTTCGCATTAAAAAGTAGCCTATGTTCTTTCTCAGGGCCTAGACTATCTGTGTACCAAATTTCATTTAAATCGGTCCAGTAGTTTTGGCGTGAAAGCGCGGCAGACAGACATATAGAGAGTTACTTTCACATTTATAATATTAGTAAGGAGTATAACATAACATACACTGACGCCTTTTTCCCACAGGGGTAGGCAGAAACTAGAGACCGCCACTTGCTACGATTCTTACATACATTTTTAGCTTCCTCCACGTTCATACATCTTATACACACGCGCCGGTTGTGAGTACTACGCAACTGACCTTTTTGAAGGATTTCCCCAATAAGGTAAGGTCAGTAAGTCTTTCTAGGGCGTCGGGGTGTCGGCGCTTCCACTGACATTCGCCTTACAAATCCCTTTTGTCAATCTCCGTTCATCCATTCTCTCAATATGCCCAAATCATCACAACATATTTTTCTCAATACTAGTCAAATATTGTATGGTGTAAAATTGTTCTTATTCTTTTACTATGACCAATTGAATAGCTTCACCGAGAATTCTATATTAAATTAAAAAAACAGAAACTTACAGATTCTAATGCTTCAGCCGGCGTTTGCGACGCTCGCAGACCCGTATGAGCATCTGCCGCGTGTACTATCTCCACGTCGTAATTAGCACTCGAACTTGCATTTTGTTCTTCCTATAAAATCAAACGTATTTTGTTTTTATATTAAGATGTTTAAGATGAAAAGAATGTATTTTTTTTAATAAGTAACACAAAATGCATTGACCTGTATTTTAAACCATTTGGGCCAACATAATAATGCAGTTGTTAGATTTGCATTTTTATTTCTAAAACATACCTTCATAGGGATACCAGTTACGGTAGTAGTGGCCAGTTTATAATGTGGCAACACCAGACGACCCAATAAATTCGCTAACGCGCTCGCGCGTGAAACTATTACTTCTACACCTATTTGTCCACCTGCAATCTAAAATAGTTAAAATAAAGTTATTTGCAGCTCAGCCTGTTGATCATTGTAGAAAATGTATTTAAGATGAAATAAGGACAGCTATTAATTTAGTTACTATGGACAAGAGTGGCATTAGATAGAGTCCAGAGGAGACAGTTGGAGGAGGCCTTTGCCAAGAGGCACACAGAAGTCAGAGACCCAAGATGATTATGTGACCCAATATGTAACTTTACACAAAAAACGTAACTCTGGCGACTGTAATAAAGGCTATTTTCATTTTCAATAATTAAATAATTTGACTTATATAAGTTTGAATTTCGAAAGTGGTGAAAACAATTTCTTTAGGTTTGAGGAGCCTATGTACTTTCCATTACAAACGCAACTATGAGTGTTTGGTAACATTTTGAGTCCAAAAAGTTATTTAGTAGGTCCACTGGTGACTTACAATACTTTAGTTAGGTACTACCGACAAGGATACTGATAAAAAAAATGTACCTCTGTAAGTGGTTGATTAGTAACCCTGGTCTCAGCATTCTCTGGTGTTACATTTATTATAACTATATGACAGTAATGTACTACGAGAATTCTGGAAATAAAAACTTTTTTTACACATCTCTTTATGGAAATAGAAACCAACTATTTTAAAAAACATGTAAAACTTACTGTGGTGTTGTGCTTGTAGAATCTGAGGTACTAGCTGGCTGAGCCAAGGATGCTTTTTTATTCATTTGAATTATAGTATTCTGAGCTATATCCTTAAGATTGTTTATAGAATCATTATCTCTGGCGCTTGTAATACAAATTACACGACCGCTGAAATCAGAATAAAATGTATTCAATCAAATAGTCATAACTATACATTTTTATGCACTTTTGACTGGCGACAAATGTATAACTGTGTTTTTATAGGGAAAAGTTATTTAACTGCTTTTTGGAAATATTGCTATTATTTTGATATAAACCATTTTGTTACAATAAACTTATTATCACCTCTACAAACAACAATATCAGTTGATTTTATCACCTCTAGAAATGATCATGTAATACTTACCGATTTTGGAAGTGCCTCTCAGTAGGCCTAGCCATCTGCGCAGGCGAGGCTTCAGCAAGCGCTTCGATGGCAGCCACCAACCCCTCGACATCACCGCCTGCGCCTCGGCGCACGGGCCCCACCACACATAAACCATTCAGCAGCTAAGACACAATGATTGTAAGTTGATCAGTAATGCATAAAAGAGTCACAGAAAATATAGTGTGCACTGGGGACAGGAGAATATGGGAGGCAGATCAGGATGCTTTCTATATTTTAACCAAATGCTGTCTGTGACAGTATCTCAGGCTAGTTGTAGCTGAGTAGTTTACTTAATGCCAGTAGAATGGTCAAGTAATTGTACATTAAAGCTATTGTATAAATTATTTTAGTAGCCTCATAAAAAAGTTGAAATACAAAAAGAAATTAAAATCTATTCAAACATTAGAAAATTCAATTTTTATTTTATTCTAAAATTAGAGTAAATTTTCAGTAACATAACTACATGAGTAATATATACTTACATGAGTTAAATTTTGTTGTGATGGCACCCATGTGTTCAACATGTGTGCAGTATTATCACTCACAACAAACCGCACCTGAAAATATTATTTTTATTGTAAGAAACAATGTTATACCTGTTATGTGTGTTTCTCTCAAATAGGGATACATAACACACATTTGGTTTCACTATAAACAGGGTGAAAAACATGAATAGAGATAGTAAAGTAGGTGAAAGAACCAGACATTAGTGACTAGAGAGTTAGTCTGGAGGTATATTTTGATTTGACCTAGCCAAGTTTATCTAATATAATATTTGGGGGCCTAGGGATCTTAACCACAGAACTGTGTAAAATCTTGCTAAGGGATCGCTGTAATAAAATAAAACTAAGAATGAAGTAATAAAGCAACAGGTGATTCTTACCAGTTTCCCTTCAGGAAATAAGTCCCATACTATCCGACAATATTCAACTGCTGCTTCTACACTGCACGTCCACAAGGACTTGCAGATCGGTGGTATAGGGAGATATCCCCGGTTTTTTGGGACATCGAAGTCTATCGGATTATCTGATGATATACCGAAGTAAGGTGTGTGATCCAAGACAAATATAGTCTTGTGGTTTATGGGGAACATGATTAAGTTTACACTTTTTAAATTACATATTCAATAAAAATAAACGTAAGAGATCATTTTATTTTGTTTTACCGATGCTTTACAGTTTTACCGATTCTTTTCTACTTGACGTTGACGTTTACTCACTGACTGACACATCTGACACTGACATGTGGTAGAACAAGCAAAGACAATTTCAACCAACGTAAATTTAAAAAAACTTAAAGACTTCAGTCCACTATCAGGATCTAAAAATAAAGCGCCTCATTCGCCGTTCTTCATAGCTGTACAGAGCTGAATTAGCGGTTATTTATTCTCTTTGCTGAGCTGCACGTAATATGTACGTAATGAGCACGCTACACAAGTGCCTCTAGCGGCGGATTTATACGCGATAATCCCCATTTGAAGTTGGCTCAACCCAACTTCAACCCGGGCGGCCATAAAAATTAGAGAGAAAAATATTAGATTAAAATGAATTGGTGAAAACCGTGCAAACATACCAAAACGCTCGTTGTTTTGCATGAAAATCGTGTTTTGCAATTGCAATCCATAGACAATAATTTACAAAACCCGTAGACAAAAACCGATAAACTTAGAGAAAGATTGGAAATATCCTCAGTATAGGTACTAACCATGGTACCTATACTGAGGATATTTCAAATCTTACTTACTTACTTCAACTTCAATTGTATCAATAATTTCTAAGAAAAATATATTATTTTCCTAATCAAAGCTATATTAATATTTTGGTTAGTAAAACCAAATTGGTGAATAAATAAAACGGTACATACCTAAGTACTTAAATTTTAAATACTTAAAGAATATATATTTACTATTTCGACAATCTTTTTACCTGACTAACCTATCGCCATGAACCCTATTACTTTTGATAATATTATGTTTGTCTTGTTAATTTAATTTGTGGTTAAAGAAAGCAATTGTTACCTAAATTGTAACCTACTAATGTAAAGCATTCTCTTCATTTAGAAAACGTTCTAAAATATCTTTTATAAATATAATTTGTTATTACCGTTATGGCCGCCAATCGTAATTCTTTTAGTTAATCGTGTCCTGTTATAATTTATGTTGGTGTACGATTAAAAATATTCTTTCCATCTATTTATCTTATAATGTTGATTCATTTGATAATTTAATTAAATTTATGATTATGACATACCATCACGCCTGTACACCTCGAAGGGTTAGGCCACAGAGTAGGTTAGGCAGAGGTGTACTTATGTACACCCATAGTTCATCGGTATGCTTAGGACCCATATTGCTATTAACCGGGCACAAATCCAGAATCCGAGATGCTAGTAGGAATTTTACAGAAAAACCAACAACACTGCTCGACTCGGGAATCGAACCCGGGACCTCTAGTGTAGCAGTCGGAGCAGTAAAATTAAGATTTTAGGCGATTAACCAAATTTAGAGTGGATTGAGAACATACTTATTATTTTATTAATATTTATTATTTTCTCTGTAGACAGTAACATATACATAAACAAACAGTATTTTTTATTTATTACTTTTATTTGTAATATTTTTTTGAAGCTATTACTAAAATGTTCAGTGCATTACATTTTCAAAGTTATTGCCATTTATAACCGACATTCTGCACATAGTGCACATCACTATGGTGAATGTGAGAGAATGATAAAATGGTGCATTCGTCGATCAAACCGGGCCACACATCCGAAGCCAGAAATTAAATTAACATCCACCATTTTGTTTATTTTCGCGAAAATAAGTCTTTTCCCGGATACGTTGTAGAATATTCCCGTTTTACCGCTTTATGACAGAGTGATCTACTTAGTCTGGCAATGATTATAAGATTAGGAATGTGCTATTAGCGTTCCTAGCTATTATCGGGTCCTTGTGTTGAAAATTGCAGACATCGGCCGCGCCGCTAGTAAACACTTTGAAAATTAACAGCTTAACGTTGAAGAAAAGCAGAAACCAAAACACGCAGTTCACCCGAGTTGATGAGAAAAGTTCGGATAATCACCAAGTTCAAAGGGAGGAATCCCCTAGCGTTAGAGGTATGTGAAGTGCAGTAATCGGACGTCACAAGTGTGAATAAGCTGTGTACATGCAGTCTATTCTTATGGTGGACTATTTGTTCAGGAAATAACCAAGAGTAGTGGGCGAGAGTCCCCCGTGGCGCGCCCGGCTAACATGAACCACACGCCTGCCCCGGACAGGCAGCAGCAGCACGACTCTAATGTGAACCAGGTCGAGGAGATGGAGACTCAAGATGGTTAGTGATGTCACAATATTTACATTGTAATCTACTGTTTCACCAGATCATTGCTCAGGTAAAGTCAAAACCACATTGGTTAGAAACATTATTCACCCATTATAAAAAATGCTTATGCTGTAAATTTTCAAATGCTATTGAACCTAATTATTTAACCAGATTACCCTTCATAACCTCAAATTGTATTCATTAACAATGTCAATTTATATGTTTATTTTTTGCATCTTATGATAGTCATTGTGATGTAAAACTGATAAAAATGTCTAGTAAATTGTTTGCATATTAGATTTGGAGTGTTGCTTTCTTTGTTTCAAAAGTGCAAGTCGCTGTCTTGAGAGTGAAACTAAAATATCTAATTATAGAATATCTGTCTTGTATGAATGTTTGATTATTTACAATTGAATATTATGTTCATGTTAATTAAATTAGTTTTTGTTTATCATAGAGTCTATATATAGTACATTGCTTACTTGATGCATTTATATAAGTGTGCAGGTTGTTTCACTGCTTTATTTTAATGTGATCTTTACACAAATAAAAATATACAGGTTTGCCAATTATACAAAGCTAACATGTCAACATTTTTGAGATCCTGTTGACTAGTATTTATATATTTGTAAGCATGAGCTCCACAGAAGTTTAGTTGAAATTTTTAAAATGTCTGTTTATGATAATGTAGACTGAACACGATTGTGATTTAAATATCTCAGGTAATCTCTATAAAAAATATAGGTAAATAAAAACAAGTTAAGTGCATACGTTAAGTTAAGACCGGGATGGTTGGCGCTCTTTGGGGGAGGCCTACGTTCAGCAGTGGACGGCAATAGGCTGATATATATATATATAAGTGCATACCACCTTGTGCCCCAAAATGTCCAATAATATTTGGACCTGACCTTTTATTACATAAGTCAGAAAGTAACTATTGATCCCTATTTGATCACTGAACAAAATAACACAATTAAAAAATATAAAATTTATTAAAATGTTTATAAGACCATCTTATAATAATTAATAATTTGAGTTAAATAAATGTT
Source organism: Acronicta psi (assembly GCA_946251955.1). Lineage (NCBI taxonomy): Eukaryota > Metazoa > Arthropoda > Insecta > Lepidoptera > Noctuidae > Acronicta > Acronicta psi. The sequence continues at coordinate 5,305,989 of OX276477.1, read as the reverse complement.
TATTTCTTTTTAATGATCAATAAAATACAAATTTCAGAATTTTTGGCCCTCATGTTTATTAATTTACAAAAACTTGAGTTCTAAGGAGTTCATGCAGGGAAAACTCCTGGTTGTACTGAATATTTTTTCTTTAAATACTGTGTCAAATTGACAATTACTGTCAAAATTCATATCTGTAAAACAATGGACAGATCTGTTTCTCCTGCAGCTGTAGTGGTCTATTTTAATTATTAAGATTACTTTAGTGAGTTGTAGATCTAAATCATTTAGAGGTAACATGTATATTTTAAGTCTCTATCTGTGCTACAAAAAATATTACTTCACAAAAACCTAGATCTAAACTTACATCTGTTTTTGTTGACCTATCAAATCAAATATATAATTATTTGACCCTGGTGGTTTACAGAAATACTTTTAATACTCAGTATTACACATGATTTTGATGTCACAGATTATCAGATTTCATATCTTACAATGTCAAACATTTCATGATTCATGTGTTGAAGTGGCGTTTAGAAATAAAGTTATTGTAAATATGTTTTGCAGTGGAGACTGTAGACACTGTCACGGACAAGACCTGGGAGGACGATCTTATGAAAGGCCCCAACGGCGAGGTAGTCATGAGTGAGGTTATGAAGAATCAGGAGACCACATCTTCAGATATGCCAGTAAGTTGCACAGACATTGATGAGTTATTACATTATTTGCTACAGATCAAATTAAAACTGTGACTAGACAAAATTGTACTGTCTGCTGTTTTTAATTTTTTACTTCTTAAGGAAGTTGGATAATTATCTCTTACTTTTTTTAAGAAGATATAAAAAACTTATATGTTAATATTTTATATATTATTCCAATATCTATAAATAAATATAATAAAATAAGTAACTAAAATAATATTTTTAAATTGGGACAAGGGCAGGAAGATAATTTTACAATCATTTTTTAAATAAATCAATTGGAGGAGATCAACACAGTTGTTGTTGCTATTTTACTCATTGAATACCAAATTACTGAGGGAAGAAGATAATTTGAATTTCAAAGTACCTACCTATCTGAAGTCAGATAAATACTGATTGGGTCCTTATTTATCAGATAGCACCAGTCTCAAGAATTCGCGTGTTGCTGTAGAAGTAAAACCTACTATTTGGTAGTATGTTGTAGATGTTATATCTGCAGTATTTTGATTAAATTAGTTTTACTATTAAGAAAACTTCTAAAACTTTTAGCATTTCTTCTTTTGGCATTGAAATTTCTAGAGAATGATAAGACAATGCACTCAAAAGTAATTGACTTTCAAATAAAAATTAACATAGGTTCACTGAATAAGACATCCATAAAACTAAAGAATATTGACGTTTGTTTATAATCCATAGCTGGCTTGTCTCGATACCGAAATGGAAGATGACGAGGCGCGGTCAGAGGCGACGTTTCGTTTCACGGTACAGAACTTCAGGAATCTGAAGGATTCTGTATTGTCGCCGCCATGCTACGTCCGGAACCTGCCATGGAAGATCATGGTCATGCCCCGGCAAGCTCCGTCCCCCGACCGGCAACAACAGAAGTCTCTAGGTTTCTTCCTTCAGTGTAATGGCGAGAGTGAGTCCTCGAGTTGGTCATGCTATGCTATGGCAGAGCTAAGACTCATCTCCCACAAGCCAGAAACCGAGCCTTTCTTCAGGAAGATTCAGCATTTGTTTTATAGGTTAGTGTGATAATGCACTTACAGTTAAATATTTGACTAGAATTTCGTATACATTTTGAAATATACGCAAGGCTACTGAGAATATAAAGAGTGTCTAGTCTTAAATTATAAACTTTTGGGTGTATTATCCACAGTAAAGAGAACGACTGGGGTTTTTCCCACTTCATGGCATGGAACGACGTGTTGGATCCGGAAAAGGGTTATATTAAAGATGATGCAATCACGTTGGAGGTGCATGTGACCGCCGAAGCGCCACACGGCGTCTCCTGGGATTCAAAGAAACATACCGGCTATGTGGGTGAGTGCCGAATTTCGAATAGGACGACAAATCTGATTTCGGGTCGCGACGCGACGTAACGACGTTACTGTAACGGGTTCTAAGAGCTAGCCACAGAAATTGAAGGTATAATTTGGTCCATGGGGTATCCCCGACAGGGAATGTGTGGAATAGATTGTCGGGACTACTGAGTAAAAAACCTACATCTGCTGGGGCCTTATGATTCAGGGTGGAGCATTTCTTTCACAACCAGGATATACTTTAATAACCTGCAGTTTCGTCATTCTCATAACCTTTACTGTCACTATCATGGAAAGCCACTTCTGTGAGTGGGTTTGATTTCCCCACTTAGTCCCAGTATTGTTTATTCTAACCAGCCCAAGTCCCTCCAGAAGCAGGTTAGTCCTCCCGGCCTCCTCAGTGTCTCGCTAGGGATCTTGGTGATCCCAGGATTTCTTCCCATATCCGGGCGACGCCTGTGCATTCAAGCTGCACGTGTGCTACTGTTTCCTAACCTTTTATTCTTTGAGTTACAGTAAGTTTCTAACAAAATAATTGTGTTTATCCCCTAGGTCTCAAGAATCAAGGTGCAACGTGTTACATGAACTCATTGTTACAAACACTGTATTTTACAAATCAATTACGTAAGGCTGTTTACAAGATGCCGACAGAATCTGACGATAGTACCAGGTAAGTTGTTGGCTTTTGTAATGTTGGAATTGGAAACTGAACAATACATTCGTACTAATTTATGTCTCATAGCAGGTTAATTCGAATCTAGTATATTATGATGAATTCACCTAATTTTATCGCAACCATTATTATTATTTCTTAAAAATTGTTTTTCGTTCCTAGGTCTGTTGCATTGGCACTGCAAAGAGTGTTCTATGAGTTGCAATTCTCTGATAAACCAGTTGGCACAAAGAAACTCACCAAGAGTTTTGGATGGGAGACACTCGATTCTTTTATGCAGCATGATGTCCAAGAGTTTCTTAGGGTATGTGTTCTTGGGTTGTAAACTTAGTTTTGTATAGCATAAGTATCTTATATAAAATCAATTGCCGAGCGTTAGTCTCGCAAAAATTCGAAAATGGCTCGACCGATTGTAATGATATTGGTAATTTGAAAAAAAATATTGCAAAAAATTACTAAAATTGCTATAATTTCTTGACTATTCTATAATTAGTAATTATTGACTATTCATTACTTATATATCAGTATCAGTTCTAATAACCTACTTACTGTGTATTTTAGCTTTGTTAAACACAGTTTTTAAACAGCAACCAAAATATATGTTACATCTCATTTTACAGGTACTGCTTGATAAATTGGAGAGTAAAATGAAGGGTACATGTGTAGAAGGTACCGTGCCTCGCCTGTTTGAGGGCAAAATGACGTCTTACATAAAGTGTAAGAATGTTAACGTGTCCAGTACGCGAGTTGAAACCTTCTACGACATACAGCTCAACATTAAAGGGAAGAAGAACAGTGAGTTACTGAATTTATACTCACTATAACGTTTATTAACAAATTGCTGAGCACTAGCCTAAAAAACAATAACAATTTTCTGTCTATCTTCAACTCTATAGAATAAGTGTGAACAGTCTGGTATCCTTATTTGAATAATAATTTATTCCAGTTGACGAGTCATTCAAAGACTACATCAGTACAGAGACTTTAGATGGGGAAAACAAATACGATGCGGGGGAACATGGTCTCCAAGAGGCTGAGAAGGGAGTTATCTTTGCTTCCTTCCCGCCTGTACTCCATTTACACCTCATGAGATTCCAATACGACCCCATTACAGATAGCTCTGTTAAGTTTAATGATAGGTAAGTGGTTTTTATAACACAGTAAATTACCTCTTGTGACAAAATCTGAAATTTTTGAAACCATTAATATTAACCATTGTTAATTTGTATTATGTATGTCAGGTAGAATATTATGAATTCAGATATAGTATACAGTTTTTAACTTGCAACATTCTTGCACTCAATTTTCTTGGTCAATAAAATGAGTGCTATGATCAAAGTGAGATTTTAGCTCCATACAGTTTAGTGTATGTTCTAAGTTTAAGAGAAGCTCTACAGTAAACAATAAATGCTTATTTAATAGGTTTGAATTCTATGAGCATATCAACTTGGACGCATATCTTCAAGAGAAGCCGGAGACGCCAGCTGACTACACGCTGCACGCGGTTCTGGTGCACTCGGGAGATAACCATGGAGGACACTATGTGGTCTTTATCAACCCTAAGGGCGATGGGAAGGTGAGCAGTTGTGGGATAGCTACCTGTAAATTTGAATAAAGGAAGGGATAGGAAATCACAACAAAGCAAAGTTATACTGGTGTATTAAGATGTTCAGTGTCTTTTATATTTGCAGTCTATAAACATATAGAAATAAAACTACAATATCCTTTAGTCTCAAGTGCTTTAAACTGGCTAAAAAAGGTTTCATCCACGCAGGATAAAAGCCATACGCAATGACAAGTAATTTGACCATGGAGGTTCTATAAATAGAAAAAAATTGTAATTGTGTAAAAAAATATTAATAGGTATGTGTCAGAAACTGCAGCCAAATGACACACTTTTGTGTGTAGTATTCCTGCATAGTGAGTAAGGTTGCCAGACCTCCTTCTAAGGATGCGCTGCCCTGGCAGCAAGAGGAATACCCCTCTAAACCTCTAAGAGGTTTTAAGGGTCGGTAACGCCAGAGTGATACCCCTGGTGTTGCAAGCGTCCATAGTGGTATAAAAATACTAATAAACATTGTTTGTGACTCAGTGGTGCAAGTTCGACGACGACGTAGTGTCCCGCTGCACGAAGCAGGAGGCCATCGAGTACAACTACGGCGGCCACGACGAGGACATGGCGTTGACCGTGCGCCATTGCACCAACGCTTACATGTTGGTCTATATTAGGTGAGTACACCAACTATTTGTATACGTATATTTATAACAAAGGAGTTTAAATATAAAGGAGTTTTGAATGCAACAGATTTCGTAATTATTACGCATTTTTTAAAATTTATTAAGTAGTCAAAATGTCTAAAACAGGAAAACATTTTATGGTTAGTTTACTGAGTGTTTTGAAATAAAGTCTATAGTTGCAAACTGTAACACAACAACTCTCAAGAGTCTTTATGCTCTGTATTAAGGCGTCGGGTTTTGTTTGAATACGTATTTATGTTGGCTTCATAATTTCCAGGGACTCACAGTTGAAGACTGTCTTGCAAGAGGTCACTCAAGCTGACATTCCCACAGAGCTCAGCGAAAGACTCGCTGAAGAGAAGAGAATTGAAACTGTAAGTGGCATGCTTAGACTTTGCTGAAAAACGAGTCACAGGCTCTACACCCGAACCAATCTGTAATGGGCTTGGACTCGGCCTTCATTCCGTATACTTCAATGCACAAACAAGTTTGCGCAGGTAAGCGCGTACGTGTGGACGGCAAGACGGTAGCTCGCGCAGTTCTGGACTGCGCAGGCAAGACCGAGCGTGTAATCGGGCCATAAGAGTCTAAAACATATCCACCAAAGAGTCCGAATCAGTTATTGTGATCTCGATCACTGTCCGAGTGACTATTGAGTTAGATTTCTAATTTATTGATGCTTCGTTAGATTTTTATTGAAATTGCCAGATGTTGACAATAACTAAATGCAACCTTATTTATTTTTCCCAACAGATCCGCCGCAAAGAGCGTAACGAAGCTCACCTGTACATGAACGTGAACGTGGTGCTGGAGGAGGCGTTCGACGGGCACCAGGGCAACGACCTGTACGACCCCGAGCGCGCGCACTACCGCGTGTTCCGCGTGCGCAAGCAGGCCACCGTCGCCGAGCTCATGGAGATGCTGGCCGACAACTTCAAGTACCCACTCAAACAGCTCAGGCCGTGGCCTTTCAGCGCTCGCTCCAATCAGGTACACTAGGATACTTTTACTGAATACTGCACTAAGCCTTATCATATCAATAGTTTCCCTATTGTTTCGACCTTTCACAAGACTAACAGAAAGCAAGTAAACTTGAAACTGCAGCACCAAAACAGCTGGGTCACAAAATTCTAAGCCAACCAAGTGTGGCCACCTGCAGTGTTTTGACTTGTGGTTCAATATACCTCTGGAGTAGTGCTCGGCTATGTAGTAAAATCTACGGAAAGATTTGTGACATTCTCAATTACCTAATTTGTAAAACTGAAATAATGTCTAATGTCTAAGTTTGGTGTCTATAACTATAATTTATCTCAACAGACTTGCAGACCAACTTGTCTAGACATCGTCAACGATCAACATAAGACCGTAGCCGATGTCTCTGAGAACATGAACCCTTGGAACATATTCCTGGAGATGTTACCCCCCGATTCCGGCTTCAGCGCACTCCCGAACTTCGACAAGGAGAATGACGTCGTACTGTTCTTCAAGTTCTATGACCCGAAACAGAAGCGTATTCACTATTGTGGACATCACTATTTACCGATCGCCAGCAAGCCCGCAGATCTTATACCAATACTGAACAAGCGTGCAGGTAATATTTACTTTTACATTCGATTAACTAGGTCCATACTCCATACCAATTAAAGTCTTGCTAGGTGACTGCATGAGGCATAAGTCGCGGTTGTTCGGTGAAGTATCATCATCATCATCTTACCTTTATTCTCCCTTCATCCTGAATATCAGTATTTTACACGAGGCGACCGCCATCAGAGTACCAATCCCAATTTCTGGGTAATACCGATATCCTGAAACCCGCAGTACACATTGGGCCAAGGTGCTGCGTATAACTCCCGCTGGTCCTGCAAGTTGCTAATGGGTTGGAACCTTGTCTAATTTATCTCAAAGTCATCCGCCGTATTTGTGTGCGAGTGGTGCTAACGCTTACTGAGAGCGGTTACGTCATTTTTACGTCACCAAGATGGCCACCAGGCACTTTATCAATTTGTGGGACCAAGAGTTTTCAAATCTATCTTTGTCCAAACGCCAATACAGAATAATTAAAACTCTAATGTGTAAACCAAATCGATTTTTGGGACCAAAATGCTGGCCCATCACCTTGGCCCAATATGTACTGTGGGTTTTAGGATAAACTAATTGCCAAGTTTTTCGGGTTTCTGACTATCACTAGCGATTATCGTAAATGTTCGTATGACAACCAAGACCGACATATTTACATGCTCTCCGTTTCACGTAGGGTCTCTGTGTGCCCAATATAAAAGTACATATTATAATAAAATTATTACAATTAGTACAGTTCCTAAATAATTTCTGTTTACTGTTTTTGTTAGGTTTCCTACCTGAAACACCCCTCGTTCTGTATGAAGAAATCAAACCCGACTTTGTTGAGAAAATTAACAACTACAGCGAGCCCCTCGAAAAGGTATTATTTATCAGTTTTATCCTATTGAAATATTCACTAGACATAAGCTATGATAACACAGATATTTTCCCAATTAACTATGTATTTAGATGAATCTCCTATCTTCAATATAAACTTAAATGAAGCAACTTATATTATGTATCTAATATTTTTTAAACAATGTATTATGTCCCTATATTGATATTTTATATGTTTATCTGTTTAAATCTGGTTAGGATTATAGTTATGTAATTAGTGTAATGTTATGATCGATTTTAGTTTTAGTTGATCCTACATTCAGGTATTGCTGGCACAGGTACAGTAATAAAGTATTTATTTATTAATTATAATCATAATACTTTAGATGACACTGTTCAGATTGTCCCTTTTGTCATATTCATTCTTATTTCGCTGTGGATTCGTTTCTCAAACACAATACTCGATAAATTCGTAATGTTATTATTACAATTGGAATGTTCTTAATAACTGACAATTATTGGAGCGAATGAGAAGTTGAGCAGCGTCTGGGCCAGCATAGTGTGGCATGTTCAGCGGGCGATTGATACTGGCGTCTTGAGGAAGGCGGCGATTTGCTTATAAGTTCACCGGGAGAGAACTAGAATGTGGGTTGATGATGATGGTGATGAATATAATCCATTCATGGTGGTGCTTTGTGTTTGTTTGTTTATTCTAAAACGCTAACACACACGTGACTAGAATTGGGCAATGTGCCCGGTATTTTGGGCATAATAATTATTAATTAGCCCTAAATGTCAGGATTTAAAACCATGGTTTCTACGTGACCCACATCATGCTCGTTGGGCGCCGTCTGTCGCGATCCAAAATGCTCAGGTCGTACCTGCTATGGAAATCCTTTTGCTGTATATATTCTTTTTTTGTTGTTTAGAAAGGATATTTCTAGGAAACATGAAATGAGACCAATATTGTAAACTGAATAATAAATAATAATATCTGTATAATTATTATTAACTGTTGTTAAAAGAGCATCCATGGAGCTTTTTGCAAATTTTTCTCAATAAGAATTTGGAACCCATTCAACTTTTATTTTTATTTTTCAAAAGTTCCTACAGTACTTATATTATATATGTCAAGTACCAGCCTATGGGGCCAGGCCGGGATATTTGTTATTCGTCGCTCGCACATAATCATGCTAACATTACGTCATGAAGCTTTGCTTGAAGGTCACAGCTTACGAATTTTATTTGCGGAAATTCCATATCATGTCTTGTTTTTGTAACAGTCCAGGCACGTTTTTTGTATATTACATCTTATACTCTCTGAACAGTGCACCTATTATGTACATAATGTTATATTTATTAGCTTTTTTACATCCTTATTTATATCATCAAACTCACAAAATGCTTACTCTATAACTTAGAGTGAGATTCATCATTTACGACCATAAGCTACATGCTGCCTATACTGTTATGTCTATTGCCACAATGACTTGAGTCTTAAGTCATCTCTCCATAGGATTGTCTCGTATATAAATATGCGTGAATATCTTACGAATATACAAGGTGCCAAACGAACATGTTCAAACAAAGTTCAAACATGGGTGTTACATTGCTATACTTATCCGACTCGATGACAATAATTGAAGATAAGGATGCCTACAAGGTTGATTTTGAATAAATGGCGCAGTCATTTGGTCCATTATCAAGGGGTATACTTTACACTAATATTTTGCACCGAAATGAATGAGCTCAACTGACATTAACGGCCTGCACTTGGATTTTATTCGCGCTTATAAAGTGAATCTATTAAGTATATTATAGACACTTGATTAATTCGCAGTGTAATTTCTGTGTGTAGTAGTATAAAGTGTAACTTCACGCAAATAGTATAAAAAGCATGGAATAAAAGTTACACTATAATAGAAAAGCCCTATAGTCAATGGAATTTCGTTATGTAGAGGGTAAAACACAATAAGAAATTAGCGCATTAGAGCATTTCACACATAGCAACACCTGTATATGATATAAAAAGCACATATACACGCATATTGTATACGCCACAAACTATGGAGGGAGGGCATAAGGCGGGCTACCCTCGGGTTGAGTCGTGTGCACGCGGCCAGGTATTGGACGAGCTGATGGACGGCGACATCATTGTGTTCGAGCGTGCTGACCACCGACATGAGGACCTGGAGCTGCCCACCTGCCAGGACTACTTCAAGTACATCTTCTACAAGGTCGAGGTGCAGTTTGTGGATAAGACCGTGCCTAACGATCCTGGGTAAGTCTTCAAGTTTCAGTTCATGTACTCACTACCGTCAATGTGGCATCATTGTAGTTTGTTGATCTTTAAGAAATTTCAAATATGAGTCTTCCTTAATAGATATTATATTGATTATCCCATTCATATTTACGTCCTGTTTCACCACCTCCTGATTAGATCCCGTTAAATTACTTGAGAGATAATTTAATACAAATTGTATTCCACTTTAGTGGCCACGGCGGTTAGTGGCTATCTAGAAGTGGTGAAACAGCTCCTGATTCTACTATTTTGATCTTCTTACACCTTTGGTAGATATTTAACTACTAATACCACAGATACGATGATTTATTTTGTTTTAGTAGGAGTAGTAGCTATCAAAGTAGAAATCAAAGACGTCAACATCGTTTTAATTTGATAATTATGTGTTGTTGTAGGTTCACAATGGAGCTGTCGATGCAGATGCGCTACGATCAGATGGCGCGGGCGGTGGGGCAGAGGCTCAACGTCGACCCCTACTTAATACAGTTCTTCAAGTGTCAAAAGTTAGTGTTTTGAGATATTACCACTATGTAACTGTGTAAGAAGACGACTGCTGTAAAAAGATGGCCATGGACAGTCCTCGCCAAACTTATTGTCCGGCTTGAAGTTGGCACGAGCTAACTTCAACCCGGGCCGTAAGAATCGGAGAAAGAAAAACATTGGATTATAATCAGCAAAAACGAAAGCCGTGCTGCTGTCGTTATATATCTTTTTAATCCGAGATTTCTCTTTCCGATTTTTACGGCCCCAGGTTAGCTCGTGCCAACTTCAAGCCAGACAATAAGATTGGCGAGTACTGTATGTAGCTATTTGAGGCTTTCATGTACTTTTGTGTTGTTTACGATGCAACTATCAATAGTAGCTACAACTACTGTAATTATAGTATGGCAGTTTTCTTATTGTTTTCTTCTCTGCTTATAATTTCCAAGTGTAATCATAAAAGTGACTTTGTGTGATCAACTCTGGTTAAATTTGTTGCAGCTACAAGGATACCCCGGGACTACCACTGAGATACTCATACGACGGAATACTTAAGGATTTGCTAGTGTACTGTAAACCAAAGTGCCCTAAGAAATTGTTCTACCAGATTTTATCTATTAAAGTTAATGAATTGGACAACAAGAAACAGTTTAAATGTTTATGGGTAAGATTTGTCTTTATTATTATTAATTGAAAATAATATAATAAAGTAAATAATGGTGTATAATTTATACTTTGAGTAAAGAGATATCATATATACATATCTATAATTTGGCCTTAAATCTTTAATTTGATCAAAAGATTCATGTTCATAGGCGAGTGTATGTTTTACGAAGCCTGACTCGACCTTCACTACGGACTAGTTAACATGCTAAAATTAACGAAGTAGTTAGCCAGATTGGGCTATAGTTTTCAAACATACTTCTACCATACTATGGTGTACCTACTAAGTGCCGTAAGGAGCTGTTTATGTGCCCAGTGCAAGTTTCTATTACTGCGCCTGTTAAGCATTGGCACCGCTCTAGTTACGGCGCTGAATATCATATCATATCATAGCTTCATAGTTCTACTAAAGTTGCTTAACCTAAGCGTTTGTAAGGTTTTCTTTACAAGTCTGACAAACTCTTCATTTTCTAGGTTGGTCCAAATTATAAGGAAGATAAGGAATTAATTTTATATCCAAACAAAGGTGGTAAGGTGTCTGACATCTTACAAGAGGCAGCTAAAGTCGTTGAAATGTCACCCGACGGTTCAGGAACGTGAGTAAAAATGTTGTAGTTGTTCATCGTCTGGGGATAGGTTAGAAAAGCATACAATTCCTCACTGTCATTGGGATTAGCATCGGCATCAAGGTAATAACATATTATCTTACTTGCTCGATAGTAAGACCTCTTTGGTGGCGCAAAAATTGGAACATGCAAAAAGGTATTGCGCATTTTCCCCTCTCAGTTGCTACGGCTCCAGCAGTTTGCAGTTCGCATCAGCAACACCTCTGGCGATGATTACTTACTATCAGTTGGCTCGTCTTCGCGTTTGCCGACATAATGATAAAAAAAGATTTCAGATTACCCATAATTCCTAAAGCGTTATACGTTATTAATACTGACTGTTACGCCAATTTATAATTGCTAATTGAGTTCGTTTATAAACTTAAGAAAGGTACAAAATTTTATCACCTTTTTTTAAAAAAAAACGAGTGTATCATCAGAATTTGTCTCCCAGTTAAATATAAAATTTATATTGTCTAATTTTTCTTGAATTAATTACTTGGATTAAAGTATGTACGTTGTTCAGGCTAAGAATCGTAGAGGTGTCATGTCACAAAGTATTACCGGGCCCCGACCCCGAGCTGACGCTGGACCAAGTCACCATATCACCGCCCAGGCTCTATAGAATAGAAGAGATTCCTAGAGATGAGCTCAACATGCAGGTTTGTCATACAACAACCACCTATTCGTATATTATTATGATATGTTTTCGAATCAAATTTTAAACCTAACAGTACCAATAATACTGAAATACTTATTATTATTTTAAATTAACTTGTTGTTCTCTACAGCTCAATATCTTATTCACAAATTAACAGTAACTTGAATCAACTCAATGCTAATAAAGAAGGAATTAAACGACTTCATGACAAGATTTTTCTTGTAACTTATAACTTTGTAATTATATTCCCTAAGTCGAGAAACATCCCCTAGAAAGACTTTGTATCCCCTATATTGAGAAACATTTTGTGGAAGGATTATACAATCATATTGCAAACATTCTCTATACAAGATGATCTCAACGAAAAAAATATTTGTCTTGCATTGGTTTCAGGAGGACGAGTTATTAGTGCCGTGCGCACACTTCCACAAGCAGGTGTACGCCACGTTTGGCATACCGTTCTACGCGCGCGTCAAACACAACGAGCCCTTCCAGGCGGTCAAGGACCGGCTGCAGAAGAAACTCGACATACCCGATAAGGAGTGGGAAAAGGTATTTGAACTGCGCTGGCTTTACACTGTTTCCTGTGTCTACACCACACATGTGTCTGTTGATAAATAGTAATACGTAGTAACAATATATTCCTTGTTGTTTCAGTACAATTTTGCTATAGTGACAAATGGCAGACCTAACTACATAAGTGAAGGAGCGACAATAAACATTTACGACTTCAGGCCAAGTAGTAACGCAAGTGAGTATACAAAGTTTCTTGAAACATGATTAAATCATTTGGAATAATAAAATAAAACAAATAATTTCAAGATTTCGCAATGTTGTCAAAATTCTAGATTACAATTGGCCCAATCCTCAAAAGAATGTGTGCTAAAATTTAATCTAGATCTGTCACTTCCAGACGCGACGGCCCGGCCGTGGCTCGGCCTCGAGCACATCAACAAGACGCCCAAGCGGTCCCGCGTTAATTATCTAGAGAAGGCGATCAAAATATACAACTGAGCCGTAACGTGCGCTCCCTGGGTCGCTTGACGGAACACCTCTGCGCTGAGGGGCCACTCACCCACACACGTCACATCCGCGACAGTAACACCGCCCGCGCCGCCGCGGAGACACCTCGCCGGATATCCCGCAACGTGCGCGCTACACGCTGCAATCCCAGTTATATACATATTTTTAGTAAATAGTTTCGTACGTTCGACCACTGTAATTTATTTGGCTTTTTCATTTGGAAACATAGCTGCTGAGTGTGCTGCGCTTATGCAGTGTTACTATCGCAAGGATACGCAACAAATAATAAGTCTTTATTTACATAATATGTGCATCGCTAACACCAATATTTGACTTTCTTTACTGCGCTATTTATTCTATGTAGAAAACTGATCTTAAACAGATGTGTAATAGACACTGAGGCCACAGAGTAGTCCTGCTAGAAAAATGCTTTTATAATCATTTGTAACAGTAGCTTTGTATGGCCGTCGTATAATTATTTAAAGATTGTCACTAAAGCAGAAAACGTCCCGCTGAGTGACAAAATCGAGTATTATCCATCATATCTTTTCATGTATAGCGTTATACTTTTTTCATTAATTGGTGGCATTAGTAAGTTTTACATTTTGTTATGTTTAAAACTCGCGTTTATATAAAAATGTTTAGTAATTCGTATTGAATGATAATATAATTGTAACTTCTCAAGTAATAAAAGCAATACATGAGTGATGATGCTTGAAACAAAATGCGGGGGTGTGGTCACGTAGATTGACATTGAGGTAGTTGGCATGTACTATACAAGTCTACGTTTGTTTTGTTTGCGTAACACAAGTACACGCGTAGTGACGGCATAACTCCGTCAGCGATCACACACCTTTCCCATAACCAGTGAGTGAACCACGTGGCCTTCCAAAAGTACTAATATGTCCACACGTGTTTTTTTTTAATGTAAAATGGACTGAGCAGCTGTTGGTTGAACGAGGCGAAGACAATTTCGTTAGTGTTGCCGCGACGGCTGTGCCAACTGTCCCAACGTCGCTCAACCGAGCAGCGCGGTCGTTTGGGGGTGATTCGGCAATGTAAAGCATTTTCACCGAGTATACAAAACAACATTATTTAGACATGAACTTGAATAGTAATAAAATGTGCCTCTATGTGTTGACGCTTGTTTGATTAACTATATTAACAAACTAGTGTAATATAAAGTATTGTATTTACCAGTTAAATTTAAATCGGCTTGCTGGTCGTTTGTTATGTCGGCGACAGTTTTCAGATGCTTGTAATGTTAAAAACTATTTTATTATAAATGTTGAACATAGTAATCGAGTTTGAATGAAATGCATGATATAGTATAATATTCAAACATATAAAATACAGCAAATTTGTATATTTACTATCGGTATAAAAATCAAGAATAGAATCATACACACAAATTTTGTTGTCCCTCCCTGAGGGAGGAACCGTTATCCACATTTTTATAAACAGTTTTAGGTAAATTATCTTGACACATTACGAAACTTCTTAGACTGCTCTAAATCCACGTTGTTTTGCACCATGGAACTTAAAATATATTACCATGGCGGGCAAATGAATTTAATATTTTATTAGAATTTTTTTTTTTCTATCTACAATGACGGTATTGTGATAATAAATATTAGTGAAGCCTGTATATAGCTACTGGATATACCTTACCAAACGACAATCATGTGTAGGTGTGTGCTTTTCTATAAAATAATGGTAAAAGACACTCGCTAGAACTTTCATGTGTAATCTGTTTTTATAGAAATTATTGGAGTATATAATAAACTAAAGTCAAAAATGTTTTATTGATTGTCGAATTGCCAACACCCGGGTGTATGTTTGAGGCGACGATGATATCAATTAGTATAATAATAGAACAGCGAGATGGTGTAGCGTGTAGCAGCCTCAAGTGTACACTAGGTTTAATTGCACATAATAGATATAAAGTTAGCACTGTATTGTTAATTCTGGCTAAAAGCGTCCGAGCGATCTAAAGCTAAGCGGTCTACATGTTACTATTTTGATAATTGGTTGAATCAGAAACTTTCCTTTGAAAACCCAATGTAAAATTATATTTCGGGGAAAATGAACTTCCACCAAAAGTCTCGTGGAATTATTTTTCGAGGAACAATAATGCGGTTAGTTGGTTCTGTCCAGTAATGGACAATATCCTGACTCAATTGTTATAATTTGTGTACTTGGGATAGTGGAAGCGCCTTTTCTTCAAAGTGTAACTTTATATGATGTTACTATTTAATTTTTTACTTGACCTGCCAGAGATATGTTACGTTTTAAATAAATGATTATGTCGAAATTATGTATATATATGATGTAATAAATTAAGAAAAAATACAATAAGTTTTCGTAAAGATGCCTTAGACGTTTTAAGACATTTTTAGTGGTTTGAAATGATAAAGCTTAATTTTTACCCCTTTTTTAGTTAATATTCATGTCTGGAAAAGACAATCACGTCCCTAGAAGATTTTAAAATCATTGTCAATGAGTGAAAGCGATGTCCCGCGTGTAGATTGTTTAATTTCTAATGTTTCTTTCAACTTGGTTAATTTTTATGTTAACATGTGTGTTGGTTGCGCTATTTACATTAACATGGTTTGAGGTATTTTGAAAAGATCTTAGAAAAATAGTGGCTTAGTAGCTAATACTTGCCGGTAATAATAAATTGTGGCAAATGGGATTATAGTCTATTAGCTGGTTTACATATTGAGCTATCACACTTGGTTCGAACTCGTTGCGTAGGCGTGACTGTATACAGCTTGTGCAAACATTGAAAGTATTCCAATGTTTGTTATGTTGGATTTGAATGTTTCACTGAATATAATCCTATATTTGTTTTATTTGGTTTGTTTTGAAAAAGGCTTCCCTTGCGAGCGTATGCCACAACTGTGATCCACAGACAAAAATATTCTTACCACGTACCTTTATTTGTAGAAAATTTCTATTAGTCATAAAATTTAAAGTGAGTAAATCTATAAATTTAAAAAAAAGTGGAAATTAAACCAATAAGAGAATCTCGAGATACCTATCCTATAAGTAATAAGGTTGTATGGGAATACCTAGCTATTGCGCCAAAAAACTAAGTGGCATATTAATTTGTCACCTAAATATGGCACTTAAAAAGTTGGCGAAATAGGTATTGCCATCAATTAAAATCCGTGATGGTGGCCAAGCCAGGGTCAACCGCATTGGATTGGAGAGTAAATATTAGGTTAGGTCGGATTATTACTGGTTTTTCTAAATTTTATGACTTTATCAAAGATATAAGCAACACGGTTCGTAAAAGTAATTTGTTGAAAGATATTGGACAAAAACTGCATCAGTGGCAGTTGAACTAAAACCTAACCACTAAAACCAAATTTGCGAAAAAAATATTTAAGTTGAACGTTTAAACTCTGGTGCTCACCATCTCCTCATTGTGAGTGTGAACGTAGGAGTCATGGTAATAACTAGAATATTTTTTTGTCAACTACATTTCAAACATCCCGCTACTCTGTGGTGGCGCTCTGTGTTACGACACGTCACGAGCAAGAATCCCGGCAAATTCAAATTTTCAAATTCTAGTATTGGTCTCAGAAAAAGAATTTTAATGCATTTCCGGTTGTCAACAATGTGTTCGCGCCATAAATAACCATACATTTATTTTTAATAATTTACAACATTCGTTTCGTTTGTGAGTTGTATATCGGGGAACGAAGGAACGCCTAGAAAACGAACGTGTTGTGTTCCTATATGAAAAGGGAAGTGTTCCTTACCTGTGTAGAACAGATAAGTAAGCTTTAAGATAGTATTTTCTATTGCTTTTTTGGTTTATGGTTTCAGCTCATTATAGCCTGCGCAGAACTAGTTGGCCGTGCCTTAGGTATGTGAGGGGCGGGACGGAGGGGAGGGGTCGCCTGCGTGCAGTGGGATGGAGGGGCGGGCGCGCTTGCTTTTTTTGTTCACAGTAACCCGCCGTCTCTACCTAAGGCGCGGCCAACTAGTTCCGCGCGGACTATAACTTTCTTTTGTGACGTTTGTGGCTTTAAAATAGTATTACTTGCTAACCAGAGAGCGCATACTCAAATATGAAAGTCTCTATTAATTAATGTACCTAATATGGCCAAATTAAATTAACGTATGATGTACCTATTAATCAATCAATCAATCTGGGTACGAATTCGATTAGATGGACTGGTGGACTTTCCATTCTAAATCAGGAATAAAATATCACCTGGTGGCAATCCATGTGGGGGCAACTGAGAATATTATACCTACTATATACTATAATATATTATGATACCCTGGAAGCTCGGATAATTCTGTTGCTGCTGATGCTGATTGTAGGTAAGTACTACGTGTTCTTGATTATTAGGTAACCGAGATTCCCGCAAAACAAATAGCTTCAATCACGGCAGGTGAAACAAAGCGTATAAATCTGCGTGATTTACATTTTTTAATTTATAATTTATAAGCGTCAGTGCGGGCATCGACGCCGATGGTCGGAACAATGTCGTAATTTCATTTAAATCCTCCGGCCCGGCCTACAAATCTTGACGGAGCTTTCGAAATGATTGAATTTTTATGCGGCTGCCTGTCTGTTTTTATTTTTCTACGGTCGCTGTTTTTTACATTATATTATGCTGGGAGATTTTAATATTCTATAGGTACATAACTACCTATTCACTAGCTATAGGGGAGATACGAATACCGACGAGCTCACGAGCAGCTTTACCTACATGAGGTAATAAGGCTCTAAAACTAATTAACAAACGTCAAAACAATACCTAATATCGATCAATTTATTTACAATGGTTTATAAAGTTAATCTATTTTTATGGTTTACTGGTAAACGGACAGACGTCTCTACTTGTGTCCGTTTCGACTGCTCGGACATGTCGTAGAAGAAAAAATGTACGTCAATATTACGAAAGAATTTGTAAAACACTAACAAGCCATCAGGTCCCGATGACTCCCTGGTAGTGCGTAGGTAATTGTCGCCGTTCATGGACACACCTGCAACATCAAAGGCTTTGCTAATGCGTTGCTGACCCAACCCATTCCCTCACGGGGTAAATCTACAATTCTACAGCTAGGTAAATTGATTTTAACAAGTAATAGTAACTACCTACTTCTATAATTGTATATAATATGTAGCTAGATAACTACCTAATCATATCTAAAATACGTAAGTAGGTACTTATAACATAATAATAATTTAGTTTTGCCACTTCATCAAGCCCAAAGATTAAATACCTAATCCAGTTAAGCTGGAGAGGCAATTGGCTTTGCAGCCATAACCGTAATGACAATTAATTATTAATCGTCGCCGGCGGAATCCACTCGTAATCCTGCCTTCCGTCGACCGACGACGGACTAGACGGGATGAAAAACTATAGTAATTAATCCTACAGCTCGGAATTGTACATTTAAAGAGCTTTGTGAAGAGCTATCAGCTTTCTCGAGATTATATTTCTTATTAGGATTCTTCCTGGGGAATGCTAATTTGCGACATCCACATCACAGAGCCTCTGACCGTTTAACTTATTACCCAAACTAATTATAAAGATACCACCTAGTCATAACAGTTATTGAAATTTCCAGTACCTCAACCATGGGTACTATCGAATTGCTCTCGATAGATTTTTTATGCATCGAAACGCTGTAATCTCCTAGCAGATTTAAGTCCCTTAGGTACATAACCGCTAAAGGCGCTGCGAGGGTTTTCCAGACAAATATTTTACGGCGTCGCTAGCGAGTCGTGAGAAAAACTCGTGGTCGAGGCACAGATTTCTTAATCGATGGTGAACAGTTAAATGCATACAATGGTGACGAAAATCTTTCTTTTTCCCAGTTTCGAGAAAGGCACCAGAAAAAATATTCCGAAACCTACTTAGAAAAAATATACCTAGTCATTCGCCGTGTGCGTTATTGGTCCTGATTACCTATTATTCAAGTGATAAATCGATCCGGCTTGCACTAGAATTTAATGTGCGGATGCTAGGGATCCAGCAACAGTTTATCAGTGTCGCACAAAACACGGCGGGAATGCGGTCGGCTGCGGCGGTCATACAGAATGGTGCGTCGTTAGCGTTAATCCGATTCGGGCATTGGAGCATTCGAGTATCCAACGTTGTCGGCATCCCGCCACCCCCTCCCGCGGAGCTCAGCAATGCGAGCTAGGAATTTGAATGCAAATTGAAAATGCCATTAGATCAGCAAACATTCTACTTGCCGATCAAACGTTGCATTGTGTGCTGGTAACTGAGGAATCATTGCCTTTATAACGTTACTATTCTGTCGTGTAATCGTTTGTTGTTTCTGTTTTTTTTTACATACCTACCTACTTACCTAAATACTTATGTACCGGTTACTAAGTACTTAGTAACCGGTACGATTAAAGTACAATTTTAAATATTTTTTTAAACGTATTATTGTAGAGAAATCTGTAGACCGTATGTTAAACTTCAGTGCAATTCTTTGACGATATCATTTATTTAAAAGATGCTTAGAACTAGAGCTATTGCAAAACAACGGCCGGTCTATATTTCAAAAACGTAAATAAGTACCTACCTAAATGTATCACAGCGTAGTATTTTACCGCGCACAGCCGATAACTGGTTTATAGCAATATAAACGATTTTATGCTTATCATTTATTTTCACACCAACCTGTAACAAAGTCTATAAAACACTACTTTTCATATTTTGAAATGAAAAGTCTACATAGCGCTGTTATAATATTCGGGATAGTTGTGTTTTGTGACAGTGAGACGTCGTCGTCAGAAGAAAGTTATTCCGCAGAAGAAACTACTTTAACGACTGCTAAAGAGCATCCTAGTGCTTGGCCTAAACCAAGCAGTTTGTACAGAAGGATAAATGTTGAAAGGGTTGAGGAGTTGTCCAGCACTCCGCTGGATTTGTTCCGCTTCGGAGATCCTGAGAGAAGAAGTAAAAGTATCTATTACCCGATTATTATTAACTGTCTAAATAAGCTCTGCAACAGTGTTCTTGTGCCAGCAAATATATTACTTTATTTCATACAAAAACCCAATAATACTTTTCCCGACGTGATTAGCTCTGAACTAGAGGCAGTTCTTTTATAAATAAAATCAAAGTTTAAATGTAAAAACACTAATTACATATTTCACCACCTACTGATAAGTTCCCATTAAATTACTTGGCAGATAATTAGTCATACAATTTTTATTCAATTTTTTATATATCCTGCAGTTAGCGGTTATCCACAGGTGGTGAAATAGGCCCTTAGAATCACTAATTTTTTTCCCCCTATCACAAAGTGGGATATCGATTATGATCAACAAAGGAAAAGTAGATTACTTATCACCAATTTGACGATTCCCTAGGACAATCATAATAGGTAGGCTAGGTACCTACCTAGCAGATATTGTTGCAAAATTTCAACTAACTCGGTTCCCTATAATTCTTGTCGAGAAACGTGGACATACACACAGAATTACAGTCAAACACAAAAATATTTTAAAGAAATAATCTATAAAAGATTTTGTACACAGACTTAGGTATTCGTAACGATTTTATTATTATAGTTACGAATAGATGTTTTCTTAACCTTTAGGCCACTTGGACGCTGTTTGGAAATGGGATTACTGGTGTCAGCTACAGCCTAAAGTTGGCAACTGTACAAACATACTGCGTCAGTAAGTTATAATAGTTACCTACATTAGCCGACAGACGTTATCCTTCCCGAATTCGATCTCGGTAGATTCTAAACCGACACCTAAACCTAACCGTTTAGGGGGAGTTTAGTGGCATACATACACACATAAAGAAGAATTATGCATATAAAGAAGACAAAGATAGGTACTACGCTACTACAACCCTACCTTCTGTATTTATCATGGGCGTACCCCGGTGGGGCAAGGTGGGAAATGTGCTGAAAACATATAACACAACGTTAGAAAGATAAATTGTCACCCTCCCCCCCCCCATAGGTTTCTAAGGAGCCAAGAGTTGATAAATAAACTTATAATAAACTTAACCGTTTTGCAGGCAAAAGCAGCAAAATAAAACAGGTCCGCGGCAATGGTGAGTGGCATACCTAGTTATAAACAATAACTACATACATTGACTACCTTCACAAATAAATGCTAGACATAGTTGACTTACACGAACTTAATTTGTTACTTTGACTCCTGAAAAATTTGAATTAGGTACAATATAATTAGGTAATTTTGTATGACTTTTTGCCGACTATAACAGTCAATAATAACTATCTCGTCAGGGAAGGTTTAATAAAGTGTCAGTGTGTGTCACTGACTGAAGTCGTGGCGGTCTCGAGTCGAATCCAAGGCCCGCACCTCTGACTTTCGTAATCATTACGAATATTAATTTTATCACTCGCTTTCAACGGTGAAGGAAAACATCGTGAGGAAACTTGCATGTCTTAGAGATTTTCTCCACGGGCGGCGTGTGAAGTCTGCCAACCTCACGGAATACAAAACACTTCCGTGGCCAACCCGTACTAGGCCAGCGTGGTGGACTATAGCCTAACTCCTCTCATTTTGAGAGGAGACCCGCACCCAGCGATTAATGGGTTGTTGATAATTGATGGGTGTATACATAATATAGTAACTAGTCGCTAATATTTTTGGCGCGAAATTATTAGCTACTTCCACTGTACCTACCTACGTATGAATTAAACCTGCTTACAGTTACTACTACGACGCTCAGCTAGATTCATGTTTAACGTTCACTTACTCCGGGTGCGACGGCAATAAAAACAATTTCCAAAGCCTAGTGGAATGCGAACGTCATTGTAAGGGTAAGTTGACGAAATTTTTGCCCATCACTAATTTCAAGCAATCTGCATAATAAACTTTTTTACAGCGATTGATATAGTTTTCTAATACTTTTTTACCTCGTTGGAACATAAGACTAAATTTATTAAAGTCCTTTCTTAGTTTTTTTTTGGTAGGTAATTTTACGTCATTTGGTACTTAAAACTCTACGACGACTTACTTTTCATAGACTTTATAGTGCATTCGGACAATTTTAATTAATTGGAGCTTTAATTATACGATTTAGAATAGACAATTTTTAAGCTAATCGTCTAAAAGTTACGATTCAACAAACCGGTATCGTAGGTACAGCCCTATACAAAAAAGCTGGTATCATTATTTGTAATTTTGACAGTTGCATGTGTCAATCTAGTCTCTGAGATTAAAAAACGGACTATAGAATAGTTTTTTTATTTTTATCCCCTTAAAGGTTTTTGTGTTTGCATATTATACAACCAGTATTACCTACTCATTGGTCATAGACTAGTTACAAGTACTTAATCATAACGATAAGTTTGACTAAAATTGTTGATAAGTTTTTTTAGAACCATATCATTTTAATACGGTAATATATATATTATTGAACTGGAATGCCTTATTTTTATAGGTTCAACGTACATGACTTTCAATATATCTGCAAGAACATCTTTCTGCGACTTACAACCGAACGCTGGACTCTGCATGGGTTTAATTCACAGGTAAGCTGAATAATGAATAGTATAATAGTACTATAATATAATAATTAGGTGAATAAAAAAAAATATTAAATTTCTGAAGTATTGCAATATGGTCAGTTCTTTTGCATCAATAATATTGATTTGAATTCTTTCGGGTTTAACAAAAAATTAAGAACCTTAGATACCTATCAACCATTTTGTTATTCATTTGTTTTTCAATAGAAAAAGTATTTAGGTGTACCTATTCTTTGTTTTTTTACCCGACGACGGCAAAAAGCCGAAGGAAGGGTTTTATATTAGGGAGTCTATGTATGATCTTCTTTTGTTGATTTAAATTCAGTAAATAGTTTATCAGAAAGCTGACATAGGAATTATATTCTTGTTACATGATTTTCAGTTTATATCTTTCGTAGTTGGCGGGTTGTAGTTTTTAAACTTAAATTTTATTAACAGTTACTAATTGATTGATTATTACTAAGCCTTACATATTCGAAACTAAAAAGACGCCTAGCCTAGGTACTTCGACTCAAGAACCTGTCGCGAGGGACATCACAAACACAATATCATTAACGGGCTCAAACTTAAACTAGGTACACCTTAATGTTTAACGACCTATTGATTCAATTTTACTGTGTCTAAGGTATTATTACGATATAAACGGAGACGAGTGCAAGACCTTCATCTACGGCGGCTGCGGCGGCAACCAGAACAGATTCAAAACTCTATCGCAATGCCAATCAATATGTAAAGACGAAGAATAAAATTATTCTATCTAATGCTTGATTTAATCCATTTAAGTGACATAAATGCATCCATATCTTAATTTTTAGTTCAACCCATAATCTTTTGCAGCCAGCTTAAAGCCAAGCCAAGCCAAGTTAAAAGCAGAGAATTTCGGATCTAATTACTTCTTCCTCCTAGACTTTTCCCAAACATATTGGGTCCGGCTTCCAGTCTAACCAGGATGCGGCTGAATATCAGTATTCTACACGGAGCGGCTGCCATCAGACCTCCACAACCCAATTTCTAGGCAATACCGATACTCGAAGGGAAGACTGGTTGTCAGGCTTTTTAGGCTTCTGACTACCACTAACGATTGTCATAGGTGTTCGTATGACAACCGGGACCGACGGCTTTACGTGCTCTCTGAGGCACGGAGGGGTCTCGACTCTCGATATGTTAAAGAATGGTCATCCATCCACAGACTGACCGCGGCAAGTGTACTTGGCCACGAGCAACTTGGCCACGAGCCCCTTCGGATCTAATTACTTATTGATTTATAAAAACAGGAAAATACCAAAAGAGAAAGACCCAAGCATAGAAATGATGAAATAAATATACCTACTAAGTAATATACTTCATAATTCCATACTAACAAGTGACGTAACGTGACCTTTTACTCTAGAATTAAGGCATATAAGATATCAATCTCTCCAATCTTTGATCCTACTTTACATTTTAAATACAGATTGCCAATAAAAATTGAAAACATTATCACGTCAATGCGGCTAACAATTTTTTTTGTAGGATGTGTCTTGGTGTTCGACAATGGCGATAAAACCTGAAAAAAAGCGAGGCTCGACTGGGGTGTTTCACTGCGTAATTGTTACTGACGCAAACATTAGTCCTTGGAGATGTTTGATTAAGAACTCAGCTAATGACGGATGGCCCTCGACGATTGCTTTGTTACCCGCAATCGTTGAGTCGACGGGTTGATGAGTTGCCTATCATAACGGGATATCGATTTCGGTTTTATTGATAGCGCTCGCAATTTTTGTGATGTCACATACATATGTCTGTTAATAGTACGTCCAAATACTTTGTAAAAAGATAAAACTCGGGTGAGTTTAAATAGTTCCGAAAATAGTGTCTATTATTTATAGATAAAATATCAATAGGTATGTTTATTCAGTAAAAACCCTAAATAACAACGCAACGATAAAGTTAAATAGTTGTAATTTGCGACCCAGTGGGGTTAAGTGTCCAAATAATCATACATTTTGCCTAATGTGCATTTTAAACAATCTAATTAGAGAGGTCAATAAAACATTACTATTGTTCAGTAAAATAGTAAAGTAATATCAGTTTTTTTTTGTAGAGTAATTTAAATATAAAATAGTCAAAGCTTCGCTAGTGGTAATTATTGAAGTCTCGCCGCTCGTAATCCTCGTTTTGAGGAAGAAAAACTCTCCTAATTAATAGTGCAGCTTCCGGATTAATTAGCGGAGATCTGCCGCCCGCCGCCCGCCGCGCCGTCGCGCTTTCTACCACCCTTATTATTTGGATTTCGTTACTTTTTATTAGCTTCACGAAGAAATTAATAAAGTAGCGACCTAGTTTTTAGTAAGTGAAATAATCTGTTTTAAATTTAAGTTTTAACGGAAGCAAATACAGGTACTGGAATTTTTACAAGAAATTAGAACTTCCTAACAATACTTAATACTTACATAGGTAGACAATAGTTTCACCGATGTGAATCTCTGTCCGGTATTTTACATAATTATTGTTTCCACGTAATTGTTTTTGTCACAACTAGAATAAGAAAATAGGAAACCAAAGAAACAAAGGTTTATAATTACGTTCGGTTGTCCTGGTGGCAGTTTGGTTGATGTCTCCGGAGAGCTTCATTTACTAAAACAAAGCTGATTGTGAAATTCTTTTTCGTCCCTTTATTGGGCACACGGTCCTGTTATTTATGACTATAATTTATTTACCTATTCCATTTGTTTGATTAAGTGTAAGACTGAGAGACGCAGATGACATTGTTTTTAATATTTCACAGGCAGACATTTTGTTTTACGAATTTAAGTTTTTTTTGAGTAAGCTAGGTTAGTCTTAATTTTTGAGATAAGTATAAAAATGTTTGGTAAGAAATATAGAATCTATGTTTACTGGCAACGCTAACGTTTAGTGAGTCAACAAGATTAAGTGTGCGCTCGTAACCAGTCAGCATTTTATCATCTGTGCTGAATGTGATTATTTATGTTCCATCGAGCAAATAATGTCAGATTTGATATGCTGCTGATGGTGCATCTCATCTGATGCATGCGAATTGAACCTATTTTATTAAACAATATTGTTTTTACGTTACATTAGCTCAGCAGGTTTATTATTTACACTTAACATTACGAAGCAGCTTAACCTGGCCGGATTTAAGTTAGCCCTCTGAAAGCGGCTCCATTTCATGCCGATGTGTCTTGGTTTATAGATAGTTTTTTTCTAACCTACTCTGACTGGGTACATAGATTTTTTGGCCGAAATTGTAATTTTCACGGGGCTTCGATCATATTTTTGTAGAGTTCACTTTTGTTTTTTTAAGAGAACGTCAACGTGGCATGCTGTTGTTGTGGACATCACAAATTCGGAGCTCCCCAACTGCAAACACAACGCCGCGTGTAGTTACTGGACTCGTAATTTATCGCGTGTCACGACAGATTTACTGCCACAATGTAAAGCGGAAGTCAATTTTTTTTAAACACGACTGCTGGCTTACTAGTTATCACTCTCGAAGGATACAAATGGTGTTCATTCGGCGTGAATTTTAGATGCTATTAATGTCTGTTTAAAATGGAAATTCAGTTTTCATCTCTCATAGAAGCTAAGACGCAAGGCCAGCCTTTTCTACTATATTCGCGGTTCAGATTTAAATCCTACTCTCACTTTTCGAATAAATAGCTTGTTTTGTTCACCGTACCGTACGTGCTTGTTTCGGTCTTTCGGGATTACACCGGAAATTGTGTGGTATTTTTCTACCCACTAAAACCCAACTGGTGGCTACCATCAGCGTGTGGAGAATACGTTCTGAATGTTCAGAATCCCCCGTGTGATGTTACTAGGGCAAAGGAAACCCTACACAGGTTTTCGTAATCGGAAGAAAAAAATGTCGTAAAGGAATCCACATGTCAAGGAAGGTCTGCTCATGTAGAAGGCTGAAACTGCCAAATACTCGGTCACACTTTTTTGAGTGGATCAAACATCTATAAATCTTCTTAGTCCAACCAACGTTTAAAGGTCATAATGAAAAAGTCTACCTATATTGAAAGCAATCGACTGCTATATAGATTGAAACTCAAATGAGATGAAAGCTCTATCCCAAAACGATATCTGATAGCCCTAAATGATTCTGAAGCTTCTTGACACCGCTATAGAAGTCAGTCCACGAGATTGATTAGCATATACCTGCCATTCATCCTGCCTTCGGGATGCAAAAGCTCGTAAAGGTTATCGTGATTTATTCTTTGATTAAATCACTTCTTTTAATCATTCGGGAAATCCATCATTCAATCCATAATCATTTGACTGTTGCGGCATACACTAGAACTAGATTAACAAATTTAACAGAATTACAAGACGTTAGTGAATGTATTCGTTCAAATTGATCCAGTTAAAAGGTTCTACTTTCATTTCTTGAAGAAATTCTCGTAGACAAGTTCGAAACCATGCCTAATATCCAGTGGATAGTCTCATTTATTCTATAATTAATTCATATTTTAATGGCTAGTAAGCACCAACATACTGTTAAAAAATAGCAAACGTCTTATCGTCTAGAACAAAATTAACAATGGCGGTAGTTTGAAATTCAGATAGCTCGGGATTGCTTGAAACAAAGCGAGGTTGATTGCTCGGTGGATTGCATAAGTAAATAACGTAAGCCGTGTCTTTCGTACATCGCGTCAGTGTCGAGAGCTGGTGGGCCTTGTTTAGCATGCAACATGCATTTCAGTTGTAGCTACCACCGAACAATGTTGTAGCACCCAAGACGTGTTGCGAAATAGCGCGAAGTTCTAATTAATCAAAGAATCGTGGAAGACAGGGGAATTCTTATTTACTTTATTGTATTATGAGATGTCTTATTCCCGTAATAAACCTTTTCTACTTAATATTATCACGCTAAAAATGCATCTGTTGTTAGATAAGACATTGGAGATTATGTTGACAGTAAATACAGATGAGTGATGTCCACATCGCGTGAATATAAGGATAACTCAAAAATAAACCTAAACAATATCGCAACAAATTTTATTAACAGTGGTACATAAATAATTACAATAAAATATACACAAAGAAAATATATTCAGATTATATAAAGCTTAATTACCTACCTGACAAATTTACTATATTTATCGGTAAACACTGTAATAATTTCAAAAACTGTAAAATGTATTTAAAAAATTTGGACAGTGTTGTGTGGTCCGTGTCATTCATTATCTTCCTTTATATTTAGAGCCGGCTAGGGCCTGCAAAGTGAAGAACTGTTTTAGTGCGCTGAATATCTTCGCGTAGTACTTGGCGGAGGTGACTGATGTATCGGATTTAAATTTCCTGCATCTTATTTTTCTGCCGCCTGAAATGCGCAACATTGGATTGCTTACAAAAAAAATGCAAAAAAAATTCAAGTAACGTAAGGTGGGTGTGTGGATTGATATTTACATGTCCTTACCATCTCGTATCGCATCTCTTCGCTGATGCGCTCGCACAGGTCGGTCGGTATGTCTGCTTCTGTACAGTCTTGCAACACGTATTTTATTTGCGATGTCCTGTAAATACAAAAACATTACTTTAATCATGACCACTATTGTTGCAGTTAACAATGTAGACTGATCTACTAATAAATGGAATACATCGGACTATCGGATAAAATGGACAGAGATTTATCGTTGTAAATTAGTAGAATTATCCACTCGGAAAAATACATTGACATTAGTGAGTAGAAGTAATTCACCACGGCTGTGAGAAAAATAACAGTACCTTTGTACCATACAGTCCTAATCACTTTGCAAGTTACTGATTTTGGTAAGTATGTGTAAATAAACCAATAAAATAATAGTTCATTCTGTAGGTATATTTGATAAATATTAGAACTTCCAAGATTGCTCATGACAGCTTATGGAATGCTAAGATTTGGTCATCCAGCGCACTTTGAACAGTTAACTTCGCTATGAATCTGTTATTATCATTTATCATTTTATTATAAAAAAAAATACTTATGTAACATTACAGCCGGGGCCAATGAGCTTAAAATGTGTGCAACAGTGAATAATAAAATAAAATGTGAAACGCAGACTAATATACTACGTATTTACTAAACTCTTAATTGACCACTATTGTTCATCCGCGACTGGCTAATCTTTTTACTATGGAAACCTCATAAATAGAAGATGAAGAATGAGACTTGGGGGACATAATATTCGCATTGGCGACAAAGCCCTTTAAATAAAGATTTAAAAAAAGGAATGAGACTTGCAGGACATAATATTCACAATTGCGATAAAGCCCTTCAAATAAAGATAAAAAAAAAAGGAATGAGACTTGCAGGACATAATATTCACAATGGCGACAAAGCCCTTCAAATAAAGATTTAAAAAAAGGAATGAGACTTGCAGGACATAATATTCACAATGGCGACAAAGCCCTTTAAATTAAGATTTAAAAAAAGGAATGAGACTTGCAGGACATAATATTCACAATGGCGACAAAGCCCTTTAAATTAAGATTTAAAAAAAGGAATGAGACTTGCAGGACATAATATTCACAATGGCGACAAAGCCCTTTAAATTAAGATTTAAAAAAAGGAATGAGACTTGCAGGACATAATATTCGCATTGGCGACCAAGCCCTTTAAATAGAGATTAAAAAAAAAGGAATGAGACTTGCAGTAGTTGACAAAGCAGAGACCTGTAAACCTGCCAATAAAAATGAACTCACTGTATGTATATGAGCATGTATGCACTGGTGGCCCTTCGCGCGAGGTGTGGCGCGTCTTCCTTTCCTCCGTAGTTGTACTCGATGGCCTCCTGCTTACTGCACCGAGATACTACGTCATCGTCGAATTTGCACCACTGCATAAGTAACAAAAGCTTCAGTAAACAGGGATGGTAGAATCCATGTCAGTGATATCAATCCATCCATCCATCATAGCTGGTATGAGGTTCAGACAGGATTAGAAACTTAGTGCGACAGAACAAGCAAAGTTATCCAATTTCCAGTCGAAAACTGATTCCACTAAAGCTTTTTGGAGGTCACTCCTACGTAGAACACTGGTATTCATTATAAAACTAGTCGCGTTTAATTTTGTAGATCTCGTTAAAACCCCGGGGCAAGGCTTAGAAAAACATGATGAGAAAGATTTGTTTATTTAATTTATGATTCTGACCTTCCCATCGCCCTTAGGGTTTATGAAGACAACATAGTGTCCTCCATGGTTGTCCCCCGAGTGCACCAGCACCGCGTGCAGCGTGTAGTGCGCTGGTATCGTCGGGATCTCCTGAAGATACGGGTCCAGGTTTATCTCCTCGTAGAACTCGAATCTGAAGACATTTTTTATTATACATAGAGATAGACAAGACTAAACCAATTCAAGCTTTTTTATCGCCTGTCATCGGCGAATTTTTAAATTATTTAACATCCTTAATTTTTCATGACGGCCCGACATCCACTGGATATTTAAAAAATATATACTCTGAAGACACCAGTAACTACCTAACCTTTCTTGTGTAGTAAATAGCTACAGTCAAAAGCATTAAAAAATAAAAATTTGTCTAAAAAGTCAGCAAAAGGGTTATTGTCGATTGTTAGTTACTTTTGCGAAGTCTAAACAGATGGCCTTCCACAGTAACTGTAGGTTCCTACCACATCTGTTACTCGAAGCCTGGCTGTAAATGTTGAACATCATAGATATAAGGAAAACTTGGTACTATGTCTATATTGTACCTACATAAAACATCGGAAAAGGTTCAACTCATAGTATTTGATATGCACATCGTATATCTGTACAATCTGTACCTATATATAAAACGGAAAAGGTGATTGACTATCTGACTGATCTATCTAATCACTGAATGGATTGGGCTGGAATTAGGCATACAGACGCCTACATACCTACAACATGGATCTTTTCAAGGCGAGAGTGAATGGGCATCTTTTAGGTAGGCGCGGTCCATCTTAGACCACATCTACACTTATCATCAGGTGAGATTGTGGTCAAGCGCAAACCCATTAACGATAACAAAAAACAAAAAACAGTTAGTGTGACGGAGCCATCCGTTATGCAACGGCAATTCGTATCTTACGAACGTACCTGTCATTAAACTTGACGGAGGCGTCGCTCTGTGGGTCGTACTGGAACCTCATCAGGTGTAGGTGCAGTACTGGGGGGAACACATCGAACCTCACCCCCTTCTCGGCCTCTTGAAGCCCATGCTCCCCCGCGTCGTACTTGTTCTCGCCGTCCAGTAGCTCTGTACTGATGTAGTCTTTGAACGACTCGTAGACTGGGTGAAAGGGAAAGATGAAGGTTCTAATAGAGGAAAAGAATTCACGCTATCGGAGGACAAATGGGGAAAAGGTAAAAAATAACAAGTTATCATTATTGTTAGGATGATGTACAAATATGCGTCCACAACTCCATAGTTTGCCGGTAGGTATAATTTTGGTCCCATGTAATAGGCGGCGAGCCTATTCCCATTAAACAGGCACATATTCAAATTCTGAGCTGCCATTTCGACTGGGAATCGAACCCAGGACTGCCAACGTAGTTACGACCACTACAAAAACTTTAGGACCTAAGTACTAATAATCGACATATATATGGATAGATCTAGCCCAACGTTCAACGTTATTTACTCTTAATGACGTCATAGCACTTCAAATAAATGGTAACACTGAGTTGTGACTTAGAACTAGTAATTGAAATTCATCAAAGTCCTTAAATAAATTGCATTTTCAAGTTGCAAATTGGAACCAATTTATTGGTAACTAAATAACATTGGAAAAGTAATCCGACATTGGCTGCGTCCCGTTTTCTCGTTGGTAACGAAATTCCGAGCTCAGCTTCGCAGTTAAGAGGAATAGGGAGCAACTTTTATACTTACCTACTGAGTAACATTTATAAGCAATTTGGTTATACTTTTATATATTCTGTTATTACTTCATACACGCTATAAAATTTAAGCTAAAGAATAAATAATCTACTAATATTCGACTATACCTTTTTACTAAATAGAGGCACGGGTGCAAGTAAGCTTTTTGCTTTGTGCGTCATAACATGGAGAAAACGATTTTTACCAGCGGAATGAGACCTAGCTTGATCGATTTTCAGCCTCGTTAAAACCTCCATATTCATTTTTTTTATTGAATTGTGTCATTTTCGTAAACAAAGCAATTTTTTTTTGAGCACAGCGTAGTCACCCAGGTAAATTAATCAGTAAATAAAACAAAACTCACTGTTATTCTTGCCTTTGACGCTGAGTTGTATGTCGTAGAACGTTTCAACGCGCGTGCTGGTGCAGTTGACGTTCTTGCACTTGATGAATGACGTCATTTTCCCTTCGAACAGTTTCGGCACGGTTCCTTCCACTACTGTAGCCTTCATTTTGTTTTCTAACTTATCTAATAACACCTGTAAACAACATTGACGAAATTACGATAACAATATCTTTATTTTTAATGAAGGAAAACATCGGCTGGCGAGCAGGATTCGAACCTGCGTCTTCTGGTTCGGTACACCAGATACTTTAACCGCTAAGCTATCGCGAGCCCCGCTCGCCTGTCGAAATCTTTCGAAAGATTCGATTCGATTTCGAAAAATAACTTGTAATCTTACCATGAAAAATGCTTTAAAAATACAAAAAGATCATATCTGTATTATTGGTCTTGTGCCTAGTAGCGATACTGGTATTTAGTGAGCATGTAAAACCTCATTTTAGCATCATTCAGAGCATCTGTTCAGAATGAATGGCAAAAAGGTTTACCGAAAATTACATAGGTCTAAAAACAATAGATCATTACAAATTAATCACCAGTTAGGAATGAGGGTGTAATATTAATCATAATATATGAGTTATCTTACATATTATGCTTTGCTGGGTCTCCAACGAAGGAAAATTGAACTTTTGTGTTATCAACACAAAAGTTGCTAGCTTAAGGCAATTTTGCTGCAGAGCTCATTGTCATTTAAACTTATAATAGATGATGTGGTTGAAATAGATTTTCTTATGAGCGCCATTTAAACAGTTTCGTGTGCTAGACGTGGCGCGACGGAAATTACATGTACCTAACGGAAGAACCGTTGGTAGATCAAAGGCACAACGCAAACGCACGTAGCGGCGTCTTATACACTGAGTCTGCAATTCTACTGACACTTAATGACTTGACACTTAAGTAGCTGACGTCATCAGAAATCTGGCTAAAGATTTCGATTAAGAACGCTGCTTTTGGATTACAAAAACCTATTCTAAAATATTTAACCCTTATTAACTCACCCTTAAGAATTCTTGAACGTCGTGCTGCATAAATGAGTCTAACGTCTCCCAGCCAAAACTTTTCGTCAGTTTCTTAGTTGCGACGGGTTTGTCTGAGAACTGGAGATCATAGAACACGCGCTGAAGAGCGAATGCGACGGATCTGGAACTGTCGTCGCCGACTGTCGGGATTTTGTAGACTGCCTTACGTAAGACGTTTGTAAAGAACAGAGTTTGGAGTAGAGAGTTCATGTAACATGTTGCTCCTTGGTTTTTGAGTCCTGAAAAAGTTTTATTTAAAATGCTTCAGTCTTAACCTTTCGTTGTTAATTGGAGTGATCAGTGTTTAACAAACTAAACTAAAAAGTTACGAATCTGTATTGATCTGTTTTTATATTAATAAAACTGCATGGCAAAAGCCTTCATTCTTAAAATACATGTTTAATCCATGTCATGTATGTATTTATATGGCACGAAAATTGTGATTATGAATGTTGCTATAATTTGGTTCCAATAATCTCAATGGTACACTATTTGTATTCGCATGGATGCTAGCTACTGTGCATTCTCTGTATATTGCCTTGCTGCCCCCGCCCCTTGCGACATTCATTGGATGAAACGACTAGTTCTATTCACTCGCCCATTACTTCCGCTCTGATAAATTCCTTTAACCCTTTGACTGCTACGTGATGCATTTATGCATAGCAGATTCACACCTAGATGGGTATTGGAAATATGAACTTTTCTAAATGGAACATAATCGATGCGTCGACAAACGCAGTCCGCGTTGAGAAGTGTGAGCCCATACTAGTAAATATAATTGTTTGCCATCGACGCCATAGGAAGAAGGTCGATAATCATACTCAGATAATAGATTATGTCTTGTCAGGGCTCCGCCTGCATCTTGAATTTGGAATACCTGAGTAATCAAGCTACCTCTTTTCCGAATATCGTTGAATGAAAATAACTGTTGCTTAATCTGTTAGCTTACTTATTATCTATCATCTCTAAGGTGGCAAGCAAGCTTACGGTTCGCTTGATGGTAACGCGATGTTAGCAACATAAGGGATACTAGGTTTTTTTTTAAGTTTCCGGAAATATAATCTTACCAACGAATCCGGTATGTTTCTTGGAGTCCCACGACACACCATGTGGCGCTTCAGCGACGACATGAGCTTCTATAGTAATTGCATCGTCTTTTACGAAACCGTTATCATTTTCCATGAGATCATCCCATGATATGAAGTGTGCGAAACCCCAGTCGTCTTCTTTACTGTAAGGAACGTAAGATCAAATCACTTGTATGTCGAATGAGAAGCGTGGTAAATTATTTTACGGGGAAGGACACTTGAAATACTTTAGATTGTCAAAATTACACAGCCATCGAAATATGATAATATTTTCAATATAATTAATACCAGTGATACATATGATGAAGTTTCCGACACAGATGACCTCTCTCTTGCTTATGAGATAACAGCTTTAGTTCTCCCAATCCGTAGCATGACCAGCCTGGAGCATCACAATCGCCATTGCATTGCAAAAACACCCCCAACGCCTTCTGTTGCTGGCGTTCTGGTGTGGTTGTGTGTCTCAGAAGAATGAGGATCTTCCACGGCAGGCATCTGACGTAGCAAGGAGGTGAAAGTACTTGCTCTTTCAACTGACTTATGTTTTGGACAGTGAAACGGAACGTCGCCTCTGGTCGGGCGATGTCGTCGTCGTCTGGTGCAACTCCCTGCGCAAACTGTTGGTTTGAACCAGTAAACGACCGAAATACATAAAAGTTTATTAGAATTAACCACAAATTAGGCCGATACATTGTGGGGAAAGGCTTAATAATAGTTCCGTGTAGCTAACGTGGATTAAAGGTGTGTTAAAAATATTATAAACAACTGTGCTTGAACCGTTTGTGAAATTATTTATATATTATTTCATTTATAAGACCGAAGCTCCGTATCGTGCAAAGTACTGTATTCAATTCATCAATAAAGGTGGACACTGTGTTGAATTATATTATGATAGATCGGCTAACCGAGATTGCCGCTGGTGTAACAGCTGTTGCGTTATCCGCGCTGCCAGTTTCAATCATTGTTCAGCAGCAAATGTAGTGCTGGGTACAAAAAACAAAAACTTTATACTTTTCAACATCCAGGGAGCTTTCTTTACACATATTTCATTCACATAGAGCTACTGGCTTCAATACAATTTGACAACAGAAATATATTTACCTTATTTCAAAATATTATACATAATGGTTGTTATCAAAATATAAAAAACTAATTTTGTAATTTTTTTAGGCCGATGACATACGTCACCCTATGATTTTTTAAACGTCATTTTGACTATTCTAAATTCGAATAAATGCACGCAAGAAATATAAAAGAGCGCAGCAAAGAGGTTGGCATTGCTAATCTAATAATGAGGTTCAAGAAAAGAGTTTGTGTCCTACTTAAATAAACCTCCTTGTAAAAAATATTTAGTAAATACGTAAATAATGAAAATGTTTAAGTTGATTCTATTAAATCAATTCTAAAAACGAATTTGAAGGACCTCTTTTCGAAGAGGGGTACCTAGTTACTTAATAATTGACCTCGGCGTGATACTTACTAGATACCGGAAATTAATTAAACCTTCGAGTCATCTTGTGATGACATTATTCTCTGCTGGTTCAGAGACTGACAGTTAGATGCTCGGCTCTAATTAAATTGGTGAATAGATTTTTAATGGGTGCTGGCTGCTGTTCATTTATTAATTAATTAGGTAATAGAATATTTCAATCAATTAATTTTATCAAAATTGCATTGATACATAATAATAGCGCAGTACAGTTCAGGTATTTCTAGCCTAAAATAGACTGCGTAATACTGGTGTTGGTCTTATATGCTAGTGCTGCGGCTGTAGCTTGCGGCATTGGTTCGATTCTCAAGTCGAGCAGTCTTATTAAGTTTTTCCAACAAAACCTCAATCTCTGTGTGTGGCTATACCTATTATCTAACATAGGACCTTAAAACTTACTGTGGGTGAATATACTGTAAATCAGTACTTACACTTCTGCCTTATCCTTCTGTGAGATAGGCATGATGATAGGTATGTTATAAAATAGACCTTTAGAGATACACAAAAGCAAATCGTTAAGCCATTACATAACAGTTTTTTCAGCTTGGCCTTATTTAAGCACATACCACATCATTTGATAAAAAAATCTGTTATTTATTATTACAGTAAATGTGCCTCATGTTAAGTTATTAACGACATAATAAAGTAGTTAATAAAATTCTAATAGTTAATATAATACTGACTAAGACCAAATAAAACAAACACAATCAAAGCACATTGCAATGAATATTAATATTTTTGGTTATTTATTTTTGTCTTTGGCATAATGAGCTTAATGCCTTTGCCAAAAAAACTGTCTTTGATTTTGGCGCCAACGAAAAGCGTAGTCAAAACTGATAGAATTTCGTGAAAGTTAATTTATTGGATTATTGATTTCGAAACGTATCGCTAATACAAAATGGTGGAGAAGTGAATATAGCAAATAAGTGCAGATTTTTTCGATAGGGATTAACGTGAAGCAGCGGGGATCCAAGATCCAATCACCCATAGAGCTGCGGCAATTAACTCCATTAGCGTTAATGGAAACAAGCAATCCCCTGCGTTACGATTCATTAGATAATAACTTGAATTAGAGTCATGATTATAATCCTGATCGTGATGAAGTCTTCGAAGTATCTAAATAAAGGTAAGTAAATTAAACATTATTTTTTAACCTAGAAAGTACATAATTACCTTATAAATAGTACCAGATACTTAGTACAGTTCGCGCCAAACTTATTGTCCGGGTTGAAGTTGGCACGAGCTAATTTTAAAGTTGCCGTAAAAATCGGAGAAAGAAAAATATTGGATTAGAATAATTTAAAACGACAGATTACGACTTAAGCTTTCGTTTTCATTTATTACAATCTAATATTTTTCTTTCTCCGATTTTTACTGCCGGGTTAAAGTTAGCTAGCGCCAACTTCAACCCGGACAATAAGTTTGGCGCGAACTGTACCTACCTACCTTACTATTTTTAGAGCCTGTTTCACAACCTCTGGATAGCCGCCAACTGCCGAATAATTTAACAAATGGAACAAAGTTTGTATTAGGGAACTTATCAGTAAGCTGTGTAACATGCCCTTAGGCTCGTAGTTATAGTTAATACCTACTTCTATTCTATTGAGAGGCTAGAGCCTGAGTATACGTAATTACGGTTCGGATCAGCTGATCCGCAAGGTTATGTCGGTTATGCTTGACAGTTCTTTTGTTAGACTAATGATTTCTATTCCGTACTTTTTCGAAACTATCTATTATTGTAGACTGTAGAGATGTTTGGTTTTAGTACCGTAGATCGACAATCAGTTACGGAACTAGAGAAACACGTTAGCGACAATATTGAATTAAAACCATATAAAGTCGTAATTATGGGTCAGTAAATGGTACCTATATGCTATAGGGCTTCAATACGGGAAACAGGTCCTTCAATAAGTTCCAAGGTTGATGTTTCAAAGTAGTTTCCGATTACTCTTAACATTTTGAAATTAATATGTTATTAATCTAAGTGATAAATATTCGTTTTGTCAGGGACTTTTGTCTAAGATTTCACAGAACAAGACTTGCAGATGGAATACCTACGAATTAATTCGAACTAGCATTTAACCGAATTTTCTCAAAGCTTTTTTTAGTGTCTGTCTACCTACGTAGCTATGTTATTTTACGAGCAAATAAACGAACTGGTAAACGCCGTAAAAGGGTAATGTTACCTCCTTAGACATCCCGTTTACCCGACTGCCGAAAAGAAGGGTAGGTAATGTTTTCTGTGGGGTGAAAAGTTTCTAGAAAATTCTACAAATTAGAATCCGCAATTTTGATAAGTCTGCCTCGTTGGCCTAGTAGTCCCAAGTGCGTCTGCGACGTTTTAGGTCCTGGGTTCGTTCCTGCGTTCATGTTGTTGGGTTTTTCTATGAAGTTCCTAGTAGCAGCCCGGAGTCTGGATTCGTGCCCGCTTGACGGGAAAAGGCTCGCTCCCTAATTGGTACATGGGAACTAATCATAACTGCGAAATGTGGTCGTACATTAGTACACCTCTGCCCGACCCTTCAGAGAGTGCAGGCGTGATGGTATTATACTATAGTATAGCTATAGACTCAATATATAATTTTATCATCGGAATATGAGGTCTGACAGTCGCCACGTATATACGTTAATCATTATAAAATGTTTAGAGATAATAATTATTATATCATTTTGTTCAATGTATTTATCTCTATGGTAGGTATAGACTGATATTTATACCTATAAATAGAAATGGAAAGCGACTTTTATAATGAGAAATTGAATCGATAGGTATGTATGTGGCTTTGGGTAGCTTGGAGCGAGTCAATATCGATATTATTACACGTATTACAAATATTGTATACGTACGTAGGTACTTGTGTTTATATTAATCTGCAACAATTGTTAATTGATCCGTTTTAATTAGCTGCGTTATTGGTGGCTGCTTTGTAGTATTTGGTTCAATGGTTGCTTTGATTTGATTGATTAAATAAATCCAGTCATGTGCGAGTTTAGCTTGTACAGAGGGTACCACAAACATACTTGAAATATTAACACGAATTACAGTTGGTTAATTAAATTCTAGAAAGAAACATTGTCATGTCATACAAAGATACTGGCTTATAAATTTCACATCAGTCTATGTACCTAAGTAATAATCAAGTAAACATGTTGTAAGTAGAACAAAAGTGATTCATTTATTAAATCCTTTCAGGTTTTGCGATAGGTACTTCTGTTACACTTTATATCCTCAACTTACAGGTACCTGCTATTTAAAATATTTAGGGCTTGTTTAATCACCTTTGGATAGCCGCTTATCGCCGCATAAATTCGAAAATGGAACACAATTTGTATGAAACTATCTGCCAAATAATTTAAGGAGAACTTATCAGAAGGTGGAGAACAAGGCCTTAATAGTTGTTATCCGCGGTTTAATCTTTTTGTTCGGCTCAGAAAACTGTTAGCCTATAACCTTTGTCAAGAATTGGGATATCAAAACATGCCATAGAATTTTTCATATCTGAGTATTTAATAGTCCCAGAGATATTAGCGCGCTCAAACGCTCTTCAACTTCCTTATATTAGTATAACAGGTAGAAGATTCCTTACTATCTACTTATTCAGTCTCCCAATCGAAAAATTAGGTATACAGAAATAAATAACAAAATAATGAATTGACGTTCGCCGGTCAATTCAACTAGATACAATAATGGTTTGTGATAAATGAGCCGAGTTCGGAAAATTGCCTCGGCGGTATCTCCCGCTTTGGGATTGACGTCTACCCTCGAACGAAGCAAAAAAATCTTATCCCATCGGATTCCAATCAGACTCGCTCATTTATTGCAATTGGCTGATGGAACAAGAATTCCGTTGAAATACGAAGTAATTTTACGTACTTTGTTGGTGTTTTTTTCTCCTTTTCCGATTGTTTTTTTTGCCAATAAAGTTCGATATATTACCGAAGTGCACGATATGGTCTTCTGTTTATTATTATTATTTCTATTCGTATTGTATTAGTGTGTTAGTGTTCGTATTTATAGTGTTATATTAATCATTTGTATAACTTGAGAGTCATTCTTCAAAAACAATTATAATAAAAAAAAAATTGACTACATAGTCTTGTTTACGATGACCAAATTGATACAAAATACCTACAATATTATAACAAATATTCAAAAAGAAAATCTTTCTTCTTTTAGGTAAAAAAACAGCTCGTGAGGGATTTGAACCCCCGACCACCTCTATTAAATCATTAAATGGGTGCTCTAACCGCTGAGCTAACGAGCCGACGGTTAGGAAGTTGAATCAGCCCACCTTATTTTTGTTGGTGATGTCATCAACCATGTGTATACATAGCATCGTGAAGAATCGAATTGAATAGAAAGACAAGATGCGAATGAGCAAACGATTTGGAGAGTACCTCTTCTGTTAGTTACTTTTTTATATATAAAAAAATGATAATAGATAAATGACCGCAAGTGCAATGCGTTGCTAAGTATATTATATACTGTACCTAGTAATTAACCACTTATCTGAGATATAAATTGATAATTCCTTGAAATTAGGTATGTAGGTATAATTATATTTGTTTAGTTTATTTAATTAGGGCGCCAATAGTTTATACCTAATGACCTGAGGACAGTTACTTAGTTTACACCAACTTATGTGTAAAAGAAAAAATAAAATTACATAATACTCTTAGTGAAGTAAAGGATAGAAAATGTTTTTTTTAATATCCCATTTCAATTGCAATAACGTACGTAATTCATACTTATAAATATTACTTAGCTATTTGGCTGATCAGAGTTGACTCATTACCATAGTTCTGTTCGCCCTTAACAGATGGCGCTTGTAACCTGTTTGTTGGAAATGTTGATTTGGGAATGCCTATATGCAAAAGCTTGAAGCTTGATTTGTTTAAAGTTCTTTGCAGAAAAAGTTGGGAAATATTGTTATGAGAGATGAGTGGTTTATTGCATATTTTTAATATTCTAATAGGTACATTATGAGCGTCTAGAAACAATGAGATAGTCGGAATAACATAGATTAAATTTCGACATTGATCCATTGAAAATCATCAAACATTCGTCTAATCTAAAATCTATCATATTCCACACACATATTTGAAACACAATACCATTTGCATCTGTAATTCCCAACTAATGTTTCATTGCGTTTAATAATTAATTCTAGTTCTCCAAGTCGTTCATATCATGTCATACCGTTGAACAGAACTTCCAGTATCCACTTAGAGCTAATGAAGTTCGACTAAATTTCTAATTGGCTCAGCTCTGTGATACGAAAGTTTAGCTTTCAGCGTTTAATGGTTTGTGACTTTGTCCTCGG
This sequence comes from Acronicta psi, assembly GCA_946251955.1. Lineage (NCBI taxonomy): Eukaryota > Metazoa > Arthropoda > Insecta > Lepidoptera > Noctuidae > Acronicta > Acronicta psi. The sequence goes on along the minus strand of OX276477.1, from coordinate 5,265,275 downwards.
ATTTACTAGAACTAATTTCGCAGTCCAAAGTTGGATCTCCAGGGTGTTACGTTTAGTGGAACTTTCACTTGTTGATGGAGTTATAGTGGTGTGTGTGCGTGGCCCAATGTGCGTACGTGTTATATTCACTTTGTGGAGTGTCAAAGTTTTTGAGGTCAACTTTGGTATAGTGTGCAAATAAATTTGATTTATGTTAAATATGTATCTTTACGTGTTGTGAAAATGTTTTGACTTCATAATTTATATTTTAGGTTTTGCAAGTCCTTTTTCAAAGTCAAGCTTTCGCGGTACTCATCCTGATCCAACTCTTTCGCTCGGCCGGCCTCAACGGTACCTTCCATCTTTATCTGCCCATACCAAGCGGTCATAATCTAGATACACATATGTCAGCAACTTTCGGTACCTACGTTATATCTATAATCATCTCTCCTTCCTAGGATAATTAGAAGAAAAGAAGAAGAAGAAGTCTTGCCATTTTCTCACCTCCAATTCTTTAAAAAGCGTTACTAGGCACCGATTAAGGTAAAATTTAGAAATGTAAATAAGAGAAAAAGCGGAAATGAATTATATTTTGTGAAAAAATATAACTTTAAAAGTAGTCAGTAAATTGACTAGTTTCTAAATCAGAGGAAAGTTCAAACTATTCATATCCGACCCAAAAGTTGGCAGGACCGTAATATTTTTCCTATACAAGATAATTGCGTTTAGCTTTATTAACTACATAAATAGTTATGATTTCCTCTGAGAAATCATCCTCGTGTATCTATTTTGGGATGTTTTGGCTGTACGTAATTTTGTTTGGATTTAAGTAGGTAGTATTTGGATTAGTTTTGCAACTGTTGTTCTACGAAGGAACTAAGGATAGATTTGTCTATCTGTGTTCCTTTCAAACACATTATTTACGCTAGTATGATTAATACCATCACACCTGTATCCCCGAACGCCTAGACAGTGGGACCGTGTACTACAGGTGTAGGATATAGGGGCGAAAAATAAGTTTACGTCACGACCTACGTCATGGAATCGTCCTCAAACATTCGGTAAGTTGAAGACGGTTATCGTTTACGTACATAATGTTTTGTTCTAAATGATAATATGATTGAATGGTGTTAAAACGTTGCCCGTACTACGATTTTATTTTGTTTAGTAGAGGAGCATAAATGTACAAATATACCGAGACCCAGAACTATTCCGGGCAGAAATCAAACCCGCGACTAAGTGATAACCGATCGCTTGTCCGCTGCTCCAATCGATATAAAAAAAGTTAATAGGACGGAAGAGGTCGAAAAGAGTTTCTATTCAATCAAAACAATGTAAAATAAAATGACACACAATATGGAGTAAAATAAAACTAAGTGCTTTTCGGTTTTATTTCCGACGTTAAATTGTCCTCGATGTCGGGGCATTATTTGAGGGCACTTACAGTGGAGTCGCCATTGAAACCTAGTTCATTTGTTCAGAATGAGCTCCGTTGGTAGGATCTACGTCACGAACACAGTTGTTCACTGAACTAAAGTAATTAGAAGTCGCATTTCACGTAAAATACGTCAGGGAACGCCAATGGTCTTAAGTGCTTTATTGAAAAGTGAACTTTCAGCTTGAGTTTTGAAATCGGCGTCGGCGCTACGATTTTAGAAACAAAACCATTTGTGATTAAGTGTTTGTTAATGTTATGATTTTTACTCTAGGTTGTACTTCGATTAAAATTATAAAATGATTAATTATTTAATGTCTGAACAGACAAATATAAAATAGATCTATTAAAGTCAGACACGCTTTTGTACAGACAATAAATAATCATTCATTTATTTTTATAAAATAAAAAATATCTATAACATATACTACGCAATTGCCCACCTCATACATTTCTGGCGTAAAGCAATCTGGCCTTATTTTTAATCTAATAATGAAAAGCGGCCCAATAATGTAGGTATGTCTTCCTAACTGTATAAGGGTAAATTTTGCATTGTTCTGTGTTTTTACTATTTTAAAACCAAGACACAAATTGTAACACAAGCATGAGACATGTCGCAATTTGTTTCAAGCTGCAAGAAGTGAAAGATACAGATATGCTCATAATAAATATGGGACACTTACATACAATGAGGGTACACTGGCGCAGTGTAAATCAAGATGAAGAATATGAAACTCTGCGCCAATTCTTCCTTAGCTTGAAGGAAACTAAAATATACACTCTAATATTTAGCGTTTTTACATATACTTGTCGTACCTAAATAACTTCTTAATTTTCTTGGATGATGAAATGGTTGTTATCGATCACATTCTGGACTTCATGTCGATTACTTAGGTACCTACTGGTGTTTCAATATTTAAACAATATCAATATTTACACACGGTAAATTCTCACCAAAAAGGCAAGATCATATCACTTCCAGAGATATCTTTGTCGTGTGTAACTGAATCCCGCGCAAATGGCTGGTCGGCAGCCGCGGTATTCCGTTACACAAGCGACAGGGGACGGCCATTTCCTCGCGCCGAGGCGCTAACTCAATCACCACTCGCAGGATTTTTCCCCTCGGGTTCCCTCGCAGACGGCGGACGTGACTGAGCCACGCTGATGACTGCCTAACTAAGTTCACTTCAATTTCACGTACTTTGGTGCTTTCGTCTCAGTCCGCGGGCCACGTTTCAGGTGTGCTCTTGTCGCTTTGTTTCTTTGAAGATTGTGATTTGATTTCTTTTGTATCCGACTCACTGAAGTGACGGTGGTTCGAATTAGATTTGTTTTGTGACTGAAATATTCTGATATCATAAAAATTTCTTACTTGATAAATATTGAAATGAATTTTACTGTAGATATTGGGTAAAGCATGTATCACGATTAGTTTAGACAGACGGTCCGTCTAAACTCCTGTCCTGAGGTACTATGATCGACCTAACGCTTGGTCGAGTACACAAGCACACAAATATTTTATGTGACCAACATAAGTTTTTGTGTTAGTCTGTTTCAATATTAAAAGGAATGTAGTAGTAGTAGTAAGTATTAAACCTACTGTCTAGGACCCATGGTACAGGACTAGATGGCGTTATGTATAGTCCCAAATAAAAAATACTTATATTATCTAGTATTTTATTAGTGTCTTCTATTAAAAATTTGTTAGGTATATTTATTAAGCGACAAATGTCGCTTGAACAAATGTTCATTACTAGTCGCAGTGTCAAAGTATAAAGGAAGTCAGCTCGGCAAGAGGTGCGCAGTTAAAGGCAGTTTGAGCATTGCTAATTAGAAGTGCTGCTGCCGACGAAATGCACAAAGCTACTGCTACCTTTCACACTGCAACTGCACTTTGCTTAGAAACATTTTTCCGCCACGACTAAGGGCGATGCCGGCGTTTGCGCTTTTTTGTTCGAACTAGCTAGTTACGTCATTCGACTGACATACGATCACGTGGTGTTAAAAACCTATCGTAACCATTGATCATAATTTTATTTTGTCGCATAACTTTCTAGCAAACTTGTGAAGCAAGTTTGGTTATTTCATACCCTAAAATTGGCGACTGACATGAGAATTTTATCGTAACGTAACGTTCGCAACGAGCGTGTTACGTAACATTCGCAGCAGGCAAGCGACAGGGGGCTAGACAAGTTGCAATTTGATATTCGAATCGACAAACGAATAGAAAGAAAATGTATGGAAATGACATTAGTGACAGCCCGATTTGTCGAAAACTTGTGTCATTTCCATACATTTTGTTTCTATTCGAATGTCAAATTGCAACATAGCTACAACATGCACGTTTTGTAACGTTGCATTACGCTCAAATTATATAGGTCCGCTTAAAGGTACGAACAAATCCAATATTTGCTTTCGTAAAAAGTATTTTACTACGTTCGGTATTTCGCGAGATATATTTTAATTTTGATGGCCCACACGCGCCGGCTCGTATAACTTTATGGCCGTATGTACGTAGTATTCGTACACTACGGCTATGGGTTGCCTTTCACGTTACCTTTTAGCTTTTACATTGTGAAATTGGTGTTGTTCACGTTAATAAACTTTTTCTTTGTGATCCATTCGTTTAGGTATGTTTTTTACGCATATGATGTAGGTACCAAGTGGTTGGCTCTTTCATTAACTAGGATAAATTTACTAAAAACGTTGCAATTTATATTGCAAGAGCTAAAAAAATTTTCTGTAAATTATGCATACTGATATGACCTACTTTTATTGCTTTAATACGTACACAATAAGTTGCCACGAATGGATTTCCCACGCGTACATCGTGTAAAGAATAGGTACTTACTATAACCGTAACATTTAATATGGCTACATCATGAAAATGTGTAAGTCAGAAGAGTATACAGCAAATGCTTGAAAGTAGAACGAAGGTTATTGCATATAGCGATGAAAAATGTTTTCATAAAAATCTCACCGAGTTCGCTCAGCGCCGCTCACTGATCTTTTAATCTCTTAATTACATGAGGGCAGAATACGCGGGGATTTCACCAAAATAACCATGCAAAATGGATGGCCACCTCCCCGCCCCACGCACCTCGTGAATATGAATTATTCTTTCGTTTCTACAGCTTGGACGCATATTTACATTTTATATGAGCGCCTGCGATGCTCAGCGTGCCCATTTCGCTGGGTTAGCGTTTTTGTTGCGCTATGGTTGGTAGTTTTTTCACGAGTGGTAACGTTTTTATTCTATTTATGACACGATACTCTTCATCAATCCTGCTCACACAGAAGAGGGTATATTATCCGGGGCCATTTCCGCACGTCGATTGCGAAACTCCCACAATAAGAGGTTTTATTGCAAATCCATCGCTGAAGACCTCGGCACTTTCGCCGGTGTATCACGGCGGACTCCCGCGGTGTCAGCCCACACTGCCTCCACACTTACTTTACGAGCATCGCTGAGAACGAAGCAGCCCGCAGTAAAATTTCAATATCCGCCAAAATATGGCATTTCATTTGGCCTCTCGCTGAAATGCCAAGATGGGACGTAAAAATGTAATGGGTTTCTTTCTAATTATTTATGTGCTTAATAGAATGGAGCTGCTCTCTTTTATATTAAACCTATAAACCAGTTTCCCTGTATTTTTTTCATGTCTGCTATTCCATGAGCAGTTTTCTTGACGGCCCGTATAATAAAAATAATAATTTTGGAAAACGAATTGGAAACAAGGTGGCTATGCTTTGTTTTCTCATTGGTATAAGTGATGTAATGGTAGTTATAATGATTTATGCTAAGTGTTGTTAATAAATCCTTGCAATAATGTACGGGCGAATGCATAGGAGCGTAAGTGAGCCCTCCGTGGGTACTGTGGGGACTGCGTAAGTAATAAGTAGTATAATATCTGTGACTATTTATTTGTTGTGGCCCAACTTACTGTTAGTATAAGAAATTGTGTTATCACAGCGTTGTTGTGTTATCAATGATCACGAGGTGCTCTCACTCGAGAGAACATCCTTAAATGGTACCGCTGAAGCAATCATATTTATGACGCTGAGCATATTTATGTGATCATAAGTATGATCTCTTCAGCGGTACCACCAAAACTTGGAATAACTCCTTTTCATGTATGTAGTACAGTAATTGGAGAGGCACTTCGAAAAGAAGAAGAAAAAGAAGTTAGTGGTAGTGCAATATTGTGCGAGTGCGATTTAATAATAGGCGTTTTTTGTTGCAAAATAGTTTAGATGTTTTCTTTTCAGTACAAGTTTATTCGGGAAATTTTAATACTTTTTTTAGCACATTATCTACGACTGCGGTTGCAAATGAACCTGGACACTTCACTCCGATAAAGGCCAGGAAAGACAAGCCTATAGGAAAATGCTTTTGGGAGGGGCGGCTAGGGAAAATTACTACAGCTGTTATAATGACCTCTTGGAACGCGCGGTTCCAGGTATATTACCTTATTGTTCCATTTTTGTCTTTAAAACATTAAATGAATTATTAGGTGACATTGATTACTAAATTGAGCATTGCTCATCGGTAGACTAAACAGTCTACCGATGAGCAATTGTTTATTTTTAGCTTATTTAAATTTTTCTAATATTATACTTGTTGTTATAAAAACTCCCACTGTCCCGTTTAACCTTAACCGATTAAAATGATTCTGGTTTCTAACCTGTACATCGCTCCTTACGGATCCCCAACAGGACCCGAAAGTCAAAATATTTAATTTATTAAGGACTAGCTTCCCGCCAGCGGCTTCGCCCGCGTGGTCTTATAATTTTTTCCCCGTTTTTGCTACATTTTTCATTACTACTCCGCTCCTATTAGTCGTAGCGTGATGATATATAGCCTATGTTACTCGGGGATAATGTAGCTTTCCAAAGGTGAAAGAATTTTTGAAATCGGTCCAGTAGTTTCGGAGCCTATTCATTACAAACAAACAAACAAACAAATCTTTCCTCTTTATAATATTAGTATAGATTATTAAAAATAGAATATTATACTAATCCTATGTAGGCTCTATTTTAATGAAATAAATTTTATAATAACAATTAAATATTATATTTCGACTTTCAGACTATAACTGTAATTGATTCTTACGGTTATATTCTTCGAGTAAAACCATCAATTAATTACTTTTTCAGGCCTTGGTCCTTGTAACAGTAGTGTACAAGTTCCTGCTACACTTTCTTCTTGCGTATTACATAGAAGAAAACAAGATGATTCTGGAGATATCATTATGTTTAGCGGAATTTGTGTTTGCATTAGATGTGTTGGGACATTTGCTACATGCCTGTTGGTCTCTTGTTAGACTGCATGTTCGAGTTTACAGAAGGAACGCCTTCTGTCTGACCTATGATGTAATAACACTCCTGCCGCTGACTATGATATGTAAGTATTATGCTATGTTATTAACATAACATGTAATTCGAAGAATTAAGGAATTTTATTTGACTCGCTTTACTCGGCTTTATGTTACAGTGTCTCATATTGATATTCATATCATTTGAATTCTGAAAGATATTAAATTGAACATACACGAAAATTCTACATAGTTAAAATTCTAATAAATCAAATTTTCATTGAAATCCGTTGAGCGTTTCCGAGTGTATCCGATATAGACAAATGTAAAGTACAAAAAAAAATCATATTAAATTTTGAAATTCATTTTACAATGATTTCAAACGGATAGACATATCATTTTGTTATATTGGTATAGATGTTAATTCTTATCATTCTACTACTGTATAATAAGGGCCTTTCATTGACGGTAAATAATAAGCGTTTCTACTTCTTTCTGTCTTATAGACTACAAAAATGAAGGGCTTTCAACAACAACTCGGACGCCGCTGTAGTGTGTTCATTACTGCATTGTAGCAATATTTACTCGTTTTACCCACTTTGATCGTTTTGCAGTTAAGAGAAGGCCGGGTTACGAGAAGTATGTATTGGTTGGAAGATGGTTTGAAATCGGACGAATTTACAGACTCTTTGTCTACTTCCAAGAGATAAACGAACACGTACGTTTTTGTCTTGCATATATTGTGTGAAATTTACTTTTACCGTGTCATCAAATATTCTGCCTGTCTAGAGACAAATTTCGACTTTTTCTGTTACAACGTACTTCCATATTAAATCGGTGCCACCCACGTGAAAAAGTTCGCAAAAAGAAATCCTGGATATAACTTACGTTTAATTATTACGTCACCAGATGCGCAAGTCGCGCCGGTTGTTGTTCTTCACGGAACAAGTAGTGGTTGCTTGTTTACTGCTCCACGCCAACACATGTATTTGGTACTCATTGAACCGCTCGCCTGAGATGGAACACCCTTGGTACAAAATGGGCTATCCACCCCACGTGCACTCTAGGAGCTTGAGGTTTGATTGGTATGTATCTGATTTGATACAATATGATGGTATCGAATAAGGTACCAAATTTTGACGCTGAAATAGTTTTATTCACTGAATTGTGTTATTGGATGGTATTAGTTAGTACCGCCTTGAGATTTGACTTGAGGTTCGACTATCCTTGAAGCAGCACAATTAGTTTCACGATACGATTCGTAATAAGGTTCCAATTTCTCTACAAGGAAATCCCGTAGGTTCTAGATAAATGTTCTATTTTGATGTCCGTTTACGTGGTAAGTGTAAATATTTATTTGAGTGTTATATAAAGTTTCAGAAACTGTTGGTACTACTGTACGTGTCGTTTCTTCAATGTTATATTTGGAGATTCCTTTCCTTTGGTGAGTACGGAGCAATTGTTTTTTTTTAAACCCAGTATTTTGATCGTAATACAATTACGGATAAGAATTAAATACTTTTTCTATTTTTTATCTAAACGTGATTTAGTGGTTTTTATTTGTAACTCTGATATCTAATAGTACTGATGTAATTATGTTTTACAGCGTGACATGCAAAAATGGTTGACATCGGGCCTGATGCTTATTGGATGTGTATTCTTCCGATATCGATTCATAGGCACTCTCGCCTGGGAATTGGTCATTGAAAGTACTAGGAGATCTAATTTTGTTGATCGGGTAAATTTTGTTATTTAAACTATTATGTGTGTCTTATTTCCCCTGTTTCGTTCAAACAACGCTCATAATTTAATTTTAATATCAAGTGTTATAAATCTTAATAAAACAATTCAAAAGTTTATATAAATGGATTTTAGTGCTTTTATGAAAACCATCAGAAATATGAACTATAAATATGCTATTACTTACATACTGTTTTATTAAAATAATTATTTCACAATCCAGCCATGAATATTCATTTACACGTAATGCGAACGGGTACATTATATTTTACAGTAAATAAATCAGTTTTAAATCGTTATGAATAATTGTTGGTACATTGTTGAAACTGATGAATTTTCAGTACCATCACATGGACAACTATTTGAAGATTAGCAAGGCGCCATCTTGGCTAGTGGAACAGTGTAAGAACTACAAACTCCAACTATGGCACATGAAGGCTGGGATACTAAGATCGGAACAACTGTACAAATTGCCGCTGCCATTACAGATGGAACTAATCTTCGACATTAACGTCGGGAATTTCCATAACTCGATGCTATTTAGGGATACTAGTTAGTGTAATTTATACTACATCGTAGACTAACTTTATAATGGAAGTTGCGGAGTTCGCTTCGAATTCAATGCCTTTGTAAATTCCAAGTTACTAAAAATTTCGAGTGGGCGTTTACTTTACGGCTTTTCGGATAATGATATTGTATTGAAAGGAAGTTTTCGTTAATTAAGAGCTGTTCCGTGCACATTTTGTTAAAGTTTGTTAGTCTTCTATTGTCTGTTCCTAAAGCGGAATATCTCAAAGGAACATTTTAATACTTTAAGTCGGTCGTCAGATCCGCGTCGTTTGGTAGTTTCATTAGTGATTGATGAATGATTGTACTTAAAATACTTTATCAATTCATCAATCATTTCAATTTACGAAACTAGACATAAACTATATTTTGTGGTCAGACACTAGATATAACCTCTGCTTGTCATCCAAATTGAAGGGAGGAGTATCAAACTGGGCGCTTATCAAGGGCACTTTTAATTAATCATAATACTATTCACCGTACAATATAAGTAGATAGGTACGGATTATAAATATCAATTGATGTAGAGCAATTTCGCTATTTTCTACTGACTGTATTCTATTAGTGACCGCAGGCCTCCTGTCAGATTTAAATGAGTCACCCACTCTGGCCCTGTGCAGGTTGACCGACTTCATACATCTTCCACTTCAGGAGTCCTCCACGATGTGTAGTTGTTTTCAAAGGCTTTATTAGCTTAAAAGGCGGCTCGACTGACTAGTGATAAGCAGTTTCACGTTGAACTAAATAAATAATTTCAGATATGGTCAACTCCGCCAACAAATACAATTTAGCATAAAAAATATTTTTAACACTTTTTTGCAATTATTTCTTTTTCCGTTCTAGAGGAATCGTTTATGCGTCAGATATCATTGTTGATGCGTCACGAGCTTTTCTTGGCTGGACAGCATATTTGGAGTCAAGGAGTGGTGAAGAGTGGCATGATTTGCATCAAGAGAGGGGTCATTGAAATGTTGTCTGATGAAGATGATGAGAGCCCTATGATTGCTTTTAAAGCTGGAACTGTTAGTGAAATAACACTTTTTTAATTTGAAGTCATCTTAGGGCCTGTTTCACCATCTCTGGATAGCCGCTAACCATCGGATAAATTCAAATATGGAACAAAATTTGTATAAAATTATATGCCAAGTCATTTAACAGGAACTTATCATTAGATGGTTAGTTAGGTGAGTCAGGCCCTCAGTGTAATATCAGTTACTGTGTTGAAAATATTCATTAGCTACCTGGTTTGAACGACATACTGATTTACTTAAGAATGTACAAGTTTCAAAGAGAAGTGCTTGTATGAAACATGTTATACAATAAATAATCAAAGTTTAGCGATGTAGACTTCTTATCGGAGCAGATTATGTAATACAACGGTGCTTGATATAATTAAAGTCTATGTCCTTGTTATTGCTATTCACCCTTTATATAAGCTAATAATTCTAATAAAAATAATTAATTGCTATATTACCAGAACAGTAAGTAAATATCTAGTAGGTAATAATAATTGTTGTAAATTCGGGGTATTATAATGTACCCAATGCGGGGGCATTCGTTGACTGCAAACAAAACAGTTATGTATCTATTTTCAATGTAGATAGGAGTATTTACGCCGTTTTTTGTGAAACTAAAGAAGTATTTAAATACTTTTTTTTTATTAAAGTCGTTACTTTAAGCATAAAGCGCATAATTCTACGGAAATATAATAAAAGTCAGGATAACAAATTGCCTAGTTAAATAACTGCCAAGGAATTGTGAGACAAGAGAGATTGTGTTTTCAGGTACTTGGCGAGTTAAGCTTGTTCTACTCAATCCCATCCAAAGTTACCGTGAAGGCGGCCACCTACGTTGAATTGCAGGTCAGTGCTAATTACTATATTTTATAATGTATATAAATATAAAAACTTATTAACACTTTTCAAACACACAGTTGTTAAAACGAACTCACATAGCAATAATTGAAATGACGATATTATTTAGAAGAATCTTAGCAATAGTGGCGGTTTCTAGCGACTTAAGCAAGAGTTTAGACTTAGAATATTTCCAAGTTAAGTTAAGTTCCAAGGCTCCATCCTCGAAGAGGCCGACTTCCAGTCTAACCAGATGCAGCTGAATAACAGGGGGGGCGGGCTAGACCAGTTGCAATTTGACATTTTAGTCGTTTCTATTCGTTTTTGATTCGAATGTCAAATTGCAACTTGTCTTACTCACCAGAATTTTACACGAAGCACCTTAAATTAATTCTTATTAACATCTTAATTACCTAATCCTGCAGGTTTTGCGGAGGACTGACTTCATGCGAGTAATTGCAGAGCATCCCTGCATGTTCGATTTTATACGAAAGAAAATTAAGAATAGACTTGAAACTTCCAGATCTAGACAAGTAAGAATAATGCATATTTTTATTTTAGTTTTTCATAAGAAAAGGCCTATTTCATTCACTGAACATATTAATGTTGAGTGAAAGTGAGTATGTATATCTAGAGCCAAACAGATTCTTTTCTTTCTGAAAAATAACATTGGAACATTGGAAAGCGATAGATCTTTTTTTTATCTCGGTTGTACGTATGCTTAGTTTAAGGTAACGGGAATAATAATAATAATAATACATTTATTTCAAGTGCCAAAGACTCGTGTTAGTCACAAATTCCTTACAGGCTATGTTAGTTACAGAACATCTAGAGTTACATAAAAATATCTTTACACTCTGATTTCTGACACTTACGCGAATACTAGACATTGAAATAAAACTACTTTTTACGGATTTTATCGCGTTATATCGCGTTATATCGCGACCCTTTACAGCGTCCATGTATCATGGACGCTGTAAAGGGTCGTCCGAAACGTCGGGATTAAAATAATATCAATATAACGCGATAAAATCCGTAAAAAGTAGTTTTATTTTTAATGTCTAGTATTCGCGTAAGTGTCAGAAATCAGAGTGTAAAGATATTTTTATGTAACTCTAGATGTTCTGTAACTAACATAGCCTGTAAGGAATTTGTGACTAACACGAGTCTTTGGCACTTGAAAAGTAGTTTTATTTCAATATCTTTACACTCTTAAAACACGATAACAGCACTTGGGCTGGATTAAAAAAGTTTATTTGAGTACATGTTTATGTCGTGATATGTGTATAAGTAGGTAAGTTTATAAAATTACGAAAATGTCAACTTATTTTCACAATCTGCGTCGTTTGAAACAGTTTGCGATTTTAAACCAGAGTTTGGGGGTTTTAGTTTTAGCCGCACCGGTTTGTTCAGTCCGCCTGACTTTACCTTGTAGAATAATAAAGTGGAAACAACTCAAAATCTACATAGGTATATGACAACATTTTAGTTTTGCAAACAGGCCCATAAGTTGCTAAAATAAACGGGCTACTTGGAACCCATAGTTTTTAGAACTATAAGCCATCGAATACGCTAAGTGTTCGCTAAACTTTTAAATGTGAGAACATTCTTGAATAAAACTCCTTTAACATTTTACATAATATCTCTAGGAAGCAATAGAGAAATACGATAAGGGCGACTCGAGACTAATTCGAACCCGTTACCGGCCCATGAAAGTGCTTAAAGACAATTTGGCTGGCGTCGAGGAAGAAGACCCCACTTTTGTGGATGACTCCCACATGTATTATAGAGGTAAGTATTGCAAGTTTATTGTTAGAACTTCTTCTTCTTTGCACATGGTCCAGCATACTTGAATTTTGAAATTGTATATATTATATAGTTATGTAATCATGGCTATTGTTTATTATTTATTTTAACACAGCAATGTACTTATTTTGTATAAATTAAATAAGTTAATGTAATATGTAAGCGAGACAGTGATCCAATTTTGTTTACTACGAAGGTTATTTAATAGGCATTTTCCATGCTAAGATTGCATTTAATGAGGTGGCTAAGCGGTGCGTCTGGTATATTGAACCAGAAGACGCAGGTTCAAGTCCTGCCCGCGAGTCGATTTCTTCCTTCATTATTATTTTTATCTGCAACTTTATGTTACTTCCTTAAAGAGAAGAAAAATGTACAATATTATTTGGGTTAGGTATTAACTTAACTATGCTACTGAAAAATAATGATGCCGATTCTGCCTTCTTTTTATTAATTTTACTTTAGTCTACGTCTACGATAAAGCGTTATGCTACGCTTTGTCGTAAACGAAGAATGTAGGTGTAGACTGTAGGTGTTGTCGCCTACGCTGTGTAGGTGTTGTCGCCTATCGTAGCATCTTCGTGACTTCTTATAGTCTTTACTGTATAATGTTTTGACATGATGTGCTTTCTTGTTAAGATGAGAACACTGAGCGTCAGCCAAAGTTCACGACTACGTTCTTGGAGCTATATCAGTTATCCAGTAATGTAACCACAATAGATGCACCGCATATTTGTCTGAGGTCAAATTTTCCTTGGATACTGATGCCCGACACTGACTTTGTAAGTAATCTTCATAAATCTTTAATAATTTATTTATTTTTATTTATTTATATCTTGGGACACTTCTTTTTACACAGCACCATCTAGTCCCAAACTAAGCAGAGCTTGTACTATGGGTACTAGAGAATGGATATAATACTTATATACTTTTTTTTATACTTACTTATAATACATAGGAAACACCCAGACAAACAGAAACACTTAAGTTCATCACAATAAATGTTTGTGTCCTGTGGGAATCGAACCCACGACCTTATTAGTTTGTTTTAAATTTAATACATTACAAAGTCGTTTGTTGGTAAGATCTTAAGTTGACTTCAGAATCCCAATAAAATCAAAAATATAAATAAGTACCAAGCTGTCCTCGCTAATTTAATGAAATTAGAATTTCTTTATAAATGAAAGTATAGCTCAAGTTACTCCGAAATACTGTAGCTTTCTATGTGTGAAAGAATTTAATAATAATAATAATTTTAATATCAGTGTAGACAAATAAAAACTTCAAGATGTAGATAGTCTTTTTTGTATAACTTTCAAATGCAGATTTACTGTATGTTGTGTTCCTGCAGTGAGTAAGGTTGCCAGAGCTCTTTCTAAGGATGCGTCGCGCTGCTGGCAGCAAGAGAAATATTCCCTCAAACTGTCGGCGCAGTGACTCCATAAACCTCTAAGAGGTTTGTAGGGATACCCTTGGTTTTGCGAGTGTCCATAGGCTACGGTAACCGCTTACCACCAGGTGGGCCGAAGGATGTTTGCCACCTCAGTGGTATAAAAAAAACTGTATCAGTCAACTTATTATTACTTATTATAATACATAGAGCATTACAGATAACCCGTTGTATGTACATATTTCAGACGCGTATGTTCGACATAGCGCATTTCGCAATGGTTTTGTATGTGTGCTTCATGTCGCCGTACTCGGCTCTACAGAACCATCATTCTGATACAGAGAAGGTGCTCAATACGATCGTGGACGCTGGCTTATTGTTGAACATTTACATACAACTCACTACCGCTACTTATGAGAAGGTGAGATGGCAGGAACATTAAAGAAAACAATACTTAGTAGCTCATTTGCTAGGTTGTTATTTTACTGAATTAAATTCAAATCATACCATAATGTATGTTGGTTTAAAAAGTTAGTGTCGATTCTGGATCCTGTCGGGCACAAGTAGCAGTTAACTAGAAGAGAGAGGTGGTCTTACAGGTACATTTTTGTACTCGGCGTAGGTAGTTATAAAATATACGGAACAAGGCCATTGTAGTATTTACCACACGCCATTGTAGTTATTATCCGGGGCACACAAAGAGGCTAGGGTGATTGGATCGGATCGTACAAAGGCCGGGTACACTGTTAATTTAAATCAATTAACGACATGTGAGGTTTGATTCGCAAAGCTTAATCGACTTTGTATAACTATGGTTTCACAGATACTAGGAAAGCTTATTAGTAAATTCCTGTGTAATGTTTTATGTAAATGAACACGAATCATTTACGTATAACATAAAATTAGTGACCAATACATCAATGAGACACGTTATTGTTTTTAACAGAATGAACTAAAAGCAACTGTAAGAGAAATCGCAGAAGTCAAGATGGCGTCGGTTGGTTTTTATCTGGATATTATATCAGTGTTTCCTGTGTCAATCTTCACTGATACATTGGACCCTCAAGGAGAAACGATTGCCGGTCAAATAGCCATGTTGTTTCCTATACTGCAAGTGTGGCATTTATGGGATTATATTAAAAAGTGGGCGGAGAATTTCGATAGCCATGTTAAGGTAACCTCACAACTTCATTTTTTGTAGGAATAACTAGTCAAATATTTAATGTGTGTTATTTATATTTTTTAGCTGCTGATTCTGACGAAATTCTGCATGATTTTTATTATTTTCTGCTACTGGTCTGGATGTTTTCTGTATCTATACGCGTGTCCAAGGAAGTTGTGCCGAGGGGTAATTAAATATAACATCTTAATTGTATTTAGATTATATTTTACGTAATTACTGTAACATTTCCTGTTATGGATTATATCCAGTCTTAACACAATTACAAGGGAAAAAGGTATGATGGAAAGGTATTATTATGAAGGTAAAAACATTTCATGAAAAACCAACCGTAACAATGATGATCATTTTTTTAAATTACAGAACAATAGAATATTACTTAACTTAAAATGTATTTTTGTTAACAATTCTAAGAAAATATGAATTTTGTTTTCCGCGTCCGTCAGCTTAGTTATCTTTTTGTCTTGTGCTTCATTCAGTGTTTCACAGAAGATAGGTAAGAGCTTTCCGCTCCTGGCGTGTACTTACTTCGAATCGCCAATAGGCAGAATATAATCATCCGCTGATATACACCCCCGGTTATAAATCAGTTCCAAGTTTCGCAGTAAAATCTCTGCAATAGGCATCTAACAATATTTGTTGCATTAGAATCTACAGCCACTCATAATTATTATAATACTCATTTAATTTTACCTTATCAGTATTATTCACATTTGACCAGATATTTTCAGAGAGTCACATAGTCCAGCAATAATGTTCTGTGTGCCATCTTGAAAATATGGCCAGCTATTTTTCGACTAAATAAAGCACGATTAAAAACTATTTGATAGTTTTTACCTGTAGGTAATTAATCATGGATAACTTTAACAGAACTCCTGGATGTCACAACTGATATATTGGGAGACCAAGGTGTTCATGTCAAATGAGGCACGGCACGAGAGTCCCATGAAGACTTCGTTTGTTTTTGGAACGTCCGTTTTCACTGGTGCAGGCAGTTCCGATGTCGCGCCTGGAGACCAAGACCTTTTAATTGTAAGTGAAGCAATATTATGTAATACTACTAACCGTTAAATTACTTGTCAGATAATTTAATACAAATTTTGTTCCATTTTCAATTTATCCGATGGGTAGCGGTTATTTAGAGGTGGTGAAATAGGTATTAAATTTAAAAGAAGCTAAATGTAATAATCTGTTACAGTTATTTTTAATGAAGGAAAATTTAATTATTTTTAAAAATAACGTTGTAATCTTAGCATGGAAAATGCTTACAAAATACAAAAAGATAGTCTATTACAGATCAAAATGTTGTATTTAAAAGTCTTGCTGTTAAAATGATGAGCAACTGCCCTGGCCCTTACTCAGTAGGTACCTAAAGATTGCAGTATTGTGTGTCCATTACATTACAATATACAAAAAAACATTACAATAGTAATTAAGTACATTAATTGCAGTAAATACAATTTAACAACAATTAAACGTAACGTAACTAACTCCCTAATTAGGACTTATTACATTAAAATATCTACATCATCAGAAGCTTCTTCTGCAGGGTTAAAATACTTAGGGTCAGAAGTTCTGCCATCGTACCTATTTCTTCAGCCGTGTAAACACTGTGGGCGATATTAAAAGTATATGAGACATATTAACTTGTCTTACAGGGTCATCCTGTGTTTAACTTGCCATAAAAGTGCTTACAACTTTTTGTTAGCTGGTTTTTTTACCATTTTATACGAGAAAGAAATAATAAAAAACAGACAGTTGTGCTACGTCGCGTAGCAAATTGCTACGAGTCGTAGCAGGGTAGCAGGGAACAAGTTGCATTTTGACATTCGAATCGACCAACAAAATGTATGGAAATGACACAAGCTTTCGACAAATCAAAAGACAAAAGGTTTAATAATATATAAGTTTATATGTAGTTGTTAATTCGATTAGATTTTTTGTACTTGCTAGCTTGAAACACAGGTCCAACCTAGTTCAGGCATATACATGAAACTGTGCTGTGTTTATAGTGTAAGATAATTATTGTAAAATGTATGTGAACTTTTTCTAAATAAACAATTTATAAAAAAAAACATTTAAAAAAAAAATGTCAAAATGCAACTTGTCTAGCCCCCCAGATGAGTCGTAGTAATATTTTTAAAACTCTTATTTAATATAAATAACTCTAACACAGTAGTCTTAGAGATGAACATAAATAGTTTTCATTTGTAGCTCAAGCACGATTCACTAGTACTGTAGTAATAGATTAGTTAACGAAAAATCTTAGTCAGCCTTCAAGTTTCACGATACTTTAACTTTACTATCCAGAAACGAACTGATGCTATCGTTTTTATACAAGTCCTTATATAACTACTTGAATACTTAACTATAACTAATCTAATATATCATTTCGAAAACTAAGGTAACTATCAATATTTTTGTTCTCTTTACATCCGCCGTAGCAATACGGGAGAAGACTGGTGATGAATTTGTTAATAATGACACGCTTATTAAAAAATTTCATTAGCATACTTCGTATATTGAAAATAAATATTAAATCGACCAAGAAATTTCTGAGATAAATGCGTTAAAAGTTTTTGGTGGGGATTGAGAGGGAATGCTCTGTCCCTTTCCCGCAAAACGAGTGTAAGTATAGAATTAGTATGGCGCACGCTACTTATGACGTCATTTGTAAGTATAGCGCGCTCTCTGTCTAGCATTAAATTAAAATGCTTTTAACTTCGTTATTTTTTAACCAATTAAAATTTAGTTTTTTGATAATCGGCTCTATTTATGGTCAACTTTTTCATGAGGCCATAAAAAGTAATTAGTCGCTTAGCCTATTATCACTGTGCCATACAAAATAATTCGAACGGTATTACTTACTTGAGTTACTTTTGAGGTCGAGTGTAGGTAGTAAAAAAATCATAACATTTAGTCTTGTACGTAACTCTACCTCTGTACTCAAAGCGTACAGGTAATCCAGATTTAGGTATCCTGTTCCGTAATAGCAATTTCTAGTACGTAGCAAGCTGTTGTACGATCTTGTGTAGGTACCTACGTAAAATACAATACACGTGCGGATGTACGTACTGCGAGTAGGTCAAGTATAATGTAACCTGAATACCTAACTGACCATGGCATAGTACCTTTTACACATACCTATGTTTGAGAATATCAACGAAAGTATTTTCATTGGATTTTATTATGCTTACTGTGGTTTCCGTCTCATTTTTAAAATTCTAAAATTCCAATCATTCCAATCTAACCAGATATCAGTATTTTATAAGAAGCGACTTCCAGCAGACCACTGCAACCCAATTTCTGGACTATAATGACATTCTAAGGATATACTGTTGTTTGATCCATACAAAAATTTAACTGAAGTGTTTGGTTTGTTTGTTTGGTTTGGTTTGGCAAATGACTATGAAACGGCTAGACCGATTTCGACGGGACTCACCCGCAGATAACTAATGTTATAAGGAGTAACTTAGACTACTTTTATTTTAGTAATTTTATTTAATTTAAAAATTATACATAAAACTAGCTAACCCAGCAAACGTTGTTTTGCCATATAGGGGTCTGTGGGTCACCCTTATCATTTAGGGGTATGAAAAATAGATGTTGGCCGATTCTCAGACCTACCCGATATGCACACAAAATTTCATACAAATCGGTCCAGCCGTTTCGGAGGAGTATGGCAACTAAAACTGTGACACGAGAATTTTATATATTAGATTAAAAAAATAGTACCCTTTCAAGCGAAGCGAGGGTTCGCTAGATTTTAAATAAATCCCAATACCTACTTTATTGAAATTACCGTGGTGACCAAACCAATTTATATAGATAGGGGATCACCCCTGTACCCAGTGGTCAGCACTCACATACGCCCCCACTTTCAATTTAACGGATCAGCTGTTTGGGGTGGTCAAATATTTTACAGTCGACGCGCCAAATAAAATATATTTTGAACGTTATGATAAAATATTGTCACTCCTGATTTTCCTGGAAGGTTGTGCAGAACGTATTTATATACACATATAGATGGATTGTCTGTTCAAGATATTATTTGTTCCACATCCCATAATAAGGAGGCACAATTTGGACTTAAAATTTTCCAGTAGTAAAACTCACACCATTTCATTCAAACTACTAGACTATTGTACAGTGTACATCATGTCATCATCATGTCAGCCAAAAGAGGTCCACTGCTGAACAAAGGCCTCCCCCATTGACTTGAGGGACAGGGACCATACGCATGCTACCTGCATCCAACGACTTCCAGCGACCTTTACCAGGTCATCGGTCCATCTCGTTGGAGGCCGTTCCACGCTGCGCTTTCCGGTGCGTGGTCTCCACTCGAGAACTTTCTGCCCCAGCGGCCATCAGTTCTACGAGCTATGTGCCCCGCCCACTGCCACTTCAGCTTGCTAATCCTTTCGGCTATGTCGGTCACTTTGGTTCTTCTACGGATCTCCTCATTTCTGATTTGATCGTGTAGAGAAACACCAATTAGAGCTTGTTCGAGAGCTCGCTGAGTGACCTTGAGCTTTTTTATGAGGCCCATAGTGAGTGACCACGTCTCTGTTCCATATGTCATCACTGGTAAGTGTACACTAGGATCTATTCTTTAATGCCTAACTACCATCAAAGCCCTCATCAAAATAGTACTTAGGTACTTGTTATTTTACTGGCTGTTCCCCGCGCTTTTTCTTATCAAATTTTCAGTATTTTTTTCCCAATCCTGTCGAAATTTTCCAAGTGCTTTCTTAGCGGATGCTTACATCATACTACTTAACTACATGTGTATCAAGTTTCAGCAAAATCCGTGCAGTGGTTTGGACTGTGCTTTGATAGATCAGTCAGTTAGTTTTATACATAACTAGACGTTGCCCGCGACTTCGTTCCGTAGATGTTGAATTTTCCCCTGTTTTTGCAACATTTTTAATTGATACTCCGCTCCTGTCGGTCTTAGCGTGATGATATATAGCCTATAGCCTTCCTCGATAAACAGGCTATCTAACACTGAAAGTTTTTTTTTAAAGTATTGCCTGAGATTAGTTCAACCAAACAAGCAAACAAACTCTTCAGCTTTATAATATTAGTATAGATATACAGATTACCTCGAAAAACACTTACTTTCAACATAAATAAAAACTGAAATTCGTTATGCGAAAGCTAGTGTAATCTACGGCATACCGCAGTACGCAAACCTTCGCGGCCCATACAAAAAAAACACTTAATATTTCATCCCACGTATGTTTCCCATTACCTCTCACGCCATAACCATGAATATTTTTTGTGAAATTTTGTTCAATTCACAAAAAGTTTTATGGGGTGTTGCTTTCAATTTATTGTTACTCCTATGGACAAGATTTATTTTCTGCTTTAGTTAACTGTTTATAGAAAATAATATAAAACATCTTTATTGTACCTGTCTCTCTATTTTATGCATATTTTATTTTGCAACATATTGCGAGTAATATTATTGAAATACACGCTAACATCGGTAACCGCAGTATCAGTATATACCTACATATAATATACGCCTATGTAGTTATCATCAGTACACATATCACTAAAAATCGTACTAATTACCACTTACCTCAAAATGAAGATTTGAAGCTGAAACTATTAGGCTTTTCAGGGTAGGTACTGTCTACCTCAAACGACATAATATGTGTTCGTATAAAAACCGTGACGGCCTTACACGCACGGAGAACTTTTATCGGGCATAGGTGATGATAATACATAATTTAAATGTGTCATGTGTTTCGAGTTATGATGGGCAACACAACCTACGCATTTAATTATAAATTCTAAATGTGCGCCCTGAGAATATCGCGATAAGCGACATCACGCAGCCTGCTGGCGTTATAACACTGTGGCATTTTTATAGACATGCAAATTTTATAAGTAGGTAGCAACTGTTTTAAGTACAAAGATGTCGCTACCTATAGGTATCTTATTAGCCTGATTGTTGTTGATTGTTCTCCCTTTTTTGCAACATTTTTTATTTATACCTTCTGTGTCTGACATTAGCGTGTTCAACCAAACAAAAAAACAAAAAATATTTTTTAAGGTCTAAAAATTTACCTACGTCTATTTAACATCATGTTTATACAGCCTGTTTTTAACGTATATATCCGTATGATACGTTTTCGTATCCGTCCTTATTTTGACTTTTCGTTTACTGGCGTATCAGACGGCGTACAATAATTAAGACAGTTTTTTTTCTTATGTATCCTATATAGGTATAAGTAATTATCGGAATAGCCGATTGGAAATAGATACACATAGCGTAATTAGTCAATAATTATACTTTCGGGGATACCATTAATACGACCGAAATGTAATCAGAGTGGGAGTTTCAGGTTATTTTCCTATTTGTATTGGGAGCTTACCTGAGCTACTTCTATACGGCTAGGATCTGCAGTCACTACTTGCTTTCTACGCAGCGAAAACTAAAATTCAAGGTAAAGAAACAAATGTAATATACTTAATTCCAGAACCTACTGGTGGGTTCTGTTAATTCATGCTTGGAACGTGATTAAAAAGGTCGACTTTGTACAATAATTTAACATCTTTTATAATGAAACCAACGTGATCATTACTTTTTCAACATTCAAAGTTAGAACAATATACCTTCCAGCTACTTTTAGATTTTTAATCAGTGAGGAAAAACAAGAACAATATTGGAATCTTCTGAACCACTGAACATGAATGATAGGAATAGAATTGATTGTATTTGAACCGTCCAATGACCCGGAATTTTTATTGTTGTTTAACTATGGGGCTGTATGATAGATATATTTTATATTTACCAATGGAGCGTTTCGTCCTTTCCGGTTTTATATAAGTTATTAGGTATTGTGCTTTTGAACTATGTATGTACTTCTCGTAACGTATGTATACATTAATAATAATAATAATAATTGATTTCAGAGTTTCATTACATAGGCATCCGGTTTTATTTGTATTGGGAATACATTTTCTCTCTTTTAGTTATCCCTGTATCTATATCTCCATTTTTATTAAAGGATGAGAGCTTAAATAATCTCTACGGATTTATTGTTATTACAAAGAATCTATCTTTCACAGGAGTCCATGAGGGAGTTATTTTATTTCCTCTCCGTAAATCACGTTAGTGGAAAAATCAAAGCACGCGTGAAAAAGTTCTTCTGTGTTCAATGGTAGGCAAAGAAATTGAGAACTTTCTTATATGAATATTAGAGTGTGTAGTTTGTGTATACTTTGCTATATTATTTATTTTGCGGTTCTTAGACATTATATAAAAGAAATTTGGTATACCTAAGTACAAAGATTTTTGTCATGCATGATCATAAATAAATTATGTTTCTGTACCATTAAATAGGTATTACAATAACGCGGTGTCCACGGAAGAAATATTCGAAGATATGTCAACAAATATCCAACAAGAAGTTCTCTCGATAGAAATGGTGGAGACGTTGCTGTTTTGTCCTTTATTTCAGGTTTGTATTCTTTTATTTCCGCGCCATTTTTTTTTGCCTTGACCTACAGTCATTATACATGCATATCATCATATACATATCATTGCCTTGTCCTATACTGCCCATTTACTTTATCATTGCTGGGTTCTACACCTGCTGCTGCTGCTGCCGAGAAAACCTCTTAACATTCAATTTTACTCGTAATGTTTTGCTTAAATATTACTAAATAAGTCAAATGACTTGGCAAAAAGATGTGTTTACCTTGGATTCTAACTAGATTAAGAATAATAATCGTCAAATATTGTGGCGTCAGCAATTAATTAATAACATTATTTTTCTCTGGCGCAAAATTTTCTTAAAAACATAATGGCAGTTTCCTTATGACTTTGACGAAGATAAAATCAACAGAACTGCAAAATTAAAACTGTATTTTACTATCTAGAAGAATAACTGGAATTCTTAAGATTTTAATCGTGATTAAAATTGTGAACAAAAGCGAGATTGTATTAAATAGAACGTTCTTGACGGATGTGGAGCATTTAATTTTGTTTCTAGGTATACAATCGGGACTTCCTGCAGACAGTCGCCAGCAATACGAGGAAACTAGTGTTGCCAGATAATGAGGTTGTACAACATGCCGCTGATATTGGACGAGATATGTATATCTTGCAAAAGGTACTTCGTAGTAGTATCTATTGAGAATAATCGGCCACTGCGGTTCTGTCGCTCCGGGTTCGCTATCGCACGAATGAAATCTAAGAATTTTTGGGTTCAAGTGTTAGCGTAGACGACATAATATATTTTTGGGAACATAAGTACAATTTATGAAGCTAGTGAAATCCAAAATGTTACTGCATCTGCAAGCCTAGCGATCCTAAGCGCTTGATTACGTGGTCGAGTAGTGTCAGTGGGTTTCTCTATGAATTATGGATTGAATGAAATATGGATTTGTGCCCGTTTAATGGCAATAAGCTCGCCTCCTAATGCATGGGACCTAATAAATCCTGCGAACTGTGAGATACAATAGTGCAAAATGAAAACCAACCAACTCTGCCTAAACCTTTTGTAATGTGTTTTTATGTGTAATGTAAACACAATCTTTAAAAGTCTTAATGTATAATATAAATTATTATATTTTCACAGGGGCACTGCAATGTGTTGAATAATTTAGGCAAAAGGCAGATGATCATAGGACCAGGCAATCATTTTGGTGTCGTGGAAATGCTTTTTGGTTTACCAAAGGTAAAAATATGCTTAAATTTATAATAGTACCTACTTTACTTTGTTCCATGCAAACTTTCATCTTTTATTTTACGGTCCTTATAAACTCACTTAATTCACTCCTGACCCTATCCTAATTATAACTCTCCATTAAAGTTCTGAAATTTGTATTACTCTATAAAAACCCATTTTGAGAAGGAAAACATTCTTTTGTCATGACGACTACTGAGGGAGACTAAATGGAATATTAAATTTATATCTATAAAATATATATTTTATATATAGTAGTTTTTCCAGTTCTGTTTGTAAATATTGTTTTCATGTTATTTTTTTATCACGATACAGGAGAAAATAGCGTCGATAGCTAAACGGATTATTAAAACAAAACCGGTCAAGTGCGAGTCAACCCCGCACATAAAGAGTTTCATACTATTTTAAGAGTCATTTTATTTCATAAATCTTTTTTAATTAGGTAGTATAAAAAAATCGATACGTGTCGTGGCAGAGCAATAGACAACGTGAAAATTTTAACTCTACAGCGAATACAGACGGACAGCGGGGTCTTAGTAATAGGGTCACGTTGGCACCCTTCGGGTACCACACCCTAAAAAGAACATATAAATATAAATAAATATTAAACAAAACAAAACTAGTATTCACATTAACATTTCCTTTATGATAATATAATTTCCGCAGGTATACACGGTGGTGACGTCGACAAACTGCATATTACTGCATGTGGAGTACAGTGCGCTGGTGCAGTGCTGGGGCACGTTCCCCGACATTAGTCACCCCATTATTACGGTGATTCATGCATTTAATATCGCGGCACAACAACAGATGAGCGGACCTTTGTGTTGGCGTCTGTTTCTGATGTATGTTTGTGATGTTCTACTTAGTACTTGGCATCGGAAGAAAGGATGTAGGGACAGGTACACTATTAAGAACCAACACATAGGTCATAATTATTATAACTAAGCTCTAAGCCTAGTCTAAGGCTGATATTCAGAAACGAGATTCAACATGAACTTATGCTTCCGTATGTCAAATTTGTATGACAATTTGACATACGGAAGCCTAAGTTTATGCTTAGCATCGTCTCTGAATATTAGCCTCAGTCTTATCGCTATCGCGATATCTACCAGACAACATTTAGATGGACACCGTGCCTCGGAGTGCACGTAAACCCGACGGTCCTGGTTGTCATAAAAATACCTATGACAGTCGTTAAGTGGTAGTCAAAAGCCCAATGAGCCTGAAAACCAGTCTATCCTTCGAACATCAACATTGGCCAGAAATTGGGTTGCGGAGGTCTGATGGCACTCGCTTCGTGTGAAATATTGCTTCAGCCGCATCTGTTTAGACTGGAAGCCGACCCCAACATGGTTGGGAAAAAGGCTAGGCAGAAGAACCTTTGAATGGACAGGAAAGATAATTATGAAAGTGATAGTGTCCATGGAGTATTAAAACTAATAAAATTTCTTAAAGAGACGAACATCTATTTGACTATGTTGTGTTTTCAGGGGAGCTAGACAAGTTGCATTTTGACATTCGAATCGACAAACAAAATGTATGGAAATGACATTAGTGACAGCCCGGTTTGTCGAAAACTTGTGTAATTTCCATACAATTTGTTTGTCGATTCGAATGTCAAAATGCAACTTGTTTAGCCCCCCTGTAAGATTACGAACATAACGGTGCCTTTTATCATAGTCCGTAGATATCAACATTTTATAAAATTAAAATGTTTCTCACGGACATACAATTAGGAGTGTCAACTCCGTTAACTTTATTCAACTCGAATTTTCTCATCGATTACTTGCCCATTCAATTTCCTTTGGCATCTTTTTATAAGTGTGTTTGATTTCCTTAATGTAGGCCAATATTTAGAAATTTAATTTTAGCGAAGGAAAGGCAATTCGTGAAATTTCAGTTACATAAACGTTGCGTAAAATTACGTAAATCGAAATGTAGGTAATCTGTCATGATTGATGAGGAATAAGAGAAGTATTTTTCTTTTAGGTGTACAAATCATTTGGGTACTTATTGGTAGAGGCATAGCGGAAAAAACCAACACTTTAATATAAATTACCTTATTGGTTTCATAATGCTGTACGATATGGTGTTTTGTTTAATAATATTAGATATAGGTAATATCATTTGTGACCTCGGTACTAATATAAAAACTTAAATATACAGGTTTTGGAGAACCCCGAACTCAGCACACGGGCCAAGGAGTATGAAGACGCGAAGCCTCTGACCGGTCGACTGGATGTCAAGACAAACAGAATTGCGGTAAGTTTACCAGCATCAATAAACATTTAATAAATTATCATTTGAAACGAAAGATTATACACCTAAAGATTATTTTCAAAATCAGCCGGCACAATTTTTTTTTTAAATTTCGGAGTTTCATGTATCCAGTGACACTCGTGCCATTAAGACGAATCTAATGTCTATGTGAGTGAAGGTAAACATCGTGAGGAAACCTGTATACCTGAGAGATTTTCTCGACGGCGGGCGTGTGAAGTCTAGGTCACTAAATTGACGAGTCACGGAATCCGTCTAATTTATAAAGAAGACTGAGAAATTCTAGGAGTCATATGTTGTCAGCAGTGCGTGCTGAAACAACATTAATAATCCACCAACTTTGTTTAGCGAATAAGTTTTAAAAGCAAATGATTTGTTTGTAGCAAGAGATAAAGGAAAGTTTCGTCGTACACACAACCAGAGAACAGAGAGGGCATTACGTGAAGACGTTCGACAAGTTAGGCGTGTTGAGGTAAGGCTTTGTGTAACGATTTTATGAGATTAATTAGTCCTATTATTGTGGGAACAATACTGTTTTGGTTCTTGTTCAAAAGACTTTAATTAATAAACAATTAATTATTTAACGAAGAGCCTTAATAAACATAAATATTTTCTATTGTACACCACTCGTTGTGTTATTTTACAAATCTTTCTAGAACCAGCGGTTTTAATATGTTTTTTCTTAAATATGTATGTATTAAATAACTGATTAGTGGTCGTATTTGTTGTTAAAAACGGTTTACAGAACACCGTTGCATTATTTTCTTGAGGGCAAATAGATATTAGTAACCTTTTGAAAAGCCTAGTACTCGCCTACTCTGATTGTGAAACTTATTCGTAGTCGAATCAAAATAAGTAAAAACGTATCAATGTACATAAATAACATCTAAACATAAATAGTCTTAATCCTATATTTTTCCAGTCCGCTACTTTCAGAGAACATAATAATATTTATTTTGCTTTCCTTTAATATTCACAATAAATAGCCTTAATGTATTCAGAAAATATCTTACATCCCTTTACTCATGGAAGATAATTTATATCACGTTGTCAGAATAAACCGTGTTGTATACTTGGAAAGTTGTATACCAGTCTATGTATACAAACCCTGGCTTTTTAAGGTGTTTGGATGGATGCAAAAACAATAGCCCATTCTAAACAAAAACATTCCAGCCTTAATTCCAGCATTAGTTAAACAAACAATGACTGTATTTTCAAATACCTACGTTTTCATTTTATCGATTGGTGGCTACAGTGTGAAGGGGTCGGTTAAATAAACTTGTGTGTGCCTGTATCCATATTTGATGTAGAGAACTTTTAAATCAGCTGTTTTCAATTTGTGGAAATTAAATATAAGATCTGTTCCATATACTCTTAAACTTATTCTTACAAATATAAGTCTTAACATAATATTGCTGCACTAACGCAATTTAAAGCGCGATTCATGTGTGTATTCTAGTTGTAGTAACTCGTGTATTGCAGACACCTCAGGTATATCTTCATGCCGGGATGCATTACTCCCCATGGAATGTTCTTGAAGTTCTGGTGCGCTGTACGGTTCTTCGTTGCTGTGTTTTACATATTCGCCGTACCGTACGATATCGCTGTAAGTTTGTTCAAGTTTTATTGTGTTACATTATTACCTAGTGTGAAAATGTACACGCTTTCGAGACTAAAAAAAAGTCGTCCCATGTTTTTGTAGAATTTGGTGAACGGGGCACAGCTCAAGGTAACTCTGGCCAGTAGTTGTCTAGACAAACAAGGTAGCCGATTATGTAAATCATCTTCTAGGTTCAAGAGTTCCGGGATATAGTTATTCGCGACCCAAGCAGTATCTTCCTTATCCCTGTTGTATGTTGGAAGGTCAGCTGTGCTTAATAGTTACGAATGTACCTATAGGTACTACTAAAAAAACAAACGGCAACAAGAGGCAAATATTACGGAATCTTTATTTGATCTATAGACTATCTTTCCACTAGCCGCTTCACCCGCGTGGCCATTTATGTTTTAGCCAATATATAGAAAAACTTGACAAATTATGTACTAAAACCTTCCTTGATAAATAAATAGCTGAATACTTTTGGTAGGTACATATGTAATACGCGTGATGAATTTTGACCTGTTTATAATATACTAGCATTCCGCCAGCGGCTTCGCCCGCGTGGTCTTATAAATTTTTCCCCAGTTTTTGCAACATTTTTCATTGACACTTCGCTCCTAGTAGCCATAGCGTAATGGTATATATGGTTCCCCGATAAATGGGCTATCTAACATTGTAATAATTTTTCAAATTGGTCCTGTAGTTTCGGAGCCTATTCAATACAAACAAACAAACTAATCTTTCCTCTTTATAATATTAGTATAGAAGTATAGATGAAAAATACGAAGTTATACCTAATTCATGGTTCGTTCGACGGAACAATTATTTTTCTATTTTATCAGTTAAATAATGGTTTCAGACGAAGCAACACAAACACGGCGGCCCTTACAACTGGTCGGACATAGTGTTATACATCGATATAGTTATCATGGCGTACGTTGCGTACTACAACGAAAAATCTTTGCTTGTCACACATCCGCTGTTGACCATGTCTCGATACTTGAAGCATGCGTTTTTCTTGGACATCATAAGCGTATTCCCAATTGAAGAAGTGGTAAGAAAATACAAAGTTTTGTTTGAAACTAGCTTAAATTAATCACGCTTCTCTGTCTTAGTTTTCTATACCTAAACATAAAACATTAAACTGAAACCGAACATGCCAATATTTGAATCCAACGTTGCGTTGTATCAAAATTTCAAGTCGATTAACTCACAATTTTTCAAGTTTTTTTTAAGAAGATATTTAGGTTCACTATAGAGCTGTGGCTAAAATAAATGTTTGTTGTTACAGTTTAGAATAGTCAATGACAACACTGATATGGACCTTTATAGGCTTAATCGTATGCTTTTGGTAAGTTGTTTAAGTTTATCTTAATTTTTGATAGCAAGCTTATAGGTATTGTAAAAAACTATGTAGATGTTAGCTTTGGCTCGTGCCACGCTCCCATGTTTTATAGTTATTTTACTATTCCGGGCAAAGCGAAGAAATTAAAGATCATCAAATTCAAATTCAAAATATATTATTTCAATTAGACCATATAAGTAAATAGGCACTTTTGAATTGTCAAACTGGTTGCAAAATCGGTTCAGCCGTTCTTGATCTATACCCAAATAGGCTAAATGGTGTAACTAAACCGACTTTCTTTTATATACTAATAAGATGCTTATATTTTTTGGTTGTGCTATATAGAAACAATTCACAGGTTAAAAGTTTGGAGTATTCCCGTTTGAGCACCTATTTTTAGAGCACCCAATACATTGACCACTAAAAATATTTTCAAATGGGAATAATAAAACAGGTACTCTAATAAAAATAAATGTTCAAACGGTACGGTACAGGTTCTTCAAAAGTTTTGAAGAACCTGTACCTGAACCGTGTACAGAGAGTTCTCTCTGCATGTGCATAATTTTGTGGGCGGGAGGGCGGTGCTCTTGCATCTCAGCATAAGCGGAATTAACACTAAATATTTTCATTGCAATTTTTTGTCATGGATTTCCGCAAAGTAACGCCTGATTCCATTAATTTTTAGTTTTGACCATGTTTGGTGTGAATATGGTGCTTATTTATTTTAATATACATTTAACTACTGCTGCACAATGTACCTACACAGGGACAGTACCCCGATATCGTGAATGACTGAATACTCATATAGCCTAAATACCTATTTATTAAATAAATATGTCATGTGTTTACTATAGATAGAGAAACCTTTTCAATGTTTTCCTTTATACCAAAGAAAATAAAGTTATTTTATTAGACTACCCATTTATAACTAATATTATAACTTTTTTTACTTTTAGTATTTCCCTGAGTTCTCGTAATAATATCTTACTAAGAAAATATATTTTATCAAAGGGTTACTTAGACGCGATTCCATTGACTCATATAAATAGTAACAAGAAGAAGAAATATATTATTTTTGTGATGAGTTACTAACTTGTAACAATGTGAAAATAAATAGCACAAATGTACTTAACGGGTTACAGAATGTGGATAGTAATGGATATTCAACCGTAGAGCCGAGTAAACGACGAACAACAAAGGACCTGTTTTAATAGTATCTAGATACAATACTGTTCACACAATACGTTTCTTTTGTTCAGGTGACTAGAATAACAGGTGCTTTCTCGTACTGGGAGAGCGATATAATGCGAATAAATCCCGCCGTAGTACTGCTAAAGTTCCTGCCTATAGCTTTGACGATAATCAACTTTGTAACTGCTTTTATATTTGCGAATGCGTGTGAACCCTATCTCCCTGACCATTCGCATTATGTATTGGTTAATTGTACGACGGTTTTGATTGTTTCCAGTACCAAACATGATGTAAGATGTAAGTGAAATAAATTATTTTGTAGTAATCACTTTATTGCAGTATGGGACAACCTCCAACGATATGGACCGATGGCTTGGTAAATATCGCTGGAAGTCGTTGGATGCGGACTGCGTGTGACCCATCATGGTGGAAGTCTATGGGGGATGCCCTTGTTCAGCAATGGACTTCTTTTTGCTGAGATGATGATGAAAAGAAAAGGGTTCGAATGCTTCATCAGTCTGGTGGTCGTGAGTGCGACTGCAATGCTGGATATTCAATTCTCAGTTCGGGTAGTGTTATTGAGT
This sequence comes from Acronicta psi, assembly GCA_946251955.1. Lineage (NCBI taxonomy): Eukaryota > Metazoa > Arthropoda > Insecta > Lepidoptera > Noctuidae > Acronicta > Acronicta psi. The sequence goes on along the minus strand of OX276477.1, from coordinate 5,234,308 downwards.
TTTGCTTCAACATTCTAAGTAGCCCGGAGTTTGGATTTGTGCGGGATAGGTGGCCTATTAACTGGGCACAATTAATGTTAATTGCTAACAGATGACAGCTTCATTCCATAACTGTTTAGTTCTAATCAATCCCTATTCACACTCTTTTTACCCGACGTCACGGCAAAAAGCCGAAGGTAGGGTTTTATTAACCTTATGTAATGCCATTGATAATAATCACACATTACTATGTCCTTGGTACAGATGCAGTCACCGAATACGCGTTCACATTCTATTGGGTTTACGAGATATTTATGGGTGAGTATTCCACATAATTGATACTACGGTTACAGGTAATGTATAGCTTAGTAATGTTCGGCTTATGTCAATGACCTAGAGTTCAAATTAGAATAGGTTTTAATGTAGGTATCCTGAATAATATTCTCGTTGTTTTCACATGTGGTTCTTTAATTGGAATAGGCTGCTGACGTATCAGTACCCTAACATAGGTATTCCGGAACTTTTTTTAAAATTACTCTGGAAATAGAAACATAAAATCTTTACCTATAAGTTATAATTTGTATTGATTGTTAATTTGAATAAATATCTTGCGAGTAGGACTCGTGGTGGCTTAGTGGTCATAGCGTCTGGTGTATTTAACCAGAAGACGCAGGTTCAGTCCTGCCAGCCAGTCGAATTTTTCGTCGATCATAGCAATGCTTTACACAATATAAAAACATTAATAAAAACCTCTATAGAAAGTCGTTCTCTGAGAACGGAGACTTTTAATGATTGCTGGGACTGTATTGCTTCTCCCTAGGTTTGGGTTGTACTCCGGTTGGCATGGCAAACTCCGTGGACCAGTGGCTTGTGATGGGCCTGCAGCTCACTGGTATCCTCTACTTCGCTTTCATGTTCGGATACGTTGCCTCAACGAGGTCGGCTGCTGCGCACGCCTTATTGGAACATAACGTACGCATTCACTAACAATTTTCTGGAATTCTAACATACCATGACTGCCTCGTTGGTCTAGTGGTCTCAAGCGTGACTGCTACGCTAGAAGTTCTGGGTACGAATCACGGGTCTAGCAAAGTGTTATTGGGTTTTTCTGTAAAATTCCCAATAGCAGCTCGGAGCCTGGATAGGTATGTGCCCGGTTGATGGCAATAGGCTCTATAGCATGAGACCAAAAATATACTGGCGAAATGTGGGTGTACATTGATAGATCTCTCACACTAACACACACACTCTGGAAATGTATTCCAGAGCGTGATGGATGGTACTAACATATCATCACGCTTGTATTCCCCGAAGGGGCTCGCCGGTATGTTTAAGTCCCATGTAATGCTCGCGAGCCTTTTGCCATCAAATCTCAAAAAATCTCGAATTCCGTGGAAAAATATTCAAATAACATGATTAGTGGACGAGTTAGCTAAGCAATTTTTATAGAAAAACAAATCAATACTGGTCAGTTACCATATTTATTTATTTATTATACGCTTTATTGCAACCAATAACACAATAACAACATAAAAATTAGGAAACAATAAAAAAAGTTAATGTACAATGGGCGGCCTTATCGCACAAGGCGATCTCTAACAGACAACCTTTGGATGGATATCAAGAAGGAAAACAAACAGTGGGTAGTGTAGGAGTACTAAAATATAACGTACATATGTTTAATATAATATAATTATTTTTATTCACAAAACAAAAGCACATAGTCCGAACTAAATCTATGATAAGCTACGTTCATCTTCACGTGGAGTAGTCCTCTTTACTTCAAAAAGTCATATTGATTGATTTCTCAGTCGCTACGCCGTAGCTGCGTAGCAAGTAAACCGTACTTATAGCGTAGAGCACGCATGTTCTACGTGCTACGGTTTGCCTACGAATAACCTACTTTGCCACTCTCCATCCAAATCATGAAAGGCTATAAACATGAAGACTAGAATCGTTATTAGGCAATAATTAAATAAAATGGCGTTATTTAAAGTCCAAATCTATAGTAGAAACTATTAGCTTTCCGAGATTTCTAAATGAAGCAAAAAAACATTGGTGTATTTTGTAGTCGCTTGTTTCGGAATAATAAAAATAAACATCTTATTACAGTCTTAAAATAGAACGAAGAGTAATAGCTACAAAAAAATAAAATCCATTCTGTTTGTTGTCTTCACTTATTTGTAAACAAGATTCCCGTAGATATTTGTACAGTTATTGTAAAATTAACAGCGGTTGAAAATAAATAAAACCTACTATGATTATACTGAATGTGAAGCAAGGTGTAATTGCCTCTGTTATCTCTCATTGTGGGTAACATTAGCAAAAGGTTCTTACCCAGTGGCACATTAATACCTGGTTGTTATTGTTAGTACCTATGACTATAAAAACTAATAGCTTTAGTATAATGTTTTAACCTACTAAAGTTTTCTTAAGCCTGCGTTTCATGTGGATCAGAATTAAACAAGTGCTTTATTTGTTAATTCTGATCCGCATGCTTGATTTAAAAAGGAAGAAAGATATTTCAATTGCTCTCAAAGCCGATCTAATACCTATCTAAACACCTAATAAACCGAATATGAAAGGAAGTGAATACCTTGTAATGGAACTGTCGCTATAAGAGAAATAAGTAATCTTGTTTATTCACCAAACGGATATTAAATCAGCCCTATGAAGTTCGACAACACATTTGGGCAGGTTATAGTAAAAATAAAACGTAACTATGAACAAAATCTAATTAAAAGCCGAGATGGACCATACTGCGAGTCTAGTACTACGTATTACGGCTAAAGTTCCGTCATTAAAAATATTACGACTTCGCAGTTCCAGTACAGTAATTATATTAGTTTTAACGAGCTCAGGCCCCCGTTTGTTTTATAGGAAAAAACAAAGGATCTAGCCAACTTTCTGTACCAACAGAATGTGGATCCTATGCTTACGGTAAAAACGTTGAAGTATTTCGAATATGTGTGGAAGAGAACCAACGGCAGTAATCCCCAGGTAAGTCATATTACTCGGGTTACAATGTGCTATAAACTGATACACGAAATGGTAAACATTGAAGAAAAAAATACAGCAAGCATTTCACTGGTCACGTAGTTGTAAAATATTGCGTTATGCACTTTTAGCGGAAACTACATTAATTCTGGTGAAACGCTGACGGCTGCCGTGTTGTATTTTTTTCATGTTACTGTTTGTTTCAGTTTTTGCATTTTTATCACGCTCTTCTCAGATTTATTTTCGAAAATAAAAATGGTAAACTTAATGAGTTTGATTTTGTCAGCATACTGTAATGTTCTTGTACAAATAATCTATACTAATATTATAAAGACGAAATATTTGATTGTTTGAATTGAATAGGCTCCGAAACTACTGTACCGATTTGAAAATTTCTTTCACCGTTGGGAAGTTACACTATCCCCGGGTCCTATCTCTTATTTGGGCCATAGTGCGTGTCTCCTAATTCTTCTTACGTGACATAGGGTATACTTCGTAAGAAATATCTAGACCACGCGGGCGAAGCCGCTGGCGGAAAGCTAGTTATCTATAAAGATGATGCGCGAAAGTATGGCAGATTTCGGTTTAAACCTCGACCATTTTCTTTTATTTCAAAGATCAGCAAGAAAACTGCTGCTTTCTTTAAAATATCTCTTTGTTATATTAGTGCTGAATTTGCTAGTCTCTATCAGTTCGTACAGCGACCGCAGGTGACACACACTGGTGACAGGTGCGGACTGTAATGTCGTTTCATCATTTAGTCACTAAACTACATCCCGGGTTACAGCTACGTTGATAGATTATTAAATTAATGTCTACTTGAATAATGTATTTCGGCTTCATTTGTTCTAGTAGGCTTTGTTTGATGGAGGTAATTTAATATATCCACAACTTGGTTTTGTTCGAATTATATAAATACTAGGTAGCATTTTAAAACAATGATTATTCTAAATTAAGGTTTAAAGCTTTTATACGGTATTTACTCTTTCACTTTGGTGTTATCTTGTATCTCATATTTTGTTTTGATAAATTTTATTTTAGCAAAGCTTCGTCGTATAACAGCATTGCGTCTGGTGTATTTAACCAGAAGACGCAGGTTTGAGTCCTGCACACCAGTCGATGTTTTTCTTTATTAAACTTAAAAATTTAGAAAACCCTCGACCTGAAATATAATTTGCCATTTTGTGGTGGCGGCTATCTTGGATTTGAAATTCATCATAGTGTATAGTATTCTCCTAGTTAAGCCCTTTCATTTGATACCCATATTGAGGGAGTTGTGAAAGAATATTTAAGCCGCTATTTTGTAGCGGCGGCCATCTTGGACCGATTTTCATCAAACATAGCTAAGAACACTCCCAACTAATACACCTTTCAAATAAAAAAATCAAAATCAAAATCGGTTCATCCGTTTGGGAGCTACGATGCCACAGACACACACACACACACACACACACACACAGGCACGTCAAACTTATAACATTATTAACCCGTCGTTTTTGCGTCGGGGGTTAAAAATAACAGTAAACCTTTTCACACAAAACATAATATAATTAAGTACTTATAGGCAAAACTACCGACTGCCATTACTATTATGTCTATTTATCTTTGTTCTCTATGTATTATCTTAAACATCAAAGAGATATTTTAATGATACCTGACGAATTTTGCAGAAAATATGTCGTTGTCTAAACTCGGCGTTAATGGAAGATACGTTGGTGTTCATGTATGAGCGTGCTCTTCGAGAAGTACCGCTGTTCGGCAAGGTGGAGCGCTCCTTCATCAGGGTCATCACGCAGCACCTGCACGAAATGTACCTGCTCAAAGGCGACACTGTTATACAGTGTAGAGATATACAACCCTATATTTACATTATTTATCGTGGAAAGGTAAAACCATTACAGTTCGCGCGGCATAACTTGACCGGAGTGAAGTTACCTGTTTAGTTGCACAATAGAAAATATTTTTTTTATAACCAAAACGATCTATAGTGCATACAAACGGCTAACTTCAGTCCGGTTAAGTGATGGCGCGCCTACTATGCCTATTTTTATTTGACATTGTTCTCTAAAATACTCGTTCTAGCGTTGACTTCACAGCTTTCATCTCATCATCAATAGTTTTCCTATAGCTTCGACCTTTAAAAGGTTAAATAGGAAAATAATATTAACAGATGGTTTACCTACAGTAATTGATTATGTTGTAGTTTTCTTGCTTTAAAATTGTTTTGTATTTATATCAACGACAACTCATTTTACTTTTCGGAGCCCTTCCGCCCAGTCCAATGAATCGTACATGAGTTCGACGTACATAATCCTATTTATATTCACATATATTTTTTATTACGCACACAAGTCTGTCCAGAGGCAATTTTTCAAGTCAAATATCACTCGAAGTAAATGATCGGGGACGCTGTGTGCCGGGGACATATATCGGCTCAGTGAACAGGAACAATAAGAAAGGTTTTTTGATTATTCCGTTTTTGCGCAAGTCACTAAGTTAGCATTGTAAACACGAGGATGTAAACGTAATGTTGGTACGGCCCCAGGCCCTTTTACCGTTCTTTTGTAATAAATCTTTGTAGACGAGAACTTAATATAATTACTTTTTATGTATCGATAACGCAACAAATCGGCACGCTTACTGAATAACACATGATAATTATAATGTTATTAATATAATTATAACCCAATTATTGTAATTTACACGTAATTTTGTAGCTAAATTACTTACAGGTAGATGTTTTGACGTCATATAATGAAATGATAACGTGTATGGGTCCAGGTGGAATGTTCGGGAATTTCACAGGCGTAAGTTGTTACTAATGACTTATTCTCTAATTGTTATTTCTCATTTAGTGGTATGTGAATTCGTTATCTTAACATGCTATGTCATTTCCCACGGCCTTTTTTTCTAAAGCTACTGAAGTTATTAATCATAGTTAAAATGTCTATATTTGGTACCTTTGCAAAAAAAAACTAGTTTCATGAATAGTCTAAAATTAAGATTCATAAGATTTTTCAAGATCGGGAAAGGATGAGTTACTTATATGTTACTATAACTGCAATATTTTACAAGTGATATTTTAGCTCTAGGACATCCGGACAAGTCTCCATAATGAAAAGTAAAATATCGTTGAAAATGGGGTTCTTGCGGAGTCTTCATTACTTTCACACACTGAAATACTACAGTTATACTGTTTGCAACAGCCATGCCATATAAGCCACCAAGCAAAAAATTATATGTATTGTCATTAAATTTTCAGCAACCAATATCATGCTCCGAAGTAACGATATACGCGAGTCGAAGCCTTGATTTATTAGTGATCCCCAGCGTGACTTTCTTCAACTTAATCAAGTATTATCCAAAGATCCAGGAGCCGCTAAATAGGGCTTTCGAAATGTCTAGAGATTACATCCTGCCTATTAACATGGAGGCTAATGATGATGACTCTTCTGGAGGTTAAGTATCTACTGTAAATGATATAAGTACTTACTACATAAAAGAGTAATCAGAACTGGGGCTTACTTACTAAAGCGCCTTATACGCGGTCCATCGCGGCTGTACGTCCCGCCATGGTCACGCACGATGCACGATAAAAACGACCGTGAATAGTTTCGACGTACGTTAAGCTTTGTCCAGCAACGCGGCCTTGGCGGGACTTACAGCCGCGATGGACCGTGAATAAGGCGTGAAAAATGCTTCATGAAAAATATTTTATATATTTTTTGTATTAAACACTTATCCTGAAAAATGTGGAATAACTTTAAAAAACCTTAATTATACCTTCATCTGTTATAACAATAGTTTCCCTATTATTAACCTTTAAAGATTATGCTTGGAGGGTATTTTAAATCAAATCAGTTTGTGTTACTAAAATTATTCTAGATCTGTACATGAAACAATTGCCTTCTAGTTATTTATAGAAATTCGATTAGTTTAAATACAGATGTTTTATGACATTAGCGTACCGAACTGAATTTCATTTACAATATAAAAGTTTATTTATTTTACAGACGACTCTACTTATGATTTGACTTCCTTAGAGTCAGGCGCAGATTCTAAAAGTGGCTCTAGTAGATTTGACATGTCAGGTTTGTATCTTACATTTTCCGTGTCATCGTTACATTATAGGTACAAAATTGTTAATTTACAAACTTAAAATAGTTAATGCCACCTTACACTAGGTGCCATATGTAGCACAAAACGCATTTGTTTATTTTTACTAACACAATTACAACCTCCTGAGGATTTAGTTTACATAGTTCAATTGGGATTTTTAGCCTTCTGATGGGGCTAGAGGTGTGTAACTCAGCTCTGAGTCAGCTCAATGATTCAAATCGCACAGGTTTGGGCCGTTGAGCTACAGCTCAGCAACAAAATGACTAGCTCACGGCTCAATTCAGCTCCTGTTGTACTTGTGAATCCCTCAAATCCAATTCTCCTAGAACGAATAATTATTCTGTTCTTATGCATTAAAATAATAATGTATTGATATGTATCTAATAAATCAATTTGTAAAGAAATAATATAAAATGTCTAGTTGGCAGAGTTACACGAATTGTTGCAGCTCAGCAGCTCATTCGGCTCGATTCGGCGTGCGGCTCTGTCTAGCTCGCAGAGTTAAACGAACTGTTGCAGCTCGGCAGCTCATTCGGCTCGATTCGGCGCGCGGCTCGCATTGGCTCGCGAGAGTCGTAAACTGAACCGGTTCAAATTGAGCTGATCTGCGAGCTGATTCATTGAATCAGCTCACTCACCTGAGTCATGAGCTGATCTGCAGCTCGCGTATTTTTGATGAGTTACCCACTCGTTGCATGCCATTGCATTGTCAACATAGTGACACATACACCAATTATTTTTTTATAAATTCAAAGTCTGCTTACATAATATATTGTTTCCACTTATATATCGTAGATCAAGTGCAAAAGAATACCATATAAAATATTCTAGATGTCTGCACCATTATTCCTAACTCAAATGGTGTCTTTTTACCAAGAAACACCTTTGCAACGAAAAGGAGACATTTTCCTCTGACAGGGTTGTCATCAAACTATCGTGTTTCTAATCCGTAGGGTCACTACCGATGAGCACGTCACAGTCCAACGTGAGCCAGGCGAAGTCGTCTGCGAGCGTGTCCACATATCACAGCTATACGCACCCCTCTAATCTGCTCCGGCCCGGAACGCTCATGTTTCAGGTAAATTGATACCGCTCTAATGAGGACTTGTAGTTTAGAAAGCGAGTATTTGTTTGTCTGTGACTTTAGGTAGGTGTGTGGGTGCGACTGTAGGTGTCATGATGACTGATTAACGACGCAGAGCCACAGAGACATCGAATCTCATAAAATATTGGCTCAGTGAATATTCCCGTTGATAACAATTCTTCACTGATTGGTATTCGGTGGGGTATTTTCAGATAAACGTTTATGTGTGATTTATTTCAAACTCTATTGAGCTTACCTTTTAGGACCGATGACGTAGTATAAATTTTATAAAAGTTTTGAATAATTTAACATCGTAGGTTACCGTGACTATAGTAGTTTTCCTAAGAATGATAATGTTATTCACATACAACATGTATTTTAATCGTCCGTACCTACTCCTATATTTTAATTAAATATTTTTTTTATTAAAAAATAAATTGTGACAACGGCAGAAGATGGTGATGGAATGGTTCTCCTTAAAAAATATTCATTTGTTAGGCTTTACTATTTTATTTCAAAAATAACACAATAAATAGTAATTATTGTTTGTATTTCATCATTATATTGTCAGTGCTTATTCGATATTAACCACAGAGTTATTACGGCTTAATAATATATTATTTGCTATAATAATAGTATTGTATTGCAGCGGTTTGTGGTGGGATTAATTTTGTAAAAGCTGTTTTGTACGAGCTTTTTGCTAGTATACTTCTATAATAAATATACTTAATAAGCTTGTCTGTCATAACAATAATTTCCCTATTGTTACGACCGTTGAAAGGCTAACAATTTATATACCTAAGAATAAATCAAATATTTAACGATCAGACCTTTCCGGTCTCCATCGCAAACAGACCTCCGGCCTCCATGAGATGTGGCCAGACGCCCGTCTGACCTGGGGAGTCTGCCGCCTGACCAGATAATGGCCCTAGTTGGCGGCGCCTTAGGTGGGAAGCGAGGAAAGGCCTGGCCCGGATTGCAGTTTGGTGGCTGCAACGTACCTCAGTCCGAAATATTCGTGCTCAATTTTCCATGATGTATAGGGAAAATGCCAAGTACGGTTTTTAGACAGTATTAGTCCGACATACCCTCCCCAGGTGCTGGGAATTCATGAAGATTTTGTTTTCAGAGTTACGGCTACGTGACTTGTGCGGTGGTAACTATTCACTATGTGGTAGGTCTGTATGACCTGGTGACGCTCAACAACTGCTACCTACTGTTCTGGATACATGCTTTCTTAGATATCTACTTTTACGGGAAGATTTATCTATCTTTGCATCAGGTAATTATTGCTTAGTACCAAATCTCTTCCCTTTACCTTAGTGTAGGTAATTTATTCAATTCAATAAATATATTCATGCTTATTGAAACAATTTAAATTAGTTTCGAAAAGTAATCCTATGGGTCTGTCAGTTATTGCTATTGAAGCATAAATTGGGTACCTACATTATTAAATTTGCTAAAATAAATTTAGCAATAACCGTACGCTTCGATAAAGGCTTACCTCATAAGTAATTTGTTTCGAAGGGGCATGGCATTCAATGTCGTCACACATATATATATTTACAGTCAGAGTTTAGTAAGGTATCTGCCATTTTGACACAATTTATTGATAAATAAAGAAATTAGCTTAGGGCTTACTTACAAAATACAAAGTTTATCACTATTGTTGAGAAGCTCTTGCTTGAATCTTACAAAAATGCATATATTTTATTCCACACCATTCTATTAAACCAATAGAAACAATTATACCTATACTTTTAAGTATATAAAATAATTATATAACATATATTTGTCTACTTATCAGGGAGATATATATCAAAAAGGGACTGTTATTATGTCGACATTTTATTAAAACTGCCTTAATTTATAGGGTTACGTAAGCAAGCACGGCGAGCTCGTGCTAGACGGACCCAAATGTCGCCGCAGATATTTCAAACATAAATTGTGGGTTTGGTCTGACATACTGGTTAATTTTCCGACGGAGTTCCTCGGCTTTTGTTTTCCGTAAGATGTTTGTTGTTAAATTTAGAGACATTTTGAAAGCATGCCCAATTACTGAAAAATTTTAAAGTAAGCTATGCTCGAATGTCGGCGACGTCTGTGGTGTAGTGGTTCGAGTACCGGACTGCTGATTACGATGTCGTGGGTTCGATTCCCACAAGACACAAACATTTATTGTGGTGAACTTAAGTGTTTGTGTTTGTCTGGGTGTTTCTTATGTATTATATGTATGTATTTACAAAAAAAAGTATATAAGTATTATATCCATTGTCTAGTACCCATAGTACAAGCTCTGCTTAGTTTGGGACTGGATGGTGCAGTGTAAAAATGTCCCAGTATATTTATTTATTTATTTATGTGAAGAGAATTTTGCTTAAATAATAGTTTGTATGTATTTATGTGTATGGGAAGAGAATGTGAAGAGAATTTTGCTTAAATAATAGTTTGCATGTATTTATGTGTATGGGAAGAGAATGTGAAGAGAATTTTGCTTAAATAATAGTTTGTATATATTTATGTGTATGGGAAGAGAATGTGAGGAGAATTTTGCTTAAATATTAGTTTGTATGTATTTATGTGTATGGGCATAAAGAAAAGGGAGATCAACGAAAAGATGGATGGATTGTGTGGACGGTGATTTAATTTCGAGGTAAGGATTACTTAGGTTTTTGAGCAAAATTATGGTCGAGCTATAAAATGAGTATGACACTATTCAAGTCGCTATGGCACTTTCTTCAAAAGGTGTTGCAAATGTTGATAAATTCAGATAATAATTTTTATATCAGCAATGTCTGTCTGTCTTTGAGCTTACTTCGGCATTTCTTCTCGGAGATCGTCACGTAGATAATACTGTGCCATCTAAAAGGAGACCTACTACATATAAAAAAATCTATTTATCGAAATATTTTATAGAGAAGATAAAACTGAAAGAAATACAATAACGGCCGGAATTGATAATAACCTATCTCTCGATAGTTTTCGCTACAGGAGATCGAAATTCGATATTACTTCTATAGAGCTTATGTCAAATTTCAATTTCGAGTAGGTAATGGAGGTATATATAGAATTATATATAAATTCCGGTACATGTACTACTACGTACATTTTAAATAATGTTGTATTTGTGTATACAACTTTTCAGAAACCCAGTAAGGCTTATACACTACTTACGCGCCACCAAACTTTTGAGATTGAAGTATTTGGTGGAATTCTATCGGAACACTTCACGTGAACTTACCAACAATCTGACCACGTTACAGGTAAGCTGTACATTTCATAATAATTAGGTAGTAGGTATAGTCAATAGCAATGCCAACGAGTTGTCTATACTAACTTTTACTTTTAACTTGTCATAGAAAAAGTTATTGAGTAAAGAAGGTTGTATTGTCTTGACCATATTAAATTAATGATGTGTTAAAATTAGGACCCAGTTCTTGATATAACAATGATTGGGATTTTTAACCCCCAATAGGGGTTTTGTGTAAAATGTTTGTGTTTACATAGGGGTGCTGTGTAAAATGTCCAAAAAATATCATACCATCACGCCCATATTCCCCGAAGGGGTAGGCAGAGGAGTACTAATGTACACCCACATTTCGCCAGTATGTTTAGGTCCCATGTAATAGGGGGCGAGCCTATTGCCATAAATCGGGCACAAATCTAGACTCCGAGCTGCTATTGGGAATTTCACAGAAAACCCAACAACACTTTGCTCGACCCGGGGATCGAACCTAGGACCTCTAGCGTAGCAGTCGCGTTTGGGACCACTAGACCAACGAGTCAGTCCAAAAAATATGATTTATTAAAATAATATATAGACAAAAATACTATGCGCAGGCCGCGATGACAATAATCGTGGGAGTACTTATGGCCCACACCTTCGCATGCATATGGCTGGTGGCTATGATCGGGACCTCACCCATCAGCGTCATACGGACACTCAAGATACATCTTATAGATGAGTGAGTATCTATTTTCTCCCTTGCTAATAAATGTTGTATAGCTTGGGTATATATTACTTTGGGTTAATATAAGTAGCTGTATCCGCCTTCGGTTGTCGTTGACAATCGTTAGTGGTAGTCAGAAGCCAACGTTGGGTTACGGACGTCTGATAGTAGTCACTTTGTGTACAATAAATACTGTTACATACCTGTATTCAGCCGCATCTAATTAGACTGGAAGCCGACCCTAACATGATTGGCAAAAGATTGATTGGATTTTTTTTCCTTCATAATAATTGTTTTCGTTAGCCGTTGCTGTCCTACTGCTGGGCAAAGGCCTCCTCCAGGTCTTTCCATGAACTCTTATCCCGTATCTTTCACAGAGAAACGCCACAACTCCGTTGGGATTACGTCACGTCGTTTTATGTTGTGGTGGCCCAATTGACCACCACGGGTAGTGATGAGTTCGTTGTTGACGACGTCTTGCCCATAATCATCCTAGCTGTGATTCTAGTCTGCGGGAAGATGTTGGCCGCGATAGTAGTAGCTGCCTCCATCCAGTTAGCGTACTCTACGAAATATGCGCTTACGACCTATGAGAAAGTGACTAGGGAGCTCATTGATATGCTGAAGAATCAAGGATTGTCTAGTAAGTAACTTAAAATCAAAAAAACTTTTTGATTCAAAATATTCCAATGGGAATTACTCTGGACTACGACAAAAGAATTGTGCTCTATGGGCTCTAGTATTGCGTTTACAAGGTGAGACCTACGTCTGATAGCAGGTCAACCTTTCCAGATACAAATATGATGGTAGGTATATTATTAGCTAGGTAGATTTTGATTCAAGTTGACAGTGCACCTAGGATTTTTTTTTTAAAGCAAGGAGATCTATCCTAACTACTACCTACTTATTGTTTCAGATTACCAATTGAAGAAGTTTTGGAAATATATACAACAGCTTTGGGTAACGGAGCGTGGTCGACAGGTACATTCATCTTTTACAATTTCTATATAAAAAGTGAAATAATACGTCTGTGAAAAAAGTTTTAGACCAAAATACCCAAGAATTTTTGTCCACTACGTAGAGTAATTCCATAATTTGAGTACAAACACGATGAAAAATGATAGCCGCCAACGATTACGACCTAATAAATAATCTGCGCCTTCAGTACTGACAGTCTTGAATTTCCATTTATTCAATTAGAAAAAGTAATTTTGCTGGGATTAAGCAAGAGCAGAACGATCCCAATAACCGTGGTAGCTAGGTCACATGATTGGCTCAAGTGAAGTCATCATGGCGTCATGAGCTCTGGAGTGGGTCTTAAACTTCACCGCATGGAACCCACGATGACGTCATTTGAGCCAATCACTCGATATAGCTAGCTAGCTAGCTTATCCAGGTTATCCGATTTTCATTCCGCTAAAAAAGGTTGCCTTACTAAAAAATCCCTTCTATCTCAGTTGCCAGTCCTGTTATCCCAGACTCCGTATGTGAGGCGATGCGACCTGATGTCCGCCATGTTCGGCCATCACTTAAGGAACTGCTATATATTTGCTGACACTGGAGAATCATTTTTACGACAGCTGACCGTTGCGCTTGATTATACTATATTCTTTCCCGGTAAGATAAACTCCAAGTATTGTTTTACACTTTATCTCTCCTACAAATGATCTGGTTTTTACCAGCTGTTCCTTGCGTTGTTACTCGCATTCGTCTGTTTTCTCAATCCCTTGGGAACTTCCCAAAATCATTTCTTAGCGGATGCCTACGTCATAATAACTATGTGTGCCTCCAATTTGTTCAGTGGTTTTAAAATGTGTATTGATAGACCAAATGGAATGATTACCGAACCCGTACCCGTAGAAATGACGGTAGACCCCCGGCTAGATGGTGCGACGACAAAGTAAAGGTAGCGGGAAAGATGGTCACGAGTAGCTCAGAGCAGATACGAATGGAAGATGCATAAAGAGGCCTTGGTCCAGCAGTGGACAGCATCGAGCTGATGATGATGATGACCGTACCCTAAGCAGAGGTGTTCTAACCCTTCAGGGAATACAGGCGTAATGGTCTGTTAAAACTAAATCTTCAAAATTGGTGTCAAAATTAGTGCTCTTAAAAATACTACAGCAATGTCTTTGATTAAGGTGCACATTAACATTCTCTGTGAACTGGGAATAGTGTTGAGCATTCTAGATTATCTGTAGATAAATGTTAACTCTGATTAGGTACGTTAGCAATAGTGCAATTCGTTTTAAAACTTTTTTATTTGCGGGAGGACCTTTTTATTTCTCGACCACGAAATTCAGTCGAAAAAGGTAAAATGAGATTCGGAAGAAGCCTCTAACTTTATTGACTTTAAGTACCTATAGTGAAGTCGCTTTTATGGCATTGTAAATTGTAATCCATGAAATAGATTACTTAATAAGTAGTGAGAAAATCAATACCGAAAACAATAATTAAAAGCAATTAAAAATGATTATATTTTTCTATTTATAACCATTCCATAACTTCCTCATTAGTCTAGTGGCTGTAAGCGCCCTTTGTTTTGGTCCTGGGTTCGATCCCCAGGTCGAGAAAAGTGTTACTGGGTTTTTCTGCAAAATTCTTAGTACGCGACGCTAGTTACCGGACTAGTACGCGCATTTAGCGCACGTCAGAGCGCTAGAGCGTACTAACGCTCTAGCGCCCATGTTCTGTTTGACGAAGCCTTTACTCCCACCTCTTTTTACAGGCAATTACATAGTAGTGGCGGGTGACAGCGACGCTCGCATGTACTGGGTGGCCTCAGGGACCGTGTCGGTAGTGTCGGTGCGGGTGGACCTCACTGAGATCACGCATGAGCTGCTCGGTCCCGGTGACGTTTTCGGGATACTCCAAGGCATGAATAGAGGCATCTCCCACTGCTTTTCATACAGAGCAGAGTCGAAGGTATGAGATATCGTTTCAACTATAAATAAAGATGACACAAGAATTTGGATTAGCGGTTCTATTGACGTGTTTAGCATTGTTACTCCAACCCATGAATAGAAAAAGATTTCTCTACAGAGCTTACACAAAGGTATTGTGTGCTAAGACCCCACAAAATAGACCTTATAAAGATTATGCAACTTGAGTCCTCCAACCTGGTGCTATATATAATACTAGCTTCCCGCCAGCGGCTTCGCCAGCATGGTCTTATAATTTTTTCCCCCGTTTTTGCAACATTTTTCATTACTACTACGCTCCTATTAGTCGTAGCGTGATGATATAAAGCCTATAGCCTTGCCCGATAAATGAGCTATCTAACATTGAAAGAATTTTTCAAATCGGTCCAGTAGTTTCGGAGCATATTCAAAACAAACAATCAAATCATTCCTCTTTATAATATTAGTATAGATGTAATTGCTAAAAATCTTTTTCGATTACAGGTAAGTATTTTAACATTGAGCTTGGATTCGTGGATTAACATTTTACCGTTTTTCCCTGAAGCGAAGAAAATTATAACGGACAGATCCGAAGTATTATTTACACAGATTTAATTTAGAAATAATTATGATTTAATGCCTTACAATTACAATTAGACTATATAAAATAAAGTTTCTTTAATTTGGTATTAATTATTCAGTAATGGCTAAGTTAAGGATATAATCTAGAATCACCAATGAGTGTTTTCCTCACTTTGTCCGGTTACCATTGTCAGAGCATTGACGTTTTTTGAAATACCTTTAACTATAATCAAATAACATAAACCTACGACGGTATAATAATATTATTATTAATGTAAGATTCATTACGATCGAATTCGATAAAAGGACGTAGAGATTGATAGATTTGGTACTTCTTTGAATTACAAAATTAACCTTCCATTGTGGCAACGAAAGAATATTTTGTTCTTTATAAGGTCATACATTTCAACTATCAGGACTTAAACGCTTATTATCAGATTATCTTAATTCTATACAAGGTGGAAGGGACATATCAGATTATCTTAATTCTATACAAGGTGGAAGGGAAATCGACGCACGTCCGAATACCATGAGTTGGGGACATGATTCTGGACCTTTTTTCTACAGCTTTTTTTACTTGAGTCAGTCATAATTTCTATCTACCCAAATTAGATTTATAATTAAAAAAAGCATTATTTCATTTATTTTGGATGGGGCCGGCAATAACATTCACCGCGGAGCGTTATAATCACGTTTTTACCAAAACACTGCGCGCTAAAAAATTTCAATATCTGTAATAACCGTTAATTTCTACACGAATGGCCTAGGTTATTTTATTTTTGACCTTGAGTGAAACTTTGTCACGACGTTTGTGCGTCGATGTCCCTTCTACCTTGTATACCTAGTGATCTACATATTAATAGTTATTGAAAATCTACAAGTACATAGACACTAAATACATTTAACTATCGCACACTGGCACACATAGAACCACTTCATTCTAGATTGGAAGCCACTTTAAGCCGCTTACGACAGTTTCGATATTCATGCCTTTGAAATGATGAGAGCCCAATGGAATCGAATCGACACAGTACACACGACGGCAAAAGTTGAGCGGAAAATTGAGATTTTTATAATCTACTAGGGCAACCATATTTAAACTTACTTACATTTTTTTTACAAATAGAAGTTTATGAATTATTTGTAAACAAATTTAACTCGTTTATATGTCGTATTTTTGGAAGATAAATGGATATTTTATTAGCCGTGTAAAGCCAGGGGTAAGTGAAAAATGATTATAAAGATTATTTATTGCGATAATGATTCTGAGTGAAAATGTCTGGGGCTGATGTACAAATGTAAGGTATGTGTTTAGTTTTTATTTACGACTGGTAAAGTGTGGGTGATTGTAATTGTGGTGGATTTGTTCCTTCATTAAAATAACTGCTAATCTTAACATGGAAAATGCTTAAAAAATACAAAAAGTATATCAAAATCTGATAGCTACAAGTAAGATTTTAAAATGATAACCAAATTACGACACGCCCAACAAAATATATTCCATCGATTTAACTTGCTTATTAATTTTATTTGTAGAATTTGAATACAGATTTAAAAAATATTATTAAAAACGTTATCCCTTAACGACTCCTGTGATTTCATAACATTAATGTTAAGTAAACGAGTGTCGTCGCTTGTGATGTTTACTCCATACAAATTTGAAAACGAGCTGAGCAATAATTACAAAATGAAATACGAGTATGTGGTGTACTTACCCAGTGTTTATCTTATACATTCTAGCTATGGAAGTTATTTAATAATCGTAATTGCGTTAGTTCATTAAATATTTATAATTATTATGAAAGTTACAAAGAAGATTCTTTTGATCTTTAAATATTACTCGTATTTAATGCTTTAAAAATGTCTGTGATTTCAGCGAACGGGCATAAATTTCAGCAACGAAATTTTAGCTGTTCGTTAAGCACAAAATTTCCGATGAACTTTAAAACACATCGCCATTTCCCGGCTAGCTACTCGCTGAAGTTCCAACAATGCCCCATCTGTATTTGACTCATTCTTCTGACTTATGTTACACAGCCTGCTACAAAACAAAACAAGAAACTAATACAGTACACGCTCCTCTTGAGTTTAATAGGAATTATATTAATAAAATAACGATTTCCATAGTCGATAAGTCGATGAAATGGCCAATTAAGAAGTTACAATTGTTCGCTTAATTGGGTTTGCTTTGGGAGGTTTACGACGCAAAGCCGATGGAGTTTTGTAAATATTATATTCCCGAGAGGAGCGGACCGCGTGCCGTTTGCCGTGCGCAATGAAAAATCAGATTTTCATATATTGAGGTGGGTGCCCAAATGGAGGCAATATCGAAGTGCTGATTTGTCGCTCCGCTGAATATTGGTCTGGCGTTGATTCAAATCGGTGCAAATGTGGAGGCGAGGCAAATCGACCCGGTTTAATTCCCGGAACAACATAAATAGGTTCATTGGTTCTCAGAAATCGCGAGCTCTTTATCGTAGACGAGAATATGAAAATCAATATTTTACAGTAGCAATTTTATGCGTGTTGTGTGCATTTGTTAAGAAATCACAATTTCCACGTGAATATACTCTTATTCTGACAAGATACTATTACTCTCAGAGACAGCACAAAGAATTCCGCATTACTGTCGTGTTTATCGTTACTTTTTTGCGTCATTTGCAACAGCAGATGACATTGAGGCATGTGGAAGATTAATCTGGGAGGTGAGGGGACAAGCGGGCTGCGGCAATGCAGCGTGGTGGGGGGATGGGGTGTAGATGTCCGTGTTATTTAGTTGAGCATTACATCAAGCTGCTGCGACGCGACGCTCCGTTCTTCGTTCAAATTAAATCAGTGTTCATTCAAGTGGCTCGTCGCAATCGTTAGTCACTACACTTGTCGGTCACGATATCAAAAAGCACATTACTTTCCCCCTTCAAAAAAGGTTGAAAGAAAAAGGACGCTAAATTATTCGTATAGCTACTTCCACCTTGTTCTCAGTCATTATTTTCATTCTTCAAAGTTTGAAAAGCTTTGTAAGAAAGGATGATCAAACGTTGACATCCTCTGTAAGGTATCAATTTAATAATAAGTTACGAGCGTTATGGCTATATTTATGTCGCTCCATTTCAAGCTAAATCCATTCGAGATGGAATAAAATTAGGGGTAGATTGAAATAACCTGCCCAAGATCCCATTGGAATACCGCTTAAGCTTAACAATTTTTGAACTTCGCGAATTTTGCTCGCTCCTAAAAATTGCTGATCTCTTTGTAAGCCCTGTTAAGTGAAAACGACGTCAAATTGTCAATGAGGATTTAATAAATGGCTTCTTTATTACTTTAATGTGGAGAGTCGGTAAAAACACCAACGTATTGAAATATGTTTCAAAGACGATAGACTCTGTTCATATTCTGCTTATTATACTACCTACTTAACTACTTAAAGTTATTATTTATATGTGAAAGTCTCTTTGGATGTGTGTTATACCTTTACACTGCACTGCACTTTATATCACGCATTCCCACGGGTAGAATTACTACCTACGAAATTTACGCAGGCCGCACAAAGTTATTTAAGTATAAGTTATGTACTTAATTACTGTTTCATGAAATTAAAATTTATCTTTAAAAATATATTATTTCGGTGAAAGATTATTACGATCTTAGGCAGGGTTCAAATCTGTGTCCCTCTGGTTACGCACACCGGACGCTTTACCCAATCGAGACCACTCTGCCTGTGATGGTGAATTTTGTTTCCAGATTCTACGTCAGCTCAAGTTAATGAAAAATAACCGAGCAGTAAAATGTATCGTTGTTTCACAAGAATAATAAATTAATATCTACGAATATTATATAACACTTGTAGAATAAATAGAATATGTCTCTGTATCAATTCTGAATCGGTTTCTGGTATTCTATAATAATGAACAGTGAAAGTCAAATAAGCTCAACTTGAAACAAGCACGCACCGCGCTACCTTTACAACGTGCTTTTTGTAAATTCTCTTATAGTTACTTGTTTCTGAATAGTAGTAACGAAATTTGACAACGCTATTTGGGATTACAAAAGATTATTCATAAAACCCTTCCTTCAGCTTTTTGCCGTGTCATCGGGTAACAATTACTTCAGATACATAAAATGTAACTATACGCAAATATGCAATAGTCAGTTGGGTGGACGAAACCGATATGCCTCACAACAATCTGATTCTATGAAGATAGGTATACTTATCCACCCAATACTTAAATTAAGCGTCTTTTTCATAATCCTTTCTGAATTGGGTGAAGTGGGGTTACTGTTGTAGCCCACGGAGAAAATCACGGGCAGAAGCAAGTTATCCCCCGAATGGTATGGGTACGTCTAAAGTGGGCTGGGTTACACACCCACCATTCACTAATGCCAATATTAGATATCTACTACTTAATATATAACGGGGCAAAGCAAATATTACCATTCATCGGGGACAGTTTCAATTTATGTTACTGTACAATTTTAATGTGTCTCTAGACTGCTTTGATCAAAAAAGTTTGGGAAAGTGAATTTATATAAAATAGAATAGAAAAAGCCAAAGAATAAAACAATATTAAAAGTTGTTACATAATCAAAATGAATTTTTAAGCAGAAAGCCTCAAATTGAAATTGAACCAAAAAAAATTGATTTCTAATTTTATACTTATTTATAACTGTCGATACGTGCGTAACTGAGTCTGCGTGCCTTTTTCAGGTGATAATAATTTTCCATTTTTTAATTATTTTTGATTAGCGTAGATATCTTCGCCGTTTCACGTTCTTTACTGACCCTTCTTCATTGTTTGTTACCTATAACTCGCGTCAACTTACAACTAGGCGAAAGAGACACCAATAAAGTGGCCTGTAGCGAGACGGGCCGGGGCCATCGTGATATAAACCCTACTGTTATTAACCATGTCACTTTAGACGAGAAACGAAGTTTATTATATAAATTTTTCTTCTAGCTTAAAGTATCAAGCTTAAAGACGTTTTAGTAAAGCTGCGATTATACAGTTATAATATGCACGGCCATTTTGATTGAGGTCGTTTTGAAGTCTAAATAGCATCGACAACTACATACAACAACGGAGGAGGAGTACGTTTGATAAATTTGCTACTTATCACCTCAATAAACTAATTTTAATTTTATGAATGTACCTACCTTTGTAGGTACTTCAGGTAGGTAGAATTATAAGTTCGAATGTAACATTTTAATATCATTCGTTAGTTTACAAAAGCCTTCCTAGTGTCTACTTTTAAATCTTCAGAGTAACATTTTTTATTATACTTTCCAGTTCCATGCAATTTGTACTCACTTTGTGCTCATCGTACGTAACATACATTGTACTGTGTTAATAGTATTGTGAACAGTGTTTTAATGATTATTACGCCTATTCTACTTGCGTGGTTACAGCCTCACTCCATTAGCGTAAATATTAACCTGTGCGGAGCTACTGGGTGCCTCGAAATACAAAACAAATATGGTCCCGCAGCCCGGTCGAACCTAAGCCTTTATTTTTTAATCCTAGTTACGTGGGATAGCGTTTACGGTCTTTATTCTTAAGGGATCAGTTGAGTTTGGAATGCCGCCAACACGATGTTTTACGATGTCAATTGATCTCGTGCATCAATAACAATGGCATTATAGCCTTACCGCTAGCACTCTAAAAATAGATTAGGTATAGTAGTAGATATGTGTATAATTTGCAATTTATTTTTTGCCTTTAGGGCTATTTTTGCATTATCTTCAATTGTGACTGCAGTATTTTACCATAATAGAGTGCAATATACTAGGTGCTATCTACATAGCAGCATAGTTGGCAAGAAAGCTATGATGATACTAAACATAATATTCAACCCTTCTACCCGTTTTCTTCAAAAAACGTTGCACACACAATTTTCCCTACATTGTGGTTATGTTTACAAAAACCAACAACTAAACCCGGCACAGCTTGCTTGTCGGCTATAAGTTTTTACCGCGGCCCATTTTCTTAAAAAAAACTATAGTTTTATTGTTTGACTGAAGATCTAAAAAGTTAAGTCGACTAATTAAGCGGAGTGGTGTGACAGCCGAACGAAGTCGCCGAGTCTCGCCGTTCCACTTGTAAACGGTAGAATACTTGATAACTTACTAAATAGACTTCTTGTTGAGAACTCAGTTTCAGTAGGCTAGCATGAATTTTTTTCTGTATTACTGTAAAATTACTAAGGACTTACCGACTTAGACTTAGACAACTTGCAAAATAACGTTCGGACGACCGAATAAAAAATATTAGATATTAATGTAAACAAAACATTGAATGACATTTATGAACACCCATTTTTTTCGATTAGGCTCCAAATTAGGATAGAATTCATTTGTAGCTCTCATAAACTGTAGCTAGGATGAAAACGCTTAGATATACCAATTGCTTTACGTAGTAGGTACGTATTAAGGTAGAACTCTATCGATATTGTCCCCGATTAATGCTCTGTGGGCGTTCTTTGTGAGATAATCGTATTATTGTCCTCCTACGTCATCCTGAGCTCGACAGCGGGTAGTGTATGGGATAGTGGACGGATGACGTGCGAGCCATGTGGGCCAGATATAATAATAGATATTGTTATCATTAGGTACCTATGTTCCGCAATAATGAAGTATATACGATTTTAGTCTGATAAATTTAGCACATAACTCATTTGCAATGCTTGTACATAGTATAAATAAATGGTTAATTATTTATTAACAATTTTATATTAATTTTATAACTTAAATTTTTCAATGCTTTGTGTGGTGTATATTCAAAATCTAATTTATTTATTCTCACTAGAATTTAATGGGGAGTTAGTGTACAGATAGGTAAAATTTTGTAGAAAACTGGTGCTTATACTAAGGTAGTTTTTTTATATACTAATTACCTATAATTATGTAAATGTCTCAAGATAGTTCAGTAAAGTCAGGGATTAGTTTCTGAAACAATCTATTATGTATTAAAAGGTAACATAAACAACAAACAAAATGAATTAGTAATATAACTAGGATGTTGGTGATGTTATTTGATCTCATTTTGTTATGATTATACCAGTTTCTTCCTATTGTGTAAATATACCATATACTTTGTTGTTCATCATGTACCGGTAATCGTTATATAAGAGGGATGGTGGATGTTTTGAAATAATACAAGGTGGAAGGGACATCGACGCACAAACGTCATGACAAAGTTTCACTCAAGGTCAAAAATAAAATGACCTAGGTAATCCATGTAGAAAATGGTCGGTTATTACAGATCTTGACCTTTTTGAGTGCGCAGTGTATTGCTAAAAAGGCCATTATAATGCTCCGCGGTGAATGTTATCGCGCGCGCGATCTGAAATAAATGAAATAATGATTTTTTAATTATAAATCTAAGTTGGGTAGATGGAAATAATGTTTTTTTACACGTTCAAGTAAAATAAACTGCAGAAAAAATTGAAAAAATTTCGTTTTGACAGTCAGATAGCATTCCGACAGTTATGAAATGTGGCTGTGCAGTCGTTTCGCAAGTGTACATTATTCAGAGTTCCCGCTAACACGCCCGGACGAAGCCAGTTAACTTGTCCTCGGCATGTGCTCACGTATGAATTTCGTTTTCGCTGTCACTTATTTTTATTTTATAAGAACACATTTTATTACGCCGTTTGTCACGTCTATTATAATATTAAAATTACGGGCGCTAATACTATAACGCCTGTATTTGAAGGGTTGGGCAGAAGTGTTGATTTTAATCTACACTTTGTCTGTATGTTTGTTATACGCTAATAATAGTCTACTCACTCTCCGCCGGGCCGCACTCAGAAACGTCTATGCGTTCTAATGAATCGTTAACAAACAGTAACTATATCTCGGCATATTTTTCCATATTTGAGTTTGTTGTCAATGTACTAAGATATACTGGGTCTCTATTTGTGATTATGATTCATTATGTTGTGTAACAAAGATTTCGAACGTGAATTGAACTGAAATCCAAACTCCGAATGGTTAAAAGTCCATAACAATAATACTGATCGATTTGAAAATCGAACTCAGGGTCTCTCCGCTAAGTAATCACGTTTGGAATTATTAGTATTATTAGGTATCTTAGAATGCTCAAGTAGGTAAGGTAGATGTAGGTACCGTGTACTGGAGATTCTTTATAATACCTAAATTGTAAAGAATGGTCTCAAAATTCCATTCTTTACAATTTATGAGTAAAAAGTAAATACTTATTTGTCGTTGGAGCAGCTCATGTTGGTTTAATTTCCTTGACAAAGGCTCTACTAACAGACAGCCAGTACCTAGCAACAAACATTGTTAGTTTTCAATTCCTCTGTTTATTTTTTTATTTTACTTAAAAAAACTTACATTGTTGTTAACGTTCATACGTAAGCAATAAGAGTAATCCCGACAATAATATTTAGTCGTTAGTCGACCTAGCGCAACATAGCAATAGTAAACGGCTGAATTACTATTTAAGTATTTATTACCCGTTATTAGTATTGCATTTAGGTATACTTATCTATTCTAATTTTCTAAACTAGAGAACCGTGCGCAACTGCGCAGCTTGCGTCAATATAGTATAGGTACGCTGCGCAAATAACAACGCACAAATCAGTTGTACTTACAGTTCGCGCCAAACTTATTGCCCGGATTGAAGTTGGCGCTAGCTAACTTTAACTCGGCATTAAAAATCGGAGAAAGAAAAATATTAGATTGTAATAAATAAAAACGAAAGCTCAAGTCGTAATCTGTCGTTTTAAATTATTCTAATCCAATATTTTTCTTTCTCCGGTTTTTACGGTAAGTTTAAAATTAGCTCGTGCCAACTTCAACCCGGACAATAAGTTTGGCGCGAACTGTAAGTGCTTACGTGCGCTAAATTAAAGTATATATAAAAAATCTCTTGCGTGTTGATTAATAGGATCTTGTGTAGGTATGGTCTCGGCCATTAGGCCTTTGGTAGGCACACCGAATAGCGAGATGACCCGTGATATTTTTTCTAGATCTCGATATCGCCAACTATAGCGCCGTTCAACTATAGGTAAGAATCATCTAGGCGATCCTGTGATAAGAACGAAAAATATCATAATCGATCAAGCCCTTTAGAAGGACAAGCATTAAAAACAAACGAACTCGGGAATTTTATAAATAAAGATAAAAAAATGCACAACTTTATTCATTAATATTATAATATTTTGGTACCGAACTGGAAAGCTCTATCTACTTTTAAAAATAAATTTCAGTGATTACAATCAACTTTTAGGTTTTACCTAATGTCAACCTCATACATTTCGTAACAAAATAAAAGTTGTAATTTTTGATAATTATCACTGTAAGCAAGTTTGTTGACTAATGAGCTTTGGTTCTTTTTGTGAAAAAATCTGTGTACCTTTAGAAAACGTTGTTTTGTAATACTTTTGCCGGCGCTGCGAGTAAAACTATGAATTTTTAATGGAGTTACGGACAACGCTATGCTAAGTTCCTCATATTTATTCAAATTGCTATGTTTTTTGTAATTACTCTTTGTACAACGTAAATCTATGTTGCTGGTGTTAATGGCTGTGATCCACTAGAGATTTGCTGTAAGATGCAGAATAATATTTACCTTATTTACTTTCCTCGTTAGTCTAATGGTTTTAAGGAAAACCCCGACATTAAAGCTCCTGGGTTCGTTTCCCAAGTCTAGCAGTGTTTGGGTTGCCATTTGAAGTTTTCAGTATCTGTCCCGCTATTTCATAGATAGATGGTGATAAAAACTTAAATTTTACATTCACTTACAATAAACAATATAAGACTCATCTACAATACAGAAAGCAAATTTATTAGCGAATCTCATAAACTAAAATAAATTTTAATAATAACAAAATAAAATAAGTATAATTCTTTAAAGACAGCTTTATTAACTAGTGTACCTCAACGTTCATAATATCATTATGAAAAGATAGTCGTAACTTTTAAATTTTATAGAGTTAAAGTACTGGCGGCTAATTCAGTTTCTTGTTTTTCTTGCATAAAAGTACATCTCGTTTATATTTCTTTTATGCGCTTCCCTACAGCCTTTAGTTTTGCTGTAGAGTGACACTTAGTGCCCGTTGTGGTCGTGGTGAATGTTCCGGAACCCATGGCCATTACGTGATAGCAAGTGCGGTTTTTAGTCTGTATCCTGCTGCATCCACAGGTGGTGGGGTTTTTGAGGATTTCCTGCACCCCCCAAAAAAACCTGACGATATTTAGTGGAGGTACTGCGCATATACCTTGACTTTAGAGTCAAAATCATTATTTTAGGTAAAAAAACTTAAACTTGATCTTAAAAAAAATTACCAACTGATACTTAGGCCGTTCGTCCATTATTGTCTTTCTTCCTAATTTAAACGGAATAATGAGTTGCACATAGTAACACACCAGTAAACACAACTAGGATAGTGTGTCGACAGTAGAATGCGAGAGTTCACTGTTGCCGCTTCTAAAGGTATTAAACTGCCAACAACTAAAACTCCAAACATCGTCACAAACTTTCACATTTATAATATTAGTGCGATCACCGTCAAAAAGGTCAACACGTAAAGCTGAGCTTAAAGCAGCTTAAGTTTCACTTTCTGAAATTAGCAGTTTGTACGCAAACCGCTTATTTGTGTTATAGTGACCCTACCGCGAGCCTCACTGGAAGTGTCCTCTTTGAAATGCGTTGTCATTGTCACCCTTCACGGCGAACTGTTGAATTATTAATATTACGTATAACCGGACTGTGTAATAACTAGCGAAATAACAACTTTTGGACGTTACCGCAAAAGTTGACATCTAATTATAGAACCATAGCATTTATTATGTAACTGTACCTATACTATTTTTTTGTACTTTATTCTGCGAAGGGTAAGATAGAGGTCTACTGCTGTATACCCCTAGTTCGCCGGTATGTTTAGGTCCCATGCCCCGAGCTGCTACTGGGAATTTCACAGAACAAAACTTTGCTCGACCGGGGAATCGTAACCAAAACCTGTACTGTTGCTGTTACGTTTACGATCAGGCAGTCGGAGGCAAATACGTAAAAGACATGACATACTTCAATATGCCGTTTGGATCCTTATTCATCATTTCACCATTCCTTAAAGATTTGTATATATACAGTACCTATAATTGTAATGACTAGACTTACAAGAGAACAACATTATTCAATGAAATTCTAACAAAGGAATATACATAATATATTGTGTATTAAAAGGCAATATCAAAATCATAATTTTCGACACTATGAAGATAGCATATCTGTATATACGTTGGCCCTAATGAAAGTAATAACGTAATGCATTTGACACCGATATAAATTGATGTGCAATTTAATCAAGCTGAAATGTTGAAAAAAAAAATCTTTATTTAGTTGAGGACTGGGCCATACATTAATATGAGTTATACCTACAGGTGTTCAATGTATGATTGTAATCTAAACGATATTTTGTGCAGAATAATCTGAAAACCTTTAACGGCATTGTTGATGTACGGGTTTAATTTGTCTGAAATCCATTAAACCATTTGACATTAGGAGATAAAATCGAAAAATCCCTTTTACGATTTCCAATAACGAAAAGAAAAATCGTCGGTTTCAGAGGAACGCGGATCACATAAATCATGTTGGGGCTCGATATTTTATAGGTTTTAATTTTGGCATTTTATGTTGTGATAACATCTGTGGACGTAATGGCCGAGCCAGCCGCGGACCTTTACGAGTTCGCTTTATGATGGCTCGGCCGAGTGAAGACCTCGTTACAAACTAAACTGTGTTATTTTGCAACTGATCCACGACATTATTAGCTCCTTAATTAAATGTGATATCGCTCTTGCCGCTCTGGTGTTAGATAATGATTAATAGGATTACGAGATAATTGCCAAAAGCTCGTATAGCTATAGCTATAGCTTATTTATGTATCACGTAGATTTGAAGTTGGATAAAGTTAATTACAAAAAATCTGTGTTTATATGTACTAAGACGTGACTGAAACAATCTCTGTAGACGACAACATTATTTGCGTTGCGACTGGACAAAATATTTCATCAAAATGCAAAATAGCACAATTTCCCTGCAGCGGCCCGCCCGCGCCCGAGAAAGAACTGAATTAACTGGACGTTGGAAAACAGATAACTTAATTTGCATAACTCGTTCACACGGGGCATCGCCAGATAACCTAATTTGGGCTGACGGGTTAAAACGAGCGGAAAAAGTCTGGTAAAATGTTGGTCTTTTCACGTCAATTATGTATTAGAACAAGCGATTGGCCTCCGTCTGAGTCCTTTTTTCGGTTTTGTTTACTAAAGTGGCGCTTTGTACGCTTTTATTAGCTTAACTGGCATTGTGTACTGTGCATTTTAATGTAAATTGGAATACATATTAAATTTATTTGTTCTTGTTTGCCTTCTAGGCCGAAAATGCAAAAATGCCACTATGCATAAGCGTTTTTTATTTAAATGCTTTGTTTTGATAGTCATAAGTATCAAAATTAAAATCAAATTAAATAATTTTAATCACGCCATAAATACTACAAGTAAGACAGGTATGATGAAGACAGGTATATGATCAGTTTATAAGCACTTAATTATAGATAGCAGCGCACATCAATATCTATAACGTCTCCCATTTTGCGTCGATGTTAATTAATATCAGTGACGTACATACATCAAACTATTTTCGTATCGTATTATTTGTTGCGTGTTCACACATTACTTCAATATAATAATTATTTACTTAGTTTAAAAATTCTGTTTCCGTTTTTCAGCCCACATTCATTAGTTTTCAACAAATAATAAATAGGTATTTTGTGTTCTAAGAAAACTTGAATCACTCAAGTTTTGTAAATAGAACAGTCGAAATACCTATTGTTGCGTGCTGGCAGTTACAGTTAGGTATACGTTTCTTATTTTCATTCAAACACGCTGAGCGAGCAGTTACCATTAAAAGGTCCGACGTTTGCCCCCTGAGAGCTCTTTCATCGCCGTGTCGTGTGTATGTGTGACGCTGGAGCTACGAACCGCGTACGTTTTACAAAGACGAACTTTTTTCTGTATTCAGTTTATAAAACAGAACTGTCATTGATTGTAATGGACATAATGTGTAGGTTGCGAGTGATGGGACATCAAAATTAAATAAAAACGATAATCAAATGTAACATAGGTTTTTGGAATCCAAAATCAGAACAAGAACGAATCGACGAAATATAGGGGAATATAATATATATGGAAATGACACTAACTTTAGAATGGTATTTATCCTCATCATCATCATCATATTAGCCAAAAGAAGAAGAGTCGATTGCTGTCGATTCCCGCATGACACGAATATTTTTTTAATGAACATCAGTGTCTGTGTTGATCTTGGTGTTTCTTAGGAGTAGTACCTATTACATTCATGGTCTAGTACCCAAAGTGTACTTTGCTTAGTTTGGGACTAGATGACGCTGTGTAAAATGTCCCAAATGTGTGGAATGTGGATATTAAATATGGTGCTTGCATCAAATATATGAGGTGTTCTTCGAAGAAATTTGAGCAAAACTTAGACAAGTCAGACGTTCATAAAATGCCATTCCCAATTTGTTTCGATTCGAATGCAACATGAACTAGAACCTCCTCGGTTTCGTGAATCCTGAAGCTTTGTGTGAACAAGGTGCACTCGTGTGTGTGAGTGACGCGAGTCGCGACACCTGAAGATATCCGACTCACTTGTTTGTCGCTCATTCATCCACTACAGATAGCATACAGATAGCGTCGTTGGCGGCAAGATTGAATTGCTCATTCATAGTGCAGTGACGATCCACGATGACGTCAAAGATCCACGTTTTATTTATAAACTGCTAAAATTAGCCAATACGTATGTGGCTACTAAAAATCTAGTTATTTTGTATCTAATTATATCGTAATGTTTTTCTTTAGTGAAAGATTAATATTGTAATATGAAAACAATTGAAACACATGAAAACAATTATAAACTAAATAAGAAATATTAACGACAGAAAAATACGATCACAGACAGGGTTCGAACCTGCGTCCCTTCGGTAAATTACTTATTTACACCGATAGTGGTCTTGGTAGCTTAGTACCTAAAGTGTCCGGTGTCGGTACACCAGCGTGCAGCGGGACGGAGGTTTGAACCCTGCCTGAGACCTTCCTTTCGCTAAAATTTATATCATCTTTGACGATATATAAGCATTTGTTAATGGCAAATAAACACCTAAAATAAAAATAAAACAACTAAATGAGTGTATGATTCAAAATTTCTATCTATTGTATCTAAAGGTGCTGGGTACAGACGTTTTGGAAATGTTTTAACAATTGAAGCTATTAATTTCGAAAACGACTTTCTATTTGCATTTCTTATAACTTGAACAATACTCATTCCAATAAGTACACCACCTTGGCTCTCGACATCCACTGTGGGCTTTTAAATTTTGCATCCATTCACAAAAGCGAGGAACGAATCATCTAATTAGACATTACGTCTGTAACATTTCTGAAAATCCTTTGTATTGCAGAATTTTATGCGTTCTTTGTTCCAACGGCATTTTTAAAAGAGTTAGTGGCGAAGGAATTTGAGATTTATGTTTGGTGGTATAAGGTTGTTTTTGTTGTTTGGTAGTATTGGATATTGAGGTGGTGACAATCGCGGGGCGCAGTAGGAGACCGTTCACTAACGAGCCCCCCGCCCCCCGCCCCCTCATTTTCATTTTATCGTCGCGCCGCCCTCGACGGCTACTATTTACAGTTCTTTTGCACCACTGTCATAAGGTAAGTATCTCATTTTGTAATATCCTAATGAGAAATTTTGAACGTCTTTATTTGTACGGCGTAATGAAACTGTCTGTAGGATGGTACGATGATGTCACTGTTTGTTTTGTACTGTTGAGTAAGTATATGTTCGCGGAGTACATAATATGTATATTTAACTACCAATATGTATGTTAGGTTGGTCCTAGTGCTTGGAAAAATGTGACGCATGTATTGTTAATCCAAGGCAAGGTGTTTTTAGAATTGGCTAAAGTGTTGACACTGCTTATGTAGGTATCGACTATCGTTTGATTTACCGACCTGTTCTTGTGAATTAATTATCAAATTTATCTTTCTTTCTTCTGATTAAGGTTCGCTTGTAAAAATCAAATAAAATGGAAAGTTGATGGTAGATCTTCCGATAGGTAAATGCTGGCTGTAATGCAATGAGAAATTACGTAGAATCGAGGAACTACGACGTTAGTTTAAATAAAAACAAATATTTCAACAACAACTTGAAATATTAACAAAAACTTTCTAAAAAGGAATAAGAGAATTAAATTACTGAAGAAATGATTAAAGATAGTTAGTTAAATGTTTATTGAAATTGTATTTCATGTCAACTTTACGAATTTTACATCAATGTGCAAAAACATCATTGCTAACTTCACTAGAATGACAGCAGCGTGGTATGATTTGAATGAGAACGAGTGTTCTTCTTAAATATAATTTGTAAGGTAAGCACGGTTACATTTAAATACAGAAAAATGATAACGACAAAATTTCGGAGAACGTTTAAGTAAATAGGTTAAATATATTCGTAAAGCTTTGCAGCCTAAAGTACGTTGTTGAACTGCAAAGCGATGACAGTGTTTGAGGTGAAAAACGCGACGACAGAAGGTAGAAGAGACATGTTGACGTCTAGAGCGCCGAACACGTGCACGCGGACGGGGCGCGTGCGCACGCATCGCAGCAGATCCTTTGCCAGCTTGTAGTACTGCTCATCTGGAAACAAGAATATGCTTGTATGCTTTTCTACACAATGCGATGTTACCTTTAACAGAGTCAAAACCCTCCCATTTTTTAAGACTTATTTTTTATATTTATCTTATTATTTTTATTAAGTGTGCAAATTTTCATGCTTTTATCCCCAACGGTTGAAGCTGTCCCTTGTCTATCAGTGTTTTATTACCTATGTAGGTAAAATGTTTGATATTTCACGAATCTAATTTCGGATTCAGAGATAATTATGATTGTTCTTATACTTAAGTCTTAGGCCACATGAAAGAGTAGAAATAATCCGAATACAAACAAACATAAATACGAGAATTGATACAGTATTCAACCCGGCCATAAAAATCGGAGAAAGAAAATTTTTAAAACGACAGGCTACGACTTGACCTTTCGTTTTTATTTGTTTTTCTTTTTCCGATTAATTAATTTATTTGACTTATTTATTTTTAGTAGCATTGTTACCCTACTTGTTCTTTTGAGTCAGTTGACTGAACCTAATGTTACCTTAGAAACATTCAAACTCACACGAAGTACAGTTCGCGCCAAACTTATTGTCCGGGTTGAAGTTGGCGCTAGCTAACTTTAACCCGGCCGTACAAATCGGAGAAAGAAAAGTATTAGATTGTAATAAATAAAAACGAAAGCTCAAGTCGTAATCTGTCGTTTTAAATTATTCTAATCTAATATTTTTCTTTCTCCGATTTTAACGGCCGTGTTAAAGTTAGCTCGTTCCAACTTAAACCCGAACAATAAGTTTGGCGCGAACTGTAAATGCCTCTAACTCTTGCTTACCCACTTACCCTCAATAGTGTGCACACAAAGTTCACAGAGTTTTCTCCTTAGCCGCAGAGAGCTGCACTGAACCCTCTGTCCGGCGCGCGATATTACGAACAGCGCTGACAGAAATACCACCATGGAGAAAATGTTCACGAGGATTGAGGACACGCTCTGAGTACCCTGCGAATGATAGGAAATACTGTTAATTTACAGTTCTCGGCAAATAAAACGGCAAACGGCTTGAAGTTGGCACGAGCTAACTTCAACCCAACCGTAAAAATTGGAGAAAGAAAAACATTAGACTAAAATTAATAAAAAATCTTTTATATTTTAATTTATATCTTTCTCCCATTTTTACGGCCGGGTTGAATAACTTGTGGCAACTTCAAGCCGGACAATAATATTGGCGAGAACTGCAGGTAGGTAGGTATTTATTTTTGTAAATAGGTAGTTCTTTTTAACTTTCCACCGGCTTTTTTCCAGCTACGCCTGCGTGGTCTGGATATATTTCTTATAAATTATTAAAACTACCCACGGGAACCATACATTTTACCGGGATTAAAACTAGCCTGTGTGCCATTCCAGACTATAATCTATCTCCATGCCAAATTTTATCCAGATCGGTTTAGTAATTTATGTAGTAGTAATATAAACATCCATTCATCCAAACTTTCACATTTATAATATTTGTAGGATATTATAAGTCAATAATATAACGATAAGATAATAATAACGGACTGTAGTACTGTTAGTAATACATTCTTAATTAGGTTTGGAATGTTGAATACAGCGGTTACCTTGTGGTTAGGGCACGGTCTGTTAGTATTGGATTAACTACAGTCAGATGTATTTTGAACGCGAAATACAAAATTAATCTGGATGTTAATATTATTCACGTGGACACCTTTGTTAAAATACAGAGTAACTAGGTAGTTGAAAAAATAAAATAATAATAAATATCTTGGGACATTTTTACTCAGCACCATCTAGTCCCAAACTAAGCAAAGCTTGTACTAGACAATGGATATAATACTTATATACTTTTTTTTCTAAATACATACTTATAATATATAAGAAACACCCAGACAAACACAAACACCTAAGTTCATCACATAAATGTTTGTGTATTGTGGGAATCGAACCCAAAACCTCGTGATCAGCAGTCCGGTACTCGAACCACTAGACCACAGACGTCGTCAAATAGAAATATTGTATTATATTTCTATCGATGAAAATCAACTCTTAAAAACAACAGGTTCCCATGTTGTAGAGATATCGGTGAGACCGTGCACACCACAATGACAGATCAGGAACTAATTTGTATTCACGAGTTTCAGAATAAAAACCTCATTTCTGTACTTATATCAATCTGACTCCAACTATTATACTTACCTCGACAGTTAATATAGCAATCGAATACAACAATATTATGTAGTATGTGGTGACTATCAAAAGCATGATGGTCAGCTGAAACAAACCATACGAGAATTTATTAGTTAACGAGTTGTGAAATTGGTATTCACAGGAAATATATTTTTTGTCCAACAGAAATTCATTGATTCATTATTTATTTTATAAGTAAAATTCCGAATAATATCATTCATTATATCATATATCATATATCATATATCATATATCATATATCATATATCATATATCATATATCATATATCATATATCATATATCATATATCATATATCATATATCATATATCATAATATAATATCATCATTATGCCTATAGGTACCTATTCCCATTTGTGTTAGGCAGAGAACACACAGCTTCCCATGTTATAGGGTGCGAAAGCATTGCCCAAACTACAAGCTGTTACAGGGAATTAAAAAAAATACCGTAACCCAGGTCCTCTTACTCAGTTTTGTTATCAATTCATTTATTACCTGTATGCTAAACATTGAGTTCAACAAGTTTGAACTGTAGTTAATATTTTC
Organism: Acronicta psi; assembly: GCA_946251955.1. Lineage (NCBI taxonomy): Eukaryota > Metazoa > Arthropoda > Insecta > Lepidoptera > Noctuidae > Acronicta > Acronicta psi. The sequence continues at coordinate 5,200,225 of OX276477.1, read as the reverse complement.
ATATGCTTTCACCCATTTATCTAATTTGTCCAGGCGGTCCTGATGCGCCGCTACACTGCTCATATCTCCGATATTACATGTTCTGTCCCACTTCACCCTTGCTGCTGGTATGGCCCTCTCTATCGATCGCGTTACAGCTGTCAATTGCTCCGCAATAATGTATAAAATACAATGCAGTATAAAATACTGGAAGATATACCGAAAGTCGCACACTGTTATGTGGTACTGAGTAAAAGTATTAGTGACCAAGCCCAGGCTATGGTCACCGTGATACGCTCTTACGAAAGTCGACACCGCGATTTTAATACCGCAGAACGAAACTACTAAGATCGTTAAAACTTTTTGAGCTTTCGACATGTTTTGGAAATAAATTCGATCATCGAAAATGTTGAAGAACGCTTCAAAATTTGTTAGAAGCTCGTAAAATCGTTTGGAGTAATATAGAGATGAAAATATTATGTATATCGAGAAGCTGGTGACAGAAAAGTAGTAAATACGCTGAGCCTTTATCTGAAGTCCATTTTCGTTCTGCAACGTTGCTGCGACGTTTATGATGATGCTAGATACTTCGATTAACACCCAACAAATTACCAAAACACGACTACATTTTTTTAAACACATAAAATTTCTAAATATGCATGTCGCGTTTTCTAAAAACAAAAGATATTTTAACGGCACGTAATTCATTGTATTTGAACGACTCCGTTTTGATGTGTATATCGGTTCTATGATCAAAACGTTACTGTTCATTGGTAAGTAAAGTATCGATGACTCGAGTTGTTTGTTTTTAATCTAATTTCCTAATGGAAGTTGTGATGTCGTTTTGTTTTAACTGTAAATATATTTATCACCGTTTTCCTAACGTTCTCAAAGGCTTGAGCAGAAAATAATTGTGAATAAAATCACAATAACCGAGACATTGTTAATTATTTTAGCTGCGCTCGCTTGAAGAGCTCATCAGCTGCTGTGAGGTCGTGGTGCAAATTATTAGCGGCCAGAAATTATCATTGTAGATTAAAATTGAAGTGATAAATACATAATTATTATGTCCAAAAATATTAAAATACACTGAACTGCTATTTAATTAATAAGAGAACTTTATAGCAGCGAGTAGTGCAAAATTTTTCAAGAAAATAATATTTCAAGATAATAAAGAACACTATCATTATCGGAAAATATAATGGAATTACAAACGTAAAGTTAAAGTAACATTGGATTACAATAATAGCAAAAGTTCTTTTGGGGATGCGAGTGAAACTGTAGACAGTAATATATATACTCGTAAATAAATTAAACCCTTCTTTGCGTCACGCAGTCGGGTAACAAGCTCAAACATCAACTGGTCGGGCGCTGTTGTCTTGCGCCGTTGGCTTGCTGACGCGGCGCTGTCGCGGCTGTTTGCACAGCACTGCACTGCCTGTCCCGGTAATGGATATTGAAGTGTTCGCGCAAGCTGAATTTTTGTTACTGATCTGAAAAAATAGAACCGATGCATCATCTAACTACCTTATCTTCAACAGATTGGGTTTCTATTTCTATCGGCGATTGTGGTATTTTGCAGTTTTTATTGTTTGTATAAAATACTATGTAATTATGACATCAATTCATCGATACTAAGTAGATAGGTTTAGGTATTATAAAGCAGAGGTTTACTAATGAATGTTACACCCACAGTTCACCGGTTAGGTTCGGTTCAATTTAATAGGACAAGCCCCCCCCATCAACTCGTACAAATCTAAACTCCAAGCTGCTACTGAGAATTTCTTAAAAAAAAAACCAATAACACTTTGCTCGACTTGGGAATCAAACCCAGGAACTGTATCGTAGTAGTCGTACTAACAACCACTAGACTAATGAGGCAGTTTGTAACGTACATAACATTTGCTTTAAATCATAATGTTCACAACTCATGACTGCATTCAGTTATCTCAAGCACTATTTCTCTTGGCAATAAGAGATAAGTTCAGCTTTACAGTGCGCCGAGATATGTGCGGGCGGGAGGAGCACAGATATTAGCGCACTTACACACAGGGGCATGCGCAACGACGCCGCACATACAAGATGCCTGTATAAAGGTATGCACCCATGCAGAATACACAGTACACAATAAATAATACGCTTCTGTATTGCTTGGTAGCATAGGATAATAGACTATTGTGGGTAGATTACCTTTAAAATAAAATGTATATTTTTTGGTAAGAGTTTTTCAAATGGTAGGTACTAAACTAGCTACTAAAGCGTTATTTTGGTCTTGGAATTAGTAATTCTTAAAAAAAACAACGAAATATTAAGTTACACATTTAATGTTCTACAATAATAATAACATATCATTTTATAATAGTACAATAAGTTCCTGGCTACTTTGGATCATGAGAAGATTAAAAAAAAGAAAATTTGATGATCATAAAAAAAGGAGTGAACGACTTGTAAAACGTTTTTATCATCTGTGGGATTCCGCGGACGCCAACCACGGCTACTCCCACTTTATCTATACTAATATTATAAAGAGGAAAGATTTGTTTGTTTGTTTGTAATGAATAGGCTCCGAAACTACTGGACCGATTTCAAAAATTCTTTCACCTTTGGAAAGCTACATTATCCCCGAGTAACATAGGCTATATATCATCACGCTACGACTAATAGGAGCGGAGTAGTAATGAAAAATGTAGCAAAAACGGGGAAAAAATTATAAGACCACGCGGGCGAAGCCGCTGGCGGGAAGCTAGTCATAAATATTTATAATCTATGTCATCCTTTTGTCTTTGGCAACTGACAAAAGTCAGACGCGCAGCGCCCTTAAGTGTTCTGTGCGCGGGATTCGCCTGTGAAGCAGAACCTGCAGAACAATGTCAGTGTTTATGCAGTTCCGTTCACTATCAGTAAAATAATAGTTTACCATTGGAGTGATTTTTGTTTGATGTATAACAAGTGATCATATTTTCGGGCTATAATGCGATAACTATACGCAGTTACCTGCTTATATTTTTCTACCTTCAGAATATAAAAATGTGAACTTTATTTCGAATTTCTCTGTAGACATTTAAGTGTGTTATGTTTTTGTAAAAAATATAGTGACGGATACAAAGCAGTTTTTAAGAGGTAAGGAGATAGGACTCATTGAATTGATGTTATTAGAAACCCGCGTCGGTGTTAGCATCAGTATTTTTTTGTAGTAGTGTCATTAGTGTTATTAGTTTCCGAAGGTAGTCATCTACAAAAGTGATTTTTGAAATTGATATTTTGGACAATAATATCGAATGCGAATTTTTATCGTTTCACCACTGCACAGTGCACAACCACTTGTGTACGAAGGTATTTCGTCCTAACTACAGTTAGGACGAAATACCTTCGTACACAAGTGGTACCTACAGGTACCTACATAAATATACATTCTTAGTACGTTATTATGTTACGTTACGTTATTCTGTGTACTACATAGTAAATATATTCAACAGCAGGATAGTCGGATGACTGCCAGAGTTGTGGCGACTTTATGTAACCCCGAGAATAGTGCAAAGGAAGGCAAATGCGGTTTTTAGTCGGTTCGAGTCCCACATACCTTGTCAGCCCCTGCGGCCTCAGTGCCCGACTAAATCTGATATTTGACAACTAATTTCGATTAAATAGCGACAATCTTTTTATGTTATCTATCAAAATTAAAATCCCTGATACCCTATCAGGGATTTTAATTGAAAGTCTAAGTGTTTAGAATGCTGTTGGGTTTGTCAAGGTACTGTAGTGCTTCGACCATGTTAGCTCATGCGCATACTGATGGGTTTCATGCCATACTAAGGAAGAGAGTAGCATCATTAATGCACCGAATCCGAACAAGCAACAACAGTACCTATTCTAAAGACACTGGCGGGCAAACTAGATAGTCCAATTTTGAAACACTGGATCTCACTCCATGTGTCCGTGTGAGGGTTATTATAAATTTGTTATTAATGCACCCAGACCCAATTGTAATTAATTAATTTAGTATAATCACTAATAGTAGTAGTAAACTATAGTTTATAAGAAAATGTACTAACAATCCATGGATCAACTTATCTGAATTAAAATGATTATTGTTATTGCAATTGTATTTATTGTCTTCTTTTTTTCACAGCCTCTTGACCATTTTGTGGCGGAATGACTGCGATGGGCATCCTGATCGTCTGATGGGCCATATTGCTGATCACGTGGACAAACTGGTCCGATATCTCAGGTTAGTCTTTTATTGTTGTTTATTGTTTTACCAGAGCATATCATCGCACCCTCGGTGAGACTAGGGCACAATTGAATGTTTTGAAAATGTTTACTTCAAGATCTTTTTCGGACACACAAACACATTGACGCACTTAACTAATTTAAGGAATTTATATACCTTTTATTCAATTATCTTACCGAAGAAGCTAATTATTATTTTAATCTGTTTGCCGTCTTATTGTGTTCAATATTGGATGAGTATAGGCTGATTCTTTGATTATTATACGAGTATTTGTCGGCGTTATTACTAAAATCGTAATACCTACTTACATAGTATTTTCTTTCACGTTTCGGTAGCCTACAATCCAATATAATATCTACAGCTAAAGAACAGATATGTTTCCGATCCAAATATTGACTGTAGAGTAGTGTATATGTGCCTTAAGGTCGCATTAGTAGCATGCGGCGCGGTGAGTGGCGCGCCGCAACGCGTCGAGTCGTCACGCTCCGTGTAGCGTGTCGAACAGATGTGTGCACTCCTTAACTAATTGTGTGCTTGGCAAAAATGATACGTTCTTAACTTGTGGTGGCACTTGTCCATATTTGTTCGTATTATGAGGGTTAAATTATAAGAAGAGATTTACGTAACGTGTTTCTATTATGTATATACTTACCAATTTTATACAGAGAAAAATTTGTATTTTTGTTTGTAATGAGTAAACTCAAAATCTTTTCGACCGATTCATTTTTCCAGAGTAACATCTAGGCTATAATTAATAAGACCACGCAGGCGAAACCACTGGGGGAAAGCTAGTATTGTGTGAAACAACGTTATGTAAAAGTTAGTTTACAAATAGTATATGCAGAGGGTAGGAAGAGGTGTACAAATGTCTCGTCTGTTATGAATTGTAAGTAATTCGCGGAAATACCAGAAATTATTACATTTTACTTAGTATAATTTTCGTAAGTTATTCGCACAAATACCTACGTTATTGTAAATATATAATCTTGAAGTCGCAAAAAATGGGAATTAAAATGACCAAAGTAATTTAAAAACTTTCTTTTACATATTAAAACTTTTTTAATTACTCTGTGTTACAATATATGAAATCGATAAGTAAATATTGCGTAGGTAACTTTTGACCTTTTTCCATGCCAATATGTATATAAGCAAGTACAAACAAACATAACCTTTGGGGCTTATCTGTAGTTAATTATCCCCCCTTGATAACTAACGACAGATGGTAGCAATAGCAACGGAAGCAGTTTGGGACAAAATGATCCCATCTATTTGCTTAGTAAGATATTGATAATCTATATCTGTACTAATTATTAATAGGAGAGATTTGATTATTTGTTTGAATTGAATAAGCTCCGAAACTACTGGAATGATTTGAAAAATTCTTTCAGTGTTACATAACCCATTTATCTGGGAAGGCTATAGGCTACATCACTCTAAAACTAATAGGAGCGGAGTAGCAATGAAAAATGTTGCAAAAACGGGGGAAAAATTTATATAACCACGGCGAAGCCGATGGCGGAAAGATAGGAGAAGACTGAGTAAAAGGCTTCTATTATTATTGATTAATATTGTTTTGTAATCAGTGTAAATGGCTGTATTGTTTGGTCGTTCTGATGCAATAAATAAATAAATAGTCAAATATAATTTCGATCGACATAATATTTTATTATTATCTCTCTCATGGCTACGAAGCGTAGCTTGTGATGCTACGAAGCGTAGCAAATCGGTGCTACGACGTCGTAGCTAACTTAATAACAGTTTAAGCTTGTTGATTCACAACACTATCAAACTTATTTTTTAAAATAAATATCTTGGGACATTTTTCACACAACACCATCTAGTCCCAAACTAAGCAGAGCTTGTACTATGGGTACTAGACAATGGATATAATACTTATATACTTTTTTTTGTTGTAAATACGTACTTATAATACATAAGAAATACCCAGACAAACACAAACACTTAAGTTCATCGCAATAAATGTTTGTGTCCTGTGGGAATCGAACCCACGACCTCGTTATCAGCAGTCCGGTACTCGAACCACTAGACCACAGACGTCGTCCAACGACTTATATCAGTGACTCGGCTATTAATTACACATCAACGTTTAATAACGCATCATAATATAAGTACGTTAAAAGGTTAATGATGCTCACGATTCGGCAATAAACTATATTATAGGTAACGATCCGGGAGACACTGAGTTGCCTGCGTACATATCATCACGCCTATATTCCCCGAAAGGTTAGGCAGAGCTCTACATCCAGAGTTTGCCGATATCTTTAGGTCCCATGTAATAGGGGGCGAGCCTATTGCCAACCGGGCACAGATCCAGATTCCAAGCTGCTACTTAGAATTTCGCAGAAACATTCAACAACACTTTACTCGACCCGGGAATCGAATGCAGGACCTATAGCGTAGCAGCTTGCTTGGTGCTTGGACCTTGGTTGGCGAGACTACTAAATTTTGAGTACTTAACTTTTCTAGACCAACGAAGTCTACAAAAGTTACTCAAAATTTCACTGGCGATGATATTTTACGTACTTATTTAACAGGCCCGTTCAGTGTTCACCACATTCGATTTGTTTGTGTTCCGCACCATTAATTTCCGATCCGTTTTTATTTGCGGTGTTGGCGTGTTTGTTTTAGAGAGTACAAATTTTCATTCGTCGATCGTATGCCAAATCTGATACAATAATGGGTTCTGATGGTTTAAGCCAAATCTTTCTCAAAAATTAAAATAGGAACACTGTTACGTATTTGGGATTTAGTTGATTGGTCCTATTATTTTATTTTTAGAGCTTTAATTTCAATTTCCTCGAACTTATACATTGGTGTTGCATTGGATTAGAAATTAATCTACTTAGGTAGATTTTATCCCTCTTATTTCTAACCTACTACTTAAACTAATTAAAAAATAGGCAAGGGTTAAGTAGGTGTATAATATAACTAAAGCTTTCCGCCAGCGGCTTCGGCTGCGTGGTCTTATAAATTACCTACAGTCTATGGGACTCGGGAACGAAGTAGCTTTCTAATGGTGAAAGAATTTTTGAAATAGGTCCAGTAGTTTTTGAGTTACTCATTACAAACATTCAAAAATACAAATCTTTTTTTATAATGTTAGTATAGATTATATCTAAGTAATCAAAACGTTTCCATAATCCTTTTCCATTCGGCCCAGGCTGCGTAATAAAGTGGTATCCGTAGATAATCTGTGCGTACAACACGAGGCTCCTAACATTAGTACAATATTGGGCGAGGCAATCGTTCCGGCGCTGAGCCGTGACTCAGACAAAGTGCGGTCGCAAGTGGCGGCCGTTACCTACCAACCCACTAATGGAGGGAAAGTGGCCGATTACAATTACTCCCCACCGAGTGGAAAGTTGAGCTTTCATGATATTAACTCAGAGGTCGAAACGTGTTATACCCCACGTTTTAATACCGGTTTCTTAACTTTACATAGAAGTTCTAATGGGGGATTTACGAGTTCTCACGTTAAAATGAGTTACCATGTCCTCATTTTAGCCTCGGAGTGGCGAACACGTTTAAATTATATCTTAGTTTGAGTCAGATTTATTCTTATATACGCGCGTTATATTTTGCGTTCTTTGTGACTTTTATGAGTCTACTTTTCGTCCACTAAGAAGGTTATAATTTTCAAAGTTCTTAATTTGTTGTGTGTTTTCTACGAGTTATTAAAAGAGAAAAAATTCTAGAAGAATTCTATAAATAATAAATTCTTGAACAAACTGTCTTATTTACAATATATACGACGATCGCTCCCTCGATAAGATTAAACTAACTGGAAAAATATAAGGAGAAAGGCACCTCCTTGACTGTTTATGTGACCGTTCACATAAATAAAAAACTTTGATCTTGTACTTTAATTAGAAGAAGACATCTCTTATAAAGATTACATTTCTTATAAAAGTTCTTTTATATTAACTATGTTCTATTAACTCTTAAATAAACTCCCAGAACCCCAATTAGTTGCATGTACAAACAAAACTATTATTTTGTTTCACTGAAGACTCTAAATTTCATCACCGACGCCAGGTGATGAAATTTAGAGTAGGAATAAATTATCGCAGGGATATTGAAATAAAACTACTTTTTACGGATTTTATCGCGTTATATTGATATAATTTAAATCGTGCCGTGTCTAGTATTCGCGTGTCAGAAATCAGTATATTATCGTAGGGATATTAATCAAGATCGCGATTACTATAAAAACTAAATTACGCGGGTGGAACTGAGGCGCAGGATAATAATATACACATAATATAATACCTAGAGGATAAAGCAATGAAATTAGTAGTGGTGTTAAATAGTTTCTGCCTACCACTTTGAGAAAAAGGCGAGAGTATGTAAAATACCTTGACCTAAAAACTCTTTTATACCCACCTACATATAAACTTACTTTTGATTTCATAGGGTCCTGACATTACGACAAAGAGTCGGCAATCATTTCACAATTGAATACCCGTCAAAATGACTATCTTCCGTAAATACGAAGTCGCATCAAAGGCCTCCGTATACCCACCGAAAATAGGGATCTGTCCGTATCTACTAATAATTATTACGGTAGAAATAGGTGGAAACATTAGGTAGTGGTGAAAAATGTGCTTTTTGGGGCTGTTTGTAATTTCTTAGTTGTATATATTACTTATATATGTTGGCATTCAAAAAGTACTACCTAGCAGTCTAATTTGAATAAATGAGATTTAGGGCCTGTTTTATTACATCCTAATAAGTTCATATTTTTGAAAATCATATTGTAATGATGCCCCCAATATTTAAAACTTGAATTTCGACATATTATCGTAGGAATTATGTATAAAAATAATAATTATTTCACAAACTTGCAGTGGTTAAGGTTTCAATTAGAATGGTATTAAATATAACACAAACAATTCTAGATAATTCTAGAATAAAAAAAATTGTAACAATAAAGTATATTGCAAAACAATCATTGTCAAACTACGTTACTGAACTAATCCAGACGAAGCCGGCTATCGCTCTTGTAGCATTACAAGAATAAGAGTTTTCAACATCTTTTACCGAATCGTTGGAATGGAAAATCGCTAATGAGGCTGAACTCAAAGAGGACACACTCGTCGAACGAATTTACCTATTGCTACTCAATTCGAATATTTCTTTTATTATATCTAAATACAGTTATTTCTCGATACGAGTATGCTATTATTTTATTAGGCTATAAAATAAAACCTTACTTTCTTTTTATTAATACAATTTTATTTTTGGATTCAACGGCAAATTGAACTCCTTAGCATTAAATTTTTTTTACGGGATGATTTTTGAAATATAATTGTTATTATTATAATGTTTATGTCGCTTCATAGCCTACAGATAATTTTACAATGTGTTCAATTTATTTCGCCGTAACAATTTAATCTCGATATTTTCTATTTTATACTAGGATCGTGGTTTTCGTATTGCTATTTTTCAAGTAGTATTTAGTAAAATGCTACGCCTCATATTCTTGTAATGTTTACTGCTAATTAATCAAATTAAAATTGACTGCCTTAAAGCAATTACAATATTACTCTTTACATTATTCAAAAGTTCAGCAGAATGTAAATATTGTACATATTTTTGACAAATCAGATAAAATGTGTATCCTAGTAACTTCTAAAAATAAAATGGTACTCAATATGAATAAGTCCCGACTATAGAATACCCATTAAGGTTTGTTAATAAAGCGTTCCATCATCATAATGATTGATCAATTAGTTAATTAATGGAATACGGCAGAATAAATTACAATTATTTATTGGTACTTTTTTTCGCCCTACTTCAATCGACATAAAGCTACAAAGACAATTAAGATATTGAACTGGAGATTAATAATGAATAATTTAAAAAGGTGGACAATGAATAAATGTTCCCTTTTTCTTGATAATTCCTCCGTGCGGAAAATCGCAAAAGGGTTTTAAAGTGCTACGGATAAAAGAGGGGTGGTGCGGATTAAAAGTAGAGGGGGGAGGCGAGGGATCGGTGCGCGAGGGGTGGAGGGGGGCGCGAGCTCGTTAGCGACAATTTTTCTCAAAGCTCTCGCCAGGGAATTGTCACAATTCCGATTGTGACGAATTACGCCGGGAACAATATGACGCTATCTTTTTTTTTTCATTAAATGAAATAGAACTTAACGACTATTTGAAGTAGGATAAGATCAATCGAATACCCTTTGACTTGTTGATGACCATTGAATTCCCAATGCAATTAAAAATATCGTTATCTTACCGTATTTCGTCCTTGTTGTAATAGATTGTTAAATTAACTAATTTTGAGAAGCTTTTTTAAGTTCTTTAGTAACACTACAGATTTAGGTAATCTGGGTTTATTATTCTCATCGCAATCCTAAAACCTTTTATCTGGAAAGATTTCATTTTGTGATCCAATAAATGGGTTCCCAAAATCCATTAAATTAATACGATCATATCGTATGCGAGGTAACATTACATACGAGTATGTACATTTTATGTACAAAGGATTTATCCATTAAAAATATTTTTTCATCATCCAGTGACGTCACTGGCGATTTAATCCGGCGTAGTGATTGTATTAAATGGTAATTTATTTCAGTTTGCCTCGAAGGCGAGCCATGCGGCTGTTAATTACAAAACTAATTAAAACTGCCGATTCTGTAATTAATCTCGTCGCCGCCGGAGAAGGGACGTCTGGTAAAAATACCTACCTATACAGTATACATTAGTTGTGGGACATTATCGATGTTTCATTACACGTTTTCTTAGCAGGCAACTTGTTCTGTTGTTCTTGGCTCACTCGAAACCCAAACGACTTTTTTAAACAAAAAAGAGTACTACTAGAGACTATGTCCTTACTCAGAATGCAATGCAGTTACTTATTGTAAATTTCGTAGGACAACCAAATAACTCTTCTCGACGTCTGTGGTCTAGTGGTTCGAGTACCAGACTGCTGATCACGAGGTCGTGGGTTCGATTCCCACAGGACACAAATATTTATGTTATAACTATATGTATTTGTGTTTATCTGGGTGTTTAAGTAATTACAGGAAAAATATATGATAGAAGTATACCTATAATAAGTATTATATCCATCGTCTAGTAGGTACCCATGGCACAAGCTCTGCTTAGTTTGGGATAGGGTGGTGCTGTTTATAAATATCCAAAAATAAAATAAAAACGGTAATCGAACCCAGAACCTTAAGTATAACAGTCGTAGTAGTATCCTAGCTGAGGAAGTTATTCGAATAAAAAATCTAAAAGCTTTTAAGTAACATGACACAATAGGGTTTTAATATAATAAAATATAGCAGAGGACCGAGTGCCCGATAAAAGGCGTAGAAGACGATAAATTGATTGAGAGTTACCACTGAACGGGGCCGCACTCCCGACAGGGCTGGAGCCCTAGACAAGTTGCAATTTAACATTCGAATAGACAAACGAATAGTAACAAAATGTATGGAAATGGCACCACCTTTAGACAAGTCGGGCTGTCACTAATGTCATTTCCATACATTTTGTTTCCATTCGTTTGTCGATTCGAATTTAAAATTTCATCTTGTCGAGGCCCCGTGTTCTACTACCATTGTGCTGTATCGAAAATAACATCTGCATTATAAAATTATGATTAAACAAGATAATTATCTAAACAATTCTAGTTGAAATACCTAATATGAAAAAGTGAAAGCGAAGATCATGAACTGCTTGACGTGAATGGCGAAATGACTAATCGATCTGCTCTTATAGTACTTGCAGATATTGTTACTAAGTCTTAGGGCTTGTTTCACCCCTCCCAGTAAGTTCCCGAAGTGGTTTTAAAAAAACAAATAAGGTTAGGTTAACATCAAAACTTTTTGTATCATGTCAAAATGAGCTAAACGATCATAATTAATGTTATAGTAATTTTATTAGGTACCCAGTCTAATAAATTTACCAGGGATAATAAATTAATAGTAGTTTCAAGACGATATCGAATTAGCAAGCGTTGCTACCAGTGCTAGTAAAGGTATAATCTTTTTTTCTATCTAGGTACTTTGTCATACGTTTGTTACGATTTAACTTTTTTATTTGCCAAGACAGTCGCATGATCTTTGACAGCCCTATCTGTAACCACAGCGGTGGTTACAGATCTAATTAAAGGGTCATATCGACACTTGCCCTGGCTCTGAGTAGATCAATCAAATTAATATAATGCATGTTCGACATAGATTGTATTTTATAAATACCTATAATATTACACCTAATAAAAATTTGCGATGTTTGCCAGACCTCGAATCTGTACATTATTATAATAATATGTAGTTTATAATTATCATTATTAAATCTGTAAAAGTACTGACATCTGACACTGATTTAGAAACTCATAGAGCCATTGGATTAGTAGATAAGTATCAGATGAACGTAAGTACAGTTCTCGCCAAACTTATTGTCCGGGTTGAAATTGGCACAAGCTAACTTTAACCCGGCCGTAAAAATCGGAGAATCAAAAATATTGGATTAAAATTATTTTAAACGACAGCCTACGACTTGAGCTTCCGTTTTTATTTATTACAATCCTATAATTTTGTTTCTCCGATTTTTACGGACAATAAGTTTGACGAGAACTGTATTATTGTGAAGCAAAGCTAGATGATTTTTACAACCACACGGCAAGGTTAGCTAAAGGAAAACCGAATTTTGTAAACCTTGAATAGCGCTTTTCATAGCAACACGAGTATTAAATATGAAAAGCAGTGCCGGCCAAACACCGACCACTGCACCGCCATTTCATGAAAGTAATTCAAAGAAATATGTTTTTCATAAAAAATTCAAAATCTTTCCCATTTTTATGCACAGAATATATTTGAATCGGACCAAACTTGGATACTGTTCAAAGTTTTTATAAATAGGTACGGTTTCATGAATGATGAAGATACTTAGTGAAAATAATCTCAATATTCATACCTGCTTTACAGACGATATTAGCTTTACTTTGTTAAGTTACGCGGTTGTATAAGTGTATATTGAATAGTGACATGTATAACAACAAATGACTTTTTAAATAGGCAATACAAAATACACTAAATACAATTGGTAATACACCAATATAGTGTATCAAAAGCGAGGCGGGGCCGTCACGAGAGACACTGTTGTCATCGAATTTCTGTCAGATCATTAATTCGAGTATCATTGTTTTAAGTATTAAGTACTTTAATTTATTCATGTCTATTAATTGTTACTTGAGATACTTGTTATTTGAGATTAGGTACCTCTGTAGGTACCAATAAGGCAGGGAATAATGATTATAATCATCATCATCATACCATCACGCCTGTATTCCCCGAAGGGGTAGGCAGAGGCGTACTAATATACACCCACATTTCGCCGGTATGTTTAGGTCCCATGTAATAGGGGGCGAGCCTATTGCCATCAACCGGGCACAAATCCAGACTCCGAGCTGCTACTGAGAATTTCACAGAAAAACCCAACAACATTTTGCTCGACCCGGGCATTGAACCCAGGACCTCTAGCGTAGCAGTCGCGCTTGGAACCACTAGGCCAACGAGGCAGGCAGTATAATGATTATAATGTTATTTACAAAACATTACCGTTCTTCAGCAGTCGGGTAAAAATAAAGTTTAATAATTACGAACACAAAGCTCAGTTAGACCTTTAAAAATTAAGTAACAATACTAAGGTTTTTAAGTATAGTATTCCAGTAATAATTTCTTAGATTTGGCAGTCAGAGAACTACAAGCTATATAGCTATATGATTCTAGAATAAATACAATAACTATTACATGCAGTAGTATTGCTAGGATCTAGATTTTATTAAGAAACGCTGAAGAGCTTGCAGCAATGCAATTCGCTTATCAGAGATAGCAAGCTTTCGAGTCAAGTTATTCCATGTTGTGTTCGGATTATTGTGTCCAGTATTTTTCATAGTTTTCTGTCTAGACATAGAAATAAATGTTTTATCAAATTAATTAACCATAAATATCACGCCTGTATTCCTCGGAAGGGTTAGTCAGAGGCGTAGGTGTACAATTGTACACCCACATTTCACCGGTATGTTTAGGTACCAAGTAATAGGGTCTATCGCAATTAACCAGGCACATATCAAATATTATAGAAAAGCCCGAAACACTGCTCGACCCGAGAATCGAACCACCCTGAGCATAGCAGTAGCGCTTAGTTAGGACCACTAGTCCTAACGAGGTAGATAGTTATATATCGGTAGTAAAATAAATCTATTTGAAATAATAATAATTATTATTTATTTGTGCAAAAAGTACTTACAGATCACTTAAAACTAATAGTACATAACTATAACCACATTTAATATAAAAAAGAAACACCTGTGTCCGAACTAGATAGAGAATATCTGTATTTCGGACATCAACGCTCTTCCCAAAACATAGGTCACTTAGTTATAAGCCACATTGGATAAGATCTTTGTACAGGAATCAAAGATGGAGTAATCAAAAACAAAACTAAAATATAAGTACAAATAAATTAAGGTAGGAATTGTGTAATACTTCTTTGGCAGCAACACTTTATCTAATTTAAATATTATGTGCTGTCTGAATTTAAAGGTTCAGAGTACAAACTATAGTTCTAGATAATCCCATAAAGGTATACAAGCGTAAAGATAAGCAAGTCAAACATTATACCCATATCTCACTCACGGGTGTAAGCCCTCGAGATTGGTGTAAGTTTCCAAACCTGTGATTAATAGCACACAAGACGGGATAATCTGCTGTTATGTACCTGCCCAAAGCTAACGTATCCATTTACAAACGACTACAAAATGCAAGTTCATATATACATAACTAGCTGATTCCCGCAACTTGGCTCGCGTTTGAACCCCGTTACATCATGTTTTTTAGTTATTCGGGGCGGAGAAGAATGAAAAACCATGAAAATCGGTCCAGCAGTTCTCGAATTCTAGTGTTGTAACAAACCCGATTTTGTTTTATATATTAGATTATATCGAATTCATATTAAATTCTTCATACTTAATAAATTTTATGAACTTATTCTAGTTAAGTACGTCAATATGATTAAAAGATTATTTCGAATAAGTACAGTCCAAATATTTATTTAAGCGACCTCAATTACTTATCTTTTATTCTCCACTCAAATTAATGACTTTCCATTTGGTTGGTACCCAAATCGTAATCCTTCATGAAATCCTCGTACCGACTCAAATTGTTATAATATTCACAATTGTTATGTGACATTTATGTAAATACTGAATTCAAAAATGGACACAGTGTGTACCGTATTTGGGATGTGTTATCAAATCGACCCAAAAGTTCGGCAGGGTCTGCCTCGTCTGATAATACCTACTTGGAAGGACCGTTTTCCATCAGACCGGATTTTGGGAATAAAATTTGCATACAAACGTGTTATATACGGTAATATACTGAACCGTTTTGGAACTACATCAAACTCGCGTAGCCTTTATATGTATGTATGTATGTATGTATATGTCTTTGGTTTATCTGCTTTTCATTTAAATTTGAGTAAACTAATACGTACATAGACCTATATTATAAAACTCATGCAGTTAATGAAACTTAATGTTTTCAGTTTCTGTTGAATAAATATAATAAAATTAAATATTTTGGGACATTTTACACAGCACCATTTAGTCCCAAACCACCGAGCTTTGTACTATGGGTACTAGGCAATGGATATAGTAGTTCCATACAATTTTTGTTGTAAATACATACTTATACATATATTACGTAAGAAACATCCAGATAAACAAACACTTGTGTTCATCACATAAATATTTGATGTGGGAATCGAACCCACGACCTCGTGATCAACTGTCGCCAACCGTCGAATATTCGAAACTTGATAAATTACAAGAATCTTATTGCTCTTGTCACTTAATTAATAAAGACAACAATAGTACCTAATATCTACTTACTTAACCTTACCAAAACTTGCTTAATACAAACTCGATACAATAAAAGTTTGTCGGACATTACCCCGGGCAAATATTCTCATAGTGCGTGTGAATGTGGGGCTGCGGCCAAGTGTGGGCAATTTACTTACATTTTTGTGGCCGCCATATGTTGCGAGTGGCCGCCACTCTTAATTGCCTCTGTTGTAACCCTTCTGCGGATTGTAGATTGCGCTGCGGTGAAATAATTCACAGACCAACTTCTGTGTGAATTAGTTCTGCCTATGATATTGACTTAGCGCCGATGAGTTTAGCGTGAAGCGGACTGAAGTGTAGAGAGTAGTAGAGTACTCTAAAGATATTTTATTTTGCAGCATGTTGTTAGCCTGCTAGTTTTATATAAGTGTATCTAAATGATTTTCAAAGGGTGTTTTTTAGATATATATATATAGCATAGTTTAGTAGTGTTTTGAAGTACTCTTCATGAGGTGGGTTATATTAAACTTTTACTAACGGTATTCCTGATATTTTCTGTCTCCAATCTCTTTCTCATTTTAATCATAAATATGTATACTTTCCAATCCCATTATTGACTCTTGTATAACTTTAACGATGTTTTGAGTAATAGCACCAAAATTATAATAGAGAAAATATATAGATACTTAGATGTTACCAACTTTGATTGTACATCACCTACACAAACACACATCGATATGACAGAGATTATGATAGTTTAATTATAACTTGGGTTAAGATCCCGCCACCGGATATAGTAACAGGAACGTTGTGAATAACCTTGTATGGATCGACCTTACCGTTAATACTTGTAAGCGGATTACTGACTAATTGATCCTCGTCGGTTGAGCCGAACACTGACTGCCTTGATCCCAGATTAATTGTTGTTATATACACATCTATTGCTACTCTTTTCCAACGTCGTTAATATATGATTAAGTGGATAAAGGTATGTTTCATTTGCTATAATAATGTAGTTAATAATCTATATCTCCGCCGATCGTGATCAATGTTTTTTTATAGAATATACTTCTTAGTTGATCCTACATAAATTAGTTTTATGTTCGTCCTTCAGTTCTCAAGATAGACTACAAAAAACTTGTAGTAAATTTTCTTTCTTTTACCTAAAAAGTTAATTTATCTTGAAATAATATCAAACCAAATAACTTTTGTAATCTTTTGGCTACGCTAAAAGAACATTTTTACTGAAGGTATACCTACAGACATGGATGTGATTCCCATTTTGTTCCCTTCTCACGTCGAGACCAAGGGTAGAACAATAACCTGTTATATTTTAAGATTGTGATCTTGTATAGCGAGGACGAAACTGAAACTCAGAGAAGCCTTTCTTAGATTATTATGTCCAATATCAGTATTTTTATTAGGTACATAGGTTGGTTTTAGAGAAACGAATGTCGTGTTTAGAAAATTTATTTTTAGGGCTTGATATTATACAATTATCATAGTGTATAATTACTTAGAAATCGTCCATGCCATGGAAAAAAGATTGGCTAATCAGTAGGTTGATAGCGAAGTCGACTACCCGGGGCATCGTTTAGAAAGCATTACTCGTGGAGGCTCGTCCAATTCCAATCAGTAAAAAAAATATAGTTGAATATTTATTCAAAACTGCGCGCAGCTCCGCCCGCGTAAATCCCGGTGCACAAAATTGTTCCGGTGGATTTTCAAAAAAATATCCCGCTAAAAACCTTATTCTGACAATTATGTACACAACAAAGAAAACAGATAAATAAGGTCGAACCTTTCCCAAATGTTAATTTTTCATATAATTATGGTAGCAATTAATTTTTATTTATATCAAATAGATATTTGTGTTTGTGCAAAACTCGGTTCAATTCAAATAACCGACTCTAAGCTTTTCCATTACCCTAAAAGGAATCTAAGTTAACTTTCTACAAACCGAAACATTTTAGTAAAGACGCCACTTTTACGAAAGAGGTTTTTAGAAAAAATGCTTGCACGTAGTCTCTAAAGGAAAATAAGATAAATAGTAAAACGCAATTATCAATATTTTTATTGAAAATAACGGGGAATGGGTAAAGAAAAACATCGTAATATAAATAGACAATATTATTGTATAAATTTGTGTATACATATTAATATGTATAACCGAATTAACTATATTATTATTACAATGACTAGATATTTTTCACTAAATAATTTGGCAGTTTCTTTTCTCAACTCCCTGAATCTTGTGCGCAACCTGTGAACAAAGATCATTGCATTAAATTAACACTTCAATTACATCCGTGTTAGATTGGA
Source organism: Acronicta psi (assembly GCA_946251955.1). Classification (NCBI taxonomy): domain Eukaryota; kingdom Metazoa; phylum Arthropoda; class Insecta; order Lepidoptera; family Noctuidae; genus Acronicta; species Acronicta psi. The sequence goes on along the minus strand of OX276477.1, from coordinate 5,181,813 downwards.
TTATAGTGTTAACAGTTCAAAATGGGCTATTAATTTGAGTTTCATAACGCTACCTCTGGATATCAAATTTGCACAAATCTCGAAAACCGTAATAGCAAAAAGGTAGGAAAAGATTGAATATTTTTTATCAAAATCTTATGAATAACATAGAGTTAAAAAGTAAATTATATTCAATTATACATATACATACACCTGAATAGTACTAAAGAATCAAACATTTTATAGTGATTATATTTTATGTTATTTTTCTCACCATGATCCGGGCAATAATGTCGTCGGCGTCTCCGTCGCCGTTGAGCGTCGCATGCGTCCACGCACGTTTCCTCTGCATGACAAAATATTAAATAGTGTCATAAATTATTATTGAAATCAATAAAATGGGGATAATTTTAAGCTCGTCTGCAGTTATTCTTAGCTTCGAAGGTCAGCCCATTGAAGCAAAGAATGAATGATAAGGGTGCAGACATGGGCGAGGAAGCTAGGAGAAATTACACCAGTATGTTGAGTTTGCTTTCATTTTGAATATTGGTTGATTTTTCTCCGTTCACTGCTCGGCTTCCATGCACATCTCTGGTGGAAACGCAGTCTAAAGGCGGAAACCCACCAAGGCGCACGCTGTCCACGGCTACGCGCCACACGTTTGCAGCGTGGGTTCATTTGTTTGATACCGTGGGTCTATGTTTCCACCGCAGCACACGCTATACACGAATTTACACAGCGTGCATGGCGTTGAGCTAAGTGGGCACCGTATTCGAGCAAGCCACGCGTGTGGTTGCAGTGGAAACAGCTACATACATTTTCTTGCAAAGCGAAGCTTGACGCACGTGCTCAGCTTCTCCGTGCGTGGCGGTGGGTTTCCGCCTTAAAAGCCTTTTCCAATGGGCTTTTACGTCTGTTTCTAACCCCCGATGCAAAAACGACGGGGTGGTAATATTATATATTATAAGTTTGACGTGTCTGTGTGTGTGTGTGTGTCTGTCTGTGGCATGGTAGCTCCCGAACGGAGGAACCAATTTTGATTTTATTTTTTTGTTTGAAAGGTCGTGTTCGTCGGGAGTATTCTTAGCTATGTTTGATGAACATCGGTCCAAGATGGCCGCCGCCACAAAATACACAGTTTTATTTATTTGCAGATGAGTGGCTCACCGTCGCAACAGGGCGGCAGCTGCGGCGGCGCGGCGTCGTCGTCGTGTCGTGCGAGCGCGCGCAGCTGCAGCGTGTAGGCGCGGGCGCCGCTGCCCGCCACTGCGGGGGCGCCGCCGGCGAACGTCGCATATGGACTTATCTCGTACACATCTGTTATCAAGTTAGTATTTAATAGTTCTAACAAACAGTAGGGCTAGACAATTTGCAATTTCACATCCGAATCGACACACGAATAGAAAGAAAATGTATGGAAATGACATTAGTGACAACTCGATTTGTCGAAAACCTTGTGTCATTTCCATACATTTTGATTCTATTCGTTTGTCGATTCGAATGTCAAATTGCAATTTGTCTACCCATAACGCCCATAACGTCTTACTATTGAAATCAGAAACATCACTTAACCTAATGAATCATTAGCTAATTGAGACATACTGGGTCTCAATCTTAGCACACTGACAACAAATTCAAATATGGAAAGATAGGCCAAAATATAGTAGCCACTGTTTGTTAACGATTCATTAACGTTTCTGAGTGCGGCCCATTGTGTTAATATCGGTCAATCTGATTTGATTTACATAAAACAACAGTATTGTTTTGTTTTTGAGAACACGTGAGCATACTTCATGTAGGTATCGCAGTTAATAAAATAATGTTCGACTTTTAACAAATAATTTTGTATAAAATTCTACCCCTTAATTATAAATACTGAAACATTTTTTTTTCTGGAATAACATCCATACAGATTGCGCGATACAGCGCGAACCGTAGCGCGTAAGCTGATTGCTCGGTCGGCCACCTGCGCCATTCGAGCTATCGAATATGACTACGCCGTAGCCAGGATCAGCTACGGCCGCTACGGACGCTACGGACGCTACGAGGTCCGCTAGACCGTCCTCCCCGGCGGATCAACGCTTGCGGTAAATAACACAAGCAATAATAACTTTTTCACTATGGAATTCCTACAACCAAGTTGACAAAATATATTATTTACTTATTGCTATTTAACATTTAAGAAAAAAAAAAAAATTCGTATCGGTAACCTATTATTATTTTGGATTTTAACTTTTCACTCTGAGCTAAACAATGGGATATTAGATTTTGCTTGAAGGATCTTTCATGTAATTGAAACCAGAGTATTAAAGATTAAATCCCCCGAGTAAGTGTCCTGAAAGCCTGTAAAAGGTTGCGACGCATAAAAATTCGCAGCAGTTTTTAGTCTCGAGGTTTTAGAGAAAATTGAAGATGAAGAGTATATTTAGTCGTACTACACAAATTACATCATTTCTGTGTAAAAATTAGAAATATTTATATACTTCAATTTACTTATAGGTACGTCTACTATTTTTCTGAATAAATAAGTTGTTATTAGGCTTTATCGATGAATTTATCAATTACAAAGCAAGAATCATTTAGAATTTTGGTCCCTTTGAACCGGAAAAATTTTCAAGCCGAAAGCAAAAATTATTTTAGAATTTTGGTCCTGGGAGCCGAAAGAAAGAATAATTATGAATTTTGGTCCTTTGAAACGTAAAGAAAATTTTTGGTCCTTCGAGACGAAAATAAAATTATTTTTTAAAGTTTTGGTACTTTGATCCGGAAAGAAAAATGGTCCTTGGAGCCGAAAGCAAGAATAATTATGAATTTTGGTCCTTCGAGCCGAAAATAAGTAATTTTTGGTCCTTTGAAACGGAAAGAAAATTTTTGGTCCTCCGAGACGAAAATAAAATTATTTTTTATAGTTTTGGTCCTTTGAACCGGATATCTCGTATCGAAATATAATGACGTATACTATCAATAGTATTAATATGATAGAAGAATAGTAATATACTGTTGCTCAAAAACACGATTTTTACAAAGATAAATTGTTAGTTTACCTGGGGGGTCCGGTGGCAGTTTAGTCGCTTGATGTAGTGGTGCCCTGTATGTGCCACATGGGGGCTTCTCGGCACTCGTCGACACTCGGGCGACAGCGCCATCACTCCTAAGGGGTGAATGACCGAACAAACATTTTCAATCCATACAAATACTTCGGTCGTTTTAACGTCGGTGAATTATAATAACATTGTTCATTTTATATCATCTTAGCGGAAATACGACTAAGAAAGACGAGGTTTTGAATATAATAAATTAACGTTTACTGATTATTAAAAATAGAAAAAAAAAATTATTCTTTTCAAAGACTTCAGAAGGTTCTTAGGTACAAATTTGCCTCCATACGTACCCACATCACCTACCTACCAAATATATAGTAGGTACTTTGTATAATTGTAGCTATGTGTTAATGCCAACAAATGTACACATTCACCAAATTAAATTATTGGATAATTTTAGCAGCCTTACATTGTTCAGATTTAATTATCGAAATGGATATTGATGATGCATTTGCGAAGTATGCGCGACTTTTAACAAATGGATATCTAGGTCATGTTCGTTCGTTAGTTCGAATTCAACCGTTTATGAATATATCTAGTGAATATTCATACAATGTAGAGGTTGAATTTATTACAAGTCGATCATAAAACACGTTTACAGCCATTCCTGTTGACTTACTAACTACTGCGGGTTATTTTATGGGTCGTATATTCCCAGTGTTGCCATTGTTGTGTTAAGTTTTGATAATTACTGTGCAGTTTGTGTGCAACAAGAAGGACCATTAAGTCCTGCGGTGGAGTAGCAAGCGGCTTTTATGCCACGTGCAAAATACTTTTCATTTAAAATTTACTTTTACAGTACGGCGGCTATGTGGGACCTTGTTTGAAGAAATAGTGGTTTACAAGACAATCTCCACAAACGGATTCATAGATGCCTCAGACCCTCAGTGTGTGTGATGCGTTTCTTCGCAGACAATCATGCCCGTGTCAGCGATGGAAGTGGACGTTGCTAAGTTTTGGGTCGAGCAAGTGTAAGTCTATATTTTTTTTCCTTTGCTATTGACACACTAAGAAGAAAGACATGATAATTATAATGAATCATGATACTTAAAATAGAATGCAAATTATATTGTTTTAATAATTAATCAGTACTTTCAAAATGTTTAAAGATTGTGACCGATTAAACTGTCTAAACTCCGGTCCGGAACTAAACTTTAAATCAAAGCGTTGCATTGCCTCTGGATCACTGACGCGTTAATATTTTTTTCTAAAACCTGAATCAAAACGAATCTCTTGCGTCAAAGGCCCGTACAAACGTCATATCATACGTCGACTCTTGAAACTTCAGAGTGAGAAGGGTCGATGGAGCGACACCGCTTATGTCAGCACTTTGTCACGCACACAACGCAAATGCTAACGATCCACCTTTATTTTCACTAATAATATTTTTTCTGTACTCGGCTTAATGATTTTTAGACTAGACTTTGATCAAGCGGCGTTCATTCTCGGTAGAAATCTGGACTTTTTATTAAAGTTTCTTTTTTAAGTTTTTACTGTAAATAACTGAACGTTTAATGAAGTATCTAAGCACACTCGTTTATTAAGTAATTGGTACTAGCAATCGTTAGCAATAAATATTTTTTATTACATGTATTCCTTTAAGTCTTTAGAAAAACACAGTTTTTAGTTTAGTTGATTAAATACAGATAGGTATTTTTTCACCATCATCATGTAAGCCTACAGAAGTCCACTGCTAAATAAAGGTCTCCCACGTAGACTTCCACAAGAATCGAGTTATATGCCACCTGCATCCAACGACTTCCAGCGACGTTTTACAAGTCATCCGTCCATCTCGTTGGAGATGGTCCTACGCTATGCCTTCCGGTGCGTGGTATGCATTCGAGAGGTATGTTTTATTAAAGACGTTAACAGAATATTCAGCGAATTCACACCAATGAAAATACACTTGTAGTCTGAGCTCAAAGTGACACTAACCTTTTCCTCCGTAGCAGTATAGCTAGAATGGTCAGTGCAGCTACTGACAGTGCAGCGCACAACGCCAGCAGCAGCGCCAGTTCTCCGGCGGTGGCCGGGAACGGCGCGTCCACCTCCTCCGCAAGATGGCCGTCGGCCGCTTGCGTCGCGAACTCGAACACTTCACGCGTCCAACCGGCCTCGTTGGACGCACGCGCCGCTACTCGGTATCGAGAGCCAGGTGACAGACCTAAGCATTGGAATTTTGGTCTTGGTTCTTTAATCTGGGCGTACCGATTCGCCCAATCCTCATCTTCAGTCATAAAGGTGGACCAAAGATATAAAAGGTAGGTATTTTATTTTTATTTCTAGGGCAGGGAAAGCAGTAAAAGCTCGTAAAGTCCCATGTACCTATATGTCACCATAAAATTGTAACTGTTAGATTATAATCTATCTCGCGAGGTAGTAAATTGCCGAAAGATTTTGAACTGGTCACAGTTCTCATTATGGCGCAGATCAAAATTTATTAGTCATATAAAATAATTATATAAGTAATATAAAGTATATAATTGTATAGGTATTTATTTGTAAAATATGCACAACGCTTAACAACAACAGTACAGTGGACTTAAGCAATAACAAAATTGACTTACCGCCCAGTACAACTTCTCCACCAACAGGCACATCCCTGGCTCCAGCTACACCGGACCCCGCCCACTCCAGCTTCAAGGCCACAGGTCCACACCCGCCATCAGTCCAGGCACTAGTGTCGAACATCGCATGGGTTGCGTTAGCTCTGATCCACCGAGCATCGGGAGGGGCAGTAGGTGGGCCACCAGAGGTTCTCACAGCTATTTCAGACCCCGGGGCTCCACCGGCAGAACCGTATGCTCGGTACGCGGAACCACAGCGAAGGCCTGATAATGTCACAGGCCCAGGAGTTGCCAATTGTGTCCGCCATTCTCCCTAAAATGCTCTTGAAATTTAAATACGGGACAATTTAAGGGTCATCAAGGGGTCATCAAGGACCCGAAAATTTTATTTATGGTGGATTTCTAAAATATTTAAATAATGTAGAACTGTGATTGTTATAATTAATCAACAGCTGTATGACAGAATATACAAAGATATGCACCTACTGGGACTAAACCCTAATTGCGATTTTTGTTCAAATTAATTTTGTCACTTACCTCGGGTGAAGCTAATCTCCAATGCAAGCTGTAAGTCTTAGGGATGGCATGTCCGGGTGCCCTTGGCGCCGGTCTGAGCTCGAGCTCTAGTTCCCTGGACCTTGCCTCTAGGAGGGCAAGCCCTGGGGGCGTCGGCGGTCGCAGCACTATGACGCGCCAGGTAGCGGAGTCTGAACCGTGAGGGTTTTCTGCCACGCAGGTGTAGTTGTCAGCATGCGATAACTCCAAACCTGTTTCATAAACTTATCATGTAGCGATGCTTCACGGTTATTTTATAAATCTTAAAATAATCTTGGGTGACGAATGATGATCTTATGATTCCTAAAAAAATGTTTAGCGTATTTGAGTTAAATAATAAATATGCTATTGATATAACCTAATTGATCTTCATACCTCGTATTAGTAGCGCGTCTCCATCAAGATGGAAGGGTGGTCGTGGGTGCAGCGGGGTGCCGCCGCGCAGCCAGCGCTTGGCCGGCGGCGGCGCGCCCCCCAGCACGCAGCGCAGCGCCAGCGAGCCGCCCGCCGCGCCCAGCGACACGCCGCCAAATGACGAGATGCGGGCCGGCGCTAAATGACCCACGACCGCGTTTACGTTGTGAGAAATTTTTACTTTTAATTTGTTTGTGGAACCAGTGGCTCCATTCCTATCCAGCTAGTACGCGATATTAATGATGACGAGTTTTCGAAAAAGACATCGATTTTATTTTTATTCGAATTTAATTAGAATTAGGAATATTGGAAAATGATACAAATACACAATAGGAATGGCAAGTGTCGAAGAAAATAATTAGAAAAACGAACAACCTTTGAGAAAATAAAACCTTGACCTTTAAAGTAATGAATTGTCAATACTTGAAATAAAGGCAATACAAGTTACACGATACAAGTTTCTTGCCTGTAACTACGATACAATAAAATTGAAACACTGTTCAAACGGTATGTACAATTTTTATTATTGCTTCAAATTATTGCATTCAAGAGGAAATTAAGTTGGTCCGTGTAAATCGGCCTTAACTTCTTTGTAGTAAATCATTTTTATTCGCAAAAGTAAAAGAAAGAAGCTATAATTAATTTATGAATGTAAAACGATAATTTTGGCTTTAAAAACCTCTGGTTACAGGAATAATATGAAAATTTCACACCTACCTAGTGAGCTGGTCTGGCACGCCACAGCGGGTGAGGGCGGTCCCTCGCCGGCGGAGGTGGCAGCCCGGACCCACGCCTCGTAAGTGCGTCCCGGGCGCAGTCCACGCATCGTGCGCATGCACTCTGTCGTTGTACCTTCGATTTCGGCGCACGCGTTCACGCGGGTAACGTTGGGTTCTTGCGATCTACGAAATTCTTAGATTAAGGGCCTGTTACACTACCTCTAGATAATCGCTACCCGCCGAACAAAATAAAAAATGGAACAATATTTGTAAGAAATTAGCTACCAAGTAATTTAACGGGAACTTATCAGTAGGTGGTGAAACAGTGTGTTACTATAAATATAAGTAATTTGTGTAAAAGTGAAAATAAATTTATAATACCTACACGAATTTAACTGGAATCCTCTTTTTTAAACTCATAATTTATTTATTTAATTAATTACTACGAATCCACCAATTACAGTAACTAAAAAAACTAAATTTATTAAAATTTACAAAACAATAATAATAATACTAACCTGACCACCGGTAGCTTGGACTCTGTTCCCGATACCGGTGGGCTACTATTATATTTTTAAATGTTTTTGTATTTTCTGTTTTTTATAAAAATATTTAAAAATACAAACAATGTGTATGAAAATAAATAAAGAGAATAATAATAATAATATAATGTCCTTCATAGTCTTGAATTACATATCCTATAACTCTCTCGTCAGCCTAGCAGTCCTAAGCGTGACGCTCGAGGTCCTGGGTTCAATTCCCAGGTCAAGCAGTGCAAGTTTTAATAGCAGCTTGGATTTGTGCTCGGTTAATGACTATAGGCTTGCCTCTTATTAAATGCAAACTAAACATACCAGCGAGCTGTATGGACATTAGTACACGTCTGCCTAACCCTTTAAGGAATACAGGCGTTATGTATGTTGTGTTATACAAGGTGGAAGGGACATCGCCGCACATCCGAATACCATGAGTCTGTACCCCCTGCGTTAAAATTTTTCGTAACTTTTTTCATCAATTTTTAATTTTTTTCTTGAACGTGTAAAAAAACATTATTTCTCTCTATCCAAATTAGATTCATAATAAAAAAAAACATTATTTCATTTATTTCGGATCGCGCGCGCAATAATATTCACCGTGGAGCGATATAATCGCGTTTTAGCAATACACTGCGCTCTCAAAAATTTCAATATCTGTAATAACCGATGAGTTTCTACATGAATGACCTAGGTCAGTTTATTTTTGATCTTGAGTGAAACCTTGTCACGACGTTTGTGCGTCGATGTCCCTTCCACCTTGTATTTTAATTTCCTAGCATTATCCGACCAAAACATCACAACACGAATTACTTAGCAAAACAAACCATTCTAAGTGGTTATATTTAAATACAAGCAGTATTTAACTTTGATTGCAAAACAACTTTGCTTATTCCCTTGCTCGGCAAGGTACTTGTTTTTAATAATGATTAAATTTAGCTTACAGCGGTCTTATACCAAGTCTTAATGTAAAAAATGGATAATAGAACTCAATATCTTCGATCTAGCATTTATGTTTTTCGCTTGTTACTATTATTGTGAATAGTTTTGTTCTGTTATTACGCCGCTCGGCAAATATTATAAATGTTTGTGTTCTCATGTAAGTGAATAAAGTTTCTTAAACAGGAAACCTGAATATATTTTGGTATTAATAACATGTATAACAACCTTTATATTCACAAATGCGTTTTGTTTCGCTAATCATGCTATTTTACGATTCTTGCCGTATACTTAATCCATATTAACGATCTGCATTATATGACCATCATAGTTATATGTGTCATCATAGGTGTCGTACATTTTTGAGTACCTATTGGACATACCTAACTAAGTTAAGTTGTGCTTGACTAGTAAGCTGAAATCTATTAGTTAATTTGATTAACTAAAGGGTTATACTGACAGAAAGATTGGCATAATATCTTTTAGTAAGAGAATCGGTATTGCCACCCAACATGGCACTTTTTAAAACACACTATAGTACTAAGGACCTGTCTCACAAAACCTGGATAGCCACTACCCATCAGATAAATTCAAAAATGGAACAAAGTTGTATCAATTATCTGCCAAGTAATATATCGGGAACTTATCAGGGGCCTAGACAAGTTGCAATTTAACATCGAATCGACAAATGAATATAAACAAAATGTATGGAAATGACATTAGTGACAGCCCGATTAGTCGAAAGTTTAATGTCACTTCCATACGTTTTGTTTCCATTCGTTTGTCGATTCGAATGTCAAATTGCAACTTGTCTACAGGCCCAGGACGCAGTGAAACAGCCACAAAGAATTAGATCCATTCATTATAAATCGTCATTGGCGATTGTTGATAAAACTGTATTATTAAATAGCATGACTTACCCAGAGAGGTCTTTGACGTAGAGCGTGTAGTGCGTCAGTTTACCGTTGGGCTCGGGTGGCGGCAGCCAGGAGGCCCTTAGCGAGCGCTCGCCGAGAGCTATCAGTTTCATACCCCCGGGAGCGCTTGGCACTGGTGGTAACAATGCTATATTAATAGTGTAACATAAAGTATGAAAAATTTGGACGTACAGTTCTCGCCAAACTTATTTATTTATTTATTTTAGATTTTAATAAATGTAAACGAAAGCTCAAGTTAATTTTATCATTTTAATTTAATATTTTTTTTCCTCGAATTTTTAAGGCCTGGTTAAAGTTAGCTCGTGCCAACTACAACCCGGACAATAAGTTTGGCGCGAGCTGTAGGTAAGTCGTACATACAACTCGGCGCTAAAGATAGTGACTTTTTGTCCGGCCTGAAGTTGACGCGAGCCAACTTCAAACCAGACGACAACCAACCCAAGATTTCGTTTTTTTTTTAAATTTCTCTCCAAATTTTACGGCCGGGCTTAAGTTGTGTCGCTCCAACTTCAGTCTGGACAAAGAGATTCGCGAGAACAGTACATACTTACCTACATACGGATGGATACCTTTTATTGGTGGCAAAAAATATTATGTAAAAAAGAATGATCAAGTGAACGTAGCAATAAGCGTTCTGTAGTTTCTGCTTACTCCTGTGAGAAAAGGCGTGTGTGTGTGTGTATGTTGGGAAGGGTTATTTAAAAATAAATGCTAGGTAACAGAAAGCTGTGTTCATTAATGATTCAACATAAAATTTCTCCCGTTTCGCACAAAACCATAATTATGTGGAGTATCCATAATTTTGTTGTTCGTTGCGGGAATCAAACTCGAGACCCACAGTGCAGGGACCAATTGTTCGACCTGGCTATGCCACTGGTGTCGTTATATTTATCACTTACCATCTTCATCGGTTCTGCACACTTGCGGGGCCGACAGGGGCCCGTCACCCGCGGCGTTGTGCGCCCGCACTCGGATCTCGTACTCGGCGTACGGGGTGAGACGAGATACTGTTGCTTCCTCGCCCTATTATAAAAGCATTGGTTATTTTACCTAAAAGATATACCTACTAACGGATCAGGAACAGATAAAAAGGAAAAAGAGCGGAGAAAAGTCAGGAAAATTCATCTTTAGCAGTTTGTGTTATAAATACGAATAACTAAACAAATAACAGTTATTGCTGTACTTGCTATAAAGAATACATAATTATTATAATCTTTCATTTGTTTTTTTTTCGAAGCTTTATGTATGTTCTTATGCTTACTTATATAATTTGCTGTATAGGAATAACTTTTAAATGTTCATTAGCTAAGACACAGATGAAGTATTTTATAATGCAATAGTTATTGGGGGTTAAAATGGCACTGACCTGTATCCTCAGATGTGCGTCTTGTGTAGGCAGCATAGGGTCAGCATCGCGTCGAGTATACTGTAGCGTGTAGTGGGTGATAAGTCCTCCCCTGGTGTCAACACCCGGAGGCCGCCATGATACGCGGAGTGATGTGGAACCACTGGATATACAAGCTACACCTTCTGGACTGCCCGTGGGTGCTATTTCAAAACATTTTAATCAGAGCCTGTAAATATATTATGTTGGGCGAATGCTTGCTTCACTAAAGTTATCAAAATGTACCTTTGTGATTGACGATTGACGACGATAATCGAACTTAGAAAATTATTAATTATCATATAAATTACATCAGTAGACACCGCTACACCTAAACCTACAGATAAGTATACCTAAGTTATTATTAAGTACCTATATCCTTCAGAAAAAAATCCACGCAATGATATTATTTGTATAAGAAACTTATTAGGCGTCTAGAAATATAATATGTAAGTAGTTAATTATACAAAAACAAAAACTACTAATGAGCTCTTCTCAAAGATTAATTTCTTAGCGGGTTGTTCAGGCAACTCTTCCTCTGAATATCGTTTGTATTAATTAATGCTACAGGTACTTAGGTACCTACTCAAGAATTCCGAATATCTTTTCATCTCATCAACACGGTGGCAGTCTTTAATAACAATCTTTTATGATTAATTATGCAAGAGGCTGGAGCGCACATGTGAATGATTAAGAGAATTAATTAGGTACGTACTTTTAATGGAAGAATTTTACGTAATTATTGCAAATAAACAATTTTATTGTTATGTTACTTAATTTAAAAAGGTTATATAGGGTACTTAAAACAACAACAACTAGTTTACTGATAACTATTTTGAAAACGAGACAAAGAGCGAGCAAGGTCCACTTTCATACATATATCTGAAAAAGATATTGGTATATACATATTATGTAATCCTCTCTGAACGATTGTAACAGATGGACCAGCGAAACAATATTTCTCTTAACCTCCCAGATACTATTCCCTAAAAAAGAATTGAATTTCTATTTTTTGCATGAAGAAATAAAAATGAAACAAACGCAGAATACAAAAGTGCCATCAATTTGTAGTGAATCGTTTGACCTAGATCGAGGAGGCCACAGTCCAATTAAGCCATTTTGCATTTTGATGGGAAAATTTACGATCGTCGCTTCACGTCGATAGCGGCGCTCAGTTATTTAGTACTACGAGAAAACTTGCCTTGTCGAAGTTTAAAGTCCGATACATTTCTGTGGCTGACTGCTTTAAGCGTTAAAGACATCGATCTTTTTGTATTTGATGCTTTGAAGCGGATTATGAGAAAAATACACTGTTGGATACTTTATTATCGATGGGTACTAAGTATAGTGATAATTTATTAGGTTTTAATAATATAGGTACGTCAATAGGTAAACTTTTCGATGATGTAGTTTTGCACTATTGTACTTTTTGTGTTTAAGTATGGCTTCCCACCTACACGTTGCGTTTGACCACTACCTACCTCACCTGATGTAAGCGACGTTGCGTCGAAGAATTATCCAAATGGGAGATATCTATTCACATATTTGCGAAAATATTTTCCAGGTTTTTGTACAACAGTAATATAGTGGTTTTGCATAATAATTCTTCCCTACAAAACGGTTTGTTGTTATCACAAAATTAAGGTTCTATCTATCAATGACCGGCCAGCTCCGCAATATCTGGTGGGGGCTTGGTAATCTGTATAGTAAGGCTACCTATTTCAGATACCACTCTCCCACAAAGGATACGCTGCTAATGTTGAGGGAGAAAACCTATTAATAAAAGAAAAGTACATTAACAAACTACTTACGTGATTCCAGCGTGTGTCGATAGTGTGGCGGTGACAGAGGTCCGGTGCCGGCTGCGTTATACGCTCTCACAGTAACTCCATATCTGGTCGCCGCCTTCAGTCCCCTCAGAGTAGTACTGGTCGCATCCGCACTGGCCCCACTCTCAGACCCGGGACTGTCGCTCAGAGTACCTTTGCCCTCTTCAGATACCTCCCACCAGCGGATGGTGTAACCAAGCAGGGTGCCGTGCCATGTCTCTCGTGGAGGCGGCTATAAAGAATTTTTATCTTTATTGTGTTTCATCACCTATGGGTAGTCTCGCTAACTGCCGACTAAATTCAAAAATGGAACAAAATTTGTATTGTAACCGCCAAGTAATTTAACAGGAACTTTCTAGGAGGTAGTGAAACAAGACCTAATATTCAAACTTTGCATAATCTAGAGGATTGAACCGAGGACCCGTTCATATCTATGTTCAAGGTTGCGACCGCTAGATATGCGGCGGTGCCTCTAGGTATGTTATCTTAATGTAGTAATTAAACTTTTGGAACCGGATCTGGGTAGCCATAGTTCCGGTAGCTTTTGACGTCATTATATCTAGCGGGAATTATCTAGTTATAATAATAATAACGTTTTTATCTTTCTGTTTTTACAAAAATATTTATAAAGATGTAATTGTTTTGTATATAAATGAATAAAGGAATCAATAATATCCTGGGACATTTTAAATTAGTATCATCTAGTAGTTGAAAGGTCATTGCAGATAAATTTTCATAAATCGTTGGCAAATAGTGCATAAAACGGTCTGTATGTAAGTCAGTCTTATTGTACTTACACGATTAAAAAAAGTAAAAAAAGATTAGGTAAAGATTATTATAAATATAGAATTAAAAGTATCTAGCATACAGGTCGTCTGTTGTCAAGCGGCAACCGCAGCCGACAGACGCCAACAAAACTAGTAGTATCACTGGCGCGTTGTCCCTTAAGACCTCAGTTATTAATCTCATATGCCTAGTAACTTCACAGACGAAGCGCATTATTGTTTAGCGGCAGAGTATTTGGGAACACAGTCTTATCACCCACCCCAGACGTACACCAGCAACTGAGTTCCACCACCTTTAAAATGGTAAAGATGGGAACAGAATACTTTTATTGTTTATCACCTTGAATAAAACGGAATCTTATTATATAAAACATCGTCGGGTTTGTTACAACCCTTTCCCACGATAATGAATGCAACCTATGCGAAAATGCAGTTGCGGGTGCATATGTGACTATTATTGCCATCCTTTTCGTTTCCCTACAGTTTTTGCAAATTAGAGCAGGAAAAATATAGTTTTACGAGTTTCCATGATAAAAAAAATGCCAAATTTTTTGTACACTTGGTGTATAAACGACGCTTACTGGATTTACAACAATTAACTCGACACCTACTGGACCGATTTTAATGATCTTTGGTTTGTTGAATTTGTCTCCACCCCGAATAACTATTAAAACATCAGAAAATTTCACAAAAAATATTATTGAAATAAAATTAAATGATATTTATTTCTGTAAGTAGATCCTTTAAAGACACGTTTACAATTCATTATATATATTTTTTAAATACTAGATCTCGCCGAAACAAACTCAGAGAATCATGGTCTCTTTTAAAGTCCAGACAATCGTAGTATCGGGTGAGCGAAGCTGCGGAAAAAGCTAATACATAATAAAAGCATACCTGCCAAGTGACATGGAGTTCTCTTGCCCTAAGTGCCCGCACGGTGATATCGCGAGGTGCTGCTCCGGGCGCTTCGAAAAAAAACTACTGTAAGAACTTTACCCACAAAAAGTACCACATCGATTCTTTCGTCACACAATCCTGAACTTTATTCTGCAAAAAATAGAGATCAGAATTGCTTGAATTTAAATGTTGTTCTGTGAACAAAGGAGACGTTCTCATACATTCACACGCATTTACGAAGCTTCCTGCGGAAATTGCACCACGCTGTTTTTTAATGGGCGGGAAAAGCTCGAGTTGCTCACACTTCGAGCCGACCTTCAGGAATATATAAATTACATTATCTGCACACTGTATTTAGTCGTGAAGCAAGTTATTAGTTAAGGTTGCATTTAAAATTGCTAATATTATAAATGCGAAAGTAACTTTGCCTGTCTGTCTGTAGCGCTTTCACGCTAAAACTACTGAACCGATTTAAATTAAATTTGGTATACAGATAGTCTACAGCATAGGAAAGGACATAGGCTTCTATTTCATGCGAAAAAAGGGGTGTAAGGGGCTGAAATAGGGGATGTAAGTTATTAGAAACACCTAGACCACGCGGGCGAAGCCGCTGGTGGAAAGCTAGTTCCTTATAAAGGTGGATAAATACTACTACTTAAAGCGTATCCGAGAAAAAATGAAATAGGTAAGTCAATAAAGGGGGGAAGTTTCTCCTGAAAATAGTACATAATAACACTATTATAACAACTGACCCGTAATCACTACATGACCCACATTACTTCAGAAAATATTTTTAAGTCAATGTTAATGCATCCTCTACATATTCTCATTGGACAATAATAGGCAACAAAGAAACACGTTTAAAAAATATTGATGTGCACAATGTACAATTAAAAATGTAGAAAACCCCCGACACGAAATATATTTTGCCATTTTGTGGTGGCGGCCATCTTGGATTTGAAATTTATCAGACTAAACTAACTAGACTCCCAGTTAAGCCCTTTCATTTGATATCCATATTCAGAGAGTTGTGAAAAAAATATATAATTCACTATTTTGTGGCGGCGGCCATCTTGGACCGATTTTCATTAAATATAGCGAACATTCCCGACTAATTCAGTTCGGGAGCTACGATGCCACAGGCAGACACACACACACACACACAGTCACGTCAAACTTATAACACCCCGTCGTTTTCGCGTCGGGGGTTAAAAAGAAATGTGATGCAGAAATAGGTGTTGTTACCTTCCTCCCTGGTAGTGAAATGCAGAGGCGTGGTGTAAGGCGAGGCGCCCACGTCGTTGAATGCAGCCATGCGGAGCGCGTATCGAGTGTCAGGAGAGAGACCCGCCATGGACGCACCTGCACGACCTGGCCCCTCCGAACTAGGTACAATATTAATAATAGTACTACGTATAAAGAAACCGTGACTTATTCTCAGTGCCTCAACCATAAGTTTTTCTCACTAGACTCGCTAGCGACGTCACCGTAAAATATTTGTATGGAAAACCCTCGCAGCGCCTCTAGCGGTTACGTAAGGAACTAAAATCTGCTATAAGATTACAGCGTTTCGAAAAACCTATCGAACGCCATCATTATCATTGAGAGAACCCACTCCCGTGTGGGTTCGGTTTCCGCACTTAGTCCTGCAGTGGACCATTGTACGTGAGCCGAGGGAGTTCTATCGAATGGCGTTCGATAGAACTCCCTCGGCTATGTATGGCTCCCATGGTTAAGGTACTGATCTATCAACACATAGCTAAGCCTAAAAGGGGGTGAAATTGGGTTCTAACTGAGTGCGAGTGATGCTGTAGGTAAAAGCTAATTAAAATATATTAATCACGCATATATTCCCCGAAGGGTTAGGTAGAGGTACATGAATGTACACCCACAGTTCGCCGGTATGTTTAGATCCCATGTACCTAATAGAAGGCGAGCCTATTGCCATCACAAATCCACTTCGAGCTGCTACTAGAAATTTCACAGAAAATCCCAAGAATACTTTGCTCGACCTGGGAATCGAACCCAAGACCTGTAGCGTAGCAGTCGCACTTAGGACCACTAGATCCACGAGGCAGTTTGTCATGCGTTAGTTCAAAGGCCCTCAAAAGAAGTCCTTTTTCGGATACATAATAAAAAGGAAATTAGGCATAGATGTATTTATTTTATCTTAATAACGCTGGAGTAAATATAATGATAAACTTCCCTAGCGTAATAATATTTGGAATCATTAAAAATGAAGATCAAAATTAAATAATAAAATTATAATGAGCGGTGAAAAAAATCACGTAATTGGGTGGTGAAAATACCAGTTCATTTTTACCATAGAACAAAGAACCCTCGTATCCGTCTAATTCACACTTGTTCGTTATTTTTTAATAAATTTAATTAACTGGCTTTATGAGCCTGACCTTTGCCGGAAAACCTTGAGTTTATCACATTTCATTTTTTATACCAAATTCAATATCCCGTTTCATTTTCCTACTATTCTTTCAGTACATATTTAAAAAGGTCTTTTTGTAACAAAACTAAAATATCGTATCTTTCGCTACCTACAAGTAATTCTAGTAAATCTTAGCTTTAACTACCTACTCGTAATTTAAGTTTGCAAAATCTACAGCAACATTAGTTGACCGCGCTTGATTTTTTCCAAGTACAGTAGTTATACAAAGCGTTATAAAATCAGTGCTCCCCCTTGGCCTAAAAGCTATTAAAACTTTAAATCCAAAGCAACTGTTACACCGGTCGTAGTCGTACTTCTTGATTTTTCAAATCCACTTTTCTCGAAATTCGCGAGAGAATGGAATTAAACTTCTGGGAAAAAGTACCTATTAAGGAATCTATTATTGTTTTAAATCTTTTCTGAAGTTGTAGGCTTTAGTCGAGGATAAAATTAATAAAAAAAAATATTCCTTTACAGTACCAGACTTCAATCTAAATGAAGTTATCAATCAACTCAACTTAATGTATCTCACTAATTAACCAAGTCTACGAAGTTCGAGACTTAGTTCCAAACTAAGGTAGATATCCATTGATAATAAAGTTACCCTTACACATCGTACTGTCTCTAGATAATTCGTGTCTAGTGGCTCCATCGTTTGTAGATATCGCTACAGCCTAATGACTTTGAAACTCTAACATCGACATTAATTGAAAGGGTGCTCTAGTATTAATAAGGCAGAACAAACTTACGCGACATGTAGTAGATCTGAGTTGGCCAATGTGAGGTTGAGGACGTCTGGTGTGTCCCAGTTGTCGAGCGCGGCGGGGAGCGGCGTGTCCAGCGGCGCGTGAGACAGGTCGCGCGTCAGGGCGCGGTATTGTAGCGAGTAGTGCGAAACGAGCGCGCCGCGCGCCACGCGCCATGTGACGCGGGCCTTACGCGACCACACTTCTGATACGCGCACCTCTTCGGGTACGCTTGGACGCTCTATATGGAAGAAAGGGTTATAGGTTGTAGAGACACGAGCGTATTATGTATGTAAGTACATCTGTTGTGTTGACCAGTGGAAGGTTATGACCAAATTTACCTTATAAATTGAATAGTAAGGGTTCACCGTTATCAATTAGACTATCCTTAGTATCTTTAGTGCCAATATATTTCGTAAGTAAGTACACCCTTGCCGCCCGGAAAACAAAAATTTTAAACTGGCTACATTTTATTAACGCCATGTATAACCATAGCCGAAACGTCACATATCATAAATTACACGTTGGTAAGGGTAGAAGCGAGCAATAAAAGATAAAGCCAGAAGACTCATGTTACACAATAATTACCTACGCTAGTGCATTGTACGACTATGCATGTATTGCATACATTAACTAAGTAGTGCTTGGTAGGTTAATAATGTTCAATTAAATTCTGGTGTATCTAATATAATTTTAGTAGGTTTTAGTAACTAATTTATAAAAAAAAAATTAATTATGTATAGAGTAGATAATTACTATAGTGAACGAGACACAATCATATTTTAGCAATAAATGTTGTAGTACAAGTTATTTTGTTCAAACGCTTAACTTAAATTGAAGAAAATTAATCGTGTAGGTAACCCTATACCTAATACTTACACAAAATATATGAGAGTTTTAATAAAAGATTGATGAGATTAACAATAGCTTTGAAAACTGAGCTCCTCGATTGGTCCTTCTGTACATCAGTACAGTGTGAGACTGATGTAACAGTGGGTCCACGTATTCAGTACGTATTATCGCGGGCGCACATTACACTTTATGGCCCTCGACGCGAGTGCATGACGACCGCTGGACGGAGCGGAACAACGGTATCGTTGGAACAACTACCAACTACATAGGTACCCATGTAAACTATGTATTATTATAAAACTCTGTTGTTTTGGAGGAAATGTGTGGTGACCATGCAAACAGATCAATAAATAGAAAAGTAGGTATCTAAAATCAAGCATATCTATGATTGCAGTAAAAAAATACGTATTTTTTACAATATTTTGTCTCTCTACACAAGAAGTTTAACAGTCTGTTTGTCCTTCAAATATGGTCCTAATAGTATAGTGGGATTTGGGTGGTCACATTCGCAGTGAACTGTCCCTACGTATAAAATACCGATATTTAGCCATATTCCCTTAGCCAGCTCCAACAGCTGATGATGAAGGATAAAGTAAAGTAAGATAATAAAGTAGGATGACAGACGCGTATGGCACCACCATACGCGTCTGTCATCATCAGCTGTGGTTCATGAATTACTTTTTTGTTGGCGTGTGGAAAATCTTTATTGATCTTCCTAGGAGACGTTAAGGTATGTCGGACTAAAATCTGTACTTGTTTTCCTTTGCCCTATAGGATTGGTGATATTCACTACGACCATGACATGTATCCAGCCATCACGAAACACTTTCAAAGGGGGCTCATAAATTACCTAAATAAATGAAACCTGGATGCTGTAAGTCACAAAAGCTTGTTAATCTTACCTTTGACGAAGAGCCTGTAGACCAACTCGTCGCTACCATACAAATTTCTTGCTAAGCATCGGTATTCGCCGGCGTGCTCAGGTCCCGCGTGGGGTATCGTCACTTCTGACGTCATGGCCCCACTACTTGTCTCTCTGTTTTCAACTCCACCGGTACCACTAATATAAAATTATTGTTCAAATTATTTGAGAAGCCGTCTTAAATGTTGCCAGGAGTATTTAAAAAAAAAACAACAGATTGATAGAAGAACAGTTGGATAGAATAACGTAAGAATTTAAAACTGCATGTACTGTACAGATAGTAAATGTATCAACATGAAAGTGATTTATAAATTACCTATTAGCTGAACATGGTATCAGTGTTCGACATCAAACAGGAAATTAAATTGCCAAGTCTTCACGCAAAATGATAAAGTTATGAAATTCGCGATCAAATAAATGTAATTTTTGATTGAAAATATACTCGTAGAGTTGTCGGACTTGTAGTTAAAACAACCAAACCAACAAAATCTTTGAGAACTTTGTAAGGAACGATTTAATACTTATAAATACAATTAAGTAAGTCGTGGTCGCGGCAGTTTATGGATGGGTGACATCGAGACTACTACTTATACTTAGGAGGAGACCAAAGTCAAGAGTTCAGAAGCCCAAAAAGACAACAAGCAGTTGATTCTCAGGATAGATATCCTGAGAATCAACTGGTTGTTAGGCTTTAGGCAGACAGATGTCTGCCAATGGCGTCTGCGATCTTAGGTGGACCAAAACAGTTACCGAATGTTACACAAACAGTTGGCCAAGAGATGCAAAACGATCGCAGGGCAGACCACCAGCCCGATAGTTGGACGATATTGTAAGGGCAGTAGGGAATCTGTGGGTGCGATTTGCACAAGATCGGCAACAATGGCGTAATAGAGAAGAGGCCTTTACTCAGCAGTGGGTGTTACAGGTTGAGTAGATAGATAAAATGGTGTCTGCCAATTCTGACGATTTAAACGCTTCTTCCAAAATACTGATTTTCAGCTGCAACTAATGACACAGGGAGACGTTGATGACATACTTGATGCTTTCTATAATACATGTTTAATGAACTTTGTATGAAACTCACTGTAACGACAGAGGCCTGGAGTCATGCGTCCAATGCACGTGTATTTCAGGTTCCCCTCGAACGGTGCACGACAGTCTTGCAGTAGTTCCTCTCACCACCCACCGGGTTTCCCCACTACCGCTTCTGCTCAGTCTTGGAGGTTCTGTTATAAGTTACAACTTGCCTGTATTCATTTATGAACGGATAAAACTGTATAATATGCTGTATTTTACTATAGTATTTTCATTCAAATGGCATTTATATTATATGTAAGAAAATAATGTGTGACACAATAAAATCTGAGTACTTAGAGGGTAGTCTGAAAATATTATTAACAATGATAATAGACTTTTTGCACTAACACTAGAAGAACTCCACCTAAATTTTCGATTGATACTTAGTATTAATTTTATTTTATGGAGGTAGCTACATCTATTTTACATCCCACAAAAAATAAAGTAAAATTGCGCAAATAATGCACCGCACGCGCCACGTACGGCAATATATTTATTTGTCGGATTTATCGACGTTGCGCTGGGCAGACGCGCATTCGAAATTCGAAGATTTGAATTTAGAATTTGTTTTCGTCAAAACACTTACCTCTAACATCCAGATAGAAGGAGTGATGGAGGAATGAATGTTGAACACGTGCAGTACATCGGTACCAACCCTCGTGTTCAGGACTGGCAGCTCGGAGCCACACGGTGCCATCGATCAGCACGGACCCACCACTGGTGTCAGTCGCTTCCGACTGACCCCATAACACATGACGCCAGTTGTCACCGTCTGTACAGATATTGAACTATTTGTAAAGTTTTTAGGAAGCATTAGTTTGGACTCCTATCCTAAGAGGTAAGGCTCATAAAGCCTTAAACCGTGAGTGGGAAGTGGGTATGGAGGCCTTTGCCCTGCAGTTGGACCAACCGGTCTCATAATAGTAATAATAATTAGTTTTACTTTAGCACTTTTCGTAAAATAATTACTTAGGGTACCTATATACCTTTTAAAGTAAAGTTCAGTATTAGCACTTGTATTTTCTATAGTACTGATACACATGATTTGTGCTACATTTGACAAATACTGAAATTAAGCCGTCAAAGCAATCGGATTACCTCACAAATCGGATTTACGAATTCATGAAATTACTAATGATGACGCGTTGAGCTCCAGCGTAGCTCTATGACGTCATTAGTGGTTCTAGAATCTGACCGCAGTCGAGGAAATTCAACCGAAGCTGAAAGAAACCTTGGTACCTATATTAGATTATTAAACCTTAGTTGTCTGTGGCCGAAGTACTACCAATTAACCGAATAAAAACTAGAGGTTTTATACTTTTGTACTGAACTGTCAACCATGAGTTCTATTAAATGACTTTTGATAGGTTTTTTACGCATCGAAACGCTGTAATCTCATAGCAGGATTTAGTTCCTTACGTAATCGCTAGAGGCACTGCGAGGGATTTTTATACAAATATTTTACGGCGTCGCTAGTGAGTCTAGTGAGAAAAACTCATGGTCGAGGCACTGTACTTGTGTAGATACAGTTATTCAGAACTGTACTAGTAAGTTAATAATATTAATAAAGTCACTAAAAGAAATGAAGAAATATTATTGAAGTGAATTAACATCGTGGTAAGCAAGTCTATGTAGTCCCCAAATAGGATTCAAAATCTAGTTTGGAGGGCAGGGCGCTCGTGCACTAATATCAAATCCCCACCCAGACAGAGGTTACCATAAATCAAATCGTATGAAGCGAAATCCGATTTGAATCGAGTCAAGATTTCCCAGTCTTGCCGGACCGTATTATTCTGATCTCGGAAATGGTGAAATGCACTTTAGGCAGTACCTAAGTCACGTACCTAAAAAAATATTATAAACTAAGCACTACAGTAGCAGACCCGCAGTATTCTAAGGGTTGGCGAATCATATTATTATAGGACTTGTTTACGCGATTCTACCACAAAGGTGGCAAAAAGAGACGGCAAATTGTTGATAGGTATAATAGGGACGCCTTTGATCTGCAGTTGGACGATTATCGTGACGTGCGGAATCATTGCCAATATTCAAAAGGCTTGTGAAGGAACATTTTTTGTCACTTTAGCTCTGCGACTAGAACATCATCGCGGTACATTCGCTCCTCATACTGTTTATATTATATATGTATTTATGTATTGTTATGTATGTAATATTTATAATTATAGGATTTATATGTATACATATTTATATAAGTATGTATTATAGATGTAGGTTTAGTTGAGATATGGTATATTTACTTATTGTATTGTGAAATATTTGTGTACTTTAACATAAATTTTCCTTTATCGAAATACTGCACCATTGTCGACCCCATTTTTTGTTCTGTTCTGATTATGTCCATGCTGAGGTTGCCTGGAAGAGATCGCAGTCTGCGATAAGGCCGCCCATTGTATATCTTCAATAACTTATGTATCCTGTTTTATTGTAATATACTTGGTGTACAATAAAGTATATATAAATAAATAAATAAATAAATTATAGCTGAAAATTAGACGTTTAACCGATGCAGTTTTACAAATACAATAAACCAAAGATCAAAACATTTTATGTTATAAATATGTTAAAAATTCGAAACGAAGTTATCCGTCCGAGAACCAAGGTTAACGACATTGCTCAAATTATTAGCAAGATGAAGTGGCCATAGGTCACATCTCTTGGAGAACCGACAAGCGTTGTTGCAAATGAGTTCTCGAAAGGAGACCACGTCTAGGCAAGCATAGTGTAGAACGCCCGCCGGTCAATTTGAGTGGCGACTTGCGGAAGGTAGCCGGCAACGACTATGAGGAAAGTAGAAAATCGGGCTCTGTGGCGTTAACTAGGAGATGCCTGCATCCAACAGTGGCCGAATACAAGCTGATGATGTTGATGGTGATAGTGTTAAACCCTTACCTGTAGAGTATTCCCATGATATCCTAGGCGTGGGCTGTCCCTTAGCCGAGCAAGGTAGAAGCAGTGCCGCCCCCGCCGACACCGACGTGTTCTGCGCCCGCCACACCCACGTCGGCGACTCTGTACGGAAACACTGCTTTATATGTTACGCTGGCCCGCTTAACAGTATAAAAGTGGAAAATAATATGAAATTTAGAGAAAAATAAATCGTTTAGTCAAGACACAAAAAAAATAATATACCTATAATCGGTTCATAAAAGTAAACAGCGAACAAACATCAGAAAATTCTGCTAATTAAGAACTTCCTTTTTGTAATCAGAAACTTAATAAATAAATAAATATTAATGAACAATATACTATTTTTATCTAAAAAGATAAAATATTTTCGTTTCGAGGTCATTTGATTTTTAATGTATTTATTTAAAAAACACTGCCGTAATTCAAAAAGTTCATTTTATAATATTTTTTGATTGAGGACATGGCCGTAAAACTAGAAAACAGTTCCTAGTTCTAATACATTCAGAAATTATTCCACAACTATATTACTATCGACGAACACACGTATGCTGCAGACAAGCCGGAGTAAACTTAGAAGTGAGACAATAAATACCTTTGACGATCAGCGAGGCGCTATGGCTAACTGTTCCGAAGTCGTTCGTGGCCCTGCAAGTGTACTCGCCGCTGTGAGCCGATGTTAAGTCTTGTATGATCAGCAGAGAAAAGAAGTCCATGTTTTTCTGTTCAACCTGACAACAAAATAATAATTTGTAGACGATGAACAAAAATTGCCTTTTAAGTCTAATGCTCCTCGCTTAGGAAATAAAATTGCAGTTATTTGAAAATAGTATTCAGCACTATCAACTGATAGTTAATAATAATAATAATAATTTATTTCCAATAAACTTGGTACATCAATGGTCTTATAGTTAGGTTTTGTGTCACATGTCTAACCAGGTACTGATATACAAAATTTGGGATGTCAGGAGTAGTAGCTATTAAACAATAATATATTTAAAAAAACACTTACAATACAAACATAGACAATGATATAATAAACAGAATAATAACATGAAGAAATTTTATAATGGGATAATGTCAAAATCTCTTACAATCAAGAAACTCCTTTATCGTGTAAAATCATAAGCCAAACCGTAAGCCAATTTTACAATTTTATTTTAAATAACCTTAAAAGAAAATAATCGAACGTGACTTCAGGATTATTAAAATGTTCAATGTTTTCCTTTATACACAGGCTCAGAATCTTAGGTATATATACGAGCAATTAGTATTGTTCAGATTTAAGCATCTCAGCTGTTTCTCTCAATTACTCACTAAAATGGGCTCTAGGAATACCTAATACTCCCCGTAATTTCTAAAGATTATTACAAAATGTATTTTACTCACTTTGAGCATACTAGGAATAGGTAAATTATCCTTATGCCAAGAGAACTGTATAGGTTTGTCTCCAGACACCAAGCTGCAAGTGGCTTGCGTGCTGCCTCCCACTTCAAGCTCTTCGGGAAATTGAAACGCCACAATTTTGGGTGGTTCTGTTGACAAATATCTAAATATTAAATTGTTATCAGAAAATTGGTAACTTTTTTAGATTGGCAAGGACCTTACTATGAACATCAAGTCGTACGGTTCTTCGAGCAAGCTCCCCACTCTCCGCCCTCACTTCGCAAGTATAAGTTCCTGCTGCCGCACTTCTTACTGAATTCAGTCTTAAAACTCCTCGATCGTCACTTGATTCCATTATACTTTCTACTGTAGAACCATCCTCTCGCTTCCATACTACTTCTCTGAAAAAGCGGGAGTATTAGCCAAGCGAAAACGGTTATGAATCTTTACAAAAAACTTTAGAAAAACTGTATAAATGAGCTTAATAGAATTTAAGAAAATTATATTTTTAAAGAAGGAAATAACGGGCAGGATTCGAACCTGCGTCTTTGGTTCCGTACACCAGACGCTATGACCGCTAAGCCACCGCGAGTCCGCCAACTCGAAATCTTCCTTCGCATTCTAAGCTCACGTCTTAAGGTGAATTATAGCAAGTTTAAAAGCAGGTGATATTGTACTTACTTTATGGGATACCCAGAATATGGGCAATGTATTATAACATCCGTATCAGTCTTTACGTGTAATGGTGGTAAATACCTAATATTTGGAGGACCTGCAAAAGAAACTGATTAGATTTATTCATCAAAGAAAAAAATCCATGATAAAGTTTAGATATACTAGTTTACCATAAACGTTTAATCGTGCTTGGTGCGCATGCGATCCTTGTGAATTGGTGGCATTGCAGCCATATCGGCCACCTTCATCTGCAGTTCTGATTGTTACGCTTAAAGTAGACACTATTGTGCCTTCATCGCTTCCTGGTACTGCCTCTGCTCTTGTATTAACGCTATACCTGGAAATATTATGAATAGATAGAAGATCGCCATCAAAAGCAGAGTGGGTATTAAACAATTGACAGTATAAATTATGATATTAGAGATACCTACTTACCACAGGCAACTAGAAAACATACAGCTTTATTGAAAGGAATCAACAAGCATTTAAATATGCTGTAAACAGCTAAGGTCATAAGTATACAATCAAATTTTATTCATAAGGTAAGTCTGTAAGGCCACTAATACACGGCACCGCGCACGTGGGTACAGGACGTATTGCAATTTGAAAAAAGAAAACCGCATTAAATCCACCAGTGGAAGTAATCCACGCTACGAAGGTGCCGTGTGTTAATCGCCTCTGTTGTTAAGTTAGCCTTACTTGTCCGGTGCAGCCGGCAGCGGTCTGTCATCTAAAGTCCAGAGAATACGAGGTGAGGGAACACCTGTGGCCGCACATCTTATTACAATGCTCTGCCCAATCCTGGTGACCGCGCCGCTGAACGTAGACACCAACCGTGGCGGCCTGTCTGAAACCCGGTTTGAAGATAAACGGTTGCATAGCTTGAGAACTTTTAAAATGTCGCAGTAAAGTAGCCAAGACTAGCTTTTTGTTAGGACTGACAAAAAAATATACAGTAAAGCAATGAACTGTTACCTACATATGCATGAATGTGGATGTATTTAAGGAAAGAGAAAGACGAAAGGAAAGATGGATGGACTGTGTGAGAAAGGATAGGACCACAAAGAAGTTGAATGATGAGATGAAGGCTAATAGAGATGTATGGAAGAAAAAGCCGACCCCAAGTGAATAGGGTTAAGGGCAGGAGGATGATGATGATGATACCTACTCATTCAAATGCCTGTAGGAACAGGTACCCCGTAAGATATCTAGTACTTATAACTTATAAGTCTATTTTTTTTCAGTTTTGGCTCTAAGTAGGCGGCATACGAAATACAAATTATGTCAAAAACGAGGGATAATCGAGGATCAATATTTATTGTCTTGACTTATGGTCAAGAGAGGTACATTAGCGACACTCACATAATTCTGAAATCTTTTCATAATACTGATTTCTGACACTTACGCGAATACTAGACATTGAAATCTTTTCATAAATTCTTTTTCATTTGCTAAATAATATAAATATTGGAAGTTTCAAACAGACTTGGCTACCTTACCACGACATGATACGTAATAGTTGTATTGTTACCAGCAATAACTAACTCGGCGCCAGCCACAGCGGAGTCGGAGTGGTCGTGGGCCGTGCACTGGTAGAGGCCCGCGTGGTGCGCGCGCGCCGGGCCCAGCGCGAGGCGCGGCTGCGGCGCGTGCAGCGGCCGGCCCTCGTGCTGCCAGCTCAGCGTCACGCCGCCGCCGCGACCACCCGACACCGAGCAGTTTAGGTGGCCAGATCCGCCAGTCCCTATCATCTACATTAAACGACCATGAAGATACTAGCAATCTAAACGAACCTCAGTGGAGGTAAGATCTAAAAACCATCTACTTAGGATTCGAATTTTGAAAACAGAGATTTATTTTTCTCTGTGAATACGAGGATAATGCCCCATACCAACTGTATACCACATCTCATAATACCATCAAATTCACAACTAAAATGCTAAAGGTAAAAAGGAACACAATTTGCTCAAACACACGATTTTCAAGCAGTTTGAAGTAACAATTAAAGGTTATAAACATATAAAGCATTGATTTAAATACTAAATATATGGCCGTCCAAAACTTTTGACAGATGCGTTCGCCATACACAGAAACTATAACGCCATCTTAGAATAGCATGGCATTTGTTTTTAGCCAATCGCGGACTAGTTCACTTCTGTTTAGAGAAGACCATTTTTGGACCAATTTTGGGATTGTGTATACATGCGTTCCGCTCAGTCCATACGCAGTAATACGAGTGAATAAGTGAATGCTTATAAATAGAATAAATAAAGTAAACTTACCAATGGATTAGGTGTGACAGTGACAGTTAAAGGTTCATATACGACGAGTTTCACGACAACTCGTGAAGGCGACTCCGGGTTGGAGG
The DNA here is from genome assembly GCA_946251955.1 of Acronicta psi. Classification (NCBI taxonomy): domain Eukaryota; kingdom Metazoa; phylum Arthropoda; class Insecta; order Lepidoptera; family Noctuidae; genus Acronicta; species Acronicta psi. The sequence goes on along the minus strand of OX276477.1, from coordinate 5,153,776 downwards.
AGCAAGCGTATCGTGAAGCGTGATGCGCCCGCGCCGACGATATGACAAGCGAACCCCCGCGCACGGTCGCCTCCCCCGACACCGCCGCCCAAGTGCCGGAAGCTTCCTGCCGCTGCCAACTAATGATTTAATTTTACTTACATACATTTTTATGGAACCCACGAATGTTATGTTACGTTTATGGCTGTTTACGAAACTATTTAAACTTTGAAGTTGACAAACCTTGAGATTTTTTTTACTCGACACACTTTCATAATTATGTACCTAACCTATATGTAATGATTTCAAAATATAAATCGAATACTGTCTTATCATAATAAAATTTATGTTTTTCTGAATTTATATTATTAAAGTATACAAATGTTACAAAATTTGTGTAAGATGTTGTAACATTTGTATACTTTAATAATATTCATTCAGAAAATCATAAATTGGCAAAAATACAATATAAATCTTAGAAATTCTAATTCTAAAGGTATAACAATATTTGGTGCTTGTACTAGGATAAACCTGTGTCACAGTGTCAGTCATTATAGATTGAGGTAAAACATTCTTACCTTACGGCATGTCCAATGATATGTCGAAGAATACAAGGAAGTACAACAGTGTCTCCAGCACGAGCTTCCAACGAGTTCAGCTCAATGTTTTCCAACCAGCTACTGTCTACACGAGAAAACGTAGAATATTTATTTTTCTGCTAAATAAAACTGTACATTTCTAAGCAGATTTTCGGAGTGAATGACCAAATAAGATCTAATAAACTGATACAAGCAATATGCATGCATGTATAATAACACATTTATAAGTCATATATTCCTGTAACTTTGACAAATAAAGTTGGATAGGTACAGTCACGAGCAAAAACATGTAAACACTAATAAAAGTGCTAATCCGATTGTCTCCTAAAGTACTAAAAGAACTTTTGCGATATTACGAACACAGTATTTACGAACCAATACTATAGTGACATTGGTGTTATCACAAAGTTGCAATCGTTCATTCATGAAAAACCGATTTAGCACTTTTGTGTATAGATGTTTTTGCTCGTGACTGTACATCTATTGCTATTTCAAAACATTCTAAATGCATATTGCTTTATTAGACTGACCGTCGGTGGTGAGTTTCAAAGGCGGGCTGGGCGTGTCGAGAGCCACGCATGAATATTCCGCTTGTATGTCCGCCTGAGTCAGATCTAGACCGAGTAGGAGACCATTCGCTCCTGACACCCAACGAGGTTCTAAAACAAAACAAAAAAAGAATATTTTTTTACTAATTTTAGTACTTATTAAAACTACTCAAAATAATAAAACCTCAATGGAAGAAATGGTTTGTTATAATTATTATTTTTGGCTACCCAAAGAAAGTTATTTTAACAAGGTTTTTCTAAAGCGGGATAAAAAGTTTACGAAATCGTAATTGTTGCTTTCCAAATGCTATCAAGGTTTATGCGAGGCTTGCTTCTCTTGGTACGTTTTTATATTATTATTTTTATCTTACCCCCACTCAAATATCCAGAAGACAAAGGCAATCCATCTTGCAGCCACGTGATGTCCACTAAGCCGACTTGTGGTGATAGTTCACACCTTAGCACCACAGAACCGCCGATCTTCGCCGGAATCAGCTGACGAGCGGTATGAGAGAGCACGGTATCCTCCACTAAATAAGGAAGGACAAAACGAACTAGATATAAATCACAATATAATCATATCATTGAAGGAATCAATCAATCTTACTTCCCGTGCACTTATATTTTGGAATTTTGGAATTTCATTAGGTAAGTAGGAGATGCGGTAATCATTCACTGATATCAAAGTAAGTCCATGCTACATTTCAGAATATGAGTCATTAAATTTTTTTTTTAATGTTATGATCCTCTTTCTAAGATACTTTTGTAACGACAATGTAGTAACGGTAGCAAAGCAACACAAAAGGACCTTCCCATTCATGATACTTGTACATTTGGAATATTAAAAACGTTCCTTTATTTATGACCAGATTGGGGTCTGTTAAAAATTTGACAAAAATGGAACAACCAAAGATTTTAATTTAGCCTCCTTTAAAATAATGCTACCCAGTATTGTGCACTTATGTACGTAACAAGAAATAGGAGCATTTATTTCACTCTGTTATAAGGCAAAATATTATCAAAGTTCACGTTCATTTTAATAATGCGTAACTCGAGACTTTCATAACTTGTCAAAAGAAATACCAAAATAAAAATGAGATGGAATAATAAATAAAAGAATAATTGCGTTCGACGTGGCTTTGTTTGTGAAGCCATCTTAGGTTTGGCGCCACCAATTCCAAGCTATATTTGTTTTGTCTTTTGTTTAATACAAGCAACAACAATAAAATTGAATATCGGGCAATAGTAGGTAATGGAAAATTAAACATTTTATTTTCATTATCTGTCACGCTTGTCTCTATATCACCCTATAATATAATAATATCTTGGGACATTTTAACACAGCATCATCTAGTCCCAAACTAAGCAGAACTTGTACTATGGGTACTAGACAATAGATATAATTATTATATACTTTTTTTTGTAAATACATACTTATAATACATAAGAAACACCCAGACAAACACAAATACTTATATTCATCACATAAATATTTCTGTCCTGTGGGAATCGAACCCACGACCTCGTGATCAGCAGTCCGGTACTCGAACCACTAGACCACAGACTTCGTCATCGCATATGGTTGACTGGTAGAGAATGCTTATATCATTAAGATCGCCTCTGTACAAACTTGTATATAAAGTTAGTGTTAAATAAAAAAAAACTTTTTCTTAATAACTGCCTCGTTAGCCTAGTGATCGTAAGCACAACTGCTACGCTCAATGGACTAGGTGCGATTCCCAGGTCGAGCAGTATTATTGAGTTATGACATTCTTAATTCTTTTAGGCTAGCTCTCTATTACACGGGACCTAAACATACGCCTCAGCCTTCTGGGATTACCGACATGTAATGTATTCGTTATATGTTATGTTTTTCTTAGAACTTTTGTTTTAAAAATCAATAACGTAAGAAACAATTAGGTAACACGTATCTAAGGCTAATATTCAGAAAGGAGGGTAAGCATGAACTTATGCTTCCGTATGTCAAATTGTCATACAAATTTGACATACGTAAGCATTACTTTACGTTGAGCATCGTCTCTGAATATTAACCTAAGTGTGTTTCTTTTCAAGTTTATCCGTAACTTCTTCATATTAATGCAGCAACATCGCCAATAGACAAGATAAGTAAATATCACAACATCAAAGTGTCGAATACTTTCTTGGAAACTCATTTGAATGAGAATAAGCTTCTACAGCACCCCCATTTGTTGCCTTTCAATTTTCCCTTTGTAGTCAGGTTCATTGTAGGGGAAAATATTAAAATATGGTAAGTAACATTTGTAAGTTGAGAGCTAGTTCGCAAGTTTGGAAAGAGATGTTATTACTGCATCTTGCGATAGATTATCGTTCGACTCTTTGATTTCGTCTCATATCGATCTTCTGTAACAAGTACCGTGACTAACGGGCACACTCAATTCATTTTTGCAGAGTGCAAGTTGTAGTAGGGAAGTAGTCAATAAATGATTCGTATGGAAAACTTGGATAGCGCATTTATAGATGAGTGTGCTATAAAATTAGGATTTCATACAAAATATTTGACAGATTCGATAGCGACTGTCGCTCACTAAACTCGAGGGGCCTCTGGCCGTCTCAATTGCGTAATATTGTTTTCAATATAATGGCGAACTACTAAAAGAAAGTCCCAAATTAAAGAAAACACACAAAAACTCATATCCAACTTGAAATAAAACAATATATTGGCCTACATTGGCTGAATAAACTTCTGTTCTTATAGTCAGTACAAAAGAGAGCACGAAAGCTAGGCTTATGGAAACAAAATTATTTTCAATAACAGACCGTCGGCTTCGTTATAACAAGGTTATTTTTCCGAGATGAGGGACATAATGTCGCTCAATCTTTAATTAAAACTTTTCTCGTCCCTCGGTGGAAAAAGTAATTGGAGTGAAAAATATTCATCTTTTCAAATACGTAATATTGTAGTCTGAAACCAACTGGAATAGAAAGTGTATGTTATAAATAGCAAATTAGTGTCGACCGGATCGCTTCCCAATATCCTATATCCCATAGTTTCGCTTAATATGCCGATTTTCAATTATAATAACAGTTTTATAGAATTTACACCTTAGCTTACTTTTCATTACACAAAATTATAATTGATTAACTGCCCTATTCATTGTTCTATAAGTTACTGTTGCAGCCATGGCTATTAAACGCAAGGTCCTCAGGTTGTTTCCTAGACCGAGCAAGTTCAGGTTTACTGGCATTTTACATGAGATCCTGAACATATCAGTAAACTGTGGGTGTCATGACATCAGTTCACCTCTACTCTCTATAGTGTATTGTGTCATGTTACCGTAATTTCGCCCTTAGTTTCAAGACTCGCAAGCACAAATTGATCTTCCTTTATCTTTCCTACAAGCTCTGCCTAACAGGGGCTTGAATTACTAAGCTTATCGGAAAGATGGGTAGAACTTTTACTAAACTTTTATATATATTAACGATGTATATGTATAGATTCCTTTGTAACAAAAAGTTAACACCATATTCAACAGGAGAATAATGAGAAAGAAATAATAAAATAAGTAATTAAATTACTTGTTAAATAACCTACTTTTGTTTTTAACGCCATTAAGTATCAAGTTTGCCGTTTGTTTCTCCGACATTGCGATATGAAACTAAATTTTAAAATATTTCCACCTCTACAAGCCAGATTTATCAAATCCAAGAGCGGATGCGTTCGCTTAGTCCACCACATGCTGATTTGCATACTCGCCGTTTTCCCACTGGGATAGGCAGATCGTCACTTGCTTTCTTGCATACTTCTTTCACAAATTTCAAATTTGATTTGGCTAAGTATAAGAATCGTGGGTTCATTTACCCTTAGGAATTGTGACAAAACCTACGTAATGTAGGTAAACCTTATTAACGTTCAAGGCTAAAGGTATGCAAATACAAAATTGAAGTTCGAGTGAACATTGTAGTTACTTTCATATAAATATACTATTTCTGAAAATTTTATTAGTTATGAATTGAAATTAGCAAAACGAACTCCTTCGCCTTATTAGAGCTTCGAACTTGTTCTATTTGCTTATCTACTGAGCAATCGTTATTTCAGTAGTGTTCGAGCTTTCCTTGCGGGTACCGGAAACAAAGGGAACGTAACGTTGCTGCGAACTCACTGTAATGTCATTTTTAATCCCTTAATTAAAAGTTTTTCCGTGTAAAAAACTCGGGGAGCCGTGGGCTGTTTTTCATTTTATTTCATATTTCCCTTGCTGTAACGGAAAGTTAATTGGTCCAACTCGACTCGAAGTTGTAATTTGTTTTGCCCTCTTGCCGTACATCTGTTTATTACACAAGTCTGTTGTTTACAATTTTATAATTTTCATTATGGCCTCGCCATAATTTAGATAGAAGATATAGGTAGCTCCCGCGAGCGATGTTCAAAATAATAAATACATATTTCGGGATCGCAATTATTTATTCATTTTGAATTTATTTAACGAGGCCAAACCCTCGAATGAATCTCTTTGTTTATATAAATAGCCTTCGTTGGGTTTTAAACCGACTAATTTCGTATTATAATTATGTACGCGCCTCTTTAAAATTTTCATTTATAATCAGTTCAGATCTTTATAACATTGGGGTACGTGTTATTTATTGTAGGTAAATTAGAACGTTTTTGTACCTAACGTATTTAACAACACGCACAACTTGATAACAGTTTTAACTTATTTATGAATAAGTATTATGCCAGTTTTATGAGGTATTTTTTATTTAGGTAACTTCTGATTGGTATTATGTCTTTCATCTTCTAGAGAACGAATGTGTCACTATAAAAATATACGTCGAAACACAATACACAAAACTAATATATTAAGTAATAGTAAGAAAACCGCAAGGATATCATATCAATTAAGAGGCCAATCTTAAAATGGTTCTATATTTCAGTTATATCGACAATATAACTTACCAGGCTGTAACATCACTGGTCTAGAGAGTACTGTGCCTACTCTGTTTGATGCTCGGCACCTCAGCATTGCGCCCGCGCCGCTTCCTGCATCCATCAGGGACCGTCTCGCCCCCACCACTAGTCTTCCGTCGCTAAGCACGTGCCTAGAATAAAAGTTCTAGTTCAAAGACATGCATTTATTTTTGGAAAGTTATAATTAAGTCAACAAAGTTAATCCTTAGCAGGAAAACCGCCAACCAAAGTCCATAGAGAATAAACGAATATTAAGCTGGCTTTATTATTTCTTTGGTTTCTTTATTAGGTACAATAACAAAACGTTATATAAAAATAATAATATGAGTACGAAATCTTTAAAATAATCTACATCTTATCCTATATCAAAGTATTTATTTAAATTAAGTCTCCACAGTATTCCTCTATTATCACAATTTTCTGTAGAAAACATATACGATATATTTGCCCTAAACTGAAAGACCCATAACTTAATCATTAATGAATAATTAGATAAACTGATAGCGCACAATTAGATGTTTTCTCTAATACGTTTAAATAGCTTTATGGTAGGCAAAGGCGAGGGAGTGCTACAGCACTAAAAGGTGCTTTCATGAAAATTTAGGTACTACGGCTATATTTATTATTAAAATGTGTAGTGTCGCCGGTGCGGTTCGAGTTAAAACAATTACAGTTTCAGGATTATCTGAACGGTAAAGTGAACAGTGCTGCAAAAGCAGCAGGTAGAAGTTTTGAATTTGCGACATTGCGATGCATGAACTTTTAGAACTTCTCGCTTAATGCAATAGCTGTATCTAAATCTTTCAGACGGTGATTACCGTCATAACGTACTTTTATATGGGCTAAGTTCCTTATAACGACGCCGGCTGTGCCGTACCGATACCGCTCCGGTTAAAGTTTTGACGTGTCGTAAACGAGGCAATTACATCGTGACACATGAATGGATATGAAACCTTATGACGGCAGTTAATCATTCAAGTATTTCAACGTACTCGTACTTTTGCATAGATAGGATAGATAATTTGAACTGGCGAGGCGATCAGATAATACTTTTTAAAACCTTAAATGAAACGATGTTCTTTTTGTCACCCCATTACATAACTATGATAACCCCCATTTAAACTTGATTTTCAGTTTTATACGTCATATAAAATATTGTATAGTTGTATTTTTGGCTAGAGAAATATATAAGCAACTCCGGCCCTGCATCTAAGGAATAAAAATTAGGGTCAATACGTACACAAATAACATCTTTTCTAGTTGTCTAGATACTTAAAACATATATATATAAATGTATGGTAAGTGTTATTTCCAAGGAACCTTATAATCGAATGTCAATCTTCTCTGCAAATGTTTGAATTTCAATAGCGTCGCCACAGTAATAAATTCATGTCATGCATTTTCGTTTTCCATCATTGTTCATCATGCATAATGTAAGTGACAAATTGCGACAGTATAATATATGTTATGAAAAAGTAATTTGTATTATATAGTTAAGTACTAAACAATTAGTCAAAACGAGATATAATGGTGTGATAATTACGTGAAAAACTGTATCTAATTCATGAAATAAATGTGTATTTTACCTATTCTTTACGATTGTAAAGCTTTGACTCTAGGCTTTTCTACACTGGTATTTGTATTAAGTAACAAAAAGTTTGATTTAAATAACTTATAAGGAACCTATATTATATCTTGAATATTATCAATTTCTAGAGAAGATTTTTCCAGTGATACAAGTGATCTACCCACATAACACTATCTACTAATAACATTATTTACCTCAAGAATGTAAGCGTACGGCACAAAGTCGAAACTCGTGTTGAATATTAGAGATAAGTATTATTTTGATATAATACATTGCTCTTGGATACTCGACACAGTTGTGGTAAGTAAAAATGTCATTATTACGCAGACAAATGCTCAATATTCTTAGTCGACGTCCCGTAACTTCATTTACGGGAGTTGGTAACTTCATACCAACTTAATTTGAGACTGTAAACGATAGGCCGTAAAACTGAGTGTAATGTACAAGAACGAATTACTTCACTCGTAGTTGTCTTGAGTCAATCAAACTCGATGTAACTATATTTACATTTAACCTAACTTCAATTTTCAAAGATAAACTATTTTCCTAACATAAACTGTAATATTGTAGTATATATATGCTATTCTGTAAGGTATATATCTATGGGCCAAAGTAGCCTGAAAATAAAGAAATTTATTATTATTATAAATGGTTAAGTAAATGTTTAGCGGCGGTAAAAAATTAAACGTGTGACAATGTGTTATTATGATTGCACATGACCAGCGACAGTTTATCGCGAATTAAAAAACTAATAAGATACGTGTTGCCAGTTGCCAGGACAAAAATATAATGTATTCAACGTGGCGGAAGCAAAAGAAGTATGCAAGAAATGAAGCAAGTTGCGGTCTCTAGTTTTGGCTACCCCTGTGGGATAAAGGCATAAGTGTATGTATACAAGGTGGACGCACAAACGTCGTGATAAGGTTTCACTCAAGGTCAAAAATAAAATGACCTAGGTCATTCATGTAGGAAATGATCGGTTATTACAGATCAATGACATTTTTGAGCGTGCAGTGTATCGCTAAAAACGCGATTATAACGCTCCGCGGTGAATGTTATCGCGCGCACGATCCGAAGTAAATGAAATAATGTTTTTTTAATTATAAATCTAATTTGGGTAGTCAGAAATAATGTTTTTTAAACATTCACGTAAAAAACTGCAGAAAAACGCAGGGGGGTCCGAAATCATGTACTGAACTCATGGTATTCGGATGTGCGTCTCTTTCACCTTGTATAAAATATTTTTTTCGTATTACAGAAAATTAATACAAAACTTTGAAGGTCTTTTAAAAAGTAACTTTTTTTATATTGTTTGAATGTTTTACACATTTTCGGGGATACCAACATCAACCCTAACCAAATCTTTTTCTACTTAGGCACATTATGCAAAGGTTTCTTCTCGACTTTCATGATCATCTACCTAAAAAAAATACAGAAGCGACTTTACGTACGTGATCTTAACTATAAAGAAAGACTTTCCATTACATTCAATCTCTTGCCGTCATGACGTCGGCTTGACAGGTTATCTTCAGACGTCGCGATATTCGATCAATGCCAATTTTCCGCTGACATAAACATTCTGTACAACTTTGTATATGTACATATTGACATGGAAATCTAATTTTCTACTCCAATGTTTTGGTACCTGCCAGTAAAGGTAAATCTATAAAGAAACCATGTTGAGGTTGTGAATAAATGAGGGATACTTAGGGCCTGTTGCACCATAGCAGCTACCGCCAGATTAATTAAAAAATGGAACAATATTTGTATGAAATTATCTGCAAATAATCGTTATGATAAGGAATTTATTGTAGGTTTATTTGAGATACAAACGTGCTAGTAATCTCATTTAAAAACTTATTAAATTTCTCGCTACTTTTTATAACAGTAATGAGGAAACACGTGAACACAAACCTTATTATAGAGGAAAACTCAGCAGGGAAGATCTTGAATATTCTATCTTATGTGTCAGCTGTAGGTCGCATCTGTCACCTTGATAATGAACTAAACTGTTAACACTTTATCTATACTAATCTATACTAATATTATAAAGAGGAAAGATTTGTTTGTTTGTTTGTAATGAATAGGCTCCGAAACTACTGGACCGATTTCAAAAATTCTTTCACCTTTAAAAAGCTACATTATCCCCGAGTAACATAGGCTATATATCATCACGCTACGACTAATAGGAGCGGAGTAGTAATGAAAAATGTAGCAAAAACGGGGAAAAAATTATAAGACCACGCGGGCGAAGCCGCTGGCGGGAAGCTAGTTAGTAATAAGCCAATGATATATAACGACATTGGTACTAGCTGTGGTACGCACCACTACATATGTAAGTAAGATAAAGATGAAGTTATAAAGATGAAGAGTAGTATGAAGTTATGTGAGATCCATAAGTTAGTAAGATTTAAAGTTTATAAGCTGAACTCTAATTTTATGAAAAGCCTTATACTATGCGAGGTTAGATTATATTGAAAATGTTTAGCTTTATGTGCTATGTACTACATTATGTACTGGTAACAAATAACGTTATAATTGATCGAAAAATATTTTCATTGTCGCTCGTGCGCCGGAGACGTTTACATATATTGTTAGTATGTACAATGTAATTTTAGTATTTTTTTTTAAGTAGTTAAGTACCTACTTATTAGAATTTCTCAAACATCCGGTTGATTTCACTATCACGACCTTGCATTCTAAAATAGACTAGTTTTTTTGGCTAAATAGAGGACAAAATATAATCTACAAAGTGGTAAATATATAATTCTATTATTATACTTAAACACAGGGTTAGGCGAATGTGTGGAGGGGCTCGTGGCTAAGTTATAGCTGATCAACCAATCTGCAAGGTGAAGCTACGCTTGCCGAGGTCAGTCTGTGGATGGATGACCATTCTTAACACATCGAGACCCCTCCGTGCCTCGGAGAGCACGAAAGCCGTCAGTCCTGGTTGTCATACGAACACCTATGACAATCGTTAGTGTTAGTCAGAAGCCCAAAAGGCCTGACAACCAGTCTATCCTTTGAATATCGGTATTGCCCAGAAATTGGGTTGCGGAGGTCTGATGGCAGTCGCTTCGTGTAAAATACTGATATTCAGCCGCACCTGGTTAGACTGGAAGCCGACCCCAACATGGTTGGCAAAAGGCGAATGTGTACATCTGTACACCTCAGCATGTAATAGAGGGTCAATCAATAGCCATTATACGGGCAATAATCCAACTTGAAGATGTTACTGAGAATTTCATAGAAAAACTTTAACACTTTACTCGACCCGGAAATCCTTGCTAATATTATAAATGCCAAAGTAACTCTGTGTGTCTGTCGCGCTTTCACGCCAAAACTAGGTATTGAACCAATTTAAATGAAAGGTACAAATAGTCTAGAGCCTGAGAAAGGACATGGGCTACTTTTTTATCAGAAAAAAGGGATGTAAGGGGGATGAAAGTTATAAGGAATACCCAGTTCACGCGGGCTAAGCTGCTGGCAGAAAGCTAATATATTATATTAATATTGTCGTATCTCTCTGTAGCTTGGTCGCACCGTTTTCTTTTATGTGTCTGTATGAACATATATTTTCAAAGTTTTTTTTATTAATGTGGTAAAAAGTGGTAATTTTACCCTCCTTAGGCATTGAACCCGGGACCTAACACTCATCAGCAACACTTGCAACCACATAACAACATTCAGGATTACTAGTATTTTTATGGAATTTCGTTAATCAAGAGCGGATACGTTTCAAATAATGCCAATTAAAATTGCTCCTAAAGTAGCAGTGAATGTGGCAATATTGCCAACATAATGTTATATTTTTCAGTATGAATGAGTACTAATAAGCACTTAGCCGTAATTACTCAGTAATCGAAGGCGATGTAGATAGCCTTTATCTTTACAAGGCCTGTTAGCTGCAAAGTTTATCCTAGGTAATTAAATGGCGGTATGTAGCAAGATTTAAATGTCGACCATCACAACTTGTATCTTGCTTCACTCTAGAATGACTACATTCGTTTTGGGATGTTGGTAAATACTGCTAAAATACCACGTGCTTATTGTGTTCTGTATTCAAATAATCTTTGCATAATAATTATGTAAAGTAGGGAACTGATTGTCTGACTGATGTACTGACTGATTGATCATCGCACAGTTAAAACTTTTGGGTTAAAATATGGCACACAGTTGTTATGACGCAGGTACTGTACTGTGTGATAAGCACTGTACTTATGTACACCCGCAGTTCGCCGGTATGTTTCGAGGTATTATGTATACGAAAGAAACTGATTGGATGACTGATTGAGCGACTGATCGATCAACGCATAGTTAAAACCGTCGCACGGATTGGGTTAAAATTTGGCACGCAGTTGTTATGATATAGGAACTGTACTATGTATGTGAATGTATATTTGGAAGAGCACAAATGTAGACTGCAACTGAAAGCTTCACAGCAAAACTTAATAACCCTTTGCCAGACCTGGGAATCAAATTTGATTCGATTCCGCGACCTAGCATAGCAGTCGCGGTTATTACCACTAAACCTTATATATCAACATTATTTTGCCAAATCTGAACTCAGCGGCGACTATGGATTTCTCGGAAAATCTCATAAGGGTTATCCACGTGTAAATAAACTCGGGATTTTTGAGTTTTATTTGGAACAAATTCGAACATAAGACGTTCATTTGAACAAACAACGAGGGTAATGCAACTTTCTCGTCGAAAAAGACGACGTCTGTGGTCTAGTGGTTCGAGTACCGGACTGCTGATCACGAGGTCGTGGGTTCGATTCCCACAAGACACAAATATGTATGTGATGATGAATATAAGTATTTGTGTTTGTCTGGGTGTTTCCTATGTATAATAAGTATGTTTTTACAAAAAAAGTATATAAGTATTATATCCATTGTCTAGTACCCATAGTACAAGCTCAGCTTAGCACCATCTAGTCCCACTAGATGGTGCTGGGTAAAAATGTCCCCAAAATATTTGAAAAACTATATTTAGGTATTTCTCTTCGAGTAGAGTGGCATCATTAAACATTTTACCCCGGGAATTAATGCCTTTTATGCCTGGTGGTGTCAATCGTGGCTCTTGTGAGTAAAGTTTTTTTATACCAAGCGGTGCAATTTCTTGCACACTTTTATTTGGTAATCGTGACCGTTATGAGAGAAGAATTGCAATGTGCAGTGAATACATAATTTAGATAATCGCAGTGCAATGACTACATAATTTAGATAAATTTACTTAAATATGATTTAGTTTAATTTGCTCTTCTTTTATTTTGGTTTTACTTTCATTTTATTAACACAAGATCACATTTCAGCTGCTATCCTCTCTAACACTTTATACTTAGTTTTTTAATTCAGTTGTATTGTTATTTTTTATTAATTAAAAGTAAGTAAGTAAGTACTGAAATTGAGTCGTAACTCTGCTCAGTCAAATCCGATAAAATTTAACGGTATTTAAACACGTTAATGTCAAAATGTCTGCCTCAATGATCTAATGGTTACAAATGTGGTTACTGAGCCTAGGGTCCTGGGATCGATTTCAGGGCTAATGAAGTTTTTATTGAGACTTTCTAGAAAAAAAAAATGTATAGGGTCGCCACTTTTATTACATGGCGCCTAAAATGTATCAATGAAATGTGTAATGTGTATATTAGTCCAAAATAAGAAGCTTCCTTTTTTTCTTGCTCTGATGGTATATTTTATGTAGGTAACTATGTGAAAATGCAATAATCTAAATGGTGATAGGCTAGCCCCCTACTAGTGTAGTGTAGTGTAGTCTGTGTAGTGTAGTAGATGTACATTACTACACCTCTGCCTAACCCTTCGGGGAATACAGGCGTGATGGTCAGGTACCATCGTGATGGATGATAAGTTATGTTATAATTACGTGAAAAATTTCTACAACAACATACAATGTTATTCATTCATTATCTATCACATGTATTTATATACCTCCGTGAGTACTTCCACGTGCAGTCAAGCACAATCAAGTACAATACTCAATAAGTGTATTTGGTATTTTATGTGTTATAACTCTTAGCAGCTCAGTGTTTTGTTCTGTTCCTGTTTGTTGGCAATAGGGCCGTCCCCTATTACATGGGGCCCAATTATACCGGCAAACTGTTCCGATTTGAACGGTAATATAGTGAAAATACTGAATTGATGTAACTACTGAGGTTATATGGCATCGTGCGTCCGAGTGATATTGCTGGCGTCTATAAGCTGCGGTTCCGCTTATCAATATTATTTATTACTAGCTGTGCCACGCGGTGTTACTCATGTGGTGTAAACTGTTAGTATAAGTTGGTTAATAAATAGATATTTTTTTTAAATACGACATACAAATTTCTAAAAAAAAATAACGAAAACCAAAACAAATAATTTTTTTTTTTTTTTTGATGAACTTTATCGTTTTAGAATTATGTCTATGTAGATATTTTTTTATATTATTTCTTTTTTGATGAGAAAATAATTATTAAAAAGTCCAAAAAAACTGTTGGAAATTCAAATCACTTGAAACGCAACACTATCGGTCAAATGGAATATGACGTCAAAGTCTACTAAAACAGTGTCTGTTGTACGTGGTTGTTTGGTTGAGAGAACGTAGACTTTGACGTCACGGCAAGCGCGCCAAAATCGCGGGTGTTTAAAATGCCAATATCTGTCTCATAATTTAATAATTCTTTTTATTACTTAATTTTAGTTTTAAGGCGCTGGAATTTTTTTTACGGCTACATAACGATATAAAGTATCGTTTAAAAATATATAAAAAAATGTGCATATTCCCTATTATTGAAATTTCTTGTGTCTCACTTCGCCAAAACATTTGAGTCGTATTTACTTCATTTTTACTGAAACAATACTTCATAATTTGTTCCGGCTGCGAACCTCGTCACAATGTAATATTTAATAATAAAACTATGACGTGGTTGTATTCGTAAATATGTAGTTGTAGTAATACATTATGGTGTATTTGTATTCTCATTGAAGTATTAAATGCTATCTTACTAGAGCAGCTTCTGACTTCTCTGGTAGAGAGAAACTTTACATCGCTTTAATGGTTGTATTTTTTTTTATGAGGTTGTTATAGCAGAATTAATCAAGCAATAATTTACTAGATTCAACTCAGATAAAATAACACTTCTCTTAATTATTCCGCTCTTTCGTTTGCTTTAATACATTTGCTGTTAATACAAATTTTAATGGAACACCCGATTTTGCTCTTAGCTACATTTATTTAGATAGGACGACTGCTTTCGTTTGCCCCAAATGAGTTGTGACTAATATGCAACAACTGTTATTATAATACTGTTACTAGTAATAATAACTCAATGGTCCTGCTCGTGTGTTATTTTATTGATTTTGTTTTTATTCAACTGTTTTAGTTTGTGTGTTATTTCTATTTTATTTACCTATTCTTTAGTTTATGATTGCAGTTCTTCCAAGATATATGGACGTTATTATATTA
Source organism: Acronicta psi (assembly GCA_946251955.1). Classification (NCBI taxonomy): domain Eukaryota; kingdom Metazoa; phylum Arthropoda; class Insecta; order Lepidoptera; family Noctuidae; genus Acronicta; species Acronicta psi. The sequence continues at coordinate 5,138,641 of OX276477.1, read as the reverse complement.
TTATACACGCCAATTATGTGCCCTGAGAGATTATGGAAAGAGTTTCTGGAACCAGCGGGGTTCCAGAAACTCTAAATAACACCCTTTAATACTGAATATTTGGGATTTTATAGGTTTAACGTAAGCTGCAACTCAGGGCACATAATTATTATTAGTGTATAATAAAATGAAAAGTAATTAATAAATGAAATGTAATTAAGTCTGTGTATTTGTTAAAAAGATAGATTTATTATTTAATTAATTAATTCTCAATCAAAATAATTAGAGGCCCGTGACCGGTATATGGGTTGATTATAAAAAATAAGAATGTAACTTTGAACATTGATACATAAAAAATAATATTATAGTTAAATACATTACAATAATTCAGTTTCGTATATTTTTTTGACTGCAGTACTCGAAAAGTAATTCATGGAAGTTCATGGTAGACCTTTCTTAAAATCTAACCTATTGTGAAGCGTGGCCGAACTTATCTAATGTAAATTCATAAAATTCAGCAAATACCTTTCATCGATCATTAACGTCATTTGAAGTGTGTTGTAGTTATAAATTCTATGTCCTAAGCATTATAACACTGTCTATTCTCACGTATCATGTGTGAAATGCGATTGGCAATATAAGAAATTGCAATATTTATAATTATAATTGATTATAAAACCAGTTTGTTTTGCATTACCATAAAAACTCAATTAGCGGTTGATTCGTTGAATTTAAAATTGCCTCCAATGGGTCAAGTTTATCAACTTATGTGCAATATCACGTTTGCATGTGCCAAAATATCGAATCTTCTTCTTTTTTAAAATAACTTATGTTATAATATCAATATAACGCGATAAAATCCGTAAAAAGTAGTTTCATTTCAATGTCTAGTATTCGTGTAAGTGTCAGAAATCATTATAACTTATGTTCATTGTGTTTACCTAAACTAACTCTTGAATACCTGGTGGCTTGATACAACACACTAATTGTCCACGTAGGTAACACATAGGTATTTTGTAGAAGTATATAATTTGAGTATAAATTTATTTAATTTGTGTTCGCATGTAAGGTCTTTATGTACCCACTCAGTTTTTTTACCGAGTACAAAAAGTACTATACTATATACCTAAGTATAGGAAATATAGAATCATAATTATAATATCTGATGATGATATCACTGGTCTTTATCTGTTCCATCAACGAATGCAAGGAAAACGCAGAAAAATAACATATGTAGATTAGATACCTAAATTATCTCAATAAAATGATCATTCTGTACTTTATGCATACTATATAGCTTTATGTAAGTACCTATTTTATAGAAGGTTTATAACATATTTAAGATATAAAATGTAGCTCCTACTTAGCTTGTGTGCATGAAAAGTACCTACATAGGGAAGGATCAATGTAGTCTGTTAAGTACTTCAAAATATAATAAAACTCTTTAGTGCGGAAAATCTTCACCCTTGGATGGTTACCTGTGAATGCGACACTTATAACTCGAGAACTGCTGGACCAATTTTCATGATCGTTGATTTATTGGATTTGTCACCACCTCGAATAACAGAATAACTAAAAAAAATGGTGTAACGGGTTTCAAACGCGAGCGAAGTTGCGGGAATCAGCTAGTTATAAATAAATTTAAACGAGAAAAAAAATATAGTTGACTAAACATCGGCTAATCTTGTATAATAGTAAACTTTTAACCAGATCAAACCGGATTAACTTAAAATCCGGAATAAACTGGATCTTTCGTCATAAATAGAATAATATTATTCTTTCAAATCAGTTAGTTTGCATGTCAATCAATTAATTGGAAGGTCAAAATGTTAATTAATAACATAACTATTTAAAAACTAATCGTACAAATTGATAGTGACGTTAATCACAAAATGTTTGATCTTGATCTGTCAAACAGAACTATATCCCTAGCCTAGATATATCTTGCGATATCAATTCATAATTAAGAACTAGGTATCAAACAATACCTACTTATAGAAGTCACCAAAAATATTGACGACAAGTTACTGTTATAATCTATCACTCACTAATAAGGTATATGACGCGGTTCGATTCCCACAAGACACAAACATTTATTGTGATGAACTTAAGTGTTTGTGTTTGTCAGGGTGTTTCTTATGTATTATAAGTATGTATTTACAAAAAAAGTATATAAGTATTTTATCCATCGTCTAGTACCCATAGTACGAGGTCTGCTTAGTTTGGGACTAGATGGTGCTGTGTAAAAATGTCCCAGGATGTCCCAGGATATTACTACTTGCTAAAAATATTAAATATACATATACCTACCTAGATGATATACAGCATAAACTTCGAATATACCTAATATAATAAATAGCCTGCAGTTTATAATATGAACAGATTTTTAGTGGTGAGTTCTCGACCTAGTGTTGCTCGCAGGCCACAGCAGATCGACTACACAGTGTTAAAAAAATCTTCTAGCGCAGTGTTCCATTATTTCAAAGCTAGATAAAGTTAGATACTGTATTTTACAACCACTGCTGAGCACGGGTAACCTCTCAGAATGAGAAGGGTTAGGGATGGAATCCAAAATGCTAGCTTAACGCAGGTTTGCGCTTAATATGTTATTATGAGCAAAAAGATTTGTGATTAGTGCCGTGAGAGACTCATGTAATGTTAATGAAGTTACCCATTAAAATTAACTTCTTATGCACGAAAAGGTACTCACATTAAGTAGGTGCATGCACATTTACATCGACGTACTTTAGTAATAAACGATGTTGGGCTATGATGTGTCATGTCCTCTTTTTTGTAGGTCGGTCAATGCACTTGAAAGTCATGGCTAGCATAAATCACGTTAATTTATTACTACATGTTTATAATATTATGCTTTCTGTGGCGAAAAGAAAACAAACTACGAATAGTAGTTCAGCATTGCTGGTTCCAAAGCAGCGCCTGCAAGGACTGCTTATCTGATCAAAACAAAACAACAGTTGTGTTAAAGAAGGTCATCAAAATCTGTCGAAATGATGTACCGAAGGTACATTATCGGAAAAAATACCTTGTATACGCTGGTTAAAACTCTAGTCCTTCTTTTTTATGCTTACTTAAGGGATGAGAAAAAAAAAATAATTTAACGGGAACTTATTAGTAAGCTGTGTAACCGGCTCCTCTCGTTAAAATCTGTTTAATTATAAATTTATATAAACTTACAAAGTTTCACGCATGCTTAATTCATAAAATGGAGTAGTTTTCCCACTTGACACTTGAAATTAGTTCCAAATCTCTTCAACAGATGGCGTTTTTAACCCTAATCCTGAATCGCGCTATTAGTCCGTGAGCCAGGTGCAAATTTGGTTAATTATTTCCTCTCAAGAGATAACTCGTGAGACGCATCAGAGTATAGTATTATAAAGCGTCGTGAAAGTCAGCTGGTGCCCGGTTGGGGGGATGAGCGGGTGTAGCCTCCCACGCATGAAAAAAAAAAAAATACATTCACTGATTTCCTCTCAGCTGAAATTTTGTCAAATTGTAGCTCATCTAATATCTCAACGAAAAAAAATAATCAGCTGGTTACAACGTGGTGTATTGTACGTCAGCTGGTGTCTCGAACATGAAAAAAAAAAATTTATTTTCAGTGATTTCCTCTCAAACAAAAATTTACCTGATGATAGCTTATATGTAACTGTGGATAAATATATAGGTCAGCTGGCTGTATCTTGGTGGAAAAACCGTCAGCTGATACTTTGAAAGTTATTACATAGGAGTTAGGCAGGAGCATCTACTGTCAATTTAAATACATCAGCTGACTAGCTTTTCCTCGACTTATTGCTAGCTGATTTTTTTTATTTATCGCATCAGTATATTAACAATCAACTCACAAATTTTCATCTGGGAGGAAATGACGTATCTTTAACCCCTGACAAGCACACTTCTAAACCGTATACCTCTTTAGGCATTGAGGGTGAAAAGTACCCAACATATTTCATTTTAAAATAACTTGATCCCTAATAAAGTTAGAGATTTTTTTTTAAAATTAAAGCTCAAAAAAATCTCTACAAAATAGATATAATATTAAATTAATTAGTGCCAATTAAAAGAGATAAAAATACTATCGAAGTTTAAATATACACAAAGAATTCTAACGAAATCAAATTTTGAGGTGGGTAGTTTTTACCCAGTGTGGTTGGTTAATTATTATCGTTATTATAATTATTGTATAAATTGTTAGATATATTTATATTTTAATAAATTATGATCGTTCATACTTTTTGAGTTTTTAACATGTTACACTGAGAAAAAAAAAAAACTTTTAGTCAATTAACAATTTCTTGGTTCAAGAAACTCGCTAACGATCAAATATTCAATTATTAATAATTATTAATTTTTGAAGAGAAGAGCATCAATATTTATCTGTGGATAATAGATAAACAAAAGAATAGCTTTATTTAAATTAAGTAAAAATTATTATGGAAAAAAGTCGAAAAAAAATCATCGAGTAAAAGTCGATTCTAATCGATTCAAGAGAGGCTCAACTCGATTCTGAAAAGTCGATTATTTTATTTCCTATCCCTATAGAATAGACGAGCAAACTAGTTAATTTAATTTTTTAATTTAAAAAAAAAAAAAAATTAATAGAGTAACTAGTTAATTTATACTAAGCTAATTGTTTATTTAATTATTTAAATATATCTAATATCATTTGATAACATACTTATTCGTTTCAAAAACATTGATACAGAATATTAATTTCAACTCAACTCTCATATTGAAGCAGCGCTATGTCGAATAATTAAAGATACGTCATTTCCTCCCAGATGAAAATTTGTGAGTTGATTGTTAATATACTGATGCGATAAATAAAAAAAAACCGGCTAGCAATAAGTCGAGGAAAAGCTAGTCAGCTGATGTATTTAAATTGACAGTAGATGCTCCTGCCTATCTCCTATGTAATAACTTTCAAAGTATCAGCTGACGGTTTTTCCACCAAGATACAGCCAGCTGACCTATATATTTATCCACAGTTACATATAAGCTATCATCAGGTAAATTTTTGTTTGAGAGGAAATCACTGAAAATAAAATTTTTTTATTCATGTTCGAGACACCAGCTGACGTACAATACACCACGTTGTAACCAGCTGATTATTTTTTTTCGTTGAGATATTAGATGAGCTACAATTTGACAAAATTTCAGCTGAGAGGAAATCAGTGAATGTATTTTTTTTTTTTTCATGCGTGGGAGGCTACACCCGCTCATCCCCCCAACCGAGTGCCAGCTGACGTTCACAAGGCTTCATAATACTATACTCTGATGCATTTTACTAATTACCGCTTGAGAGGAAATTGGTCATGAAAATCTGTTGCTGGCTCCCGGACTATATGGTTTCGTTCCGCGCCGCACTATATAAGCCAGCCGAGAGGAGTCCGCGATAAAAAGGGTGTTTGTCGCTTAGATGGCACACGCGCTGTAATGGCGCGTGGGGTATGGTTATCAAGACATACCCAACACGTCATTTTTGTAATCGGAGAGGCAGTTAGTACCCAAACGTACTGGCGCCTCCTCTGTAGAATTCACAATAAATAATTAATATTTACTATATAATTAGTATTAGTATTCACGCCCTTTTACCATAAGGATAATAAAATTATTATAATTCTTCTACAAGTTCATAATATCCATATGCGTCTGACTTAAAAAAAGGTCAAATTTTTTTTTTTATGAACATTATCGTTTTAGAATTATGTCTATGTAGATATTTTTTTATATTATTTCTTTTTTGATGAGAAAAGAATTATTAAAAAGTCCAAAAAAACTGTTAGAAATTCAAATCACTTGAAACGCAACACTATCGGTCAAATGGAATATGACGTCAAAGTCTACTAAAACAGTGTCTGTTGTACGTGGTTGTTTGTTGAGAGAACGTAGACTTTGACGTCACGGCAAGCGCGCCAAAATCGCGGGTGTATAAAATGCCAATATCTGTCTCATAATTTAATAATTTTTTTTGTTACTTAATTTTAGTTTTAATGCGCTGGAATTTTTTTTACGGCTACATAACGATATAAAGTATCGTTTAAAAATATAAAAAAAATGTGCATATTCCCTATTGATGTCACTGAAGCTGAAATTTTCTAGAAACAGCTGGATCGATTTTGATGATTCCCGAAAGTTAATTCTAGTAATTTTAAGTCCAGTTAGCGTGTGTACACTCCGGTGAGTTATCTCCGAGAATAAACCTTAAAGTAAGTTCACAGGTGAGATGTCCAAAGTTTCCAACTCGACGCGAGTAAACAACGCCTTGTTACTACTTACTGCTGACACGAGTTGGACGTGATACGTAACTAACCCAAACTATGTTTATTTTGCAGAATATAGTAAACGACCCTTATTTCTACGAAGATTGCTATACTAGCTCAGTATAGAGGATAGTGATACATACAACATCACTACATAGTATAAAACGAAGTCGCTTTCTCTGTCCCTATATCCCTATATATGCTTAAATCTTTAAAACTACGCAACGGATTTTGATGCGATTTTTTTTAATAGATAGAGTGATTGAAGAGGAAGGTTTATATATTGAAATAAAACTACTTTTTACGGATTTTATCGCGTTATATTGATATTATTTTAATTCCGACGTTTCGGACCCTTTACAGCGGTTACAGGTCACGGGTGACGGGTGAAGGTTTGTATATATAATAACATACCACGCGGGCGAAGCCGCTGGCGGGAAGCTAGTAATTTATAATTTGTATATTTCTGCTATCCCATCATAAAGTGATTAATAGCCGTACATTGACTTACGCGGCAGCGGACGCGCGCTTCTTATGTATATAGTTTATTTATTTATCCTGATAAAAACTTAGTAAGTATAGCTACAATAAGTTCAACTTCCGCGCTATGTCTTTGCATACGAAATGAAGAGATTGTATAAATAAAAAATAAAAGATTAACGTGTAATCGACGTGTTACGAAGAACGTGGGTCAAGGTAATAAAATCACCATTCTGTATACTGTGACACTTACTCCCTTTCAGTATGCAAAAACTGTAAAATCAAAACGGTGTACGAAAAATATGCAATATGCTCTTGTTCATTTTGTGTCAGTTCTTAATGGTTTGTGAAACAAAACATTACCCCTCTGTTATCAAGGGATCAAACGTAATAACACCGATAATGGAATGTCGAATCACGTTAAACAGGATCCCTCTTGTCTGACCACTATCAGCTCTATAGAACAATAGATTCCATTAACGTTCGAACAATTGGGACAAGTATTAACAGATACTTTACACTAAACCAACCTCTACCGAATGTTTAACCTAGCTTAAAATGAGTTCATTCATCTAGTGACCTTACGGCTATTTCTATAAGATTGCTTTTGAACAAATAGTTTCGATCGATATAAGTACTGATACTGAAAAAAATTGTAGGTAGAGTGTGAACGTGCCGTGGCCATTTATCGCTGCTCGCCCGCTATAAGTCAACTGTCGCCATAATCGTTTGTTTCATGCTCACTTTGCCGCCGGGATCGCGCGAGTTGAGTGTATGGCAATTGAGAGTTACTTGCACGTTACGGTGAACAAGCGTCTTGTTACATATTGCTACAGCATAAGTGCCCTGTCTTATTACTCACTCGCGGAGAACGGAATTGTTTTAAAATTTAAATCAGTTCTACGGGTATATATATATATTCGTTATTTATGTTTCAGTATATTATATTATACGATTGTTTTTTTTGGAACTATTTTATTCACTTTTAATTATTACTTTTAAGGAATTGACAATTGTCCAATAAATAAAACTGCATCTATACTAATATTATAAAAAAATTACACACTGTACAAAATAAAAATAATAAAAAAGGGAACCTCTAAATAGACCTAGGCGTCAAAGTACTCCTCCCCATCGATGTCATCCGATAGCGTCCCCAGAAGACTGGCAGCATTGCCACGTTGAATGGCAATGCTTGTTCTTTGACCAAAAACAGGCCAGCCCTCTACGATTGATTTATGTTCTTATTGTGTCGAAAGAACAGTGTTTAATGTTTAGTATTATTTTTTTCTTAACCGTGTATTGTAAAAGTGAACAAAACAAAGCAAGCTTGGTGATCGGATCCGAATGATGACTGTTAGATACTGTTTTATCGTGCCCCGTATGTGAATGTCTCAGAACTCTGAAGTGTATTTCATTGAATTGCATGCTCCATTTTCGACTCCATACTCGGGTCAAACGCATGCTAGTCAACAAGATCAAAAAATAAATTCATCAAATATTCATTCAATTTGTACACAAAAATATTATATTAAAAATATTTCTTTTACAATTTATATTTGAACTATAAGATGCTAAGGAACTATACTGCAGAATAAGAAGATAATCCCTTAGATGCAAAAGTTGCATGCGCCCTCGCAATAGTTAAACTTGTAACATATTGCTAAGTCCGTTTTATTCAATACTTCGTCGCTACTTTCGCTGAGCTCCGTGAACGGGCAAACTTTCTCCGCCAAGCCGTCGTAATGTTACACATAGCGAATGGAGATTGTGACCTTACTTGTAAATTATACTCGTATTATATTAGTAGATTACAAAGGATCAGGATTATAATGTATGTAGTCAGGGAGGGTACAGTGGCTAAGATTTATTGCATGAGAAATATAAATCCCAGAAATAATAGTTGCAAGCACAAAGCCCAGTACAATGTTCAACTTTCATAATTATGCAGCAAATAGATTTGCTATTACTTTCACCAAAAAAAGAGATACTTATCCATTCTTTTAAAAAAAAGGATATCGTTCCAGTGTGTTCTCCTACCTGTACACAGTAACTAGTGCCCTACTATAAGTTACCTACACCTAAAAAAATTTTTTTTTTGTGAAATGATGGGTGTTGCTTTGAGATAACTACAATAATAACATTATAGTCACCAGACTGATAAAATCAATACTAATAATAATGTATAATAATCATATATTCTAGACATGGAAAACACGAGAGAAAATAATATAGTCCACAGATGCTATGTGGGTGTGTACGTCACAGGCAAAAACATGTATACAATAATACTTTATAACGCGTACGTTCGTAGTCGACTGGAGTACAATGCACTAATCTGGGACCCATACGAATCCAAATACAAAATGATCATAGAAAAAATACACAAAAAAATTTGTCGATTCATTTACAAAAAGAAATACGGTTACTATCCATTCCTATATCCTTCTCTCTTTGTTACGGGTATGGTAGGTCTCGATACATTAGAGCTACGAAGAAAATTACAGACCATCATTCACTTCTACCTACTACTAAACAATAAAATTGATAATCCAACAGCACTGGTAGATATAAGCCTGTACGCTCCAAAGGGGGCGACGCGAGGTACTGGCGGTGGGTCCTGCCTGCGTCGGCGACGACCACTTTTAGCCGAATTTGTAACACGCACCCGGGCCGAATACGATAATACACGAAACGCGCCCACGAAACGCGCTCTCGCGGTACTCAACCTGCTGATAACCTCGCAAGAGGTGGACCTATTCTCACATAATTTAAAGCAAATAATTTCTGCGGCACGCATCTTCCTTTCCTTCCATCCTACCAACCCCTCATAGCATTGATCTCACAGTAACACTTTTCGATCAAAATTGTGAACCCCATAATAATTATTATCTAAGTTCAATCATGTATTTGTCTGTAGCTTAGTAGTAGTGCTTTATAAGTAATATAATATGCGAATTGTAACTAGTTTGTAGACGCTTTGGGTTACCTGTTATGTCTATAAATATGAATAAATAAATAAATAAATAAATAAATACAATTAGAAAAGTGCTAAAGCGATTTTTTTATGAATTTGTGATAACACCAAGTTTGTGATAACACCAGTGTCACTATAGTATTGGTTCGTAAATACTGTGTTCGTAATATCACAAAAGTTCTATTAGTACTTTAGGAGACAATCGGTTTAGCACTTTTGTTAGTGTATACATGTTGTTGTTCGTGACTGTACAACGCATGATAATTATGATATGGGTAATGGTGGCTCTCATAAAATGTAAGACAACAGTTGGAGCAATAACACAGAGACAATATAATATACATTAATGCTCCTGAACACATAATTATTATTACAACAGATGAAGATTGATTACTAATGCTACTATGAATTCGGTGGTATGTAAGCAATTAACTGAAAGACTAAGGCTGATATTCAGAAACGAAACTCAACATGAACTTATGCTTCCGTATGTCAAATTTGTATGACAATTTGACATACGGAAGCGTAAGTTCATGCTGAGTCTCTTCTCTGAATCTCAGCCTAAGTCAACAATCTCGAGTTAAGAATTTGGTATAACGTTAAGTTAGCGAACACTGAAGACTTTAGTAATTGCGCCCTCGAAGTGTATCGGAGATCGGGAAAGTTTTCAACTCAACACATAGGTACGTCTCTCCGACACGTCCTCGCTTCACAACTTACCCTTAACGGACTCTGATCGGAAACTCTGCCAATTTATTAGCGGCACCCCGCGGGGAAACTCGAATTAGTTACTCCACACATTATTTTGTGACTGTGTTGCTGATAGTGTGTGAAAATACCGTTGGAAATTTGCACAGTACTATTTCTTACCGTATAACATTGATACATGTTTCTTTACGGTATAAAAAATCATGTGTGCAAATCGTGAAAATGCCTCGAAATCCCAAAAAGCCTTAAAAAAACTAGTAAAAAGTATGCCCAATTACAGGCGTATTACGAGCGCGGAACCAACACAAAGTACTAAAATGGGTAAAAACGGCACATTTGTAACTACGCTGTACATTCATAAAATAAAAAACTTGTTTTTTTATTTAGCCAGGTCAGGTACTTTTGAAGATATTGAAGATTTTCTAACCTATCGTTTTTCTTTACGGCGGTCCAGTGTATTATCGTATCCCAATATAAAATTAAGCAAACTGAAGTTGGATATCGAACTATCGCGAAACTATCGCGTTTTAAAAAGACGGAGAAAAGACTACTTAAGTATTATTTTTTGTATCATAGGCGTGTCTACAAATACAATGCTAACAAACACTCAGACCTGAAACTACTGCCTCTATTCGAATAAAAATATTTGTTCTATGTGGAAATGGAACTCGTCACCCGTGATACAAAATCGTATATCATCGCCATGTCGTGACAACAAACCATGTGACTATAGCATAAAAAAAATATTGAGAACTAGAGGGGCTTATAATAAATCTTACATCTGTAATCAATCACTGCGCCAATCAGTCACAATGCCTGTTTTTATGCACTTCTAAGACTAAAGTATTTAAGTAAAATGTTGGGAAACTTTCACTGCAAAGTTTTAAATGTCTCGTCGGTAAAGTTGGCCAAGTCGCCGGCACACTTACACAGAGCCTTATTAAAAATACAAAACTCGTCGACTCGCTTGCCGTTAGTCATTAGACACTGGAGGCAAAAACTTTTGGACACCCGGTGCTTGCTTAATGTAGATACATTTTTCTTGTGAAATTTCAGACGAGATTAATTGACACAACTTTGTCATAAGCTTTTAGGAAAGGATGTTCTATTTGCGGAAGAAAGGTTGTTTATTTGTTGTTAATTCGGTAAATAAAGTGTTTCAGAAATTCAACAAGGAACTTGGTTCATTTTGTAATTAATTTGCGGAGCTAGTTAATTTATTTATCATTCCAGGGTATTTGTGTCTGTAATAAAAATACAGGTATAGCACAATCTAAGAACATTTGAGTTGCCTATTAGATAAATAGTAAAATCTAAGTTTGGAAATGACTTAATTTTTAACACCTCTAATTTTAACTTTCTAGTTAAATTCGAGTTTCAAATTAATTCATCCATAAAGGATTCTAACTTTGCCTTATCCAAACTTTGTTGGGGTCGGTTTTTAGTTTGAGCAGATGTGACTACAATCTCCGCATGCCATACATTTCTTGGCAACACATTTGGCATTTGATATTCTAAAGATATAGTTGTCAAACTTTTTGCTTGCTTATAAAGGCTTTCGCGTCCAACCATAAACAATGCACGATTTTAGAGAAACCATAATGATATAAAACTATAACAAACGGAACATCTCTGAGGCTTTGAGGGATGGTCAACCATCTATAGAATGACCGCAGCAAGTGCAGCTTAACCATTCCGATCGATTGAAGAATAGTTATTACTTAGCTATGACAGTTGAGTTTCTAATTCATTTAACTAAGATATTTAAATGCAAAATATAAGTGCACTCTGAAACGTCTACGACTAGAGGATCAAATTAATATTAACTCGCTCACTTCCATATCGCTTTCTTGTAAAATATAGGTGAAGTTAGAGTAGTTTATTTAATGGACCCGTCGACAACTTTTGCCTGTACTCTACTAACGCCCAATTCCGAAGCAATCTAAAGACCCATCACACGATCAGTAGCTTTTCCCGAGATCGCAATGTACCTACCTTAGGTTATAAGTATAAAATAATGTAGTAGTTATAGATTCTATACTTAGGTAATTAAAAACCAAGAGTGTATATGAAACGTATGTATAAGCTAAATATAAAAATTTACTGCCTCAATGGTCGATAGGTCGCAAAAGTAGCTGTAGAGCGTCCTTTCGATTCCCATGTTACCGTTAAAGTTACGATTTCTGCCAAGTTAAGGGCAATAGGCTCACCTTCCATCTATCCTAGGGGACTAAAACTATACCGGGGCGCTCTGTAGGTGTTCATTACTACGAAGGGCATGAAATTGCGGGTATCATCACAGTTAGGCAAACATCAATACAACATATATCCGCTGCATGCGTCATACTAGCTACCACTAGCTTGTTAAAAAAATTACAGGTCTTCAATATTTCGTAAAGTAGGGAATCCACAAATGGACTGTATAAAAATACTAAAGGAAGTATTGTTGCAAAATTAACTTTCAAGTTATGCTGACACAATCATAATTGAATTTTTATAAAAGACTTGTTACTTCAACGCAATACTTATACTTATTTATGTCTGTAGACTAACTTTGCTGTTGCTACGAATCTCCTAGTCTTTTGTTTTGGTAGCATTTTAGCAATTTTAATGGTTTAATTAATAATCCAGAATATAATTATAATTTTCACCTGGATTTACGTTTTAGGTAAATCAGCAAGTTTTTTTTTTAAATGTAGTCCCTTTCTTGCTTAGATACAAAGCAATTTACAGAAATCTTACCTTAATCCCGGTATAGTGGTGAGCAGTTGTCCTTCAGCCGTGACCCAATGTACTTCAGGGGGTGGGTGGCCCGTGGCGCGACAAAGTGCGTGTGCGCCGCGCGTGGCAGGCCACAGCACACGCGCAGGCGGCTCTGTGACGAACCGTGGCCGCTTGTCGCTTGCGCCCACTGCCTCGACAACAGCCAGTGTGATCAGCATCCATGGCAACGTGTACTCTGTTGAAAATGTGCTAGTTTTAAACCGTCAGGTAGTGAATTCGTAAAGGTCGCTGAAATATTGCTTATGCCCGGTATATACGTAACGATATATCGTAGCGATTAATCTGTGCAAATCGATTTGCGCAGATCTATCGATCGTGTGTAACGATTTGTCATTCACAGATCTGCGCAAATCGACTTGCTCGCTTGAGATTAATCGCTACGATATATCCTTACGTATGTAGAGGGCTTTACAGTAAACAATAAAATATATGCCGAATTAGGCACCTAAAGTGCTCAGGAAAAATTGAGGAAATGTTGAAAGCACTGTTTAAATATGTATTAAGTATTTCCTATTTAATTTCTCGTCGCATATTAAATAAGAAAGGATAAACATCGAAAAGATTGAATGCCTGGTAAGATCAACAAACTCTTCTAATTAATTAGGTATTTATTTTCTACTTTATGAACACACAATTTCAATTCTATTTTCAGATCGGCAAGTTCCGCTGATGTCGACAATTCTTCGAAAATGTAATGGAAAAGTGCGATTCGAAGAAAAGAAATGCTGAAAAATCACATAATACAATAAGCTTAGCTTAAATTTAGCTCATTTAGACTGAACGATTACCTTATCCCATCTACAATACATTTTCCAACATCACAGAGCGTATTTATTGAATTTTAGTTACTTATTTTACTTTTAACGTAGTCGGGTTTCTGGTTTCATTAATAACTGATTTTATTTCCTAGTTTTTAGTTTATAAATCATCATAGAATCACTCGATAGATTCTAAATTATCATTTGAACTGAAAAAATAATGTGACTGTATTACCTATCTAATAAACTGTATACATACAATATTAAAACTCTAATAATTAACCAAGTTTAAAACCTATATTCAAAACCCCCCATAACTTACAGACGGTAATCAATATTATGCAAAGCAGTTCAGAAATTGTTCCCAGAAAGTTAGTTTTAATTTTCTTCAGCGCGATTTAACATGCCGCCTTTACACAACTCCACTCGAAGGCATAATCCATCAAAGGTGAAGGAAACGAATCAACTCCCGCATCGAAAGCTGAGTTGCGTTTTAAAACTTGATCAATTATATAATACTCAAGAGTCAGCACATTTTCCCTCTACTAATTATCTGGTTCATTGGTCTATGACTTGCCATCGATAAGGAGATTTGATAAAGGGTTGTTTACGGTATTTTTCCCGAAGAGGTTCGTTCCTAACAAGTGGTACAATTCCGAAAAGTTTCGTTCAACAAGTGATGGGATCACTCTATAAATCTTTGTACACGATGTTCTATGTAGGTATTATAAGAATGTAACAACAAAAAAAGTATATAAGTATTATACCCACTGTCTTGTACCCATAGTTCAAACTACTTGCTTAGTTTGGGACTAGATGGTGATGTGTAAAATGTCCCAGGATATTTATTTATTTATGATGAGGGGTACTTTAATGACTACTTTTTGAAGATTAAGCATTGTCGTTCATAATAGGCAATGCCTAATATAAATCATGTCGCGGCGGGTGCGCCTATTACGCAATAAACATAATTGTTTACCCTCTCCATGGGACTGCTGGTTTGAATACGGAGCAGTTTGCCAGCGACCCATTTGCTGAAAGCATTGCTTAGCTTTTAAATTGAAATTTTCGTTTACACTGCTGTTATTCTAATCAAATGTAAATGAAGGAGTATGTCATAAGTTATTGCGGTCTTTTTTAATTTGTTATCCAACGTGGTGTTAAATAAAGCATACCTTCTTCAACCCAATTAATGAATACTAATTGCCTTTGCACTGTAAATTAAAATAGATAAAATAAAAGGCAGGCTAATCCCCGCAATGTAATTAACGCAGTAGATTAAAACTGCTGCATACAATTTTACTTATAGGTAACAATTTTGTGAAGAATCTTATACAGTATGCATACTATGTCATTTTTCTATGGCCTGTTTCACCACCTCTGGATAGCAGCTAACCGCCGGATAAATTCAAAAAGGGAACCAAGTTTGTTTGAAATTATCTGCCAAGTAATTTAACGGAAACTTATCAGAAGGTAGTGACTACAAGCACTAACTCTTGATACCATAACGCATTAGATATACGGTAGGCTTTCTTTTTGGATGGGCTGAGCTCCAACTCAACCCCAACAAAAAAGATTAGCGGCAATAAAGATTAAAAATTTGTGGGTATGTGTATAGTGAACATTTTAGTGAAGAATTGAAGTTACATTTTTTGTGCCATAGATAGGTAAAATGTAAATGTAGAATAACCTAAGAGACTTGAGGCCATGCCCAGAAGCTTTAGAATTATGCAAAACTGTTGCAAAGTAGAAAGCAAAAAGTTTAAACACTCCTTAGATTTTCGCCTGGGATATTTTATTCATATTCTTAGTAAGTATTACCTATTTTAATCAAATATATATGCAGACGGTATACTTATTATAAAATTATGTTCAAAATTGTAATTTTATAAATTTGAAACAATATTATATCCTTCCTATATAAGTTCCTTCTTATAAGTGCCCATATTAAATGGCAGATGAATTCTTACAAATTTGTTCGATTTTTTAAAATTTTCCAGCAATTAGCGGCTATCCGGATGTGGTGAAATAAGCCCTAAAAATCCTACCTACCTGCAGTATGTAAGGTTGTTAAAAAAACAACTGTAGGCACTCGGGGTTAATTTAAGGAGTTCACCATCAATATACCATCACGTCTGTATTCCCTAAAGGGTACCGAGCATAACTCCCAAATTCCGAGCTGCTACAGAGACCCAGGGCCTCGAGCGTTTAAGCGTAGCTTAGGACCATTAGATTAACGAGGCAGTTTCATCATCATCGAGGAGATCACCATAAAGCATTACCAGAGACAAAGTAGAAAAATATTGCTCCAGGTAGAATTAAAAAATAAATATAAAACTACCTTTCATTATCTCCGAAAATCACTTTTACACCACTTCACAAACTATCCATTCTAGTCATGATTCCAGGTCACAGTCAGAAAAATCCACATGCTTTATGATTAGCACTGCACTTCCAATGTCATTTTCTGTACACAGTCTTTACTTGACCACTTTTCCCGGAGATCGTCCGAAGTTTTCCCTCCAAAAATACTAAGGGAGCCGACACGTGTTTCTCGAGCAGCGTTCGTACGCGAACTGAGCGCTAGAGGCTGGAAACGCGCCCTGGAATGATACGCTACTCTACGGTCTACCCAACATAATACCAACTTAAGTTTGATTTTATGAACGAATTGAAATATCCCAATCCACTGCACTTTGGACTCACTCACTCCAGAATGAAACTACTATTAGTTTCATTCTGGAAATTAATTCAACATGAATGGTGAACATTCCATCCAATTCTATCGTAACGTTAATACTAGCGCAGAAAGTTCCAGTTCCTAAACCTATATTGTCATTATTAAACAGGGGTGTGTTTGAATTAGTCGGTCTTATAACGCAAAAAATATATACTTTAATTTGATTTGTGGGATCTTTGGTAGCTACGGATTACTCTAAAAAAATATGGTTTGCCGTACAACTAGCTTTATTAGTTTTATCCGACGCTATTTCTAAAGATCATATAAATCGGAAAAACAAGGTAATAAATAAAACACGTCTGATTTATTTATCGACTGCGGATTTTGCTAGCTTTTCATTTAAATTGTTATTTTGGACACTATTCTAGGAGTTCGGTGAGAGCAATCAACCTGTTTACTATTGATCAGCCAATCCATAGAGTATTAAATACAACATAAAATATATAGGTAATTGTGGTATTAATTAGTTGCCGATTTCCTATAATTCCTGCAATGCTGGTATGTTAGTATTGTTAAAACACAAATGTTCATTCGCATGCCGTTCATTGTAGCAGTCCCAGTTGGGCAACAGTATCACAACACAAATTTTATAGGTATCAAATTTAATAGTAATTTTATATTAGGTATTAGCTTGCAGATGGTTTTAGAAATTTACATATTTTAAGGGTTAGTTCATGTGATAGTTTAAGTAAAATATTACTCAACCCATAAAACGATTTTGAAATGTTTCCTATTTCAGAAAGCCAATGAAATGGCAACATTTAATTGCAAACGGGCAACGGGCACAGTTGCATTCAAATCGCCTCATACCGGTTATTACTGGACTAAACCGCTTCGGGGTTGCAATGCGATTGTAAATGTGGACGACTAGGTATAATGCAAAAAGCGTATAAGAAAATGGTGGTATCGTTTCTATCGCATTTTAATTGTACTTACGCCACTGTACGAAAAGAATTCTTGTTCTAGTTTTCCTTTTTTATAGTTTTTACGAATAATGTACCACACACATTAACAATATTTTCTGAAAACGTATGTAGGTTATATTCCTTAAAAAAAAATAGAATTTGACTATTATTGGTAAATATAGGAACTTTATTAGGTATTCATTATAATTTATCAAATCCTTTTGTGATCGCTCAAGTATTGCAGAGAACATATTAAAATATTTTTGTATTGAAATTATTTTTAATGCAATAGTTAATACCATAATTTGTAAAATATGAATGCTACAATCAATAAAAATAAAATACATGTTTAAATGGTTCAGTCACAGAATGTACCTTTCGCAAAATGCACCCCATGCGCAAAACGTACCAATCTCAAAATGCACCTTTCTTATTATGTACCTTTCTCAAAATGCACCTTTCTCATAATGCACCTATCTCATAATGTGTCTTTTTTTTATTATTGATTGGTGGGTTGGGGCTGGCGGTCGAGCGTAGCGACTACTAATCTATTTCGATGTCATGATGAAGATTGCGGAATTATTAGGCCTTTTACGGCCATTCAAAAATTGCCATAGCGGACGATATTTCACGTCCACACGGCGGGGTATTGGTAAAGTTTTCAACTAGCAATAATCGCACCTCGGATTAACCTCGTTGGTTACGATATTGCCTCTGCGCAAAGTTAACTTAAAAAAATTTCTGCTACTGACTAACCAAATCGTGGTAACGAAACCATAGCGCGATCTAATTCGACGCCAACGCCATCTAGTTATAAAATTGGCAACCCCTACGTCCAATAACTAAGCAGGTATGTATTTTTTTCGTCATCAACTAGCTTCTTACAGCCTCGTAGAAAATTTAAATAAAAACACCATAGCAAACACTGTCTATGTAATACGTCTATATACACGTGTAACTGGCACTTCTTTAAGAATTACGATCTATGTAAAATACTTACATGTTAAATAGAAAACCAATCTATTGGAAAGTTTAAGTGGAAAAACATAATGTAAAATTAGAAGGGGCACTCAACCGATATGTGAAGTCTGCTTTGTAGCTTAAAATTTAGAATCTATTTTGTATTGAAGTGTCAGTAACGCATTATAATATGAAGTAGCTCCTTATTATACCATTCCGATATCAATCTACCCAAAAACCAAAACCGATACTCACCACTAATGGCAATAAGTGTTTTACATATTACTAGCGACCCGTCCCGGCTTCGCACGGGTACTATGTAGAATTTGTCGGCTTTTCTCTACTCTTATATAGGTATATATGTACATATACCACTTATAAACCTTCCTCTTGAATCACTTCATCTATTGCTGAAAAGTGCATTAAAATCCGTTGCGTAATATCAGATGTAAGCGCACAAACAGCGGGAGCTACTTTGTTTTATACTATGAGAAGATGCAGTATTGGGGCATAGGATTGGTGATTGCCTTTTATTGGTATTACTTTTCAGAAGTCACATTACGAAACCTAAGCATAAAAGAGGTTTAGCGACACCTTCAAAAAGGCGCTATTTAGTCTCTCTCTGCACTAAATAAAAACCAATTCCTGTTAAAATTAGAGGTAACGACTTCTCCTAACACTCGATTACAATATTCAAATGAGTTCAAAATAAACGCCATCTATTAAAGCCTTTGCTAAAATAGATTAATTCTATTAAAAGTGTTCGAAAGCGATGATCGCCCCTTGTCGCTCGTCGCGCATAAATTTATTGGACCCAAGTTAAACGAAAGATTACCTGTTTAATGCCCAAAGTCTCTTATTGACATTAAAGCGCCATTTAGGGCTTTGCATTTTTAGTAGACGACGCTACGACGACAGTAAAATGAAGATTATTTTTCTAAGTGTGATTAGTTTTCTCGGCTACATTAATTTATGAGAGCTGTATGATATCATGTATCATTGTTAATAAAGAAATCTGAATTACCTGATGATTAAAAGGAATATCTAATTTACCACAGAACACAATCATTACGAGCTATCAGATATGTATACATTTTAGAAGCACTTATTAGTTTTTTTAACTATAAAATATCCCGCCACAGACTAAGTATAATACAAAATGAATCCCGCGAAATTCTGCGCATAGAGAAAATAACATGTATGTACCTTTTTTTAATTCATTAAAAGTTTTATTATTAAAAAAAAATTATTACTCATTATAAATTAATGATTTCATTGGATAAAGAAAAAAATATTTTTTGTTAACATTTTTAATAGTTAAATATTTTTTTTAATATAAGAACATTTCCGCGCGGTTTA
Source organism: Acronicta psi (assembly GCA_946251955.1). Lineage (NCBI taxonomy): Eukaryota > Metazoa > Arthropoda > Insecta > Lepidoptera > Noctuidae > Acronicta > Acronicta psi. The sequence goes on along the minus strand of OX276477.1, from coordinate 5,118,710 downwards.
AATTGTTGCTGGCCAGTATCGTATAGCCCGCGTGTAAATTGATGATAAACTTTTTGTATGGTCGTTTTGGACTTAGAAGACATTGCATAAAATACTTACGTCATAAAAAGCCGATTGGAATTTTGGATCTAGAGTTGTCATTGAATAATATTAGATTCGAGCAACCCAGATCTTGTGTAGGTAATAAGTTGGTACCTATTACCTAAGTACAACATTTACAACGCCCTTCAGATTATTGATACCTTATTCAATCCATCGGAAGGGCCCCGATTTGCCTCGGAATAACGGACAAAGTTGAAAGGGAGACCATTAATTCTGCTAATGTGTTATCCGTTTCAGAGGTAGCATTCCACCTGTTATTATACCAAATATTGGAGTAAAATTCTTCTTTCATATTCACCTTTTGCTGATTATTGAAAACATTTATTTTTGTGCATTTTGTATTGATACCTGTGTGTAGATGTAATGGATGAATATGATGAATGGGTGAACGAATAATGTATGCTTTCTCCGAAAGAATGTTTCGTAGAAAAAGCAAAGATATTTCATTAAGAACACATACGCGATCTTTTTGCTTTCAAAATGAACTATCATATACCTACAACTTGAAAACCGGAACTTAATATTCTAATAAAGCTAGGTAAATAAATGAATACTAACTTTACTTGTTGTTTGTAATTTCAAACAAAACAATGTCATACCTACCTTACACATTATGGTGAGAGTAGACATCAAAGATATTAATCAAGACTGATGGAGGAGCGGAAGAAACTACAAACGAAGTTGTATGAATTTGTGTTCAACCGCTATGTCTATGACATCGGGCGATACACAGAAGGCGTATTTCAAGGTGCGGTTAAAAAAAGGCTCAAGCTAAGAAGTAGAATTTTGACACCTGTCATTTTGACACATAATTGTTAACTTAATTTTTATGAATGGTGGCCCACGATGCATTCGAAATTTAAAAACAGACATTACAGAAAAGACTGCTTCAAACAATATGACCTCGATAATCCATGTAATGATGATGATATGCAATTGATGCAATCCCTACCTATTGTTCACATTTGGTGTGGATCTTCTGATCTTTTCGTTTTATACTATCAGTAAACTTTAATTTTCAGTGGAATTAAATCGCGCGTCTTCGTGTGAATAATGACAACATATTCTGTGCTTTGTCGAATAACTCGAAATTTTATTCTCGAATTTGCAGACGACTTACATATATATAACGAATAATTTAAATAAAAGTTTTTTATCGAGAATAGGTAAATATTGAAAATCATTTCCGATAAAAAATATAATACACACGTAAGGGATATATTTCCTCGACTTTAACCATATTAATTAAAAAATCTTTAAGGATTTCCTATATTATCGTTAGTCATTCGTTTTCTCGTTATTGATTTCAATCATAATGATGAAAATAAAATATATCTGTAACACGTAGTTGGGTTTATTTTATTATTATTATTACAGACATATTTTTTTTAATTACGTTCTTCTATTAACTTTAGTTTTCACTTTTTGTTTGTTGAAATTATTTTATAAGCTGACGACTAGCCTACCAAGTAATAATCATATATTAGTTCCTTACACATTTTATGACAAAAAATCTCAGAATGCAATGCAAACGTTCTTGCTAATAAAAAAACAATCTTCAATCTTTCTCTTAGTAACCTTTTCAATTGCAGTTATAACAAGTTTCTATGCTCATAAAATTCTAGGTTACCTGGATTTCAATTTAGTGGCAATATTTAAAGAATACGGAGCGCTCTCAGCAGACTGCGAATCCTCGGCGGGCTGAGTCAGCAAGCATCGTTACCTAGCCGCCGCGATCGCTAGCTCACGATCTGCTTTCAATGCGGGCGCGAAAGATTCTCATTGGTAACGTGAGTGGCGCAAATAATTCTGCCTTATCACCAACTTATTTTATTCCGCCTTGATTGATAGAATACGTAAAATTAGGGATAGGTGTTCAATGGAAAACGAGAAACGGAGCTTTGCTTGTTACATAAAATAACATATCATCACGCCTGTATACCTCCGAGGGTTAGGCAGAGGTGACTAATCGGTTAATTAGGCAGAAGTTATTATGACCTTTTAATTAACATTCAGGTATAATAAGAACACTGCTATAAATAAATCCGAGTCGGGTTCGGGTAACTTCGCATGTTTTTTGTCAACTATACGAGTACTACTTACAGTACCTTAAGACAAAAGACTTCAACCAGTGTGTGTTACCAACTTACGAGTGATAACGTTTGCCCTTTTATGAAAGCTCAAGGTGACTCAGCGATGTATGGAGCGAGCTACGCTTGGTGTTTCTTTACGCGACCATATCAGGAATGAGAAGATCCGTAGAAAGAACCAAAGACACCGATAGAGCCGAAAGAATTGACGACGTCTGTGGTCTAGTGGTTCGAGTACCGGACTGCTGATCACGAGGTCGTGGGTTCGATTCCCACAAGACACAAACATTTCTGTGATGAGCTTAGGTGTTTGTGTTTGTCTGGGTTTTTCTTATATATTATAAGTATATATTTACAAAAAAAAGGATATAAGTATTATATCCATTGTCTAGTAGCCATAGTACAAGCTCTGCTTAGTTTGGGACTAGATGGTGCTGTGTTAAAATGTCCCCAAAATATTTATTATTATTAATTAGCAAGCAGAAGTGGCTCGAAAAACTGATGGTCGCTGAGGCTATAAGGTTCTTGAATGGTGAGCACGCACGGAAAGCGCAGCGTGGGAGGGTCTCCAACGAGGTGGACCGACGACCTGGTAAAGGTCACTGGGAGTCGTTGGATGCAGGCGGCAAACGACCGGTCCGGGGTGAAGTCTATGCCGGGGGGAGCATCTGTTCAGCAGTAAACCTCTTTTGGCTCATATGACGATGATGATGATGTAATAAATAAACAAAAACATGACTATCCAATACATTCGCCATTACATAAAATACATACGTACAAGTTACTAATGATTTCGGCCTCTACGTTTGCATACCGTTCTGCTAGTTAAGCGCTCTGTAGCCGAACGTGGTTCAAACGTATTTGCCTCTGTTTTACAGCAGGCAAATACAGCAGCAGCAGTTATTTTGTGTGTCCGATTAATGGCAACATCAGTAAATAGTTCTAGTAATGGCAACATTCGTATTTCGTCCGGGAATAACGTAATGATGGCCTCATTTTGGTGGCTTATGATTGTACATACCTAATGTTATGTTTCGATATTATGTAAGGTAAGCTCAAGCTTAAGAGCCTATTTCACCACCTGTTAGTTAGTTCCTGTTAAATTACCTGGCAGATAATTTCATTCCGATCCGGATGGCCGTTAACTGTCATATAAATTCAAAAATGGAACAAAATATATATCCTTACTTTGCGGAAATCCATGACAATAAATTGCAATGAAAATATTTAGTTTTAATTCCGCTTATACTGAGATGCAAGAGCTAATTATGGAATTATTTGTCAGGTAATTTAACGGGATCTTATCAGGAGGTGATGAAACAGGCGTTTACAAATATAAATTTTGTTCTGTTTTTGTTTAATTTATCTGGGAGTTAGCGGCTATTCAGAGGTGGTGAAACATGGCCTGTGGTTGTAGTTACTCATTAAGGATTGTAAATAATTATCGTTAAAAGTGCCTCGAGTTTCTCTGAGTACAGACTTAACCTTAATACACCTTCAACCGCCCGTTATCTGTTTTCTTTTTCGATCTTTATCCATCCAATGATTGTCTGTAAGAAATTGCTTTTAGTGATAAGACCGCCAATTGTAGGTACTCTTTAAGTATTCATTTATTTCTTTAGTGTTATGTTCCTTGGTGTATATTAAAGTATATTCTATGCTATTATATTCTTAACCCTGACCCCGCCAACAGATGGATTCTCAGTTTTTTCGACTACAAAGGATTTTCTAGGAAAACCAAATTTTCTAAGTAAAACCATACTCCCAAAGGCTATAATTCTGAGTCACCGTTTAATATTTGTATAGGAGCCTTTACAAACTTTGCAGATTCATCAATTTCCAACCAAGGACACAATGGAGATTATAATATTAAAAAAATACTTTCCGTAAATCTTTAACTGTAATACAATCCTGTGTTCGCCACGTTCTTTTAAGCCCTACTAAATTTCAACCTCGTTAAAACTTCGGTTCGAAAGATGCTATCAAAATTTCAGAAAGTCCCTTCCTTTACGTACATGAAAAAAATAACAATAAAGTGGAATGACCGAAAGTCCATTAAAGTTCATTATTTAACAGTCAAGTTGGTCCTCGGGGCGCTAAGTGCAGGTTTATGCAAAAGTTTCGCGCCAAAACTCTAGTATCGTTATTCTTAACTTTGTAAGCAGCTGTGAGCGGCCAGCGCTGTATACTTGAGCGACATAATTTACTTGCGAACCTAAGAAAATAAACTTGGCCGTAAAATATTGATCGCAATTTTTCATTAGGCTTTGTACTATAAACATATTTCTTTGCATTAACGTCGCCTTTGGGTTTACCTGTCGTATCACTCCATCAAATGTATATTTTTTGGAGAACTATGATCGTACTTTACTAAGCCAGGACTATGACTGTCCCCAATAGTCTAGTAAGTAAGCATTCGATTCCCGATTAAGGTTCGATACCCGAGTCGAGCAAAATGTTGTTGGGGTTTCTGTGGAACTCCCAGTAGCAGCTCGGAGTCTGCATGCCTGCCTGTTGTTGATAGCAATAGCTAATAGCTTGATAGAAATAGTCTCTTCCTTTGCCTGACTCTTCTATATACAAATATGCGTGATGTACATATGTTACGTTAAAGCAAAATTAAAACATATTAACTATACTTAGTAAGCTAATAGTAAAGTTACGAAAGAAATATTCTCAGTAAAGTTTTCAATATGCAATTATTGCAGTTTATGCAATAATTGCATATTAAACAGCGTACGCACAGAATCAGTAGAGGTTCAATAGCAATTAAGTAGTGCAGATTGCAAGCTAATTAGCTACATGCGGCGTAATGACCCAATTCACTCCAACGACTTTTATAGCTTCAGCGGTAAGATGAGAGAAAAGGCAATGCGCATTTTTATTTAATTCTTAATTAAACGGACCATAGGACAGTGTGGCTTTTATACGTTAAGTAATTAAATTATAAGGTTTTTTTCGCTGATGATAATTATTCGAAAAGACAGGAAGATTCTTAAGCCGATTTTATGCTATGCAATAATTTATCGCCTAGTGTAAACAAACGGTGCGATTTTCACCTCTCGAAAGCGAGTTTCACCATAAAAACTCTCCCTTAAAATACCTCTTGGTACTGCGACTTGCAAATCAGTCTGTATTCGCTCACTGCTGAACTGCGAGACTGCGTCTCCTAGTGAACGACATAGAGCAGAATCTTCGGCTTTCCCGATAAATTCATTACTTATCAGCATTACAATCATTACTAAATACCTATGTAATGATTTGCAGGATATAGAATGTATTTCACATTCTAATTTTGCCTGTAAGTTTGTCTCCGTTGTCGTAGGTGCGTTTACAAACACAGTTTTTACAAGTCACAATTACTTTACAACTGCTGCGTCATACAGATATATAATTGTTCCATGCGGCTATTGAACTCACGACATATTATGACGCAGAATGTGAAGATCTAAAACTACCTCGTGACTGCTAATGTCAAGATGCTGGGTTTTCCAGGTCGAACAGGTTCATTGAATTTTTGTATGAAATTCTCAGCTCGGAGATTGGAGTTATGCCCGTTTAATGGCAATAGGCTCTTTATACACATTAAGTAGTACAGTTTTGGGCAACCCTTCGAAGAATACAGTTATGAATGATAGATAGTATGTTATGCTGAAATATCCGCTATTTTAACTAAACTAACACCAAAATCAAATCCAGCGCAGCGCAGTATTGTCGATATCTAAATCAAGTTTAGTAAAACCCCTGTACCCCATTTGGAACGAACACCCAACACTAACGAGATGTCGTGTATTTTCATTTACTTTACCGCCGCATTCCAAAATTCACAGGTAAGGTCCAGAACTCCGTCGATAATTGGCTTTTCTCTGCTTTGTGTTACAAAAGAGGTGTGCTAGTAATACAGTTGGACTGTAACTATTGCCATAGCTACATAATGGAATATTGTGGCAGATATGGGACGTTTTTGAATTTCTTGAATGTATTGCTTCGCTTGCAAGTTATGGGATAAGGATTTAGATACATCACTTTTACTTTACTGTCCCGCTACCCGCTACTCATGAGGCTATAGTCCAATACGCTGGCTTAATGCGGTTGGCACTCCAACGTTTGTTTACATTGTTTTCCTTCACTGTTCTTGAAGTTTGTTTTAGTAATCATCATCATACTATTACGCCTGCATTCCCCGAAGGGATAGGCAGAGGTGTACTAATGTACACTTACAGTTCGCAAGTATGTTTAGGTCCAATGTAATAGGGGGCGATTGCCACCAACCCCGTACAAATCCCGACTCTGAACTGGTACTGAGAATTTCACACAAAAACCCACCGTCGCTTTGCTCACTTTGGAATTGAACCCAGAACCTCTAGCGTAGCGGGCAGGGCACGCAGCCAGTTTTTAGCCAGTATAAGACAAAGCATAGTTTAGGAAAAACTTGATGCAATGTATTGAACTACGTAACTAAAAGGATATTTGAAAAACTACTCCATAATACAACAGCACATCACTTACGTGTACATAATTTATAGTGACACCAACAAAGTTCGTGTAATATTTAGCGTCGCAACTATGAGCGCTCGTCACTAAATTTGCGACTGAGTTACAACTAAGTTCTTTCAATGTGGTAGCAGTTTGGCAAGTTTCGGCCTGCAATCATGTTCCACGTAAATTTAGAAGTTCTTCTTCAACTTTGTAATGTACAGCACATTACCAAGTTGTTGGTAGTTGCAGTTTTAAACCCTCACAGGTAGTCTAGACGCGACTGATCTAGCTTTAAGAGTAAAAACTCTTTTCTACTTAGTAAACGTATCGGTGGCAATCCTTTTAGCTAGCAACTAAGTACTTAATAATGTCGTTGTGAGCATAAATCTTTGCCCGGGTGCATTTAAGTAGGTATCCTGTAACAAAATGCACACACATTTGTATTTTATGGTACATTCTATGTGCTTTAAAAATATGCAGTGTACAAAATTGTGTTCTACCCGCATCGAGGTATATAACCGAAGCTATTTAACTACTTCATTATTACCAAGACCTTAAAAAGCTTTATGCTAAAAGAAAATAGACCGATCTCAGAGGGTCGTACCTCTGAGATCTGTACATTCTACCAGATATACTCTACCAGACAAAAATAATAGGCAAACATTTATCTTTTTGTATTTTTTTAAGCATTTTCCATGCTAAAATTACAAGTTATTTTTAATGAAGGAAAAAATCGGCTGGCGGGCAGGATTCGAACCTGCGTCTTCTGGTTCGATACATCAGACGCTTTGACCACTAAGCTACCGCGAGCCCCGCAACCATGGCAAACATTTTTTAAAACAAGAAAATTATGCACCACACACACCACATAAAGTTCAATATCATTCATTAATTATTCATAATCATTTATTAAAATTGTACACTGAACTGTAATACTCGTACTATGGAAATAATTAAATTATTATTAAAAAAAGTATATTAATATTACCTAAACTATTTATGAGCTATTGCTTAACTTTACAGATTTCGATTCTTGTCATGTAATATTTTAACAGATTTTAATTGGCCAATTATTGCACAATATAACAAACACACATTACCAAAATGCAGCTAACATTCTCTATTTACCTAACTTGATGCATTGGAGGTATCCTAGATCTTAACCAATGTTGTGGGAATAGAATGGAGACAGAGTTGCAGGTAAGTTCATGGGCAGTCTCGGCAGTGGAGTGGAACTGTCGGCAACTTGCACTGCCGCACGCTCGCTTAGTTTACGTACACCTGCCAATGGGCAACGCGAAGTGGCTAAAGACATTAGTTTAATTGTAGTTAATATAGTAGTAGGTGGTCAATTTCATAGATGACGTCTGATATCCGGTGTCGTAACGCTTTTTATTATTTCTTTCTGATATCGTAGTGAATGCGACATAGTCACTTGTCATAAATATTAGGATTAAACCCTGACAATGATTAGCTATAACTAAACTTAAGATTATGAATAAATTGCAGAGCTAAACTTACAACTATTTCATGATTGATAGGATGTGTTCTAAGCTAAAGCAATTAAAGTTAAGACGCCTTAGATAATCCCCAAAAAATATGATATTACAATTTGGCTGTGTTTATCATAAGTAACTTATTTCGGTTTTGTGAGAAACAGCACTGGTATACCCCATCACATCTGTTAACTTTATACATAGACTGCCCAAAATAGAGAAGAATGGCATACGATGGAGGAGGCCTTCACCAGAAAATGAGTACCCAAATTTTAAATTCTAATTTAAAAGATAAATAAAATTAAAAAAAAAAAAACATGCAGGAAACAAATAAACACAATTTATATTTTTTTTAAAAATGCGATAAAACAATAATGTAATTTATGGGTAAATAAAGGCTTATTATTATTAATAATCATGTAGGTAAATATTATAATAGACAATTGTAACTGTTCTATGGCACAAACACCAATATTTAAATATGAAAATGTTTTTTTATTTTATTTAATTTATTAAATTTATTGGGCACTTACGACCGTATCGTCTTTGTGAAAAAGTTAGATAACTTAAAGCGTTTTCCCTACTTGCGTAAAAAACGCTAAGTAGACGTAATACTTAGTTGGGCGAGTCACTTTACTTTGAATGTAAGTACTTCACGTAATGCATTAGTGGTATACTCATAAACAAGAAAGTTACCGCAACGAGGTGGGAGTGTCTATTTTAATATTCATACAAGTATAAAAGGCTTCTTCAGTAAATATTTCATCTCATCATGAGAAACCACTACACAAACTTTACCGCACGAAGCATCATTTCATAGAAGCGTTCTTGTGTATGATCTGTGATTTGCGAAATTCTCACGAAGGTATTCGTGTGGTTATATAATCGTACCAAAATAAGGTTTTGCTTTATATGAAACAGTCTCATCATCATCCTCCTAGCCTTTTTCCCAACCGTGTTGGGGTCATCTTCCAGTCTAACCAGATGCGGCTGAATATCAGTATTTTACACGAAGCGACTGCCATCAGACCTCAGCAACCCAGTTTCTGGGCAATACCCGATATTCGAAGGATAGACTGGTTGTCAGGCTTCTGGGCTTCTCACTAACACTAACGTTTGTCATAGGTGTTCGTATGACCACCGGGACCAACCGCTTTACGTGCTCTCCGAGGCAAGGAGTGGTCTCGATGTATTAAGAATGGTCACCCATCCACAGAATGACCTCTACAATCGTAGCTTAACCTTGCCAATCGGTTGATCAGCATAGCTATAACTTAGCCACGAGCCCCTCTCATATGAAACAGTCTACAGAATGATTTTAAATCCATTAGCAAAACTTTATACTTAGACATATTTAAAACTAAAACATACCTATATCAAACATGACTCTTCATCCAAAACTCACTTCACGAAAGAGAAGATCTGAGTACCAGCAGTAGAAGAATTGAGATTCAAAAGAGAGATAATGTACCAAAAGACCAAGGACCATGTAACATTGCTATCAAATTTGTGAATTTACAGTAATGTAGACAAGTCTATACAAATTTTCCGTTCACAAATATGTTTGTAAAATGAAATCTTTCACACGAATAGAGAGCTGCGATATTGAAGTCGAAGTTTGTTTGAACAACATTTTATACAACGTTTACTTTATAAAATCTATTGAGCCGTTCGTGATCAACTGTTGGAAATGAACGTTTTATTCATGCCCGTATTAATTCCTCGAAGCTCGTCCTTCGACTCACTAAATCTATCGGCTTTCGGCTTTAGAGAAACAAAGAGCCAACGGGCATCTCTAAGCGCCCACATTCTAGAAACGTATTTAGTGGACATTATGTCGAATGAGCCGGCCTTTACAGACGATTATTGACTTAGAATTCGATTCTATTTAACTTTTGTTCGTTTTTTAATGTTCTTTTATGGATGCAACTTTTTTATCTACATAAGAAATGGCGAGAGGCCTTAGGAATGGCGATATAAGTATTTTGCATAATCTAGGAACCGAATCCAGGATATTACAGTCCAGTAGCCACTAGTGGTTCGATTCCCACAGGTTATAAATATTTATGGGATGAATTAAGTATTTGTGTTTGTCTGGGTGTTTCTTATGTATTTACAAAAAAACGTAGTATATAAGTATTTATTATATCCATTGTCTAGTACCCATAGTACAAGCTCTGCTTAGTTTGGGACTAGATGGTGCTGTGTAAAAATATCCCAAGATATTTATTTATTATTTAGAGGATAGACGCAACAATAAATTAAAATTAACATGATAATGATATTGGAATGGCTTTTCTTTATCAAATTCTCTATTATACGCAAATACCACAAAGAAGTTCAACATCACCCACATTACATACAGAAAAGATTTTTATAAAATAAGTGTCATACATTATCCCCGTGTTAGGTAAATCTGGGCTCGATACGTAAGGCCGTAATATCGGCCGGTGCGGCACACGGCTTACCTCCGGCGCAGATAAGCCGCACTTGTATCCGTCTCGGCGGCACTCAAGCCTGTTGTGCCCGATTATACCCACCGATTCCCTTTAATGTTGCCTACTTTATTGACAATGTATTTTGGATGGTCGCACGGAAAAATGTCTACACAATATTAGAGCTTCACGTTTAACTTAGGCTTTTTATTTTAATAAGTTATTTTTTGTTTTAAGTCGAACTTTTTAGCTTTCAGAGCAGATTATTCTCAATGGAAAGCTATACATTTGTTTAGAGAGGTGTACTTCTGTGTACCAACAAATCAATATTATTATTCAAACGTCAGCGGTAATAGAAATTGTATTTTATGTGTACCAATGTTATTTACCATTCAGGTATAGAATTGATTTATTTTATACCATATCATGAGTATTCCCCGAAGGGGTAGGCAGAGGCGTACTAATGTACACCCGCATTTCGCCGGTATGTTTAGGTCCAATGTAAAAGGGGTCGACCCTATTGCCATCAACCGGGCACAAATTCAGACTCCGAGCTGCTACTGGGAATATCACAGAAAAACCCAACAACACTGCTCGACGCAGGGATCGAACCCAGGACCTATAGCGTAGCAGTCGCGCTTGGGACGAATAGACAGTCGTTGATTTATTTTATACAAGCTGCTTATATAAGTAAGCTTCAAGTTGCAGCTACACAAACAAAACACAAATATTGTACACCTATTAAAGGCGATTTATTACGATACTTGTATGAATTCTCAAAACGTAACCAAAAACTTTGAGCACTAGCATCTCCTCCATCTCTCACCATATCTCCTTTCACTCACACATTCGACCAAATGAACAATACATTATTACTGCACAATAGTGTAGTTCCAAGTTTAAATCTCCCGCGCTGGCAACAATTACACGGTCGAGCGACTCCACTCAATGGCGCAAACACACCACAAAGATCAGACTGTAAGGAGTACGGAAATGTCTGTTTACATCACATGAACCGGGGACATACTGGTGAAACAGTAAGGTCTAGCGCACACTCAACTCTTTAGTCATCATTAGTTACACTACCTGCGCTTATGACATCAAGACGAATGTAATGCTCACCATTACTATAGGTACTAAATGCACTAACTGGATATTTCGCTTTAGAAATCATATGTAATAAATACGTGGGCCGTCAGGGTGGTTGCAATAAACACTACACTTGCACTTGAACAAGTATATTTCATCACACCGTTTGGGCAGTTGCCCCTTACAAGTTTCACTTCGCGACGGCTACAAACAACTGAACTAAAACATTAGACGTATCGGCTTTACATTTGACAGATAAATGTTTCATATAACTACCCACAATAGTAAAAATAAGTACAATACCAAATAAACTATAAATTAATTATCAATTAAAGTTATATTATGTAATAAATCTATTATAAATTTATAGTTGCTGTTCTTATCTGAATTTATTTATTTATTTATCTATAAATATTCGATACACCGGAAGTCGACTAGCGGAAGGCACCAACAAAAGTATTATATGTTTAAAAGAAGTTGAGCTGGTATATGCAGGCTGTAAGATCTTGCAAGTGTCACACGAGTGGTACCTATTTAATATACAACAAGGACGGTATTCATAAAAAAGTCATAATAATTTTGTAGGTAAAACTGGGATATCGCACCATTACTTCCATCACTGAACTTATGTCTAACCCCTAAAAAGATAGACCCCTGTTGGCATGATTACAATTCTCACCAAACTTATTGTCTGGCTTGATGTTAGCATGAGCTAACTTCAACCCAGCCGTAAAAATCGGAGAAGGAAAAATATGGACTATAATTAACAAAAACCTAAAGCTCAAGTCGTGGGCTACCGTTTTAAATAATTTTAATCCAATATTTTTCTCTCTCCAATTTTTACATCCGGGTTGAAGTTAGCAAGTGCCAACTTCAAACCGGACACTCAGACTGGTAAGAACTGTAATAAAACATACTATACAAGTATTGATAGTGCTTTGAAGTAAAAGTAAACGAATCTTACTGCAGATAAATATTTGCTGTGAAATATTTAGTGTGCGCCGATCATCAAGGAGCACAGACAAAAGGCGTGTTCACAATAGAGGCGCGATGCGAGAGCGCATCGCAGATGACAGAGCCGCGATAATAGAGCTCCCTGTTTAGCAAGTGCGTCCGGGCTGGCCGGAAATGGCGCAGCCCTACAGACAACCTTCATTTCCTGAGTAGTCCTTTTGCGAGCACCCGAGGGACGTGATGGTAATCTGTGTTTTTCCTGTCATAATTTTGTGTAAGTACTGGTTGTACTTACTATTAGCTTTTTGTAGTCGTAAAACACACTGGGTTGACTATAATTCAAAATTATGATAAAGAAAATTTATATATTACATAATTATTATTTTTTATATATTTTGGTTAGAATATTGAAATACAACAATACGGTCAATATTACCAATGAAGTTGTTAGGACAGTCTACAAAAAATAAGCTAAAATCTCGTCTTACATTTTCTGGAATAATTCAATAAACGTAACAAAGAAGAATGGAAGGTAAAGTGAAGTCATAAACCGGGCCATAAATAATAAATTATTTAGGGATTTATAAGTTCTTTTTCCTGCTACATCATAGCCTTGTTTCCTGCAATGAAGCTTTCAGCATCTACATTTTACTTGTAAAGTAGCTATAATAATAAAAAATACTTGTATCTAAATACTATATATTCCTTATTTTTTTTCTTAAAATCCCTATTATTGCCACTCTCTACAAATAAAAACAAAACAACACTATTAAGGACGTCGAATCGTTTTTGTTGCTGACAACAATAAAGTGGCATCAGCTTCTGTAGCAAGACAACAGGATCGCGAGTGTCGCTGTCACACGTCCGGGCGCGTTCAAATGAACAGCGAACATTGAACAACTGCTAACAATCCATGTCGGAGACTGGATAGGAGCTGGTTTATCGACGAAAATTGCGCTTTATTTGTTATTGGAAACGGCAGGGACTGAAACTTTATAACATGTTAGACGATATTGTAGTTATGTTGCAAAGAAGAATGACTACTTGATACTTCTCTTTGAAGAATATAAGTTCTAGCTAGACGGTTTTACGGTATGTGGATAATGATTTTTAATGAAATCGAATACAATGGTTTGTCATACTCGATTCATCAGAAGGATATTAATAACTGAAACAATACGCGTAAATACTCTACCTGTTTTGCCTATTTAAATTTAACACCGATTTAAAGTGCTCTATTATGTTGTGTAAGGGTTTGGAAAAATATTATTTCCTCGTATAATTGGTTAGAGCAAAGCGTTTTATTCCCACTTTAAATTGTTCAAGCTTAAGGGTTTAAGAGCAAAGTTTTTTAACATAATATTAACATCAACATATCATCAACATATAATTTATTTACATAATATTTGGCGCCCACTCCCAAAAAGATTTCAAAACCATGACTGACATCCCCTACACAAAAAAATAAGTAGGACCTTGTAAGACTGAGAATAAAAAACATTTTTCCTTATATAGGTTGCCTAAAAAAATACACATCACTCAAATACATTAATTGATTTAATGTACTTGTGTTTTTTTCTGCCTCGTTAGCCCTGAAATTCTCAATAACAGCTCTAAATTTGGATTTGTGCCCGTATAGTGCCAATAAGGCTTGCCCTCTATTACATGGTACCTAAAAAATACTACTTGACTGTATACACCTACACTTCTGCCTAACCTTTCGGGGAATACATGCGTGGTGGTTTGAAATATCTAGCTTATGTGATCTTAAAGTTTGTAATAGATGATGGCTTGCAACCATAACTTTCTTTCTCGCTCCCTCTCTCTAACAAAGTTTAATACCCTAGATCAATTTTTTCCTATAAATAATAATCATAACAAAGAGTATTAAAAGAATCATAACTCGCATGAAACAAAGCTCGGAACATAAAGCGTGCCGGATATTTATGAAAATGGAATATCTAAGGTATTGCAATTCATGCATCTTCTCTTTCACCTCTCTAAATGAATATATACGAGGAAGATCTACTGCTCCTATATACTACATAACTCCTATACATATACGTTACTTTAAGCTTATTCGCAAGCTTTTTGTCGAGCCGTGATAGAGAAAAATAGGCTTCGGATTTGAACAAAGAAAGGCAACTCAAAACTTGACTTTTTAATACGTTATGCGAATCCACTATAATTAATACTTAAATGCCTAAGATGTTTTTGTCGTGGCAAGTTAAGTCAGCCAGCACATACTAGGAAAGCATGATGGGCTTCCGTCTTATTCTAAGAGGAGACCGGGGTCCTGTTTCATAAAGCTGACATTTCGAAATTTTGTCATAAAATGACAACATTGTAGAATTGTCGCGCTTAAGCTGTTTAATAAAAGTTACTAATATGCCGGAAATCGACAGGTGAAATCTTGACATATTTGTCATATAAAGACGCGTTTAATAAAACCAACATATGCCAAAAATCACAGTCGAATTAGTTTATTTATTTATTTAATATCACCATAATATCATCATAGTTCTAACAATTGTTGGATTGTCGTGACAATTCGACATTATTATTTGTGGAACGTTTTCTACTATGATAATTTGGTCACCCGTAAGTTTTATTACACACACACACACACACACACACACACACATACACACACACACACACACACACATGCGCGCGCGCGCATATACACATTCACACACACGCACACACATACAAAACATACACCCATGCGCACACAAGAGAAAGGATACAATTTTTATTCAATTTATTATCATTAATTTGTCGATCTTCTTATTGTTTACTTCTAACTATTGAGACAGATAGTGTCTGTAGCACTATGTAATCTCAAACGTCGCTTATATTTTGAAATTGTTGTAAAATCACTTGAGAGAGAACCCTGGCATCCATAATACAAGTTTGATCTTAGCTTGGATGCCAGAGGTTTAAATTAAAGGATATCTATTGCAATTTTAAGCTCATTATGTGATCAATACATTGTTACATAGTTTTAAGAAAAATTGTAAAAGTGGCAATAAAAGATTTATTATTATTATTATTATTAAACAGGAATATTGTCGAATTGTCACTTTTCGACATATTATGTCAGACTTGTCGAATTGTCAGCTTTATTAAACACGGCCTAATATGGGCTTTGTGAACTTGGCATTCAGCTTTAAAAAAATTTTTTTTTCGGTTAGTTTGCAAGAGTTCCCTTAGTAGTAGATAGTAGTTAAGACAATTTCGTTTGTAGTTGCACCGAAAAAAAATATGGACATCGAAAAAATGTTCAGCACCCGAGTTAAAAAAAAGTTACTTTTTCCGATTGTATCTTGTAGAGTGACGTTAGTAGTGAATTGTAGTGAATTTTTTTTCGTTTGATGTAACGTAGAAAAAAAATAAAAAAAATCATATAAGTTCGATTTGTAGGCTTATAACATTACTACAAACGCTGCTGATCTCATGGCCATGACATTAGTCAGTAAGAGTCAGACACAACCTGCCGCCTCCCTGAGGATATTCCACATTCAGATAAAAGGGCAAGCCAGCCTTTTATTGTAGCCCATACAATGCAAAGTCAGCCCCTACCAGCTCTAAAGTAAGTACTGTACAAATAACCTCGTGCAAAATTTTAAGTGACTATTAGGCCCCAGCAATGGCATTATCACTTTTTTTGGACCATTTAAATTACTTAACGACTTCTCCTTAACTTTCTTTAATACAGTATACTCGTAGCAAGCATCCGAAATAATATAAAATATTTGCTCACCTATATTAAACTCACCTCTTACTTTTACAACGTGTAGTTAGGCGATAGAGCAAAACTTTTATAGTTTAACGCGAGTTGTGAGCATATTTAAATTTAACCCACTTCACCTCAAACAGCTGGGGGCGTTGGGTGCTATGAGATTTCGTACTGAGTTTAGTTACCTTAAATATTAAATCCTAATCTAGTTTTTGCGGTAACTTAAAATTAGGAACTAACCCTACGAGGAATACGATAGTATGTCGCAGTTAGCTGGTATGTTTAGGTCCATGGAGCCTATTACCCTTAACCGACCAGACACAACAAGACAAACTACCTACGACGACGAGAGACGAGAGACGATTTCATAAAAAAAAAAACAATTTGTTTGACCTAGGCAACGAACCCGACCTCAAGCGTAGCAGTCGCAATTAAGACCACGAGACAGCTACATTAATATTCGCAAAATTACTTACAACGTCTTATAGTAGTAAGTTTGCATAAAACTTGACTTGTTCCGACGTCAAGGAATGCGACAGCGGTACACAAAACATTCTAATGTAACAGTCATGAAGAGTATATATGTTAATGTCTCGAGTAACATTACACAAGTTTGCTGATACCCTAAGTGTTTAGCCAAACACAAATATAATTGGAAGACAATTAATGTGTATTTACATCTCATGTTTTGATGTTTTGTGTCACACAAATTGGTTTTTAAGCCTATCAAATAATGTTCGCTTATCATATTATTCATTAAAATTATTGTTAAGTATAAGTAGGCACAAATTCTCAATTCTTAGCCATATGAAATAATTATATCTTTCAACGCCGTCTATTTATACAAAGGGAATTAGGAACAATATATTTAAAAACAAAACAAGTTTTTATTTAAACGCTCTAAATAGCGTTGTAAAATTATTTATAATATTATGAAATTTATATTTTAAAAAAGCTTATCGTGAAGTCAATTAAAAACAAATTACTAGAACGAACATCCTACAATAGAAACAAATAATAATAATACGGAATACTGTCAATACGGAGCAGTACATTGATGCTTTTTCCGAATGTGTGAATGTAAAATGGTGGGTATTCAGAATAAGGGCACAGGTGGACAGCGCCGCTAAAAGCCGATTCGTGTAGCGCGCGGTGCGCCCGGCGCGCGGCGCGTATCAGGCATTTATCATTGAGTTTACACGCGGCATACATTACGGTTAAACTAAGTTCCTTTTTAGTTTCACCTTCCGGAAAAATTTTGTCCGACACGGTTTGGATTTTACTGTGGATTTGTGACTCTTAGGTCCGGTTTACCACCTCTGGATAGCCGTTAACTGCCGAATAAATTCAGAAATGGAACAAAATTTCTATGAAGTTATCTGCCAGCTAATTAAACGGGAACTTATCAGTAAGCCGTGAAACAGGCCCTTAACGAAGTTGCACAAACTAATTTAGGCACCCGCTATAGATAATGTTTTCACTTTGAAATCGTTTTCTTAATAGAAGTTAACAGAAGAACAGAAGGCACAAGCATAATGGAATAAAATTAAAACTAAGTATTAGTAAACAAAAAGATTCACTTGGATAACTTTATTATGCGCATTTTTAATTAAAATATAACAAAATCTGGAATATAAGTTGATCAAGTCTTAGCAGTACTTGTATCAAAATTCTTTCAATTTTATTTACGAAACTTTATTTTTCAAAATGCAAAATTCTTTAACTTATACCTAGCTACAAAGAGTAAGGTTATATTTTGCTAATATTTAAGTACCTACTTGAATATTTAAGTGGACCTTTTACATCATATTTTATTAACTATTTTCGTAACAAGTTTAAAAGTATAATTTTTGTTAAATTAATATATTAAACAATAACAAATAATATATTAAAATTATAACTATTTTTTTATTCTACTTAACTGTTTTAATTTTATAGATGAAAAATGGATACTGACATAAATCACTTTTGACCTTAATTGCTACACAACTACGCAATCAAATAATATTTCCAGTGTGTACTAATAAAACTTATTTCTAAAGTGTACCTTTTTTGTCTTAAAGTAAATTGAATCCATTTATTCATGTAATCTAAACTGTAGAACTTAATAAGTCCATTGTAATAAATAAATAAATATCCTGGGACACTCTGGACATCCTGGATATAATACTTATATACTTATATAGAATGTCCTGAAGCACACATTCGGGAAACGAAATACTACTATTCATAACACCATCTACATAATAGTACAACTCGGTACTTTCCATTTAAGATTCCTAACTCGATAGAATACCGACTGACTACTGCCGGGAATTGAATACACTCAAATGAAACTGCAAATGCTGTTTTCAATATCTTCCCGGAAATAACATTTCGAGTGGGGTTTCAATTTAATAAAGCACGTCGAACGAACGTTGTCGGAGAATCTTGCCTAGCAGTTACAACAACAGAATTCTTGAGATTGCACGGTGTGGCATGCTTCACAAAGGAGCAGTAGGTGCTTCAAATTATTTTGTGAAACGTGTTGATGAAACCTAAAGGTATATCTCATTTTTATATTTACTTTTTCTTCTTCTTTTGGTGCCTCTCCATTACTGGAGGTTGGCCGTCAGCTTAGCGAACTTCTCCCAATCTTGTGCCAAGCGAAACAGATCATCGACGCTGGCAATTCTGGCCCACTCTCGGGTGTTTCTTAGCCAGGATCTCTTCCTCCGTCTAGCACGTCGCTTGCCTTCGATTTTACCCATCATTATTAATTGTATTTACTATGTAACGCTAAACATCCTAATTTGTGCTTTGATGTGTAAATTAAAATAAATAGAATTTATATTTATTATCTAAGTATATATATTTATAAAAAGGTTATGGCAAAGGACTGACTGACTGATCTCACAGCTCAAACCACTGGACAGATTGGCTGAAATTTGGCACTTAGCGGTAACACCGCGGAACACAGCTAGTTGTTGAAGACAGCTTAAAATAAATAATATTCTTCATCGCGCCTCTTGCAGACTTGTTCAATGTTCTTAAAATAAAATGCACTGTCTTAACGTAACTCTTCCAAATAAATCCCATCAAAAACCCAAATACAGGACCAAAACTCACAGCCTACTCATACCAAAAACCAATGTGTATTCAAAATCTGCGCGCCGACTATATTCAGGAGCGCAATCTTGCATTGAAAGAGTTATTCCATGGCTCCATATAGGGTCGGCACAAAGAGGCTTTTATCGCGAGCGGCCGCTGAGTGCCCGTGCCGACCGCAAACAAAATCCGACACACGATGAATACCGCTAAGTAGGTTACATTTGATATAATCTCAAGATTTACGATACTGAAAAAAGTAAGTGCCACGTAAAAATGTTTTTGATGCGAAAGTGTGATTTAATGCTGGTTCATTGTGTTTGTTTGAGTACTGTATGGTAAATATATACCTACCAAAAATTTATTGATACACTTAGTTACTTAATACTATTTATCGGAATAATAATAATATAGGAAAAGATTAAATTCTTGCGGGTGCAGGTGAAATGTTAGCGGCATATAGCATGGTTGATAGGCAGGCTTTTTTTCAGCAGTGCACATCCCACAACATTGGGTAATTGATCTACAAGCTATGATCCATGGCCAGCTGTGTGATAGTAGACTAGTTGGTGATGATGATAAATGATAACCACAATCAACATGGGCTAAATAAAAAACAATATAGTCCGTTCAGTATAAGTTCAAAATACGTATAAAAATGTGTACGGAATAGTCACTCGTACAAGAATATCCCATTTAGCTAGCGGTTGAACGTGAAAGAGGTTTTTTATCGGGGCGCGGCGGGGAGCGCAAGTGGCGAGTAGCACAGATAAAATCTAGCTTTGCTATCCAAGTAAACACGTGAGTGAAACGTGCCTTAGAAAGACGCACTGGCTAATACTCTTTTGCTGTGTAGATTTACAGTTAACCTACATAAGTGTGTGAGTAGTGTTAATTAAGATGTACGGGTGCAAAAAATTTAAATGGAACATGTTAGTCTACGTTCTTTTTTATGTTGCGAGTTTCTGTGTTGGGGTTTTAACCCCACTAAAAACTACACCGAACATCACTTGCCCTGAGCGTCAATGCTTCATGCACACATTCACCACTATCAGACCTTCGACGACGACCGTCAAACCCCCAGGGTAACCAGCCTCGCGATAAACCGACATATCTCTGAACTAATGCACGTACTTTTTACTGTACCCACTGCTCATGTTGACTCGAAAAAAATACCGGTAATAATTCTTCTCCTTAAAGCATTCTCTTCTTAGACATTTCACACTGCAAATAACATAAATCTCCGTGCTCTAAGTATTAAAAAGATTTAAGTTTTCAACAATGTTCGAAATTCCAACAAAACGGGATGCATCGTCGGCGTCCAATAATCCGTTTCCAAGAAATGAACGTGACAATACATTTGAAATAACTCGCGTGTGTCGAACGCGAGTGAGAACAGTTGTGAACGTGTAGCGGTAACCGCAGCGTGTATCAAAGCGACATAATGTCGTGTCATAACCACGCAAGCTGGCGCGATAAACTCGATCGCATCACGTTCATTTACGCTGCAGTGCTGCTTATAGCGGGTTAAATTTTCAATAAATTTATATTTGTTGAGCAACAAATGTTTATTTATTTATTTAGGTTAGGTATTCAAGGCACATAAACAATGATAAAAAAACAATAAAAATATAAGGTACAGACATATAGTTTAATGCTATCATCAATTATATTTCAGAAATTCCGTGTAAAACTATTTTTTAAGAGTAAAACTGTAACAATGGATCAATAAAATAATTAATTACAGACATGCACAGAATTGAAAATTAAATTTGAATTGGAACTAAAACATGTTGGTCAATTAAAATTGAACCATGTGAACCCGCTTTACAGTTTAATATTTATTAAATTATTATATTTTACAAATAGTTGCACAAACAACACTTTTACAAATTCTTATCCGTTAAAAATATTGACTTGTAAACAAATTATGGAATCATTATTTATTTGCATTATATGAAGTTAACATAGATATAACATACCGACTCTTCTGTATTTCTGGAAGAGTTAGCTTTTCAAGACATTCCTTGCTATGAATGATGGTTACTCTCATATTCCTTATTTACCCACAGCTTGATAACGAGTCTATTACGAGTATATCATCTACATAAAACATTTGAAATGGAAACAACCTTCAAATAATCACGTTACTCTGTTGAAATGGATATGGGTTCTAATTTCAGATTCATATCAAGGTTATTGCGAAACTCGTAATCAAGTAAAACCAATTTTAATTAAATTGTAGATAATAAAAAAACCAGCATAATTTGTTTGCTTACTCATAAATAAATATCGTAATAACAGGTAAAAATGTATTATGTTTTTATCACAGAATGAGGATAATTCAATTGACGCTGGTGAACATTGTCTAAAAAAGTGTTATTATATTTATTACAATAGTGATTTGCCCGCGGCTCGGCTTGAGCCTAATTCAGTTTTTGTAGTCATTGTTTCCGTAGGTATCTGCGGTCTGGATAAAAAATACTCTATGTAATCCAGGTTCTAAGCTACGTTGCAGCGTTAAGGAGTAACAAACATCTAAGCAACAGCTATTTTACAATATCAATTTAGAACTTATTTACGACCAAAACATTTTTTTTATTAGCGTTAGCACTCTCGTGCTTGAAATTCGTATAATTAAACATGACCTATTAAACAAAAAAAGATCTTTCAATAAAATAATTCACGACTAAAAGCTAGTTTAATAGAACTAATCATTGTTATGTAACATATTTAGCATATATTACACAAGATGGCTTAGGTACATAATAAATTATAAAAACTTTTTCGTGCAAAACGCTTTCAATGTAAAGCATGCTCAACTACGAGAGCACGTACTACGTTAACCTTCTCTCGTAGCTGAATAGCTACGTCGTAGCAGATATCTACGCCGGCTACGGCGTAGCGCGCCTGTTTAGCCTTGTCGTTTGAGATAAGAGCTAATTCAAAATTTCGTGGCAAAGATAAGCTAATGAGGATAATTTTTGGACTGACTCACTAGCATAATAAGCTGGTCTGTACTAAACTGTGTTATTGTGCACAGGTGTAGATTTTATCTGTCTGATTATGCAGAGAGTAAGATTTTATTCGTTAATTCTTTGCGTATTCTGCATATTTTGTAAATAAATAACGAACATTTGCTTACAAAACATGCAAAGTTAAAGTATTTAAAAAAATACACATTTTTTTTTCTGGATAACCGCTCCACGTCCTGGATTAAATTTAGGTGGAACAAAATCTTATTGGATTTTTTTATGAAATTCTTAGTAGCAGCTCGGTGTTCGGTTTTGTGCCCGGTTAATGGCAATAGGCTCACCCCAAATTACATGGGATCTAAACATAGCGATGAACTGTGAGTGTTCCTACCTACATTAGTACACCTCTAGCCTAGCCCTACAGAGTACAGGCTTGATGGTATTTTTAAAGCTTTACATATTTTCAATCCGAAACCCCAACCCTTTAGAGCTTAGCCTTAAAAAAAGCCGCCACATTTTTTATGGAAAATATATCTACCCTTTGTTCCACCGCAATACTTTTCTGTAAGGGGACGGTAAATCCTTATAATCCGCAAGGAGCGTCAACATTTCGGTGCAAATACACAGAGCCAACTCTTGTGCTTTATCTAAATTTTTTCGTCTCCAAAATCTTGGCCTCGGTAATGCCTGCCGGGATTTAACATTATATCATCATCTTAAAATTAAATACGACTTTTGCCCAAAAATGATTTTCTTTAAAAAATAAACTGAGAAAGAACAAAACGAACATTATGGACTTTGTGAATAAAAACGCTATCAATTTTAAATTTACCTATTAAATGTAATTCATTCATCATCATCTCAGAATGACTTAGTTAATTAAACTTGGCGGCGGCTGCTACGCTCGAGGGCCTGGATTCGATTCCCAGGTCGAGCAAATTTGTTATTACGTTATTTTATAAAGTAACTTAGTAGTAACTCGGAGTTTGGATGCCCGGTTTGTGGCAGTCTAGATTTGCCCCTATCACTTGGGACCTGAAGATACCGACCAACTGTGGGTGTACATGTACATTTGTACAACTCTGCCACTGCCCTTCGAGGAATATAGGCGTGATGGTATGTTTAAACCAACACAATCCATCAGTCATCTTTTACGACGGAGACAATTTCAAATCGTTGCTTCGCCTCATCGTTGACACGAATCTAATAACTAGCATAACATGTGTCAGCCGTTTGTCATCCCACAGAGGTTATTAAGGCCAACAGGGGGAGGCAGGTTATTGCAGTATACATCTACTATTATACTTTTTCCCTCACAAGGTAAACGAACCTTCATGTGTGCGTTCACAATAATGCACAGGGTATTTAAGAGCCAGTAAATATGCAGTTATTGGATCATAAAGAATTCATTCAAAATAAATCCTACGTCTGCCAACAAACTGTCAAACAATTTGATAGGAGCGTTTCACCACCTCTTAATAAGCTCCCGTTAAATTACTTGACAGATACTTTAGTAAAAAAATTTATTTATCCAGTGGGCAGCCATAGTACAGGCCCTTAAATGTTTATTTTTTTTTTCTATAAACAAATTTTTAATTATTTTTCAATAAACATTAGGACAGGATTTAGTAAATAGTGACGCATTTAATTTATTAAAGCAATAATTTTTTCTTTAATTTTCTTTTATTGTTTAAAAAATCGGTTGCCCCGTACCGTGTTCACTAACATAAATCATAAGTATTATCTAACCTGCGACCTATAGCGCAACTGCTGTCTGCTCGACCACTGCGCCAATCTTCAAAAAATAAACCCGTTACTGGGATTATGAATATATAATTAACATTCTGTATAATTACCAGATATTATAATTACTGCAGCTGTTTTAATTTTAATACAAACGCGTATTGAGCCCATTATGCTAATAGATACGAGGTAATGCAATGTAAAGTCGACGGCTTTCCGCTCTCAAAGGCTCCCACGATACTCGGATACCAATGAGAATTGTATTTAATTCTTCTGTGAATGTCTTAGATATTCTAGATATAGGACCCCACGATACAGGTTAAATACTGGAATGAAATGTATAGTTAAGTTAAGCTTAAGTTGTTTATTTGTTTTTATTTTATGCTTATCTCAAATATTAGTTTCGACATTTAAAATTTGGACACTGAAAACGAAAAAGACGATTAAAAAAATGCTAATCACTTTAAATATCCTTTAGCCTTACTCACTATACATTATCACGAAAGGCATGAAATACACGTGATATAACTGCCCATAATAATTATACAACATAAACATTAAATTAGAGGTAAGTTCATTAACATACTGCGGACCACAAAAAACGTTTGCGGGTTCTGTAGGGTGTAACGCCAAAATCACTTTCCACGTGAATTTTATAGCATTTTATTGTTTATGCTCGCTCCCCCAGCCTATTACAGCACTTTGCGTGTGAATTATTTGGCAACTTGCTTGCTTATACAACCCATTACACGATTTATGTACTAGCCTTATAGAACACCCAACAAATAATACAATGCCCGTTAAAAAATCGTGCCCCGCATGTTAATTGCACTTTGCAACTTAAACTGAAGTCAGTATACCGAGTGTTTTCGATTGTATTCGATAGCTGGATAATTAATATTTTATGTACACGAATTAGAATCGCTATATAGAATTTAACAGCTCTAGATTAAGTTGGCGTTTCCACGTCAATAACAGTTATTTGTTCAGAATTCCTGTTAAAAGGTATTTGTAGGCCAAGCAAGTGTAAGCAAGCAAGGCGATGAAACGACAATGTCTAAAGACTTGTAACATGGCGCACTTCCACCAGAAATCCAAAATTAAACAAGGCTTCACAATTTCCCCTTTGTGTCCCTAAAGCTTACCTATATTAACCGCATACCTTATACTAAGGGAGACTTTGAATCCTCTTAGCGCTCCAACTATAATACCGTCACAATTTCTTCTAATTATGACATAATGTGGCGTAGCCAGCCACTCTTGATATTTAGAACAGTCCCCAGCAAGAAAATACACAAACTGATATTCCGGAAACTAGAATTTTCTTCTTTATACTGTTGGTTTACAGGTCAAAGTTGTTTGAACAACTTTATCTTAAGGTACAGCCGTTAGCGCGGACACGCGTACCTTTTTTACGATAATAATATTCAAGTACGAGATGTAAGCTGACAAAGCCACATATAATAAAGAAATTATGTTTAATAGGGCACTTTGCGTATTCCTCTTATCTAAGCAAATAGAATAACAGCATAAAAATTACGCTCAGCTTTATGTACTGTAAGTAATGAGTAATGAAGTTTCGGCAAA
Organism: Acronicta psi; assembly: GCA_946251955.1. NCBI lineage: Eukaryota > Metazoa > Arthropoda > Insecta > Lepidoptera > Noctuidae > Acronicta > Acronicta psi. The sequence continues at coordinate 5,092,931 of OX276477.1, read as the reverse complement.
GGCTATATAGAGCCATTCCTCTGGAACAAATTCCAATTTAGAATTCATAGCAGATTCGAACATGAATCAATTATTATGTCCTTTTTGGGAAAGTTGAGTGCTGAATGATTTAAAAAATATTTTGGTTAAAGATTCTTTAGAGCATATTGTTTTAAAATGTATTCATCTTAATGTCAATGCTATGACTTTTTTTTTATTTGTTGACCCAAAACTTCGCCTCTTCTTCAGCGTCCGTCATCTGTGGCTGCGCAGAGGTCGTTTTTGCGGCACAAAAACAGCTTAGGTGAAAACCAAATCCTAAGATTATAATACATATTCTAAATTTTTCCCATATTGCTGAAGGAGGGTTATGTGTTTGACTTGCATGTATATATATGTCCGCTCGTATCAAAATCGGAACAGTTGAGCCGTTGAGTAGTCTCAACGGCTACTGATTTTGATAAATGATACGTCATCAGATTCGTCTTGATGACCTGTGTCACTGGTTACATAAAATTCTAATTACCTGTATCACCACCACCTGATAAGTTCCCGTTAAATTACTTGGCAGATAATTTCATACAGATATTGTTCTTTTTTTGAATTTATCTGGTGGTTAGCGGCTATCCAGAGGTGGTGAAACAAGCTCTAAAAAAAGCTAAATATGAATTCGTATCATTTCATAGTGCTGGCGTAGCAATGGAATTTATTAGTAAGGCACGAGTCGCATTTGGTATTGCGTCATGGCCGACCCATTTCGCAGTGTTGTGGCTGTATGCACATATAACACGTATCGGATTATTCCCAGGGTCTGTGATAGTGCAGAGCGTATGATCAACACGCCTCGTAGAGCGCGCCATGCACACAATGTAACAGTAAGCCAACTTAATTCAATATACCGATGAAACTAGGTATTTACAACATTGCACCGTGTACTATTTTCCGGTAGCTGTAAGAAAATCTTCCTGAAATTCGCCTTGATTTATCAATAAGCAACTGGTGATATGATGTTTTTAATACCAAACAAATTAATCTATACAGACGTTTTCAAAGTACTTGGCGAAAATAACATTGATTAAAAATCTATATAACTACCTACATGTTCCGAGTACATAATAGGTATAGGTATAGGTGTTCATGACGGAAATTATGTTTATATTAATATAAATATAAACAATTTAAAACAATACCAAAATAATTATGTTCTAAAGGTATCCATCAAAATAGTAATTTCGCAGTCGACTGTTAAAATTGGCGTGAAATGATGAATAGCCTCATCCCTCATATATTATTGTATAATGTTTTCATTTTTTACACGCAAACATTCTAGAATTTCAAATCAAAATGCTGTTTACAATTAGGGAAATTGTTAAATTGTTTGATATTTCTTAAAATGCTAGATTCCCATTTTTCAAGCGCACCAATAGGTGCGTTGCGTGGAATGTTTTAGGTGCGCTTGATTAGGTGTGCCTCGAAACTGTTGCAAATCTTTTACCATAACATGAACTTTAGAATATTATTTTATTAAGATACTATTCTAAAGTTACACACACACACGCGCACATTCATACCTATGTAAAAATATATAATACTTATTACAAACCTGCTTTACTGTACTCAGTGTGCTGTGGTCACTGGACAACAGCACCGCCACCTCGTGTGAACCACTGCACTGTAGCGAATGCATATAATATGACACAATTATGCGGCACACAATAGCGGCACATTCGCAATGTACCCGGCTACAACAGGACAGTTCGTTTGAAAAATTTAACAGACCATAATACAGTAATAACCTGTATGCACACACCAGTGATAACCACATATTGGATGCGGAAAATCCTCATGGAGCTCTGCGGTCAGCCACCAGAGGGAAGTGAAAGGGTAAAATCGGACTGTTACGACTAAAATCCGCACTTGCCCTACAGTTATGGTTAAGGATTTCGAAATATTTAGCACCAGGGCTATGATGGAACAGCAACAATAACAAATCTCGAGTTGAAAACTACAGCTTACATTACAATTGTTGCAGTACGCAGAAAAAAAATACTAGTCTAAGTTTTTTCTTGCGTCCAAAACCAACTTCGAATAAAAAGAAGCAAGCAATTTAATGAACATTAAGTAAATGCCGTACAAAATAATACTATACAGTAATTGGGCACTATAGCACCAACGACCTTTATTAAACCTTTCAGAAAAACATTAATAATTGCATCCCAATAATGATGCTTTGTATTATGCACTAATGGTGTGAGAACAAAATCCATTTACATTACTGACTGCGCGCGAACAAATTATGAATGCTGAAACTATTACGTACAAAGGCAAATTAATGGCGATTTATTATTTATGGTGTACATAAATTAAAATAGATGAGAAATACCATTCAATAAAGAGGATACATCGATGGAGTTATATCACGTATTAAAATAATAAATCAGTTTAATTAAGTATTTTAAAAAATAGGGTAGTTGTAGGCGGACAACAAAATGAACCTATAATAATTTTCTAGGTATGGAACACAAAAAATAATGACTCGCCCCCTATGGCCTTACCCTTAGGGGAATACAGGACTGATGATATGTTATGTAAATAAAATAAATAAATAATTAACCCACATACTGTCCCACTGCTGGGCACGGGTCTCCTCTCAGTATGAGAGCGATTAGGCTATAGTCCACCACGATAACCTAATGCGGGTTGGCAGACTTCACTCGCCGTCGAGAAAATCTCTCAGGCATACAGTACGTCAACCATGAGTTCTATCGAATGGGTGTCGAACGGTTTTTTACGCATCGAAACGCTGTAATCTCATAGCAGATTTTAGTTCCTTACGTAACCTCTAGAGGCGCTGCGAGGGTTTTTCATACAAATACTTTACGGCGTCGCTAGCGAGTCTAGTGAGAAAAACTCATGGTCGAGGCACAGGCCTCACGATGTTTTCCTTCACCGTTAAAGCGAGTGATAATTACGCACATGATTTTGAAAAGTCAGAAGTGCGTGCCTTGGATTCGAACTCGAGACCTTTGACTTGGCAGTCCAGTGGTCATACCCCTAGGCTATCACTGCTTATATGTTATGTACCTACCTAATAATGTCAAGTAATACCTACCTCAAAACAGTTAATGTAATTAAGTAAGCAGTTAAACTAAAGATAATTTTACTTTTACTTTTTCATTCCACGGAAGGTGTTCACAGATATTTATGAATATGTTGAGCATATAGTGCAGGGTGGGTAGCTGGTAATATCCCGACATTTTGTGCATAAGTAGGAGACAACCACATGACCCGCTCCTCTCAGATTAAGCCTTAAGTAGGGCGACAAGGACTACTCGCTATGAAGCGTTCAGTATTGAAACTCTCATCTGAAATGATATACGTAGATTTTCCAAGCTTGATAATAACTTTTAATTTATTCTAGAGACGTATTATTATTTATTTCGGATTTATGGCCTGTTTCACCATCCCCTAACTCTCAGACAAATTTTGTTCCATTTTTAAACTATCTGGCAGTTTCGGCTACCCAGAGATAAGAAAAAAGGCCCTGTCTCTCTTTTAAACTGATTTATATATAACTGAACTATATGATAAGCGAGCCTATTGCCATAAACCTGTACAAATCCCAGAGTCTGAGCTTCAATGAAAATCATCTCTCTTAATAATAATTTATAGCAGGTATCATCCAGTATACCTTATAAAAAATACCCTCTTTCTAGAAAAATAAAAGTGTCTACCCGACACCAATAAAAACCTCAGTCCAAACTAAAATGTATTCATTAAGTACTACCAAGACGGCGTCTAGCACTAATAAAGGTCCAATGAAAATTCCGTCCCGTCAGACATAGCCGACCTACATGAACGGATCACATGCTTTAGTTAGAGAGTTCGCGGTAATCCGTTTTCCATTATCGCTAGCGGCATGACCCGCTCTCCACACAAATCCGATTCCTGATGGACGCCCAGCCCCGACCATTGTGAATATGTAGCCTTTAGAACGACGCCAAATAGGTTATTAACTTGCAAAGCAGGCGGGCGTGCGAAAGCGAACACTGTAATCAAACCCAAGTAGTATCATCACAATCAGCTGTGTACGGAGTTGTACGACATTGTCGACTATTGAGGTGACTGTAAATAGTATTTATTGCAGAGAAGTAGTTACATGTTAAACGAAATATTAGATACCATTATTTTGCATATCTATCTTTTTTAAATCAATCATTATTTAGCCAGCTGAACTAGGTCAATCGGTGGTAAAAATAAAAATACTACGGAACTGTATGCTGTACCATTGTTTTTATTTAAAAACTCATTGTTAGCACAACTGAATTGGCTGAGAGCACTTGATGAAAGCAAACATTGCAACGCGGCATGCGACATAATCCGATTTCCAATTATTATTATTATACAAACGAGGCGCCCCCTGACGGACATATTGGATAACCAATACATGTGTGTACGGAGAACGCGGCTACAAAGTGGCGCAAGCTTTAAGGCCTATCTACCACATTTGTATAGCTGCAAACCACCGGATAAATTAAAAAATGTAACAAAATGTTTATAAAATTACCTGCCAAGTTGCCATTAAGTGATAAGTCTTGCTAACGGAAAGTTACTGAGAGGTGGTGAAAAGGCCCCTAATCTGTTTTAAGTATTTAAAAGTGCATTAACAACAATCAACATTAAATTATATTTTATACTACACAACATCTGGAAGACAAATATAGACTTAAGTATGTTTATGTTTTAAAGGAATCTGATTAAAAATTTGGGCATCAACCCATTCTCAATCTTACTACTAGGCATTGTTCTCCTTCCAGAAAGAGAGAGCTAGGTTAGGCTATGGTTAAGCTACTCTTCTTGTCCACTATAGGTACTGACATTCCTCACGATATCATCATCATTACCTATTAAAATTACAACTTTAAATGTCCTACGTACACAGTACACCTGTTTCGAAAATGACACTTTTGTTTCGCGGTAAACTGCTTTCACACTACAAATGTTACTCTATAAGTTTCTTGCTATATTTTTACAAGCCTCTCAGTCGACACATAATAAATTGTGTATGTCGTCAATAAAAAATCTATTTTCAAATAATTCCATTGCAAATACAGGCGACACAATATGATGTGTATGCGCATAAATAATGTTAGTAACACTGCAATTTATTTACGACGATGTGGACAGTGAAACGAGCGCGCTCAATGGGAGGGAAATCAGATGAGGGGCACTCATCGATTGCGCCCAATGGTTCGGAACATGCATGTATTGTTCGATTCACACTTACAAATCGAGATGCATGTGCAGTGTGCACCGTATCTGCGGCCTTTGGACGGATTTCAGAATACAGTCGGAAATATTCTGTTATTGTATCTTTGTCATCATATTATATGCAGAAGACAGAGAGGTATATTTTTGTGGTACTCATACTACTTTTAGTTAAAGAAAAACTATGTATACCTAGATATAAGTTGCCAAATAAGCGCAATTTTTAATAGAGAGCATTCTGGCTTCGATTTCCAGGTCCCCTGGACCTGTAAATATGTGAACCTGTAGTAACTATTATTAATTATAATATATTATATTTATAATTATCTTATTAGCATTATTGCCAGTCAGCAAAATTATTATATTGTCAGCATTGTTATATCATAGGTTCCGGCTTCTAATTAATTTCAGCTAAATGCTGAAAAACGCTGTAATAAATTTATTGAATAAATGAAACGCCAATAAGCTCAAAGCGATCGGTCTCAATGTTACAAGCAAAGAAAGCGAAGCTTCTCTTCAATACAGATTAAACATTTTACGCGTTCCAATATTTTACCATCCATTTACAGTTTATTGGTATCGGGCGTCGTAAACTGTAGGTACCTACTGTTGCTGAAAGCTCTTCTGTAGAGATTTTAACTCTGAACTTACATATATTATACATTGCTAATATTAGATACATGAATAGCTTTATAGCACAAAAAGCTTCAGGTCCATCAATCGGAGGACCCAGCTGATTAATTTGCCACGGACCTCAAAGAGTATAATTACGTCATTACGATGGTTTAACAAAAAAAAAAATATGCAGTGGCCTGCAATTCATGGAAAAATAAAGATTTTTTTAAAGTGCCAGCTGCATTGAGATTTTTAGTTGTAGTAATTACAAGATATTTTTATTTGTAACAGAAATAATCACGAGAACTGAACCTTGTCTGATTTAATAAATGTTAGAATGGCAGAAAGTTTGTTTTTTGTGATGTATGGACGTTAAAGAAGAAAAGAAGACTTAGCAAGTGGCGGTTTTTAGTTTTTGCCTACCCCTGTGGAATTAAGGCTTGAGTGTATAACTCTTAATACTTCAAAATGTCTCCGCCCTCGGCACTCCTGGGTAATACCGATATCCTAAGGAAAAATTGGTTTTCAGGTTTTTTGGGCTTCTCACTACAACTAACGATTATTAGATATACATAGAAGTTCGTATATGACAACTAGGACCGACCCACCACAGACTGACCGCAGCAAGACCTAATTAAACTTCTAAATCTACATTATTCGATGGACACGAAAAGAAGAGACGAACACATTATATCATTTTTTCTTCAAAACTGTTGCTCTTCAGCGCACAATCTTATGTGCAATCAAAAACATACCTGAATTAATTCTAAATCCCTTTTTGATGGAAAATTATCATAGCCATTTTACATCGCGTACAAAAGGGAGCGCGATGTTTATTTATGAAAGCGTTCTGAAACCGCGTGAAGAAGTTATGAAACACCTTTGATGTCGGCCATCTTTACTCCTGCTTGATTAACTGCGAGATAAGACGGTGTCTCTATTGCGACATAGATTATTACGCTCATTTCCCTCGTGGAGTCGGTAGCTCTGATATCATTGAGTGAATACAGCTCTAAGATGGCAATGTCGCTGTTAGTAAGTAAGTCCCTATCTAAGTGATAGTGATGAACAATTACCTAATGGGACCCCTAACGCTGAATAATTAAAGTATTTATTGATATTGGCATTTTTTGTATCAAAAATTGTGAGTTCTATGTTTGGATTTACTCCCGATAAATTACAATCGGCTCGCCCCCTATTATCTATGTCAGATTTAAACAAACCGGTGAACTGTTCACCTTTGCCCGACCCTGCGCCTGACACAGGCGTTCTCTCCGTACCTATGTTTAATCGTTCATATTCGGCAGTCCACGAGAGAACTATCGACAGAAAGGAGAAAAAGAAATCCAGGAGTTTGCATTACCTTAAAAGTTAGCTGTACTTCTTAGCTGCAACCCTCTTTCTGACGTAAACTTAAATTTGAAAGAACTCCTCCGTGAAAACCGGCTTCTGTAAGTCACATTTAAAATCAAGTTAATAAAGTTTTGTGTCTCAATTTATAATAGAAACATCGTAAAGACATTACCTTATTTTAATGTGTAAATCCTCATGGGGGTATCCATGAGGGTTACCGTCTCCCAGAAAGGAAAATCAGAGTTATGTGTAGACTTTAAAGTGATGTGAACCCTGTTCATTTAGAAGAAAACCTTGTGTCATGTACCAACTTCAGTTCTCTCAGATTTTTTTAAAGGTTTCTTTATCCTGATATATTTGATTCTGACTGTACATCACTACAGCAATCAAAACGAGTCAGCGCATACAACACATACGTTGCAAAACCGCGTCATTATATTAATGAACACGCTCGCTCGCGTGTACGTCACAGATCGACCGCAACGTGTCGCAGCTGTCATCGAACAATGTAACGCGAGTTATTATGCACTACAAAGCACCGCACCGCTACAAAAGCGACGACCAACAAAGTTCCGCCTATCCCGCAATTATCTAAATGCTCTCCCCAAAGGTGTCACCATAGACGAGGACACAGATACGCCATTAAATGAAGCTTTTGTCTTCCTCTCTTATTCAGTGCGTTTGTTCTTTTATCTTGTCGTTTCAAGTCAGTACCAAAGTCGACCTTTGAGTATTGCTCATAACTGAAAAAGTTAGAATACTTATGTATGCAATAGAAGAAATACAGGGCAAGAGAAAAGCCACAAAATATTTATGTAGTGGTAAAAAGTGAGTAATCCATTCTACCAACTTAATAAAATTAGATAAAAAAAGTATATTTGCTTGTCGTCATTGCCAGGCCTCTCTCTAGAGACTTTATTTCTAGAGTCATCTCTTCAAAGAGTCTAGAGTCTCCTCCTTCTTCTAGCAATCGTTCAATCCTTAGGGAGCACCACAACCACACACCATGCCACACCATTAATTTCTTAGACATCAAATAGAATACAATATAAATAATTCAATGAAAAACTGTTACAAAATACTACAGAAGTTGTGACCCTATTGCATTAAAACTAGGAATTCATATTTTGTATTCATTCATATACTCGTAAATAATTTATTTATGATTCTCCTGTATATTTAATGCGACGGAAACAACGGAGCAAATACAATTTTATTGTACTATAATTAAATAATGCCTTTTTCACAGGCTATCTTCAATAATAAAGTGTGTCAAACAAGTTATATATTTTTTTACTAACTTTATATGTGTATATTTACGTATTGTTTTGATTTTCGAACACGCAAATATTATACAGTGAAAAGAAGTCTAACGTGACCATAGATCAAAATTATAACTTAATAAAATCTATAAAAAATAGTTGTGATTATCTATTGAGTATTGTTAAAAAAAATTAAAGATATTAAAGAAGGAGCATTTGCCATACAAGTTACAACATAAAAAATTAACTTCTTTTTTATTCTACATATTTATAGCTCAATTTCTCAAACCATAACGTGGTCATTACGGAACGGAGTATCCTGACTACACAGTCGGTAGTCACAAGTCCTAGAGGAATTATTCAGACGCCCTTTTAAAATGTGCTTTTAGCCACCTCGGTCCTCGTGTAACGCGATGTCGTTTGCGCAAATTGTAATGGTTGCTACGAAAAGTATTAAAATTTATTGCGACATCTTTGTGAATTTGAAGAGAGAGAAAGGCGCGTTAATGAGATGCGAAATTATGGACGTATTGTCTGTTTGTGAAATAGACGTAATTTATGCGATTTAATATTCAGATCCTGAGTTTAATGGATCTTCATTCTGTTTCGTGCATTTTTAAAGATCTTATGAAGCACGCTAGCTTTCTTAATTACCTATTAATCATCATACTAACATGCCTGGACCATCGCGCCTGTATTCGCCGAAGGGTTTGACAGTTTTGTCTGAATATTCACCCATAGCTACCGTTGTTTAGTTCCTGTTCCTATAATAGCATAGGAATTAACCAGGCCAGGAGCTCATTGCCAAAACCGGGTACAAATTCAAAAGCTACTATTGAGAATTTCGTAGAAAAAGTTGTCGTAATACTTTGCTCGACCTAGGAATCAAATCCGCAACACCTCTACCATAGCAGTCGCGATAACGACCTCTAGACTACGGAGTCAGTCACCTAATTTAACATTATGTTCTACATAACATTACTTATCACACAATCTTCGCTGTGTTCAGCTGCTTACGAATTAATAGACACGTACAACTAAAGTTATAATTATAGGTAGAAGAGCAAAGCCGAGTCTCCGAGATCCCGGGATTATGCAGGAATTTAGCAGATTAAACCTTCATTACTGTTGTTCGGTAACTTGCCAGGAATGCCGGCCGAGCTCAAAGCGAGATTTATACCGGCTCCATCTGGATTCCGCGATCAAAACATTCGAATACCCGCATAATTTACTGGATACGAGTGTTTTATGTAAATACAGTAACACCGTAACACTCGGCGATATTTTAAATGAAAATGTCACCTCTGCTGCTGTGGAAGAAGCCGAAGGATTCTGTGCTCTATCCAGATACCTGTGAATGTAATACTTGTAATTTACAATGTAAATAAGCATCATACGTAAACCTTCGTACATCCGTTGGAAGGCACTTCTTATAAATATTTCAAGACGCAAATACACGTAGGTATAAAGTAGCTAGCATTGTGTATAATACATTAGGCTGCGAGGCATTAGCAAACGGCTGTATTGAGTAAGCCAATCCGACGGCTTTAGTCTGTAGCAAGCCCGTGTAATATATATTGGTAGATGTTTCATTTAGGGGAGATGCCAATATACTTCAGAACACGTGGCTTTAGGGACTATTTGTGTGCCAACAACTTTTAACAAATAGATTGGCAAACCCCTGAACTTCAAACTGAACACACCTAACAGTTCAGAAATTAATAACCTAACTTAACCTAAATAAAAAATTTAGAAAACCCCCAACACGAAATGTAATTTACCATTATGTGGTGGCGGCCATCTTGGATTTGAAATTTATTATAGTGTATAGTATTCTCCTAATTATGGCCTTTCATTTGATAACCATATTGAGGCAGTTGTGAAAAAATATGTAATTCGCTACGTTGTAGCGGCGGCCATCTTGAACAGATTTTCATCAAACATAGCTAAGAACACTCCCGACTAATTCACCTTCCAAATAAAAAAAACAAAATCAAAATTGGTTCATCCGTTAGAGAGCTACGATGCCACAGACAGACACACACACACACACACACAGACACGTCAAACTTATAACACCCCGTCGTTTTTGCGTCGAGGGTTAAAAATACCTGCCCGTTCGATCAACATTCATCGGATGAAACCAATCAAAAATTTATTATTAAAAACAAATCATGCGCGTTACGAAGATTTAATCCTAAATAAACAATCAGAATCCTTCCAATATGTCTTTGTGATTGGTTTTAAATCCGTTGGAAGTTTGAAGGTATTCCAAATCTTTATTTGCTTTCGAGGCGAGCGATTTGCGGGTATCTGCGCTAATGGTGGAGTAAACGAAAATGCTGAAAAATGGAGCTATTCCTTGAGCTCGGCGGAAGATCAGACACTAGTAATACTTAGCTATCTAAAGAGAATGGAAAACTGCTGATATACTGTGTACACTGTATGATTCATAAAATTGAGATTATGTTAAGAAGATACGGTATAATTAAATGACATGCACTATTCTGTCACCATCTGTTTGAGGTAAATTGATGATTTATGAAATACGTTTTCGTAATTTAGGTACTTAATGTGTGCGCCCCGATATGCATCGATTTCGGTACATTTTACTTACTTACTACTTAAACTAGCCAGAACTATTTTTAGACTTGAGAAGACTTAGGAGGTTAGTCTCCCTCAAGCTCTGACCACCCTTTTTATATCTAGATAATGGTATGTAATTAAATCTCCGCATATTATTTGTAAATGTTATACTGGACAATTATGAAAAATGCGCAGAAGAAACCTGATTGATTTCAGGGACTTTTCAAGCTTGGACTATAACAGGTCGTTGTTCCATCCACAAAAAAAATTACATTGTAAAAACTCATACCATGTAGGCCCATTCAACCTGCGAATTACAGTGACCGAACTACGGTACGCTATTAAAACTTTCTGGCTAAAAGCTAACGCGTAGAATATTAACCGCGGATGTCATACTATGAATATTTACGAAACAGTTATTATTTATCACTGGCTGTTATGTTGAAAAACTGTATGGTGTTGGCAACGCTTTATTTACGTCGGGACGAACGAAGAATCCGCGCTAAGCCGCTATGGTTCGACCATTGAGTCAACTTCCAGGGAAGCGACAAGATAAGAGATGTGGGATTTCATTGGCGTTTTGTATTTCCGCGACGATAGGTTTACTCAGTACAGCGTTTTCGGGGCTGGCATTTTACATAATACTTCACGCCTATTTTCTATATGGGTTAAACAGAGGTTTATTAATGTATTAGTGTAGTATGTTGTACTAATTCGTCAATATGTTTGTAGAAGATAAAGATTTGACAGACCTGTACTGATGGTCTGGAGTAATAGGAGGCGAAACTATTACACGGGCACATAACTAAACTACGAGTTGCTATTGGGAATCTACACACTGAAATCTGAAACTGGGAATCAATTGTATTTCACACACAACAGCGGCGTTAGCCACAAGACCGATAAGGCTGTTAAAAATCTAGTTATTATTAATTTAGTTATTTACCCGACTTCGGAAACATAAAGCAGTTTTATGACTGTTTTATGTACCGTCATTCATCGCTGCCGTTATGATCCCAGCTTAACTATTTTTCCTGGATCAAATACCTATTAGAATATGTATTATTGTTTATTATACTGTATTTGTTATGATCTAATTTGTATAAAAAGACATCATTGCTCCAATTTATCGCCCACAGTACTTCACTGTGCGGAGGCGGTTAAATACAAATATTTTTTTCGATTGAATTTGTTAAATAACACAATGTACTGTATAGACTATAGAGCATAGTTCTGTTTTCCGTTCCATCCGTGTTAATAACAATTGCATAAATGTATATGAAACAGGCATGTAAAAGTCAGTCCTCAAATATAGGATGATATTGCCAGACACATACTCGTAAACGAAAATAGGTACAGTATAGTACAGCAGATATTTCTCTTTTATCTTCATTTACGTTTGTTGTTTACGTCTACGTTACCTATCTGTGTTCATTCTAACTTACACGTTATACAATGCATGAAACTTCGATTACAATGTAAGGGCTTTAAAAATTATAAAAATACATAATTTATTTCAACAATAATTTTGCAAAACATTTGGTAAAAATTATTATTAAAAAAAAAAATTTAAGACAACCTTATAAAATCAAAAAGGGATGTCGTTCCTTATCTACGCTCACAGCACATAAGTGCACTATTTAGTATCTTTACATCCGCAGTGTCTACTATATGAATATCAAATGAACCTACTTCAGCCAACTGCAGGCGCTCGAGAATCACACGCTCAGCTATTCATGCATTCCTGGTAAATTAACTATCTGTACTTATGACTATAGCGCCAGCAAAGTGTCACGATTAACTGCTCAATATTGCGTATGCCTCGTCAAAATTTCATTGCGCTTGGCAAACGTCAAGTGAGTGTTAGTATTGCAGAACTAATGCATTCAACATAAGCTTGAAAGCACACTTGATAATTATGGTTTTAGGATTCCTTAGTTTATAAACACGAATAAGATGGATATTGAACATCCATCATTCATTGATACATTATTATGTTTTCTTCTAAAACAATTTTCTCGTTAAACAGTCTGTCAGTCTACTCAGTCTAGGGGGCCACGCGCGAGGTTTGTTTCCCAAGTCGAGCAAAGTGTTATTGGATTTTCTATGAAATTTTCAGCAGCAGATGGATATTCAGTTGTTCCCGGTTAATGGGAATAGGCTATTGCCAGCAATAGGTTCGCCTCCTCTTACATGGAACCTAAAACATACCGGTGAACTGTGAATGTAATTAGTACACTTCTGTCTCACCTCTTTGGGGAAGAAAGGTGTGATGTATGTTAGGTTTTTTTTTATTTATTTTTTTATTAGCCATTACTGTCCCAGTGCTGGGCAAAGGCCTCCCCCAGGTCTTTCCATACACTCTTATCTCAGGCCGCCTCAAACATGTTAGGTTATTAAAATCAAAATATTTTTTATAATAGATTGAGTTGAAACATCCGTCAACCAATCATATTAGGCCTTGTGTTGCATCAATTTAAATTCTTCATTGCTTAAATGAAAATAAATACCTAATTTTACTTTATCAATTTATTAATTTTAAGTAGTGCCAGTAATTGCTAGCAAGCAACAAGAGCACTAAAACATTAACCATTTCCTTGATTAATAACTCTTATGTGAGTCTGCAATGAAGAAATGTTATTATCATTCTACATTTTTCATTTTTCTATATTTCTGTTTTGTGTTCTGCTACTTTTATACTTATAACATTATTAATGTGCAATAGGTATTTGTTGCTATAATAGAATAAAGAGGATTATTTCCGTCATTATGAAATAGTCACCTTATTACTCGCGATTTCCTGTGCATTTTCCTTGCAACCTCCAAATATTTCTCTGATAATAATGAACCCTTAATCCTTTACCGTTTTTAGGTTCAGTTTTTTCGATAACTTCCCATCTCGACCACAGACCAACAAAAAAGTTTTAATACATAAAAATATGTTTTCAATCAATGTCCAGTAAACAGTTTACATACCTACAAAGACAAACAATATCAACTTTAATTGATCCTTTTATAAAATTTATAAATAAACAAACGAAATAAAGAAATAATAATTATTAGTATTATTAAAGCCTCGCTATTTTACGTTTAATTACTGTTAATAAATTATCAATCTACCTACGGAAAGGTAACCCTTTTCGAAATTTGAAAAGTGAATCATGCAGTAAGCGACAAAGCTCCATCATAGGTGGCCATGCGTGTCACATCGCGACGGTGACTGTGCGTCCAACCAGGCTGTTTGCGAACAACGCGCCGGATTAATCGATTCAATCGGCCGAATGATTCGAATGCATCGCTCACTGGCTGTGTGGCTGTCTACTAAGTTGCCTTTGCCTAACATAAAAAAATAACGGAAACATTTTAATAAAAGGGAACGAAAACGAAACGTTTCTTATATTTTGCAGGTTATTTTGTTAGAGGTGAAGTACTTACCTTACTTTTCTGCAGTTCCAGGCACTCCAAAAGTATTTCGTATTTGAATGTGGATCGAGTAATGAAACTGTGTTTCTGATACCTAGTTACTTTCCTCGTTTTTAAAACATGTCCAACTCATTAAAGTTTATTAAACATATTATAAACATATTCACCTTTAAAATGTTCCAATTCCAAATACCGCCCTATAATTTTAAGCCGTAAACACAATAAAAACCGGTCGAACCATGCCATGCACTGGGCGGTCACTAGTAAATAAATAAACTGTCACGCATAATTGCCGGTATTGCCAGACATTAATACATCGATTACGGCGCGAGCATAAATCGTGGGAGGGGCTCGTATCGCCGCTGGCAAGCCAGGGCTGCCACGAAGGGCTCTCGTGTCCTCTTTGTACAACCCTTGTACTACATGCGCCGCAATTTGCCACATCCTCCAGAGGTGTGCTGTAAAGGGAACCGTTTCGTAAAGGACTAATTTTTCACTCCAGTTTTTACTTTGAAGACCTGGCGGTAGGCTACTTAGAAAAAAAAAGTTATGTACCTACAACTGAACGTTTTGTACACATAATTCTTTAAGCTATATTGTGGCACTGCAAACATCACCGGTATTACGACGGAATACGGATCATGCATAAGTACAAAAAAGTTATGAAGTAAAATAATTTCGAAGCAAACAATTTTTGATGTTATAATAGGAGCACTCAGTCTCTTACAATGACTAACAAATTGGATGAGTTGCAATTGATCCTTTGGCTATACGAGCAGTGCTATTGATTATTTTGTAATATTCCAATTGCATTGTTACATCGAATATATCGGGAATATACGAGCACAAAAGCTCTGCAGTGAAGTGGTACAATGGCACACAATACAGATTCGAACGCCGGCTCTAGTGGCCGTGTCGCGATTCTTGTAATATGAAGTGGCAATTAGCCGACCGCCGATCTGTCAAAATATTATTTTATACTACAGTTAAAATACAAATAAATGTGTTGCATTACATTTAAAAGGACCGTTAAGCTTAATTAACAGAGCGGAACATTTTTATATCGAGCCGGAGTTATGTTTACATAAAACAACTTACAGGCAGCAGCTGTGTTAATAGTTCCTGAATAATTCTTAGTACTGCAACGGATAAGCAGTCACTTTATTTTATTACTACAACTCTTGCATTAATCAAATAACCATTAGTGGAATTGAATTCATTTCCTCCGAGCTTGGCTTTGTGCATCTCCCTCAGTCACTGTGTAGTGCGGCGTGCCTTATCTGTATCAAGCGGTCTCATCGGGTACCAGAGTCTATCGATAGTACTACTCGAGGTATAAAAAAACAATTTACGTTGTGAATACCTCAATTTAAAACCGTCTCTTGTTATAGGTTTCGACAACTTATACTACTATCTACTGGGTACTTACTGTTATTCTCGAAATGTTAAATGAATCGCCAGAATGCAAAACTTTTTCGGCAATTGACAGTTCTTCGATATCACGAAGATTGAAAGGCGAAATATAATTATTCGCTGGATTGAATTTATTTGCAAGGTTAGGATAAATTGTAAGCTTTTAAATATTAAACAGCGTACAATACCTGATTACGTCACTCACGGTGCTATGACGCGAGAATGAACGTGTATGAGTAGACGAGCTTGTGAGCATAAAAGCGAGCCCTTATTGCAATTCCCACTTTTCCTAATAACCCCCCACATGTGGCTCGCGCAGCACGTTACACGTAATTTTGCATATTTTCGCGGTTAAGTACCCTTGTATAGTAATTTATGTGCATTAGTTATAATATGAGCTTCAAAGAATCGCGGAATTGCTGAATGGCTGTAAAATGCTCTACAATAAAAACGACGTACTTCACATTTCAGTAAAATTTACTGCCTCCAGCATCCAGCAGTCGTTCATATTTGATTCGTATTTTTTTTAAGTGTATTTTTAAAGCTATTGAAACTAATTAAGTCAGGGTATTTTTATTTCAATTCGTTCACCATAAAACGTATCCACTGGTTAATATTTAAGAATAAAAAGTTGCTTTTCATAATGGCAATCAAAGAATTAAAAATGCCAAAATTTAAACATCAAATAGGTACCCTACAATCAATCCTTTTGGCTATGATAATCTATTGCTATATAAAACCTCTTCCAGATTGCGCTACAGAACTCAATCATCATGTTCAGTTCAACTCTACATAAAAGCTATTTATTGTGTTGTATTATTTATCAGCGGAAACTAAAAAACTATAGAAACTTCTCAAAAAATCCATGGCATGAACCATGGATTTTTTGAGAAGTTTCTATAGTTTTTTATTTTCCGTAAGGATGACTATAAATAAATCACTCTTATTCAAGAGGGAAACACCCAAAACAAAGAAATTATAGCACTGACCCTCCCTCTTGAAATCTTTTGTCGCCAAACAAGCTGTCAAGGGGTATGTCTAAACAGAATTTAATACGATGCTAACAATCGACTATTGTGACATGTAGTGACTATAGTCGAGACTAGTCGAGGGGGAGAGACAAAGCACTCGAATCAAGTGCGCTCGACGCGTGAGACCACGAGGGTGCTCCAACAGTCTTACTAATGGCCACTCGCGGAAACCGATCGATTCCGCAATTTGTTTCCCCGACACCACGTTTCGATTATAAATCATTAGTCGACGATTTTATCCATAAAACTGTCACGCAAACGCAACTATGTTTTTTCCATGTTTTTAGTGCCCAGAAATCGTTTGTCTTCAGATGCTATAAACGTTTACTTATAGTGATTCATAAATTTTCCCTATCCCGTGGAAATTTCCCAAATGTCATGTCTTAGAGCAAACTTACAATAAGTACTTATTCATTATTATAATAATAATAATACATTATTTATTCAGATAACTAAGATCCAATTTGTTAGTAAATACAATAAAGACTTACATGGTACACCTATGTTAGTATAGTGACACAAAATCTTTATTTATTTAATTTATCACCTTCCTTACCATCATTTTTAAAATTGGCGAGGTAACATCCTCCCCAATATGATCCCCATTATGATATTTACTTTAGTTATTGTTATATTTCCTCCCATTCTTTTTAGTTTTATTTTATAATATTTTCGATATTTTATTTACTATCCCGTTTGTCACTGAAACGTAAATCCTTTGAGCGCGACGTTCATTTTTGTGACAAATCATTTCAGCCGCAGTGCAATGTAAAGAGCAAAAATATTTCGCGACACGTTTTAAATTTTCATGCGAAATGTTTTTGTAGTGAATGAAGCATAATGAGGTAGATTGTGATATGTTATGTGTATGTATGTGAGTGACATACCCAATACACCACATTGCATTTTCATACAAAAATTATTAAATTTCTCCGAATTTGAAACTACGATCCATTTTTGCTCATTCATCTTTTTGTAACAAACCAGTATTATTACGTAACGTTACGCAATGCTGTACGTTGATATTGGTAATTAATTATGGATTCTAACGAGATGCCTCGTTATCAGTTATTATTTAATGATTATTTAATAATAACTGACTACTACGTTTCGATTGTTGGGTTCGATTATCAGGCACAAAAAAAACTTACATTAGAATGCAACTGTTAGTACAAAATAATGTAGAAGTTATTATAATAATTCGAGGCACAAAGGCCTTGTGCGCCGCGTCGTGCCGAGTCGAGGCGTTGACACAAAGCGTGCTCGCGACAAAAGGCGGGTCACACAGAAATGCAGCGCCAGCAATCAACTAAAATGGAAGCCGGCGACAATTATTTAAACTACTTTATATAGGACATTTTGGTGCCTAACTGTTTACGCTTTTCGAAAACTTTTATTGTACTGGCAGTATAGGTATGAATGTTAATGATAACGATATGCAGTCACCGCGACCTCTGCGCTGTCACTGACGATGCTGTGGAAGTGAAGAAATCTTATTAATCTACAAAACAAAGTCGGATTTGTTAAACTCATGTTAATCGATTTTCATTATCTTTTGATTTATTGGATTCGTCTCCACCCCGAATAACAGAATAACTATTAAAACATCAGAAAAAATCACGAAAAATACTAATAGGGTGGAATGGGGTACAAACTTGCACGAGCGAAGCTGCGGGAAAGCTAGTTTAATATAAAAATGTCGTACCTTCGTCACGAAGAAGAAGAATAACCAATTTGATTCTGAACCACGCTGCCAACTGCAACTGCAGTCTGCAGCGTGCAAGTGCAGTTGGTAGCGGCTGCTGTCGCGGTGCTCGGAAGTCATTTTCATAGAAATACAATACAAATCAGTAGGTGCTGCCGCTGCGGTCGACTGCGTGCTTTCTTGTGAGGTAACGAAGTAGGTATTGGGGCAGTTTTCTCTCATGGGTATCACGAAAAAGTACCTACCTATTCGAAACAAAATATAACTATCGGTATTATGTGTAAGTTTCACGTAAGTTCCTAAGTTCATAAATTGAACTGAGGTCCTCGAAATGCTACTAACTTATCAATATCTGCGAAACCTTACAACGAATACACACATTGCACCTATCACAGTTTCCCTCTGCAAATACAATCTTTCGCCATGCAAATGAATTGCGATGCCTATGAACCACCTCTTCAATGTCAGCTGGTGTATTCTATTCGTTGCAGCTTCGGGAAACGTAATAATTGTTCATCATTGGAGCTTATTAAACCAACTGGCTGGCAGTGGCGAAGCGGCGGAAACGGAAGCGTGCGATGCAGCGCTTCAGCCGGAATCGGACACGTTCCGGAGCGTTATCCGCACGAGCACTTCCGGTCACTCGACTATCACTTGTTACCGCTATGCCACTGCGATCCGCGTCCATTGTCCGCTGCACTGCTTAAATTTTTAACTGGGAATTGCCACTTTATTTTTTAATATTTATGCACACGCGTTACATTTTTTTTTATATTTACAAAACTAAAATTGTGCTATCTAAAGGGGAAATAACCCTTCTCCTTCGGCACTTCGGCAGTCGGGTAAAAAGTTTCAGGTCCTGTTTCACAGCCTTAATGACTTGTAGATAATTACATACAAGTTTTGTTCCAGAGATGGTGAAACAGGCCTTATACAAACAATATATAATACAAATACATATAACATATGTATATACAAACAAGCTATTATTTTTAGAATAGCGTATAATTTGCGCATTACTCACTGAGTATTTGGTATTATTTAGGTATAGACCTGCCGACGTGACCGTTACCATAATTGCGTGAGAACATATACACAGTGTGAATACATACTGTATTCTCTCGGAATACAACAGGTATATTTATAAAATCTCATAAGCTGTAGAACTCGTAGCAAATTGAAGTCGAGCTTTATCTCTCGGTTTTTCGTAAATTTTACCTACCCTCGTCGAACGGTTTTATACATTTTCATGAAAAAGCTCACTTTTTCGATCGCAATTTTTCTCCGAACTAAAATTCTAACTTTCCTGTTCGAAACTATGTGTCGTAACTTGTTCAACTATCGCTGAATTTATGAGTAGGTATATTGGCACCATTGTGTTCAGCACAATTTTTTATATACGTATAAGTAATAACAAATAAATGATTCATCTCGATCCAATAATAATCTTTATATAGGCATCCTCTGAACCGTATTAACATTTAATTAGAGTTGGAAGTACATAATTATAGCATATGAAATAAATCTGAAACAGAACCGAATATTCAGCAAAGAGGTGAATTATAATGACTCAATAATTCTGGTGCGAAAATGCAGCGAGCGAGGCAGGCGTAACATGGAGTCTCGATCTACGAAACATAAACAAATAAATATTATTTTACTAAAAATAAAAGACGATTTTTAGAACACAACTTTCCAAGGCACCATAGATAGTTTATCTCTATTCTAAAACTAAAACCGCCACAGAGCAGTTTGTACCACAACTTTCTAAGCCTAGTTTTAAGCTCAATTCGAAGCGCCTTTACTGTTCAATTTTAAGCTTGGTTTAAAGTCTTCAGTGCACGTCATTTACTGTGAAATGGTGAAAACGGCGCCGTTCCTGGAATATTACCCAACGATTTATAAGGTTTTAATATAAAAAAAAGTTGCCCTTTCTCATTAAAGTCATCGCTGCGACTTGTGTCAAATAACGTCCAAATAAAATCAAGCCTTAGGTAATAAAAGTTATCTCAAGATAATTTAGTTATTTTGTTTAAAAAAAATTGTACCTACGTATAAAAATTTGCAAAATTCATTATTTTGTGCAAACATGATAAAGCTTATAATAAATAGCACGGAGATTTTCGTATTATAATTTAATTAACCGAACCGAACCAAACCAAAATAAACCGGGATTCTTATACCTTTGTATTTGGATTTGACTACTTCAGTAGTAGACAGATTATTGGTACAATCCTATTATGAGTGAAGAGGATCATGAGTCCTATTGATAAGCTTACAGCAAAATAATATTTGTGTAAATTTATCGAAATACAAAGTTAATCTACTCTTAATATTACATTATCTGTGGCCAGGTTGAAGTACAATTCACTATGAATTTATTATTTGTCTCTTGTTTGTCATGTCGTCAAACGAGCAGCAAAGCCCATTGATGGTACGTAATTAGCGCCGCCCATGGCAACACAAGAGCCGTTGCTGTTGCGTGGCCGATCCTTTAAAAGCCCCTACCGACAAGGGGAAGCTCTCACGTGCAATATTCGGAACTATTTAAAACTATTCGCAGGTAATCACGTGAAGGGGCGACAAAATAACTAAGCCTACTGGTACAGTGCGCTACTTGCCTCCAAGTAACAGTCTATCAGTGCAAGTCCATATTATGTATTTATTATTCGTAGCTCCGTGGGTCGCGGGCGCTTCTGACCCACCAATTTGCCGGTACGCATGCTTGCACTCGGTACAGCATCATCCGCCTATATAATTGTTATCCCCGAAATTCACGCTATAAAATTAATTACTTACTATAAAATTACAGAAAATATTTGAATTTGACTTGTCAAGATTTCCGTGAAGAATGATTAAATCATTATTTTCCGAGATCGTTGCCAACTATGATTTTTAAACAAAGGCGATTAATTCATATAAATATTTAGAACCTATGAAAAGTGGGGTCGGGAGTACACGTCCTATGTGGAGATCTTTGAGAGGAAGGTTGGTAACACAGGTAAGTCCTTCCTTACGTCAGCTTCAAAATAAGACAACAGAGAGTTACTGAAGTATTTAGACTATAAAATGAGAAAGGAAGGTTACATTATAGCTTTTTAAAGTCGCATCTATGAGCACACATCTTGTAGTTTGTGTCATTCATCATTGATTTGGTACGCGAACTATAGTATACTGCCAAGCCTCGTCGCTAGTAGAGGTCCATGCTCCTCGGCTTCCCTTTTTCTGTCAGTGCCCTTCCTGTAAACTATAAACGTAATATTACACAGTAATTCCGCAAGTTCATCCCGGACATGGCAGCGATAACGCAGCGGATCGCGCCACATCCGGCTCGCGCGCGACACCTTCCTCTACTTCCGGCACGTTATCTATGGTCACGCTACCCTCTACTGGCTCTGAATTATACATGTATCCTGCACGATACACTATTATACAATACATTTATGTAAGTATAAGTTGTATTACGACAGGTATGATTATGTATTAACCTATTTCTTCTGAAAGGCATGTGGTTTCCGACCACAATAACAACCAGTCAATGATAGAGATTGAGTTCTCATGGGTATTTAAAACCAATTACGTAATTAAGTATATCCACTTTAGTAAAACTCTATTGCTATAAGAATAAGTGGCGTTGAGTAGATAACTAAAATTTCTTGATACAACTCTGACGGCATGTTTTACCACCTTTGGATAACCGGTAACTACATACCATCACGCCTCTATTTCCCGAAGGGGTAGGCAGAGGAGTACTAATTTACATCCACATTTACGTTTACATACGAGCCTATTGCCATCAACCGGGCACAAATCCAGACTTCGAGCTGCTACTGGGAATTTCACAGATAAACCCAACAACACTTTGTTCGACCCGGGTCAAACCCAGGACCTCTGGCGTACCTACCAGTCGCGCTTGGTACCACTAGACCAGGTAGCATAACCGGTAACCGCTGGATAAATAAAAAAAATTGAACCAAATTTTTATGAAATTATCTGCCAGCTAATTTAACGGAAACTTATCAGTAAGCTGTGAAACAAGCCCGTTTCACCACCTAGATGGACAGCTGCTAACCGCCGGATACATTAAAAAATGGAACAAAATTTGTAAGAAATTATCTGCCAAGTAATTTAATGGGTACTTATCAGGAGGTGGTGAAACAGGCCCATAAACAGACTAACAACTAACGTAAGTAAGTGCTCCGGCGGGATCTTTGGAAATTCCGACGGCGCGGCGATTTGGACTAGGTATGACGATGATTCTGATTAGAAGCTCGATTAAATTTCTACATCTAAAGGCACTCAAAACTGTAGGCATCCCACCAACTTTCCCAGTTTTCCACGGATACCGAATAAGTTTTATTTAATGGCGACCATCGCATTTTCAGAATCAATCTCAACATACGTAAACAAAAAATATACTGCAGCAGTTTTAACAGACCAATAAGCGCTGCACGTTGAAGCTTGTGAAACATTCTCCGTCATCGCATTGTTACAAAATGGCGTCGTGCTACCGATATCCCTTTAGTTCTCAAATGCACTGAATATCAGATATTGAGAAAGTGGAAAATGCTTTTAGTATCACAGTCTCTGGTGTAATATTTAACATGCTTTTTACATTAAGGATCCTGCTAAAAATGAGGTTGAATATATATTATATTATACAAAATTATGGGTGGTACAAAAGAACCACTGTTAATTCATTCTTTTGACGAATAAGAACTATCTATAACAACGATGAAAGTTGTATCAAAATTATGCTGATCATTATCACTGCGAGACTGTTTGGGGTGATGTATTTCTGAAAGACTACCTACCAATAACAATAAAAAATAATCCATTGTACCTTAGACCAATAATTGAGCCATTGTTTTTCTATTTTATATATATATATATTTATCATCATCATCATTTCTACCGCCCATAGCTCGCTGTTTAGGTCCCATGTAATAGAGGACGTCCTTATTGCCGTTTATCGAGCACAAATTCAAGCTGCTTGCAAGAATTTAATAGAATAGAAAAAACATAGGAATCAACCCCAGGACCTCAATCAAGCTTAGCAGTCGTGCTTCCGACTAGCCGTGCTAGACTAATTAGGCAGTCAAATACCAATACACTAATTATACACTCAAAATCGTACACACCATAAAGCAATACCACCCAGATAATCTTAATGGAACATTAATTACTGAGTAATATTATTCGAGTAATCCGAGGGCATTGATTTGAGCGCGGCGGGCGAACAATCACAATGATTTGATCGACGTTCACACGTACAATGCGCTGACCTGAATCCTGCAACGATATTTGATAACAGCCCCAATCCACTGATTTATAATTAACTCCCAGCCTACTTGGTTGGGATTACATATAATATTATAAAATTATATGCAATCGTGCTGTGTAAAAAATATATGTACGGTCTACATGTTAATTGGACTGCAAGCTCGAATAAGGGTCAGCGCATACCGTCAGGGAGGAGCATTTTCTGAGAGTATTGATAACCTAACTTGTCAGACGGTAGAAAAATGTGCGATCGCGCATCGGCTTTACCGTAAGTATATGCAATCTTGTAACGGTGACCCCGTTAGAATTAGAATATTAAATTATAGACTTGACTTGACTTGACCAGGGGGTAGTTACCATTGATCTTCTTCTATTGGGTCTACTCTATTGTTCCTAGATCCTGTTTATACAACTAACGAAGGAAGGAAACCATCTAACCGCAATTAATGGAATAGATTTATACAAATTAATAAAGGTATAGGTACTTACAGATTCGGTGTAAGTAACAGTTGTTAAGGAAAAACAATGCAGCACAATACACACATTATCATTTTGATCAAATATAATAAAATATAAAGATTTACTGATATCAGGCTTACCTTTTAGCACAATATATTAGAAACCTCGATGAAATTACGATAGCTTACTTCCTTGCAGCCAAAGATAATACAGTAAAAACAAAAATAAACAAAGCATTTTATCGGCAAGTGACATTATTTTGGGAACGGTATTTTGTACACCATTTACTTACCTATTAAGATAAAACTGAAACTGAATTTTAAACATTATACAGTGTAAATACTCGGAATATTCGCTATTTTATGCCCACCTATAAAATCACGAAAATAAGATATGGACTTCTCAAGAGAGAACCCAGTAACTAGCCCCAGTCACCGAAACACCGTAGAGCCTTTGTATTGCCTTTCTGTGTCAGTGTTCTGAAAAACTTTAACGACGGACATGAATACGCTTTTAGGGTCGATAGCTGCTCCAATGCATCCGTTTCTCTGTGGCTGGCAGTATGCTACAGTTCTCCTAAGGTTTACTTTAAACTTTTAGCGCCAACTTCAAGTGAATAACGTGCTGGCAATGTTGATGAAAATGTTAGTAGATTGATTTTATTGTACTTTAAATAGTACTAGAGGACTTACATGTAAAGTATGTTTATTAAAATCTATAATAATAATACTTCGTTAAAAAGTATGTTTATTAAAATCTATAATGTTAGTAGGTACTAACATTGTCAAATCTTAAGACGAAGTTGTTTTTTTTTGTCATCGTTAGATCTTAGCTTGTTCTTAGTCGATACGAGTAACATTTTAATTAACAGAATCTTATAAAACACCTTATCTGTTTCGGTGCATTCTAAAGCAAATTAAATAGATTTTAATCTAAGGATTACGTGCTTACTGAGTGCTTCTTTTTCTTTTTTCCCTCCAAGCTCTTAACTTATTCTCTTTAAGTAGGTATCTTCTCCAAACTTCTCCAAAGTAATCACGTTAATATTTAGCAACTCTAATGTGCTGGAAATATTTTAAGTTATTGAATAGTTTTGAGAAATCAACAGGGAACAATGTAGGCGCTTGTAGGCCGCGAACTGGCAAGCAATTCTTCAGGCGTCAGTTTTCACCGCGCTTTGTCACAAAGGCAGTACGACGGCCATTTTGTGAAGGGTCGGTATTGCAGTTGTGTTTAAAAAAAGAATGTTCGTACTCGGTTGCAATTAACTTTCGTGTTCATCTAGATGAGGAAGAATTTTTTTATAGAAGAGGTGTTAACGGGGGCTTGAGTATATAATTATGCATGCATTAATGAAAATAATCAAATACTTAGTCAGGACAAAACAAAATTAACTTCTATCTACAAAATCGAGATTAAGTATAAACTTTTTATCATTAATTCTTTTGAATGTGAAAGAATTTTAATGTGCCAGAGACGTTTTTTTTCTTCGCCTTACTCGAGTACTCGGACAGGCTAAGGTCTTGGACCATACCGCCTCGTCTTCAGTGAATGCCAGAGACGATGGACCTGACAAACTTTTTTTAAGATCATAAGATTTATGTATTTTCAGTAAAATATTTTATAGAAAAAAAACATCCTACCTTTCATAGCTAAGCCACCACCTCATAAACACTAACCTAAATACCTGCCATACATATTTGAACACGGGATTTTAGTGTTAGTATTTCCCTTGGTACTCCGCGTGGCTTGGAAACGCGCGGTGCTCGACTGAGGCCCGCCTAATGGCCTCTATTCAGGCCACAAGTGACACTCGGGAGCAACGCGTATTGTTACCGCCTGGGGTGGTACGCACCGACCGGTGAGGAGCCTAACGCGCCAGTGTAAACAAAATTCAATATTGTTATGTAGGTCTGTATTTTCAGTCGCGAAAACAAGTTCTACAGAAACTTTACTCAAGTTGTAAAGTTTTTATAAGTATTTCTTCTACTCATAAACTTTTACAAAAGGCAAACCTGACCTCGGAATCGAATAATGCTAACTCACGATTGGCATGCGATTTGAAATGCTCTCCGATTTTACTATCCACCTCATGGAAACAGACATCAGAACAACAAATTCCCAAAGAGTACTTGGTAGAAATATTTTTTTAACTTTCTAAAATTCAACGCACACTGTAATGTTAAACTTCTCACAATCCAGTAAAGTGCAGTACTCAATAGACTTACAAGTTTCACTGCAGCACGTAGTTAAAGTAAATAACTTAAAGCCAAACTGATACAAACAAACGCCAGGTACCAACAGCTAGCTTGGCAAAGCCAACAACGTACATGTACGCAAGTGTACCTACGATAATAATGTATTCAGAACGTAGATACAAATTGAAACAATTGGATTCGTTCGTGCCAGAAATATTACGTGGTATTGTCTAGTTCACGAGAGATTGGGAACTATTCGCGAAAACAAGTCAAGTAAATTACGTATTTAGTCTGGGATCAGGAATTGGGACTAACCATATTCAAAGTTTTATATTATAGAGATTATAAATATAACAACAACCAAAATGTATTCGATCCTAGAGGCTTATAGCCATGAATACGAAAGATTGTGACGTAGAGAAATTTGGACACTCAATTCAATATAGCAGAGAAAGACTTGAAAATAACCAACTTCATCTACAAAATTTTTCCGACATCTTATCAAACATAGTTAAAAGGTTCTACAAGCTAACTCGTCGTTAAAATATTTTTAAATTCAGTGTAAAAGTCCCCAAGTAAACCATCTCAAGTAATCTTAAACTTTAAACAGACATAAAACAGTGAAATTCAGGCGCAGGTATAATAACGCAAAGTGCCCCAAAACTAACCGACTTTAATACACAGAACATAACTTGAACTCGAAAAAGATTGCCCTCATTTCATTCCGTACAATTTCTTTAATACAATACCTACTTATTTGTGTAATACTACTTCAAAAAACCGCAGAATTCTTGAATATTTTCAGTCGGCACTCACCGAAACTCTCGGGGGAACATAAAAGTAAGGGCAGGCTCTTTTTACTACAGTTCGCGGGAACCTTTGCAACTTCATAGCTATACATTTTATAGAGTCTGGTTTTGGATAAAGAGGCAGGTACATTATTACCTGCTCTAATATTTAGTGTGCCTTTTTTAGATTGGTACTTCTAGTTTTCTTTTGATTAACTTGAGTATGCTGTATTAAAAGATAAGTTATTCTTACATCAACATTTAGATTATAAACATAATACATGAATAAAAGGAAAATATTAAGTACAGTTTACGGTCATCAAGCCAATAGTATCAATTAGTGGTGAAGAGTATAATTGACACCATTTTGACAGTTTTAATATTTAAATATCGCATCAAAGTCACCGCAACCTTCCTTTCTGTTACAAGCTACAAATGAATTATGTCCCTACTTATTGTTTTGTTTACATTTTGCTACATGTTTGCAGAATTTGCTAACTTCCAAACTTCGTAAGTGCCACTACTCGCTGCCTCTACTGTAACAGATTTAATTATCCGGGCACTAAACTTACATTATCGATTTTTAGCTTATCAACTTTTACTTCATACCTTCAACTAAGTCCGAATTCAAAATGACTTGGTATTCGAAGAGTTCTCAATAAACATGACGCCGACTGCGTTCTTTTTTTCCAATGAGTCATTGCCAATTTTCCTCTTCACGAAGATACATTCAGTAAAAGAAAGAAGTATCCGCGCGCTGGAATTTTACGAGCTCTTATGGATTGCTCCGAAAAATCGTTCATGTTTCGTACAAACTTCAGTAATAAAAGCAACGGTCCACTTGCATTCTGAAAGGAAGTAGGGGATGGGAGGGTGGAAAAGTGAAAAATAAAAAGTGGCATAACCGGGGAGTGTTCGACCGCAGCACGCAGACGAGCCAGAATTTAAATTAACCACTTCATATTCCGGTCTGTATGCGATGAAATATTTATACGCGCGCACGGCGGCACACACATCACCACCCCATATTAAAATAACAACGCAATATCTGACAATGGGACGTAACTTTTCCACCAAATTAGATTGATATTGTTTTGGATAACACGTACCTACCCGCACTTTTACGTCAGTACCCACCCCCATGCGTGTAGATATCTAAAAGCACTCAATCAAAATCCATCATCGAATTATTAAGACTAAACAAAAGTTTGTTCTCTCTTGTTTAACACGTATTTTGTCTAGGGTTCTCTTAGGCTTATATTCAGAAACGATGCTAAGCATAAACTTAGGCTTCCGTATGTCAAATTGTAATACAAATTTGACATACAGAAGCATTACTTTACGCTTAGCATCGTCTCTGAATACGTACAATGCTTTCTTTTGATACAAATTATGATGCAGTGACCATGACATTGACCTATAGACAAACAATACGTGGTAATTTATGTCATAGCTTGTACAGTGTAATCCTACTAATATTATAAATGTGAAAGTTTGTGAGGATGGATGGATGGATGGATGGATGGATGTTTGTTACTCTTTCACGCAAAAAATACTGAACGGATCTGGATGAAATTTGGCACGGAAATAGATTATAGTCTGGACATAGGCTGCTTTTTACCCCGGTAAAATGTATGGTTCCCGTAGGATAGCGGGCGAAGCCGCTGGCGGAAAGCTAGTAGTTTATATAAGTATGAACCTAAAAAAATCGGAACTACTTACCTCGGTAATTTACTATGTTACTAAACTGAGATAAACATAGTAATAGTGACTATAAACAAGAGCATTGAGCACTATGTATTTCTTGAACTCTGGAGTACAAATAAGGACAAACTGCTTTATAAAAAAAAAATAACCTACCATGAATGTGTTACTGTTTTGAAAAACAATATTATTTTAGCATGCACTACCTTTGTGATCAAGTAGTACCTATTGTGATTGTACCTGAAATTAGCGCACTTAGAACCTTTTACGGGAAAAACATGGTAATATCCGTGTGGGGAATGACAAATTAATCTATGTCTATAACTATAAGCAGACTACATGAGTCAAGAAATCATCAATTAGCACGTTTGGTCGAGGTATAATATATGGATGCAAATAAATTTTCTATCAGTCGTAGAAGAAAAATACTTAGGTACGTTAAAATGGAAATCACTGTAAGTACTTCTGTGAATTAACTCTTCATTTTACGTAGGTCCCCTTATTATGTTTCTCATATGGCGTTCAGTAATATCTGCCTACCCAAAAGGGAAAAGGGCGGGAGGATGTATGTAAATCTCTACAAATAAATAAATGCAATTTAACAATGGAAGTAATTTTTTTGGTAATTGGTATTGTGTACGTGTTGTTCCTAAAACTGACGAGAAAAGGCCTCTCGTATAAGGGTGCCAGCAGTCTCAAGAAGATAATTAACCATACCTAGTTTCCTAGGTTCCTCTATCTCCTAGTGGGCACTAGGAGATAGACTAATAACACTAATTTCACTAATAACAATGTACTTAAAATTCGAATTTATTATTGATGGTAGTTTTGTAGCGAAAACTCTACCTAGTATTATTGACTATAATAAATACTTAGTTACATATTTTTTATGTTAAGTTATACTGTAAATTAATCGCTTCGGTGTGATGTGACCTAACTGTTAAAACCAGCCATTACCTTCATTGTTAAATGTACCTTCATAATTATCTAATAAATAAATGTAAGTAAGTAGGTACCTACCTTTTAGATAAGTATTTAACAATACCTAGGTACTGAGCAACGATATGTAATATTCCATCAACTCGTGAAATTAAGATTGATCGTCACATTCACATCGAAATAATGGAAGCATCAGTCATCATTCGTTTTTATTATTATTCATTTCAGAATTTCGGATTTACTATTTTCATCGTATTTCTGATAGGAATACAAGAAAGTTCAACAAAGGAAACAGATGAAGCCGCAACACAACAACTGGACAAAAGATCGAATCCATTAGCAAATCTAATACTAAACGAAAGCGAAATTGGAGATGTCAAACGCAATGAAAATCACACAAAGGACAATTCATTGAGAGTGAAACGACAATTCTATTATGATCCATACTATCGCAGACGAGGCAAGTAACTCAACATTTTTATAAAACATTTTTAAGAAATATGTTGCACTCTCCCTGCCAGTTTTTCCTACATCTTGCGGTGGGTGGGTTTCACGAACGGTAGGTACGCTATAATTTGTTTCTCAGTCACTAGGTATGTCATTCGCGTCATCATGTTTGAAGTGCTTGTTAGAATAATTGGGGCCTTATAACTTGTTTTTTTTAAATAATCTCTACTCAGGGCTCCGATTTCTATGGAACCTAAGCTTAGATCTTAGAGCACTTTCAAGTACATAATTATAAAAAGGATCAAATAAAAACAGAACTACTTACTATTTAGGTAGGTACGCATAGATTTGATAATGATGGCTCTAAAAAAGACACTTTCAACTTAGAAACAATTGTTTACCATAAAATAACATAGTTATTGTGATCAAATATTTATTATAATCAAGGATCAATGAGCAGATGGTAGAAAAAGAATAAAAACGTATCTAGATTATCCAATTGTTTCGACTCCCGACGGGTACTACACGGTTTATTTGATGAATATCTTTACTGAATTTAACGGTTGAAGTTTTCACCATACCTAATTATTTATTTCTTAGTAGGTTAATTAATTTTGATTCGATCCAGATAATCTGATAGGTAAACCCTAATTTGATTGGCTTGACAAATTTATTACTCTGTGATCTGCATGAATTACCAGCGGAGATATTTTCAGTACGACATGGTAGCCTTCAAGAAGCGTGCCTATTCTTTTTTCAAACGCTAGCAACGTCTTTTGGTACATCCTATATCTCGCTTGCCTACCTCTTCAAAAAAAAAGACATGATGAGTTAGGAAAGATGGAATAGATTATCATCATTCCTTCTCATCATATCTATAGTCTGCGCGGAACTAGTTGGCGCTGGTTTTCATTCACAGTAACCCGCGCCTCACCCCCGTCCCTACCTAAGGCGCGGCCAACTAGTTCCGCGCAGACTATACGCGCATTCATTTACCTTCACATTTCTTCTTGTACATCACTACTAAGCCTTTTTTTTCATCTTTCAGTAGCTGTACCAATACCAATTATAGTTGGTGGATTTGGTATTGGTGGTTTCGGTGTTGGTGGCTTTGGAGGTCGGGGCTTCGGAGGTCGGGGCTTCGGTGGCCGCGGCTTCGGAGGCCGCGGCTTTGGAGGCCGTGGTTTCGGCGGTAGAGGTTTCGGTGGAGGCCGAGGAGGATTTGGAGGATTCGGCGGACGAGGAGGAAGAGGGTAGATTTAATTTTGTATTATTCCTGTTTGCATTTTTAAATAAAAAAAAATTGACGTTATCATTGTATTTTTTTATATCACTAAGCCGGCAAACAAGCATACGTACGGCCCGCCCGATGGGAAGTGGTTAGGTAGATACAGTAACGTAGCATAATTATGTACCAGGACGCTTGGAACCAAGATCAGCAAAAGTATCACAGGTGTTGCCGACCCTGTAAAAATCTTTTCATACCCTTTTTGAAGAACCCCAAGCTGTAAATATACCTGTTAAAATGCTTTTATTAAAACACAAGTGGAACTGTGGAATGCAGTTAGTAGGTAGTAGGCCTGCCTCAAATGGGATCTGAACTTATTGAATTCGATTCGATTCGATTTATTAATATTTTTTATACCATTATAGTAAAGTACGACCTCAAAAATTATGTAATGATTAACAATATTTAGAAGCCGATCCTGTTTCATATTTTATTAAATGACTCTTCGTTTGTGTGTAGATTTTTTATCTGTAGAGACGCCTGCAATCATCTGTCATTCTAGTGACAGTTAGTTGGACTTGGAACAATTGTCAACAATAATCATATGGCATTATGGCATCTGTCAGTTCTGTCACTAACACCAGCGACTCGGCGAGCGAACTTGTTAGCGATACCAAGGCCACCAACAGCAAGTTTTTATGCTTAAAAAACATATTAAAATTAAATATTCGGTGAGACAGGGCCGGCCGACCCGCGCCGCGAAGCCGTAACTGGACTAGTTCGACTTTTCTTGTGGTTTTTAATGCGGCAAGTAATTGTATTTCTGACATAAATTCACAATGGATGGTACTTACGACGAGATCATCTCTGATAACCCATTCTTCGTTGAATTAAAGACGGAATACGTTAATTTATTCCAACATTGTATAACGCAATCATGGGTAATATGTGTGCCGCGGATTGGAAGTTTAAGTACTCGTGTGTTCACAGTGGAGGACTTTTGTGCTCATTTACTCGTGCCTAGCGATGAATTGCCAGAGACGCACTACAGTACGCTCATGGAGAAACAAGTAACAGTAACTAACAAAGTGATAACACTAGAAGTAACCAAAGGTCTGCCTTTACAAAGCCATATCCTGTTTGAAGAAACATTTTACACTGAAGACTTCATTAAATACAAAGTATGGTGCATAGAAACTCCTCTTGAACCCACTGTAAACTTCAGTGACACTACAATATCTAAAGAATACCTAACGTCCATCAATGACTGCATAGATTTGCTCTGGACTCAAGCTGCTGGTCGCCAAGTGCTGGATCAAATTGAAAACAGTGTGCAGTTATTTTTGAAGAAACATCATCCACTACCTGTAGCAGTGGGACCTCTCAGAGACACGGTGAGTGAGCTGTACACACAATGCCTGCAAATTGCTTTGCAAAACAGGAGGCTAAGAGACAAGTCAAAGTCTTGTAAACAAGTGTTGGAAAACATCAAGTTAGCTGTGGAGAGTTACATGCAACACATACTGTTTGATGCTTTATTCAAGCCTATCTGTACATGCTGTGCTTATGAGGACTCTCATCTTAACAAAAAAATAAGGAACATGTGTGATATCCAATTAAGAGATCTGGATATCAAAAAAGAATTGTACCATGCAGTGCCTAAAGCTAAACAGATACTATCTAAGATTGACACATACAATACTGTCTTAGAAAAGGTTTTATGTGTAAAACAGGCTCTAAATTCAATCAACAAAAAAGATAAAAGCAATAATATAGTTCTACTAACTGCTGATGACTTGTTACCAGTATTTGTGTTCTTAGTCATCAAGTCTGGCCTTCCAAACTGGTACAGCCAACTGATGTACATGAAGGAGTTCCGTTTCAGTGGTGTTGGCAAAGGAGATGGAGATGAATGTGCCTTTCTTATTACTACTCTGGAAGCTGTTATAGAACATATACAATCTGGTGCCCTCACTGGTCCTCCTGACCCTGAATCTTATTACTATGATAGCAACCTTACAGAAGAAAATGTAGAGAACAGCAGAGGAAGAAAGAACAGTATGACCGAGTCCATTTCCACTAGTGATACTAATAGCAAAGAAGACACTTTAGAATACATATTTGAGCTCATTAAAGCAAATCATTGTGAACAAGTGCAAGCCATATTGCAGAAAAATGAAAAGCATCTGCAAACTATGCATATTAATGAAAATGATGTACTCAAAATAACAATGGATCAAAATAACCTATCTGATGATGATGATGATGACAGTGATACAGAAATATATCACAAACTCTGCCATCCTCTGTGCAATTGTAAGAAATGTTGCTGCAAAATTTCTAAAAACTTATTAAAAACTTCTCCAACTGTGACATCTAGAGACAGCCATGGTCATACAGCATTGCATGTTGCTTCAATTCATGGCAAGGCCAGCATAGTAGAATGTCTAATTGAAATGAGGGCAGAAGTAAATGCTACAGACCTCAATGAATGCACTCCACTGCACCAGGCAGCTTCTAGAGGTCACCAGAATGCGTTGCTTCTATTATTACATTCCGGAGCTAACATAAACCAAACCAATATTGACCAGAACACACCACTACACATGGCTGTGAATAATGGTCACATGAACTGTGTCAAAGCACTTATATACTTCGCAGAACACAGTAGGAGGAAGATTAGAATAAATTGTGTGAATGAATGTGGGAACACACCACTACATCTAGCTTCTAAGTGGGGCTATGAAGGCATTGCTAGATTGTTAATCGAAAATGGAGCAGAACCATCTTTTCAAAATAAATATAATAAAACAGCTTTTGATTATGCACATAATTTAAAGATATTACAAGTCCTTAAATCTTGCACTCCCAATTTGTATGAATACATACACATCACAAGTACTAATGTCAAAGCCTTGAACTGCAAGAGTGAAAGTCCTGAGACTATGAAATTACAGAAAATAAGTAAAAAATCCAGTGATACTAATAATGTATCAAAAGCTATGGAAAACTTAAAGCTTATTGAAAGGATTTTAAAAGCTATATCATATGGGGATGTGAAACTAGCTTGCTTTTACATGAACATCAACTATTCTGCTTATGTAGACATGAAGGATAAGCCAGATACCCTACAACAGAGTGCTCGTTGCCATCCTTTGTGTGAATGTTTAATGTGTAAGAAGACTGAATCATATTCATCAGACTTCGACATTAATGTTACAGATATAAATGGTTTCACTGCCTTACACTATGCAGCCAGATATGGATTAGACGAATTGTGTAAGATCTTAATACTAAATAAAGCCAATATAAATTGTACCAATAAAAAGTATCAAACTCCTTTGCATTTAGCTGCTTTGAATAATAAAATACATGTAATTCGCCTACTTCTGGACAATGGCGCTAATATAAACACGATAGATATGGCAGGGAACACGCCACTACATGATGTATGTGCAATGGGAAACATAGGGGCTGCAAAAATGTTGCTGAGTTACGGCCCTGACCTATCTATGTTAAATGGTGCTGAGAAAACTGCCTTGACACTAGCCAAGGAAAAGGTTCACTTGACAATTATAGATTTAATAGATAAGTACACAAATAGAATGTAATACAAAAGTATTTTTGCAACTAATATTAAGATCATACTGATGGTGGAAAATACATTACATTTTGGATATCTTTAGTGTTAACTACCAATTATTCAAATTAAACAACTAACAAATTGCATTTTCTAATACATTCCGACTTCGTAATGGATTTATGTACATAATTAGGTATGTTACAACACAATAATTTTTATTTTCGTGTTCATTATTTTTAATTTACTTATTATTTAAATGTGTATGATAAAGATCTATTTTCAGATTAAGGTAGTGGTGACGCATTTTAAATGTATCTCTTTTTGAAGGTCAGTAATTATATTCAACTATACTGCCATGCTCGGATTTTTTAAGCACCAGTGCTCCATGTTGTTTAAAAAACATTAGCTAATTTAAATCTAAACTAAACAAGGCCGAAACTAAAGTAACTGACTTGTTTCAATTGCTGTTAGGGAATAATAAATGTATTCCATGATGGCAGCAAGAAATTCCATTTAAATTAAATAATCATGGGCCAAATAATTATTTAGCAAATATATGTCTGTGTTCTTATAATTATGTAATTAATTAATGTTGTACTAAACTTTTGAAAATACATTCAATAAAGGTGACGTAATTGTGAAACTTGGAGTGCTGGGCTTGTCTTGGCTTGATTTATCTTATCTTGCTATTTGCACAAGTACTAGGGTCTCAACTGTCTGTGCCATTATGTACTCAACTAACCGACATTTATGTTTACAGGATATCTATAAGACTGATTATTAACAACGTTATTATTTAAGTTTTTACTAAAAATCACTGTTATTTTATATTAAGTTCTGACTGATAATAAAACTTCAAACTTCAATATTTCTGTTTGTTTTAGGTATTCAAATAAAAAACAACTTCAAACTCCTAGGTACGATGTAGTATATTATTTATTTGATATTTTGTATATAAATATAAAATTTGCGCATCTATTTTTGCAAAGATCAATAAAAGAAACTGGATCAATTTTGAAAATTTTTATAAAAAAAAACGTATCACTTGGTATTATTTTCTACGTATAAAACGCCAATCTCAATATATTATAATATTTTAGGTAATTAGTTCACTTAAAACTAACTTAAATTTGTCGCGGTCAACGCTTACTCAAATTTACAAATTTACTAAGTACTTATGTACCTACTTAATATTTACAGGAACATTCATTAATTCGTCAGCGGTTCATTATGTGTCATAAATGTTGTAGCTTTTTTGTCCTTCATTGGTTATTTACCAGACATATACTTGCATACAATTCCATAAAAATGTATTATTCATACACATGTTTTGTACCTAAAATCTATATTTAATAACTGACCACCATTCGTTACTAAAGTTTTAACGCTATCGAAAAGTTTCACAACTGTTTAGTAGCATTTATAAATAGATATAATTATAATTATCATAATTTTAATTGCATAAAATAAGTGTCAACATAATATCTGTAATATATAAATACTCTGGGTATTGGCGAACCCCACTAGAAAGGTGGGCCAGTTTTTAGTATGCGACGATAATGAATTTTATCAGCATTTCAATTAAATTATGATTATTTTATTTTACTATGCAATTAAAAAATAGGACTATCAAGTTAAAACAGTAACAAATAATCTACATAAAAGTACAACATAAACACATACTCCTTTGAGACGTACTATAACCATAGTCAGAAGCCAGAAAAAAATGGACATCACTAAAAATAATACTAAAATGCAAAAGTAGGTATTGTTCACACGCATGTACGGTATGTTGGGTTACCTTGCCAACGTGCAGGAGCGGTAAATGTCAAGGCCATTGCAGCGACATCGCAACAACGATATTCTATACCTAATTACGATAAGTATTGTGATGGCATTTAAACTTCATTAACATGGTAGAAATAACTTAAAAAATATTCTTTGAAATGATAAATTTTGTAGGCAAGTTCACTGGGTACTTAGATACTAAATATCAAGTCTTAAAACATAACAATTGAACAGAAGATTGCATAATAATTTCATCTGCCTCGGTTTATAATAAACTAGGTAGCTAAATTCTAACAACAGATGGTTTAAACACTCATAAAACTACATCAGTATTAGTAACAAAATTTAATACGGCTACCAAACGCCCGTGACCCGGCATAATTACACTGAATGCTAAACACACGAATATAGAATTACGATCGAACATTTGATAACACATTTGCGGTCCCGATGTTTGTCAAAGCATCCACATAATGAACCAATCACGATAACAAGGTACTAACTCTATTGTGTTTTACGTCTAGCAATAACTATCAAGGTTTGCACAAGTTCACATTAACACCCATTATTTACATGACAATCATAGCACCAGAAACACATCTCTTTTT
This sequence comes from Acronicta psi, assembly GCA_946251955.1. Lineage (NCBI taxonomy): Eukaryota > Metazoa > Arthropoda > Insecta > Lepidoptera > Noctuidae > Acronicta > Acronicta psi. Next base: position 5,055,271 of record OX276477.1, on the reverse strand, counting down.
TTAAGTGTTCTTTTGAGCGATTTTGAAGCGAAGCTGTATTAAAAAATAACAAGTCTAATCACATTTATCTATATGTGTTTTGTTCAGTGAAAAATGCACCAAAATTAGTGTTAGTAAGATTAATACACATAAAATAAAATTGTAACAAACCGGTGTCTGTATATTATAGATAATTAAAATAAACTAATATAGGGGTGAGGGATCTTTATTAGAGTAACTGAAGAAGATGAAAACAACATCTGTTTCTTTGAACTAGCATCACAAAAAAAAATACACGGAATTGAATGAAGTTTTCACCGATGTATTGCTACAAGTTAAAAGATAGGTTCCAAATACATATAATATAGTAAAATAATAGTACCTAGGGCGAAGCAAGGGCGGGTCGCTATTTTATTATTTTATATATGTTTTTTAAAACGAATGGACAGACAACGGTCATAAAATAACAATGTATATTTAAAAGCGTAACATATCGTTCCAGTATGCAAATAGCAGTAATATTTATATCGCTATTTGCATTCAAGTCCGATTGGAAACTGATAGTGAATAAGATTATTGTGCAAACGCCGTATGTGATGTATAAAATTATGATAAGAAATAGTTAATATAATAATTAGTTTGATGACTAAAGCTTGCTATAGTCGTTATACTGGATCTTAGAATTCTTGAATATCCGGCAGCACGTTTGAATAAATATATAGTCAAAAAGAATTTATTCTTCTCGAACGAACTCTTTTTCACTTAGCGTGTACTGTGTAGGTAAATAAAAAATAAGAGTACTATACTAATTGCACGACGATTTCAAAGACAAACATGTTTTTGTATTCTCAAGTTTAGCCAGAGAATGACCTTTAGGGTATAAACTTGTCTTCGCTTAAATTATGAGTAAACTTATTTTGAAAATTATTAAACGCTCCATTAAATACTGCTTGCTAGTCTCTCCTTGGTCCCAAACTCAATATACACGCACTATATCTATTTACTAAATTAAACATTATTTTAATAACTCAAATAATAGAGATCTCTTACAAATTACTGTTATAAATATATTAATATATCCATTTTAATAAATAAACATCACAAAGTCGATTAATTTGTGCATTTCTAATTAGTTTCTTATCACTAAACCTGACCAGAAAATAACATTTATCTACAAAATAACAAAAACTATTAGATTGTTAGAAACGATTAGTTGAAGTACGTACAAACGTTAGTTCAATGATTTAGATGAGATAAAAAAGTTCTATAAAATAGATAATAAACTTATTGTTTAATAATGAAAAAACGGACAAGGTCTACTATTAATAACTAATACTTTACGATTTCCACTGCCGGGAAACGATTCACTAGTCATAACTGTAATACGTCCCAGATTATAAATTTATCGAACTTTGACTAAATTCGGAATCAAAACACATCAACAGTTGTGTAGTGACTTGATACAATGCAGCTCGGCATTTATATTATGTCCAGCCCATTTCACGCGCTATAACTTTATATATAAAAACATTTTCCTTAATCTACTTAGACATACCTTGTCTGTGCTACAATTACCTAAACTGATAACTACTCCCTGTGAGTCCTGTGACTTCTGGTCAAATATAACTTTGAGCTAAAACACTTCACTGTTGGGGCAATGTCCAAACCGGGATTTCATCCCGTTTCTTTTCCTTCTTTTTATAATTATGCCTATCTCGAAGTCTGACGTCATCTTGTCTTATTCGCTCTTGCGCTTCGCTCCTCCAATCGTAACGTTTTCGGGGGGAACCGTCCTTCTTATGCCTAGACTGATCTTGATTCTCATCGAAGAAAACTCTACTTTTAACAAAAAGTCCATTCTTGTCGGGGTCGCACATTTCAATTGGTATATCATTATCAATATCTCCGTCATCATCGAGTTCTTTGACGTCATCTCTGATAAAGGTGAAAGAGTGGGGATAGTAGACTTGCAGGATGTCCTCGTGTCTGTACGCCTGCATTTGAATCCAGACGTGCGGTAGGAGGAGGGGGAAGCGTCGTAGCCAGTAAGTTACGAAACCATCTGGTAACTTGCCTAAGCTTTCTCGGACATCGGCTTCTAGTTCTCTGTAGTGATGTTTCTGTTAAAATAATGTTTTTATTCAGAAGAGTTCATAATTGGTACGCGTTATTAGTACTTAAGCAATCGGAGACTTCGTGTAGACTACATGAGTGTACGTGCCTTGTTCCGTATGGCGCGCAGCAGATGCGCGGCGCGGTCGCCGCGGTAGGTGCGGCGCGCGCGCAGGTCGCTGGCCACGGCGGCGCACACGCGCGCGCGCCAGTCGCCGCGCACCACGCGCCGCGCGCCGCGCTCCAGGGCGGCTTCGGACCCGCCGCCACCGCTCTCTACTTGATCACTCACGTCCTGTATGAATAAACGCATGAACTTCTAATTCAAATCCACAATGACTACTATATCTTGGCCTATTTTTCCATATAAAAAAAAATGATTTTGATTTGATTTCATTTGATACATTAAATTAAGTGACGTCTCTGAGTTCGACAGTAAGCTAATATACGACTCGTTACTTATTTCCAGCACTCCTAAAATCCGCCATTTAAGAGATATCTGAGTAGAGTAAATATTTTTAAAGAATCTCGTACACAAATTTTAATGATATTCTTATCAGAAAGTTTCCAACATTAATGTTCATATAAGGACTTCCTACAAAATATATATTTCGGTTTCTACTAAAGCTTATTCCTTTCTTATAAATGTCTCATTTGTCTAGTGATCGTAACCGCGAATAGGTTTGATTCCCAGTGGCAGCTTGAGAGTCTGGATTTGTAGCTGCCTGATGGAAATATGCTCGCCCCCTATTACATGGGACCTTCCACTTCCGACAAACGGTGGTTGTACAGCCTGTCTGCCTAGCCCTTCGAAGAATAAAGGTGTATGGATTTAAAAGCAAGAATTGCTCAATCGTAACTCGTCGTAAATCGCAAGTCGTATCGTAATAACTAAAGCCTGAAGACTTAAAAAAACTCTTATAATAATAAGCATCACTTTCTTGATAGAATTTAACAAATAATTGATATTTTCATGAAAAACATAAATTAAATAACTACTCTAACAGCCCCCATCTGATTAATGAAATGCAAACCGTTTTAAATATCCTATAAAAACTCTTTCAGTACGTATAGAACGCGATAGCGATAACAACTTTGTTACACGAATTACATAATTATGATAAGAAAGGTTAAGAACCTCTCGGTGATCACTACCTATGTACAATCGACAATATTGGCGTTAAACCATTTTGACCCTTATTGTGAAGTCAAAGTATTCAACCACATTTTTAACCATACATACACTGTTTTATTATCATCTCATAGGATATGCAAAAGTATAAACTAGTAAATTATTACGAAGAAAACGAATATACAAAAAGGAAACGAATATAAATAAAATGTATGTATGGGAATGACATTTGTAAACGTCAAATTGTCGAAAGCTTGCATCATTCCTATACATTTTGTTTCTGTTCGTTCGTCGAAACGAAAGTTCGATTGCACATTGGCTACGCCCCCAAGGCAATCTACTTATTCTCAGCTAAGTCACCAATACGAAAAAAAAACTAAGCTAGTTACAAAATGAGGCTACGAGTTTACCTGCAAGAAGTTGAGTATGCTCTGCTTGCCCCAGAACATGGGGTACTTGAGCACGGTGTCGCAGGGCGGCCTCGCGCCCGGCCGCGACGAGATCATCGCGCGGATCAATATCTTCGTCACTAACACCTCCTCTTCTGGCAACACTTTGCTGTAAAGTTTTAAAAGATTTTAGTAAAACTTGCGAAAATGTTCATCGTCGTTGTCAACCCGTTTGCTATTTCATTACTGGATATGGGTCTCCTCTTAGAATGAGATGGAATAAGGTTTAGTCCGCCACGCTTGTGGGGTATTGCCGGTTGGTAGGCTTCACATTCACACGCCGTCAAGGCACTCAAGCATGCAGTTTCACGATGTTTTTCTTCACCGTTTAAGCGAGCGATAATTAACTTAAATGTAAGAATCTTGAACTGCATGATAATAATACCTACACTTTCTCACAAATCAACATGAGTCTGTGTCGTTTTATGAAGTGTTACAGCTGTGCAGTAGTGTGAGAAAAATGGACCTGTATGAGAAATTATGACATTATCTCCCTCACGACTTTGAATAGAGTTCAGGCATTCAGGTTCACTCCAAAATATGGTCCCTGAGCCCTGATAATTAATATGACAGAAAAATATCACCTTTACCTTATTAAAATATGTCTGCATCAAACCCAAAATCACTTAAATACAGTTATTTTTGTAACAACTTACTCCAGCTGTTCCAGATCGTAGTCCCCAGTGAGTATGTTCGCCTGCCTCCTGAGCATGTCACCGAACGGATGTTGACCCTTCGACAGCACGTAATAAAATACGCAGCCTAACGAGAATATGTCTACTGATGTCGTCTGGAACAATACAAATATAGAACCTTAGTGATGTTGGATCTTGTACGGATAGCATCAAATATCGCAACGAATACCTACACTTTATAATTATTTAATTACCAAAACATTAAACTTTATTTCCATGGCTAAAAATGTTTATTCGGAGTATCAGTTTACGTGTCCTGTGTTCATTCTAAAATAGAAAATTTAGGTGTCTAGGTGTCTAGAATTTCAACGAGAAAATCTAGGCGCTATTTATCTAGCGCGTCTTTGGTGACTCTACTAGATAATACGTTAAAAACGTTACGTAGCATAACTAACATTCCTAAACTTAACATTCGTTTTAAAACTCGCTGGAACATAAGAGCTCACATTACTCAAAAATGTATTTTCTGAGGTATGATTCTACTATGTTCTAAACGTTGTCTTATATCTGCTGCATTCATTTTATATCCTTTTTATATCTACCTTCTTGAAGAGCTGTAAGGACTAAAAAACTTCACTACAGACAGAGCAGTTATATTAATAAACTAGAAGTCTGGCAATACATACCGTTCTCTCCCCGTTGATCATCTCGGGCGCGATCCAGCCATCAGTGCCGGTGACACCAGACCGCCGCGAGAAGCTCATTCGTCCAAGATTCAGCTTCTTGGACAAGCCGAAGTCCGAAATCATGGCTCGCACCTCACCGGTGCCCGTTGGCATTGATATAAGAACGTTATGCGGCTTTACGTCTCTGTGAACTGCGGAAAATAATATTGCTTATCACTACTAATTAAGGAAGGAAGGTACCAAAATATTACAATTATAACTCAATTCACTTGTGCCGAAAAGCTTATTTTGAGATTTGTTATGTGACAAATTAATATGGCGATCGCATAGATATTTTAATTGACATTATTTTTACTAGTAAATTAATAATTTAAAATATACATAATAATATTATGTATAAAAATGTTTATAAATTTAGATAAAAATATCATGTTATCTCTCAAATTTGCAATACCTGCAAAAGGCCGCTAAGTTCTAAACACCATTATTAACATTGATTGACACTTAGCAAGGAAATAAATTATTTCAATTTGAAAATAAATGAATTTGCTAGTCCTGATTTAATATTGTCTCTTATGATTATTATTCGTACTCAGTACTTAGAAACCCCTATTAAATCTCTGTGTAAAAGTCTCAGTATTTATTCCTACAAATCTGGTAATATGTTATCGACTCACCGATATCCATGGAATGTAAGTGTGAAAGGCCCATAGTCGCCTGTCTCAATACTTCCACAGCATCTATCTTGCACTCGAAGTTCAGCTTCTTCTCCACGTAGTCTTGTAATGTCGCCGAACATAGTTCTAACGCTATGTACCTGAAGAAAACAAGTATTTGTGGCTTTTATGTAATGAAAAAGAAAATCTAAAGCAGATTCAATTCGTTTTACTTGCATTTTTATAGCAACTTCTGTTTCTTTTGTTTATAAGATTAATTTTTTCGTATAGGCTTGTACCAATTTGACTCGTAGCTACTTTCTGTTAAAAGATCTGCTGGTTATTAGATTACCTAAACTGTTTATCCCTTTCGGTGCAATAATATCGTACGACATGCGCATGCGCATCCGACTCGCGCAGCAGCGCCACCTCGCGGTCCGCAAATGTAAAGCATTCTGGTAATAATCGCTTTACTGCGACGGCGCGCTTGTCGAATGTGCCTCTGAAAAGAGAGAGGTAAGTGTTACTTCATCATCAATATTAATATAATATTTATCTTATAGGTTATTATTATGTTACTTTGTGAGGTTTCAACTATTATTGAAATATAATGTTTGGGACCCGTATTGTAACCTTCATGTTAACAATCAAATACAAATACATAAGAAAACTATTATATTATACAATATTTACCTGTATACAAAAGTGCCTTCACATCCCTTGCCGAGTACCTCATCAGTGTTGAAAGTGATCCGACCGATTCGCACCTCTCCATTGCCAACTTCTACCAGTTGACCAGTCACTTCACCATTAGATGAAGTTGAAGTGTTGGACGATCTAGAACCGCCTTGTGACAGCTGTTGGAACTCGCGCGCCTATAAATAGAATAAAATTAAATAAATCCTTTATTTCTTTTATGTATTCTTGCACAGTCAGTGTAATTGGATGGACACTTTTAAGGTAAAATGGACATTACAAAATGGATCATACAAGAACCGCATTAAGCTTAGCAAAATTTTAATTAGGTGGATATATTATATCGCTGAAGATGCTTATTATCAAAAGTCTAGTTTAGACGTATTATAAAATCATTTTATTATTAAACAAAGTATTATTTCATATTGCATTAAAAACATTCCCTAAAGGCCAATAAATTGCCAATAAAAAAAATAAAAAAAAAAATATCCTGGGACATTTTACACAGCACCATCTAGTCCCAAACTAAGCAGAGCTTGTACTATGGATACTAGACAATGGATATAATACTTATACACTTTTTTTTGTAAATACATACTTATAATATATAAGAAACACCCAGACAAACACAAACACTTAAGTTCATCACATAAATATTTGTGTCTTGTGGGAATCGAACCCACGACCTCGAGATCAGCAGTCCGGTACTCGAACCACTAGACCACAGACGTCGTCAAATACTAAAAAGAAAAAAAGTAAAAAGAAATACTAACACATGAATAGGCAACAAAATAAAATGTACACTAACCTACTGACACTTAAAATACCCAAGATAAATTATATAACAGATAAACAGGTTACAGGACATTTCCATTTGAAAGATCATAATAAACATAACATTTCTTCTACAGTTATTATCATTCGATTTGACCTTATGACATAATCTTAATGCCAGCAGCTATCTGTGATAAGGCAGTTACTAAGCTATGCCGCTATAAACCAGCAGTTTATGCATTTCTTACCGTTTTTAATTAACTGCAACCATCAAATACAGTAATGCAAAAGTTGGTTGTATAATATTATATGGATTTAAGTTGATATCGGATCTAAAAATTTTTTTTTTTTACGAAAGTTCGTGTCTTAAAGTTCTATGTTATATTTTAATATTTTCAAATATGATTTTAATTATAATAGAATTCGTCTAGAGCGCATTTGCTGATCGTGAGATTCTGGGTTCGAATCCCAGATTAAAGAAAGTGTTCTAAAGATAAGAAAATTCTTGAAATAGATAGGAAAGCCCTCAAAATGTACCTACATACCAGCGACCTCTGCCTAATATATCGGGCATATAGGAATTATATTGGTGATATAACCTTACAAAATACCTTTATAAAATTATCAGTTTTGTCGACAAACACTGAAAATGGCGTGTGTCCCAATGGCAATGCTTTAGATAATGCAATACCGACGCACCCCAATTGAACAAACATGCCGAGGAAATTGCATTTTCTCATGATCAGTAGAATGATATGTATTTCAAACAAAAGTGTAACGTACAACACAACGTAGGCTTGTGTCAATAAGCAGTACTATGAGAAAACGCAGATGCGTACTTTTTTAAAATACACTATAATGGTCACTATGTCATTTGTTTATACTTTTTTTGCAGGCAATTTAGACCTTTATTGACACGGGTTAGCTTCTTCGGGAATGTATAATGAGATGTATAGAAACTCAGACTTGTATTTTCATACAAACGTCACAATGTTTTAGGTCTTATATACCTAATAGGGGGCGAGTTTATTGAACCGTCATTCATGATAATAAAATGAATATACACGAGTTTCAATGAGCTCACAAACGTTGAAAGTCTGTAATAAGTCCACTATTATAGCCGACATAGCGGTAAATAACGTACCAAAATTTAAATGTCGATTTCAATCGCAACAATGATAAGAAATGCAGTACATAAATATTAATCACGTTTGTAACGGCATGTTGGCACCAACGAGCCGGCCGCGTGGCGATAACAGTACATTTTACACGTAGTACTCTAACAGTTACCTGATAACGAAGATACCAAAACATGGTGATCACCAACCCCACCAAAATGATAAGCGCCACCTTCAGAACTTGATTCTCTTGCTGATGAAACCACACGTACGCCTGCTTGTACCATAAGTCAGGTCTAAAGTTGAAGCCTTCAAAGAAATCTTCAGTTTGCACCGACACCGAAATAGAATTCGACTTTAAATTCGTTTCGTTTTCAACATCATTTTCGCTATCAGACTGTACTTGTCCATTAATCAATTTGATGGCACTGTTTTGTGAATTGTGGACGTTCAAAAAGTTTGAGTTCGGTAGCTGAGGCATCCACGAGGTTGTCAATTCAGGCATTTTATAATGTCCCAATAGAAGGTACGGCGCTGATACATGCAGGTTCAAGTCTTTGAGTTTATAGTGCACGTTTTTGGATGGTTTGTACCGTGGGGTTTCTGACTTGGCCTCTGTTTCAGACGGACCTTCTAGGAGCAAAGGCTGTGCATAGCCTGTCGATATTGTTATCGTATTTTTGTCGACTAGAGAAGATAGAGCGTATAGACCATGGTTATGTTCTCCGACGTATAGTGTGGGGCTGAAAAAGACAAAAAAACGAATAAATCTATGCTGTAATTAAGCTGTTATCACTATCACTAACGCGATAACCTATTCATTCGCGTGCTTGTCACAACAATGTCGTAAACAGAATTAATAAACATGCATTTTTACGTTTTCTTAGTCGTTTTTTTATAATTCTAGAACCTGTATAAAAAACACCAAATCAAGAATTTTACAACTTCGTTCGAGCAATCAGTATCGACTTTTTACATAATTTATGACTGCAGTAGGTAAGTGTCGTGGTCTGAGGAACGGTTTCGATTGAGAACACCGCTGTTCTTTGCTAACTGCTACTGCGCGGAACTAGTTGGCCGCGTAACCCGCCGCCTCACCCCCATCCCTACCTAAGGCGTGGCCAACTAGTTCCACGCTGACTATAAACAAACGTGCCTTCTACGGATTATGTTTAGCAAATTTAATGGTAATTTTCAAGAGCATAACTTCAAGTTTACCATATATTTTAAGTGTAGGTACACCATTATTTCTGTTCCGCTTTGAAACTGGAAAAAGAACAATGGCTAAATTCTGTTAACGAGAAGCCAACAAGATGTTTGTTCAGAGAAATACCAGAACAAGGGGCATTATAATAATAATACTTACTTTGATATTTTCAAATTCTACATAGAAATCTTACCGAAACAAATCACTAAATGGAATGCATTTCAGAACGGAAATATAGTCAACGATGCATGGAAATAAATAAGTTTCAATAAGGCTGTTGCGTAAACCTTTCAATGATATAAACTATTATACGAGTATACACCTTATTGGCTTAACTTAGAGTTTATATTAGTATTACGTGGGAAGATTAGCCCAAAGTGTAATTACTGCACTTCGCTTTTATGAAAGCAGTTGTTCAGTAATCTTAGTATTAAATATGTATAGCATTGATTCTGTGTAAAGAGAAATAAACATAATGCACTATTTAAATAACATGTTTGTTTAATATCAAACTCGCAAGATTTAAAGGTTAACAAGAATAAATTAAAATTATTAAAGAGCTTGAAGCTAAGATTTATTCCTATTAGATGCAATTTCTGCTGCATTAAAAATTGCATGAGGAAAATCGCTTTGCGGCAAAAAAGTTAATAACCGTCGAAAGTACGTATTTCTTAACTTGACTGCATCAATGCGGTAATAAAGCTATTCCATTAAATAAAACCAAAACCAATGTATTTATTGCAAAATTAGCAACCTAAAACCTAAATCTAAAGGAGTTACAACGAAATTTGAATCAATATGAAACCGTGAGGTCATTAAAACATATAATTATATTCAATTTGGATTATATCGATCTAGCGAGTACGACACGAGTCACAAGTGTCAGTTATCGTGTTTGATGTCTGGCACGCGATTTATGACCAACATGGTGAGTTGCCTACAATCCTACAAACCCCACACTGGAAAGTATTATCGCTTTATTAATTACTAATGTGTATCCTTTATTAAATAGAATTCCTAAAGGATAAATTAAATGCAAATAGGTCTTTCAAGGACACCTTTACAAGTCAATATTTTAATAATATTACAGAAAATTTATGGTTGATATGTGTGCATGTTGATGGTCTCAGAAAAAGCGAGACTCAGAGCCAGAAAGGGATAGAACCATTAGATAGAACACTTGTTTTAATCAATAAAATTATAATATGATGAAGTTCAACATTTTTTAACCAATTCAAATGGTTCGGTACGCCCACCGGTCGCAGATAATTAAGTTGTCGATGTTTTCCCCATTATCCATATTACAGTGACATCAGCAATGCCTATAAATTACATAATTATTATGTCCTTCAATCGATTCGACGTACTTTGCAGTTCAATGCCATAAAAAATGTTGCCTTATCTTTACTAGTTTTGCGTATTTATGTATGCATGTTTAGTTTACTGTGTTTAACAAATTTTAAAATTAAAGAAAATTTTGACCGTGCTGCCTTTCCTGGCTAACTTTACTACTGGCTAAAGCCAATCGTATATTAATTACCTTCGAATAATTATTAGCTACTCCGTAAATATAAAAATAAAATAAAAGTGACGCTGAAAACAGTCCAACAGGTAGGTACAGAGATAAAAACGTTTGCGGTTTGGTTCAATAAGGATTTTATCTCGATTAATAAATTCTAACTTTAGATTTATAATGGTTAATTATTAAAAACTACGCTAAATATCCATAACCCAAAAATATATCCAGTATCAATAATAATCATGTAGGCATACACCCACAGAGATGACATTATCAAATCCCATATGGGCGGACTTGCGACTAGTTATCTACTTATCACAAGATTTTTTACAATCCCTAATGACATAGGCACATGATATGTAAGTATATAAAAACAGAATCATATGTATATATATATAATACCGACGTATTTCGTAACCAACTACAACATACGCAGTTTACTTAGAAGAGACCACATCGCGGCATCTAATGATGCTCAGTCTAGTTTGACCAACTAATCGATAAATATGTATTACCTAGTGAACCGAGACTCAGACTAGATTGAAGCCCTCCAAAGGATCAGACACAGCTCAAGAATTTCAAGTAAATAGTTAAATATACTCACTACAACTCAATATTTGAGTTCTTTATCCCCTGTCCATTACTTAACGTCGTGGCATCTTCCATGATATGATCTAGTGTGTCATCTCCAATAGAATTGAACGGGACAGAGATAAGCCCCTCTCTGTCTAGCAAATAGGCAGCCACGACTGGCGTCTCGAAATTGTGAGACCACACCAGGTCACCCGTCTTTCTATCAAAAGACATCACACGGCCGTTTGATGTCGATGTGAAGTGTATTATGCCTGAGAAATAACGCATTTGATACTTATTTCTGAATATTGTGCGATTTACAGCGGGTAACATTTAAAAATTTAAATACTTTAATATTAATATCTGATGACATAAAAAAAACTAAGAAACGGCACCAGGTTTAGTTGATTTCAAAATGGTACATCCATACAGACAATTTATAAAGTTGTTGTTTATAAAAAAATTACAAAGTTGTTGAAATTCCAGTCCTTTCATAGCTATGCGGATGCTCTGATGATGATACTGTAAGAAACCTACTTAACGGAATATAAAGTATGAGAGAGAGGCAATTAGTCAATTTGAAATAGAAAAATCTTACCATAATCATTTAGCATCTCCTTCCCCATAGCAAGAGACGTATAATCAAAGAACGTTACATTCCACTTATGATTCTGGTTCTTAGAATCATGCATCAGTATATTGTACTCAGTTCTCGCTACATAGATGCCTCTCTTTTTGTCCGGCGAACATGTGTTGTCGTCAGAATTCTTGAAAATCTTTGATTTGTCGAAACCTGCAGCACAATGAGAAAATGTAAACTTGCGTTATAACAACAACTTCAATGTGACGTATTGTTGTAATCATAGGGCGAAGGTGTGCAAAGGATTGTACGCCTAAATTCGATTTCGATGAAGCCACTGCTAACCGGATTGGGGTCATACTGTGCTTTTCTATACTAATATTATAAAGAGGAAAGATTTGATTGTTTCTTTGTATTGAATAGGCTCCGAAACTTCTCCGAAAATTCTTTTAGCGTTAGATAGCCCATTTATCGGGGAAGGGTATAGGCTATATTTTTATACCATCACGCTACGACTAATAGGAGCGGAGTAGCAATGAAAACTGTTGCAAAAACGGGGAAAAAAGTTATCAAGATCACGCGGGCGAAGCCGCTGGCGGAAAGCTAACATAATATTTATACAGGATTTGTTTTATCGCCAATAATAATATAGATCTAAAATCTTACAACATAGTAACTACAAAAAAAAAACCTTGTAGTTTTTATGCTACATTGTAACATTTCGGACGTTCGACCAAAATTTCGTCCACAACGCCTTCTTCGCTACGTTCTTAGCTAAGACCTACGCTTTATTTTTATGAAAAAAGCAAAAAGAAAGTAATATTAAATTTTATATTTAAATATAAGAAGCAAACTATAGTGTGCATTTAATACGGAATACTCGGTATATAAAAAATAATGAGGGCCATCTGTTCCGCATATAGTCACACTATAATTACGAGCATGTCGATAAGCCTTTGTATCACGCTGTTCCGATCGAAGAGTGTGATAGCGCAGTAAAATTTGATTGTTTATTTGTTGTTAACGCATATTGGGCTGTTTTGTGTACTTTTTATAAACAATATGTTAGATCATGTTTAAATTAATTACAGCTTAAAAGTACTTAATCATTAGCTGTTGATCGTGATTGCACTTGCATCCCAAGGGACTTTATGAGACATAAGGGACCTTTATCTAATTTTAGGAAAAAAACCTGTTCCGGCGTGCAAAGGACAGACAAGAGTTACTTTCGCTTTTAATATTAATATGGATAGCATGTATGGATGGAGGAGTACAATACACGTCACATACACGCTACAATTAGGTAACCACAAACATACCTTCGATCGGCAGCTAGTGTTTATTCAATAGCAATCATAAACTGGACATGGAAGTCTTTAGGTACAGCATGCTATAAAAATCGGTAACATACCTGAAACGTGTTCTCTAGACCCGGTCAGAGGGTCCAACATGAACCAGGTATCGCTTTTTTTCCCGGTATACAGAATACCGTCAGTGGATCGACACGGTGCATTTGCAACTAGCTCCGGTATCGTAAAGGGCAGCTTTTTGAGCATTTGCTGGTCGCTCCTCGGTCCATACATGTAAAGGAATCCATGACGAGGGTCCGGCAGGAACTGGGGCATCAGATCCCCTTGATGATTTGGGACCTTCACTACTGGTTCTATGAATGAAAATGATAAGTTAAACACACTATGTTAATACAATATTATTGTCAAATATGTATGTACATTGAATTTCCCGTTAGCAATAAATAATCAGTGCCTGATGAGACCTATTTGGCGTGCGGAAAACCCTAATTGATCACTAGTGAAGGGGTCGTACTGTTATCGACTAAAAACACGATTGCCTTCTCAAGCCCAACAGTTCCAGGGGCATGGGGTCCGTGGCCATCGGACACAGAAACTAAAGCAGTTTCAGAATTTATCAAAAAAAAATTCTTTCAATATAACCACATGTCACTACACTGATTGCACCTCTACAATTATTTACTCTAGATATTTCCACATAATTCCTCGCATACAAGATAATTAAACAAAATATGTTCTGATAATGAATATCTAGTATCTATGCACGTCTGGCAACAAAATGTGATTAAAAATATCTTATCTGTGACCCATTAATACATATTCGAACTTTTTAATCCACCAACCCAATAAAGTATATATCAATAAATAAATAAATAAACCCATACATTGAAGAAAGAAAGTTTATAATTTTACTAGCTCGCTCTATTTCGCAAGTTCCAAATAATCCCAATCATTAAAAATAAATGAACCATGTGTAGCATTAGTTGGGTGCTGAAGGCAAATAAAAAAAAAGATAAGATATTTGCTGTGTGTGAATATTCATGACAGATGTACCATAAGTATATATTGAGTAAATATATTTTGTATGGTTTTTATTTGAAAAACTGTGTCAAACTAAAACAAAACATATAAACCAATAAAGTCTATTATAATGCTAATTAACATGGTATTCTAAATGTGTTATCATTTGTAATCTCTGTTATCATTCTCCGATCCATTTTCAAATTCAAATTCAAATTTATTGATACTTTATGTATGCAAGTGTTTACTAAGAAACCATCTATAAAAATAAAGACACTAAATATATGGCAAAAGAAAGCAATACTTCATACCCTGCCTCCTCTGATGGCAGAATAAAGTTTGTGAGTACTCTTAGCTTGACGGCTTTAGCTACTACTTAGCTTTCACTATGAGAATTTCCTCTTTTTTGGATGTGGAAAATCCTCTTGGATGTATGGAGTATGTTGGGCTCATACTGAATATAATATAATAGTAAAGAATAATAAAGTGAAGACTATTTTAGTATAATGAGCTGACAAAAAAAAGTAACATATTATGTAGTTCTTGGTAAATTATCATAGAAGATTACTATAATTTCATTGATAATAATTCATTCAGGTGGATAAAATATAGTCAACAGGACAAATAATAACTACATTTGTATCTAGGCAGAAAAAAATTATACATTGTGTTATCTGCTTGTAATACATAGCAAATAAATAAGAACTATACAACCTCCTCTGTATTTAATCTTTGTTATAAATCTAGAACTTCCACTATACTACAATAGGTTTTCCCCATTCATAATCTAAATTCTTATATCTATCTCAGAAATAATAATTTTCAAGGTAAAGTATTAATGATGATAATTCGTTATATCTGTTTATATTATTAATAACTATCAATATCAGAAGTAATCTAACTATCAGAATCAGAATACCACAACATATTTATACATGGTGTCTATTTCGCTGTTACCACCAAACTCAACGAATACCTGTTGACCAATCTATATCTTAACTTATTCTATGCATTTAACAATCGCTTACCATCTTTTAGTTTCCATATAATATTGCCCGCTAAAGGCTCCACAGCGACCATGCCGCCCCCTAACGTGGCAAATAACAGCGGCCGGTCATCAAATGCACGGGACAATTCCGTACTTTCCTACAACAATAATAACAGCACTGAATACCGAGCTAACAACCTTGTATTTACATATTTCATAGCTCTTCAATAATAAATGCGGCGCAATCGGTGATAATCTCACGACTCACCTTTCCACTCCTATCCACAACAGAACCTACGCCATAAGAACTAAACAAGAATATTATCACAAAGGAGTACTTCATGTTTCTCAATAAATTTAATGCACTTTGTGTTTATTAATCTTTTGTGTAATTTCCATTATTTTTGATGTAATAAACGCAAAAAGCAAGCAAAACACTACAAAAGAACTCACGATCGCGAATGTAAGTTTGACAATGACAGAAGGTCGACTGGTGTCAAGCAACACGAGCAAGGTGTCAATTTGTCAAGTGATGTACAAGTTGTACAATACATAAAAAAAGGTAATATACTATCGTACAATGTACAGTTCTTACTAATCTACTAAGTAGCAAACGAGTTGACACGAGCTAACTTCAACCCGGCCGCAAAAATTGGAGACAGAAAAATAAACAATCGTAAAATAATTTTAATCCAAAAATTATTTGAAACGACACGAATGTTTAAAAAATCTAAGAGGCCAGACGCCATTCTGACAACATTTTATTTAATTAGACATTCGCCAATTATTCTATTAAATCGACTAAATCCTGACACCCTGATTTGATGCAATGGCAACCATATTTGATGAAAATATAACATTTTATTATGGCAATTTGACGACTGACTTGTGCTAAGGATGTGAAAAAAAAACGATTATGGCGGAAAAATCGATTAAAATAATCGATTTATATATTTAAAAAAATCGATTAATAAAAAATTGATTTATTTTGACGTGATTTTTAACAGCAACATCTGTTTATAAAGTTATTAGTTTCGTGGAAGAATTCTTACAAGTTTTAAAAAGCAATACTACTATTTTATTAGGTTTTTATGTCGAAAATCATTTTAATATTAATTATTTGAGTTGAGAGAGTTGATTTCAATAAAAAGACAACATGTAAAGTTTTATTTTCTTCTAATGATTAATTCACTAATCAAACTTTACATATTGCCAGTGTAACTGAACTGTTTTACGGCAAGGACTGTTTTACCGACTTTAAATTCAAAAAAAATTTAAAGGAATTTAAAAAAATCGTACCATCGACACGAAGAAGAAGACCGACTTGAATAACGGATTGAATCCGTTTTCTTCGTCAAATTTGAAAGTTTTTCTTTTTACGTAATTTTTTTTTTGTTTTAATTTATAATATTAATTACAACTAACATTACTACTATTACATTACTCTGGCTGATTATAACTGGCATTACTTTTGATTTTTTAATAAGTCATCATAATTACGGATATTTCATACGTTTAATTTGATATCTCAATAAAATAAGGAAAAAATCTATTATTTTTATTATAAAAATCGATTATTTAGTAATCGATTTTATTACAAACAAAAATAATCGATTTATTAATAGATGTTACATCCCTAACTTGTGCAAATTATGCGACTTGATTTGACATTGACAGTCGACAGACAGCCACAGTTGTTGTCTTGTTGACTGACAAGCTGACAAGACAATTCTTATTATTTTTGATTTAGCGAGTGGAGCTTAAAATAATAAATTTAAGAGAAATAGTCTCTGAAGTTTAATGATAATAATGAAATGAGTTAGTAATGATTATTATGAATAAAGTAATTGTTCTATTTAAATAATTCTTATCTACACTCTATTAAAATGGAGATCTCTGGAGTGGGTATGTGTCGAAATATATTTTGCCAACAGCTTTGATCAAATAATTTTAGCATGTGTCGCATTATAGGAATCTCGTTGATTTAAATTAATATTATGCGTCATTTTACTATGACGGCCAGTTGTTTATCAGCCTAGACTAATGTGCGCCTTTCGGCAGTGTTGTTTCTCTGACAACAAAGGCGATAACAAAAAAAATTCGTTACTAATTGATCGCTACCTCGCCGCTATACACGAGCTTCAATGTAGCTCTTAGTTGTCTGGATTATTTTCTTTGTACTTTACTTTAAAAGATTTTTACAGGATTAGTATTTCATAAAGACATGATGGGTAACTAATACTTAAAGTATTATAAATTATAGTCATGTTAGTAAAGTGCTAGTTGTAAAAACAGGTTGTTTGTTGTTTCAGGTAAATCCCCAAATAATACGTCATTAACATTTAAATACAATGCCAACAATGAAGAATTAGAGGAATTGTATCATGTATGTGAAGATGACCCACCTACACCACAGTGTGACCCCCCTCCTAGCACACCCATTGAGAATGCTAGTCCTAAAAGAGGGGAAAGATCATCATCAATCATAGACAAGTATTTCAAATCAATTCGTTCTGAAAAAGTGGTTGAAAAACCTGATGATGCCAAAAATGTTGAAATCAAACCAGCCGAAGAGCCGAAGGCTACACCTAAAGAAGTGACATCATCTCCTATGAAGGATTACCTGAATCGTTTGGGGAAGAGAAGTACTCCTGATGTGGCTCCAGATGTGAAGGAAGGCAGCAATGAGACATGGAAGATATTTCATGACTTCAAATTTAAAATTGCCCAAGCAGTTGAAGATATGAAAACTCGTTCAGTTGAGGGTAAGTTTTATAGCAACCAAATAAGATTTCTCTTGGATTACTCATATATAATAACAATAACCTTAGGCATTGTCAAAAGACATTGTTTTACACTAAGAATTTTCTTAGTTTTAGTAGTAAAATTAGTGCATATGTAATGATAGTTAGTAAAAGAAATTAATAATAGTACCTAACAAAAGAAAAATTAAATAAGGAGTTGCTAATTCCAGCATAATTATACTGTCCAAAAACAAGGCACAGACTCCCCGACACTTTTCCCTATTTATAATTTTAAATAGATGTTTCTGTTTCTAAACAATAATCGTGAAACATACATATTTTAACTTCTATCAGAGACAAAAGACAAATCTATACCAAGAGAAAATTCAACATCAGATTCAGAAGAAAGTTCAGCAATCAAGGACCTGGATCAGCAGAGTGTGGGTGATACAGACAATCAGGTAAGTCACACCAATATTCTTCATAAACTCTTTACACATTAGTCACCCACCACATCACAGCATTTAAGTGATTACATTACATAAATCACCAAGTTTTCTGGGTGAGTGACCGCAAGTAGTCCTTTTAAACATGCGGTATACAAAAATGCTCATCTAAATTGAAAGTAAGAGCATCAGGACAAATTAAATACTACAATCCCTGTCATCCCACACTAGGCTACTATTGTGAACAATAGTCTAATAGTTTCCATTGCTTGTGAGGATGAGATTAATAAACACGAAAGAGGAGAATGAGAAATAGGATTTTTGCAAGTCATTATTGAAAGTGTATTGCAAACATTTTGTTCTACTGTTTCCCTGATTGTGGGTTTCATACACATACATTCATTACACTGTGACAATTTCTAAAGTATTCTGTTGGTCACACTACCATAGCAAACCACAATTGACGAAGAAGATCATGTAAGTGATATAAGTGATAGCTACCTGCATTTGAGCATTTCTGTGTCATATGTATTTGTATAGGTATTTACACTGCATTTAATTATATTTAACTGGTATGAAAGCTCAATATGGATGCCCAATTGCTATTAATATTTATGCTAAAAATGTTGTCTATATTTGCTCAATGAATGATTTATCATTATGATGCTTATGATTTATATTGACATAAAAAGGTAGTTTTGTAATGTTAAGAATACTACCTCCTTTATTTTGCCTCACCTCCACTCTACAATAAAATAAATAACTGCACTCTATTTTACGTAACGGAACAAAGTCGTTTAAGCTTAGCTTTTTGTCCCCATATTGCTCCAGTTTAGGGCTCACATACACTTAATGTCCGTACTTAATTACTACTTTCGCACTGTTTGTCTCAAGTATCGCTAATTTATGAGTGTAAGAAATTCTGTACTTTACAGTGACATGAGTTGTTGCAATTTGAACCTTGTATCATGTATCATGAGTCATATAATAACACATCGTTAACTACGAACTACTATTATTCTTGTGTAGTAATTTAATTGTTCAAGGATAATTGTTTATCTAGGTATCTTCACTAGACAGCAGTATACAGAACTTGTCGGAAATGACGCAACCGCTGACAGCTAAAGCCACTGAGCGGGACCCAAGTCTTCCTGTAGATAACAAAAACTCAGACTCCAGTGACGACACACACAAAAATTTACGTAAGTCTAATTTAAACTGATATGATATGCTATAATATCCACCTAAATTTAACGTCTAAAAACTAATTGTTCCAAGATCATACAAAACGAGAACTCTTAGCTTAGCTTCTTTCAGCTCCAGTTGTCAAATAAATAAATTTTTAGAAAAGATAAGACAGTCGTTCTCTTAGCACAGCAATTTAAAAAATAAGCCCGTACAAGTACAGGGGTTGCAGCAAAATTAGAACTTAGACCTAAACAGATGATGATCAATCAGTAGGTACTCAAGAAAACTATCCAATGATGCCTCGGTTAACATTTATAATGCTTATCGTATTATGGAGAAAGAACAGTTTTCGAAGCCCGTAACCCTTAGTTTTCAACACTCTCTTGTCATTTTAATATGCTGATAAACTCGTGGACAAGCTGGATTCGTTTTATTACCTTTATGCTTCTGGCTATCACAATTCTCTGTTTATGAGATGTGACGTCAACAAGTTTTATTTTGCGCGCTTATCGGTCATAATGACAGGCGTATTAACTTTCTACTCTTATCACCAACAAATCCTTACCGCATTATCTTGCTGTAGCATACATCCGAAGACCACGAACTTGAAAAAGTGTACTTTGAACGTAAATTATTATTTGCTTAATAATTTCCTTTTGCGGAATGTCTCAGGATATAAGGCGGATGGCGAGGCAATAACAAAATGTGCTATGTAGTACTTCGATCTAGGTACCTTGAACTAGACAATAGACAAGTTTCCTCAATTCATATAGTTATACATAATTTTATTTATGATTGTTGGAACTTTTATAAGCTCAAAAACACTGGTAAAGTACAATGTTGGCTGTGTATCTACCTAATTAGAAGTACTTCACTCAACATTTTCAAATGAATTATATTTTTAGCAATGTATAATGAGTCTGCTGAAGTGAGGAGAGACTACAACGACAGTAGCCTGGAGGTTGAATCGGGAATCGAAGCTTTAGAAGACACCATAGACGGGTTCGGTGACATCCAAAACGTAGACCCGCAGTGCCAGAACGCGAGGCCTATAGATGAACAGCCTCGGCCAGCCCCACAAACTTTACCTAACTTCGGCTTACCCCCAAGCAAAAGCGATCTAAAAAGCTCAAAAATAGCCAACAAAACCAACTATTTCTTCAACTTTCCCATGTACTTTCTGACGTTGCTCATTTTCATAAACTATATCCTGTTCCCTAATTCAAATATCTGGAATGGCTTCGTGCTTGGTCTATGGTGCTTTTGTTTTGCCAGCAATTTTAAGAGCTGGGTGTTAGATAACTATTTTAGCGAAATGGAGCCGAGAAAATCGAGTATCTTCCAACTGAAACGAAGCAGCGCTATGCCTACTTATACAATACCTTCTGTAAAAGAACACAGACCCATAAAGAAATACGAGGTAAGCGAAGCTTTAAATACTGTTGCTGTATACATATATTGTATATGTAAAATTTTTACTAAATATTATTTGTATTTTTAGGGTTGGATCAATCACTTTAGAGTTCCCGACTATGATCCAAGTACGTACCACATCAACAAAACAACGACAGCGTTCATGAAGCTTGAAGGTGAGTCATACAACCGTCATTTGTCACTTATCTATAAGGTAGTTACCAGTAACAGTCATAAATCTTGAAAAGTAGTCTTCATCTATACTAATATTATAAAGAGGAAAGATTTGTTTGTTTGTTTGTTTGTAATGAATAGGCTCCGAAACTACTGGACCGATTTCAAAAATTCTTTCACCTTTGGAAAGCTACATTATCCCCGAGTAACATAGGCTATATATCATCACGCTACGACTAATAGGAGCGGAGTAGTAATGAAAAATGATGCAAAAACGGGGGAAAAAATTATAAGACCACGCGGGCGAAGCCGCTGGCGGGAAGCTAGTTAGTGATATTTGTACATGCCTCGTCAGTAATCTACTCGTGTCATCTTTTACCCATTTGTGTCCTACTTTCGTTATCTTAAGTATTAGGTTGTTTACTTATGTTATTTTTGTAGGCTGTAATCTAAGGATATCATACACTACGACGAAAATACCGAAGAGAGCGCTATGGGACGAGAAATTAGATAAGGTGGCGTTTTATCAACATCGGCTGTACAACTTGACGGGAGCCAGAGTTATATTGTTGCCTAAAGGATTAGTAAAACGGAGGTAACTAAAAAGTAGCTATCAGCGTGTATTTGTTTGTGCTATTATTTCTTCCAAACAACGTAAGGTGGTTTGATACAGTTTCCCCTATAATTTAGAGACGAGAAATTTATTATCAAAACAAAACCTATTGCATGGAATTAAATCCAGTTTTCACCGATGTATTGCTAGAGGTCTAACTTAAAATATAGTTTCAGTTTATAGTCAGCGCGGAACTAGTTGGCCGCGCCTTAAGTATGTGAGCGGTGGGACGGCGGGGTGGGGTCGCCTGCGCGCGGTGGGATGTAGGGGCGGGGCGCTTGCGCTTGTTCACAGAGCCCGCCGCCTCACCCCCGTCCCTACCTAAGGCGCGGCCAACTAGTTCCGGGCGGACTATAGTTACATTATCTTGTCCTCAGTCATCGTTTCGGCCCGAGATAAGTGACGACAAAATTATTTTGCGTTTTAAATCATTTTGCGGCGTGCACGTGGGCTAAAGATGCCACATTGAGCGATTCCCCCTGGAATCATATCATAACTAAAATTGGTAGCAGGTCATATCAATGTTCTCATGTGAATCGTAATTCATCGAAACTTCGAAAGCGAATTACGAATTGTTTATAATAAATATAATTTTATCCTTAATTAATTATCTAATACAAGCACTTTACAAGAGCAGAAATACAATAATACTCATAATAAAATACTTATTTACGATAAGGAAAGATATTTCATATATACACAGGTAATGATCTATTTTAAAGTTAAATAAAGACAGCCGATCTATTAATATTAAACAAGGTGGTCTAGCGCACTTTGGCGAGTGGTATTTTTTATTTTTTGGGTTAATTTTTCTAAAGATTTGTGTACTTAGTCCATATTTGTATTTAATCCATTTCCCAGTGCACCAGTCCTACTTACGTAATTACCTTGTTCAAATTTTAATCCGTCGAATTAAATCAATAGAACAGACACTGAGTAGTAACATCAGTAACATGCAATATTTGTTTCAAACTATGTTATGACGTATCTTGCAGAGTTAAGTACTCGCATAAAGGTCACTAACAAACTGTTGATGAAGTTGTAAATGTAGTTGATAAGTTGACCATAATCGTTGGAGTAGGACCTTCGCGCGCACGAGTGCAATTGACGAACAATTGGGTTAACGACCTTTGCACAGCGGTGTGTCTGCGTTGAACTAGGGTTTTAGACCAATTTATAACGAATTTGTTTGGATAATGCGATATAAATTGTTCAGGTAAACTGTCATGTATGTGGGCAATAGCAGTCATGTTTACTTTCCGACATAACCGCTGCTGTGACGTCATAAATGTAAATAATATTTACTTGTAGTACATTCAAGAATGATATGACACCTAGCTTCGATACTATTAGGTATTTACTCGATTTGTACCAGTACTTGGCCTTGTTGTCTGAATGTCTTGCGACTAACCGAAGAAGGAATCGTTGAACCACTCAAGGCCATTATTAGTAAACAAAATTATATTCATAGATCGAAGTAGTAGTAGAACCAGTAGAACCAGACTCATTAGTAGGAACTAATAAAACAATACCTACAATTGTTTGCAATACGCTACAGCGTTGATTTCCATAATAGTGTGTAGGTACTAAGTATTATGCTAAAGTTTTTATACCTAACCGTAAAAAAATACCAAAAAAACAAGCTTTGCCACATGTTAAATGTATTTATGCGTGACCTAAGTTAATTATGTTAATTAAGTATAAATATATCTTAATTAGCATAATTCAGTAGTCTAATTCGTTCATAATTATAATTAATGCCATGCCCTAAATTTGCTCCTATTATTTTATTTCACAAGCAAGTTATAAGATTGGACTACTCGTAGGAAGTTACATAAATTAAAAAAACAGATCTGCTCTCTTATCACAAAAATAATTAGGTAATGTACACATTTGGAATGAGTTCATTCGCATTATGCATTATGGTGTAATAATAAGATTTACCACGCTAAGTTTAAAATTTGTTAATGTGTTTTTTGTCATTTTATATATTATACTTGTTAATTTGTTGTTTGTCATTATATAATTCGTTACTTATTTTTTTTATTGAGCTACAAAAAGCGTCAAACTAGCTTTAGATTTCCTAATTAAAAATCTCCGTGTTTTCATACTCGGAATGCAAAGGTGAGCTAACTTATATAATGATGCTAAATGGATGAATGTTGTTCCTTAGACTTGATGGAACAAGTCCAGACTAGGGTCTGAATTGAAACTTTCCGATAGCTCAGTTGTAGCAATAAAAATAAGCATGATGACGTTTGTACACACGCTTATCTATGTTTGCGTGAAATACGTAGATAGAGAAAATACGGAGTAATAGGTAATAGTGCTCTGTGACGTAATGTTGCCATTATATGTACGTACGATATTATCTGACCCTTCTTTTTGAGACAGCAAAAACTGTGCAGTATGTAACGTTAGGATGATGAGGAAAATAGTACGTAGTGTGTTAATCCGTGCAATAAGTTCATAAATATTCTATTTAGATTGAGAAGACTTGTGAGTACAGTCAAATGCTGTATTTACCATCTATTAGCTTTCAAGGTCGGGAATTCTGTCTATTACCTGATATACCCCATCATTAGTCCCACGCACTTATTAATAAAAATCGGAAGTAGCTATGAACACAATCCTGACGTGTAAAACCAGATTTGCCCACATTTACATATGACATTTTGATAAGAATCACATAAAACTGGCGTTTATAACTTGAATTGTATAATATTTATATTTCACCTATTTTATGTTGCAATTTAAAAATGAGATGAATGAGTTTAATAGGTTCGTTTGGAATCTAAAGTCATTCCTTGACGCCCTTGGTGGTATCGAGGTACTTTCAATAATGCATTCATTGTTGATGCATATTAAATTCAATATGCATTCCACGCGTGGAATTGTCATATAATAATAATATTTAATAATGTCACACTCAAGTACTGTCGGAGCTATCTGTTTCGATAGGCTGTTCTACCTATTCACATTACTCAATGCGAATGACGCAACTATTAGCCATAAAGTCAGACAGTCGGATCAGAAACTTGTTTTTAGCTTATTTGTATTAGCATTAGAAATGTGAATATATTTTCAAATATTCGGATAAATAAAAACACACTATAAGCACTGGGATATCATGTTACTCTATTTCCAAAATATGCATTGGTTTGTGCCCGGATACTGGCAATAGACATACCCATATTACACAATATCTACAACAATACTATACAAACATACCTTTTATGGAATATATGCGTGATGGTATGTTGTGTTGTTTGCAGACAATGGAGCAAAAAATATCCGATATGCGTAATACTAAGCGACAACGAAAAGATTCAAGTTTTGGAGAAGGAAAGCTCTTCGGCGGACAAAAAGGCTGCCGAGTCTCCTTCTGAAAGGAAAAGGGAACAACAACAACATGAGATGGAGACAGAGACCAACACTAGTCCTGAGAAGAAACGGAAGTTTGTGTGGAGAAGACGGGAAAAGAGGTCAGTTCATTATTAATACCAAAAAATCTAATATTCATTTAAATACCTACTTAGATATTTTTTTGGATTTTGATATCTATTCGATCGAGTTATAATACTGAGACCCAGGAGCCTGTGGTGCCGAATTTATCATAGAATGTATTTTATTATAAAAATGTTAAGCAAGCGTTAATGCAAATGATCATAAAAAATATATTCTGATATGGATCTTTCGTATTTATCAGATTAAACTCCAAACAGGCTGGAATTTTATGATAATGATAGTTTTTTCCTATTTTATAGTTTTACCTATAGCGCGAAACCATAAAGTGCAAATGGTTTTATGTAAATTATTTAATCGTCTCTGATATCATTAATTAATAATAATTTATATTGATGTTCGTTACAGCATTTCACATTCCGACGGGGAAACGGGGAAGGAAGGCCTTAGACATAGACTTGTTAGAAGAATGCACAGAGGTAAGTTGTTTTATGTAACAACTAGCTTTCGCGTGGTCTGGGTATTTCTTATAAATTATAGCTTTTGTTACTCCGCGAAGATGTAGCTTTCTAATGGTGAAAGAATTTTTCAAATCGGTCCAGTAGTTTCAGAGCCTATTCAATTCAAACAAACAATCAAATCTTTCCTCATTATAATATTAATATTACTAGTAACAGACCGACGACAACTACCAATCGGCTTATATTATGTTTACATCTAGATGACATGTTTAACGTATTCTTGGTTTTAAGTATTTTCAATTTGCGGCAAGTTTCCGTAGATCTAGTAAAAATAGGTCTTTCTCTTAATCCCATAATAACTAATAGTAGTACTACGTATAAGATAGGTTACCCCCACCCCCTCCGCACTGTCCCTTGCACTTTTTTGTAGCGTTTGTAATATGCTTAACTAGTTAAGCGTTTGCCCACACCTTCACATGTTCAAACGCCATTACGCTAATGTTGTGGGCATCAGAACTGGAGCGTTTCTATTGAATGTCCAAGGAGTGTGTATACTATTATTTTTCCATAGACAAGAAGACAGACAGCGTGTCGACAGCCACGGAACCTGTGGAGACTCAGAGCCAGAGTCAAGTGCAGACCGACAGGATTTCGTTACTGGACGACTCGTTCCATGAGCACGAGATCGAGCTTACCTCCAATTCAGCCACCAGTACCAAAGATGACAACGACGAAGAGTTGGACGATAATGAGCTGTCGAAAATTAAAGAGTTTTTGGAGGAAACGGTGAGATATTTACATTTATTTTTTATTAATTCAATGATTTCATCCGCAAAATGTTTAAGAGGCACAGGCTTCTCCTATCTCTTTCTGTAAAAAAAAAACTTTAAAAATGAAACAAATACATACACATACTCGTATTTAGATCGTGTTTGCATCTACAAAATTCAACTCCTAATTATGCTTTTTCAAAACTCGCATTCACAACAAACAAACACTTTTGTATATCTTACCATCGGTTGGTTTTTCCAATAACTTGTCATAAAAATATATTAAAAGTTGTCTACATATTTATTTATGTCAAAACTTCCATATATTAAGTTAATTGTTCGAATGAGGAAGATAACAACACTTTATATTGCCGTCGAGTGTGAGTCGAACAACTTTTCAATGTCAGTTGGTACTTTTTAAGTTAATTTCGGATTAGTATACCTACTAGCGATCCTAGTTCTACTAGCGATTCTAATAGTAAAAGAATTTTCAAAATCGGTTTAGTAGAACCAGATATTATCCCCTACAAGCTCACAAACTTTTGCTCTTTGTAATATTATTACTAAAGATGTATTATAGATGTATCAAATACATCTTAATGTCTCTAGGAGCTGGAGATAGGTGCAGACGGTACGGGGGAAGGCGAGTGGAGCGTGCACGTAAAACATTCCAAAGACAAGCATTCGCACCTCTATCTTTTCGCGCGCACCGGCAGAGACAAACACGAGTGGTAAGGCCATTGATTTGAATACATACATTTGACAGACACGTTCGTCACAGAAACACTATCGCCTTCTTTATAAGTATCGCATGGCATTTGTTTTTAGCCGATCGCGGACTTGTTCACTTTAGTTCGGTTTAGTTAGAGAATACCATTTTGGGACCAAGTTCGGGGTGTCATTGTGACATGCGGTTCGCCCAGTCCTTACGCAGTAAGGTCCATGGACTTTGTATACGAAGAAGTTTTATCTAGAAGAGTAAGTAAGACACATCCCGCAAAGAATGTTGTATTATTACTCGTATCATTAGGTCCTAAGTAATATTACAATTACAATTAATCAAGCATAAAACCAAATTCCGAATATCTTACACATAACTTTATAATCATATCAAACTATAGCCACTGCTGAGCAAAAGCCACCCTGAACCAAGTAGTAGGTACGACCGCATTCAATCTTAGTCTTTTTTATATCCTCATCATATTATAAACATACCATCACGCCTGTATTGCCCGAAGGGGTAGGCAGAGGCATACTAATGTACACCCACATTTCGCCGGTATGTTTAGGTTCCATGTAATAGGGGGCGAGCCTATTGCCATTAACCGGGCACAACTCAAGACTCCGAGCTGCTACTGGGAATTTCACAGAAAACCCATCAACACTGCTCGACCCGGGGATCGAACCCAGGACCTCTAGCGTAGTAGTTGCGCTTGGGACCACTAGACCAACGAGGCAGGCATTCCTTAAATATCTGTTATATCTCTTTTTTTTTCTCATCAAGGTACCGTCGCCTAATAATCGCGATAACGGAAGCCAATGCGACTTTGAACGAGAGCTTTACGGCGGACGACAGGACCGGCAGTGAACCCACCGTGGATAACAAGGATAACATTGAAATGGCAGTCTACAAGCTCACTGAGAAGGAAACTGTCGCCTTCGCCAAGACATCTGTAAGTAACGTGTAGTATTTTAACCGACTTGACAAAAGCAGATTCTCAAGTGGACTGCTTTTTATATGAATAATACGCGATATCTTCGCTTGTAAACCGATTCTTTTTCTGAAAAAAGGTATTCCTGCTTGGTACTATATAAATTTGTTGGGGTTTGCTCTTCATCTGTGCTAAAGATAAAGATATATCTGGTAGAATTTAAGGTTAATCTTCCTAATAAATAATTGTACTGTTTAACTTTCATAATAAGAATACGTTTACAAGAATATCGTTTAAAAAAGGAGAATATAATTTGGTTTCAACAGAAATATTGTTTCCAACAGGCCAGAACAGTGGATTCCTTATCGGATAGTGGCGGAGTAACAATCACATCGATATCGCAGCCCATGCCACCAGACACAGACTGCGAGAAGACCTTCTGGCCGTACCTTCTCAAGATCATACAGGTATTAACTTAACTTTAATTTCTTACAACTTTTATATTAATTTAAAATATTTTTTAAAGATGATAAAAGGTACTGAAGGTACGCTCTATATTTTCTCTCGAAAGTCCAAGGACTAATAATACTTGTTATGATAAGATGAAAATTGGAAATTCCATTTAACCCTTTTAGAAGTACGAGACCTCCTAAATATACCTGGAAATAATCATTCCTTCATTCATTCATTCAGAACCGAAAATTTAAGTCCCATCCGTTACTAATGCCTTGCAGATTTACTCCATTTAAATGCTCATTTCAATGATGATATTAAAACATTCCGGAATGGAAATAATCTCGATTTTTAACAATATTTGCAAAACATAGGCACGATATATTTTGAGATAGGCTAACAGTAATGACACGTGAAACAGAGTCACGAGATGACGTTCAAACAGACGTCAGAAGTAGCGGTGATGTGTCAGTTAGAGCCGACTCCCCGCGAGCGAGCCAAGAACAAAAAGAAGAGAAAAGACGTTCGTCTCCATTTTTTTTTATTTAGTTTGTGTATAGTTTTGTTGATATAAATGGTACTGTAAATAATAATATATTGTAATATACCTTGTGATCTTAATAATTGGTAAATAATAACTACTTGTATAGGTATAATAATTTCATTATTTTTTAATAATTATGTATTTAGATATAATATTTTATACGTCGGCCTACGGCAAATTTCAATTATATATATTAACAGCCCTTCTCTATATCAAATCAATTAGTAATCAACACTTCCAAAATACCAGTTCTGATAATCGGGGACTCACTTTTAATTCATAATCAGTTTAAAAAAAACCTATGTTAAAAGAATTTAACATTGTCAATCCATCCAATAAATGAAATTACGTTTTGAATATTATCTTTATGTAACATGTAGCTTATTTAAAAGCATTAACCCTTCTACTTGACATATTATAACTTATTGTTGTAAATCGTACAGAACAAGAGTCCGACTCCAGACTGCCAATGTCGCATGCTCCCGGCGGAAGTGACGTGGGTCAACACAGCGTTGGCGCGGGTGATGTACGACTTGATGCGAGACCCCGTCATGATCAACCGCTTACAGAATAGGATACAAAGAAAACTTAATACGCTTAAGGTAAAGTGACACTTATTTCAACTGATTAATGGCTGTTTTAACCTAGTTTACTGAATGACAATGCTTGTATTTTCCAGTGATATTAACTATCTATTCAATCCGATTGGTACGGTCAGAATTAAGCTAAATATAAATAGTAATTGCTTCAGATTGCCTTTGTTGTTCAAATACTGCCCAATAGGGTATATCACTCTATATAAAATTACACAGTTGAGATAGCTTAGACAATAAGTAGGAGGATAATGTGAGTTTTAGTTCATAAAATAACCAAATAAATTTTATTTTTATACTTTTTACCTACATTTTTAATAAGCGAAACAGTAGCCGCCATATTATTTCGTCAAACATTCATGTAAATAAACTAAACATAGTCAACTGATCATCGTTCGACTATGTTTGTTTACATAGCCAGGTGACGTAATGACCACAAAGAAACATGGCGTCCAGCGTTGTCTCACTTTTACGTGCGAAACTTGAATTTATTTTTATGCATTTTTATGGCACTTTACGATTGAATCAACATTTTTGGGTATTTTTTATTGGTTTATTAGTACCTTATGATCAAATTGAGACACTTTTAAATTAGTGTAATATGACTGAAATGTGACGCCTTGGTTTATGTAGTTGTGTTGGTCGACAGCTGCCGTCGTTCATGTCGCCGCTGGTGGTGACGGAGCTGTCGCTGGCGGGCGCGTGCCCGCTGGTGGAGCGCGTGCTGGCGCCCGCCTGGGACGCGCGCGGCGTGTGGCTGGACGCAGACCTGCGCTACGACGGCGGCGCATACATCGCGCTGCTCACCCAGATCAACCTGCTCAAGCTCAAGGAGAAGAGTCAGTATTATACTTTTATAGATTGATAAAAATTCTGTATTGCTGATGTCCATGCCGCCATGTCCGCCTGCTCGTCTGCCACTGTAGGTAATAAAAAAAAAGTAAAATTGTACATACACATACGCCTGTTTCCCATTGGGGTAGGCAGAGACTATAGGTTTCCACTTGCTGTGGTCCTTATACACTTTCGTTTCATCTATGCTCATCAACCTTGCCTTTTTTGAGAACGTCCGCAATCTGATTGTCGCACCTCCGCCGAGGTCGACCCCTTCCAACTTTTCAACACACTTCACAACAACAATTAAAACCATACAGAAACTAAATAAATAGGTATACTAAATTACTAGAAACTGTTTTTCTTTTGACAGATGTCACGTTGGAAGAACAATTGCTAGCGACCAGCGACCATCGAATGGAGTCCGATACGATTACCAGTTCCTCCGGTGCTGTGTTCACACAACAATCACTACGGGTGAGCTGAACTATAGAAAAAACTATCATAAATAATGATATAGCTCTCACTTACTCGTATTATCTTCAGGCATTATAAAAAAAACGCAACTTAAATTCCTACAGAAACTTTCGGTTGTATCTGCTAACTGCGAGTCGAAAACTAATGTCATAAAAACTGTCATTAAATTTTCTAGACAGTATTATATATAACCGTTCGGTATATCGGTATTATATATAACCGCTCCTTGTGGAAATCTATTGGGAAGACCTTTCTTCAGAAGTCAAGGTGTTTCGGCTTTTAAAATTTTACGTAGTTCGCAGCACACAATAATAAAAAATGAGCTTTTAAAACAACTCGATCACGTAAATACAAAAAAAAACATACTGAACTCAACCGCAGTATAAGTCCCGCAAGTTGATAGTGGGCTGGAATCTTGTCTAATTAACCTCAAAGTGACGTCATCCGTACTTGCCGACTAGTGGTGCTAACGCATACTGAGAGTGGTTACGTCATTTTTACGTCACCAAGATGGTCGCCACGTTTAGCAATTTGCGGGGCATATACAAAATTATGTAAAGAAATATGGTTATAGATGAGGAAGCCAGCAATATACGACTCGGAGGTGGAAGACTCGGCCGAGTCGAGTAGCGACGACGAGAGTCCGCCGGTGCAGCCCGTCGACAGCAACGAGACCATCGGCTGCTCTGAGAGCGCGTAAGTCATCTTCACACACCTTTTCACAGGTCTCCGCCAATCATCGTGAAAAGTCGACTAACTTAATTATATTTTCATCAAAAAAGGATACGAGGTAATAACACCTTTTGCTGCATGGACTTAAGAGTTAGTATACTTATTATTATAGCAATGGTCGTCATTTTATTCGTATGGAAGCGGTGATAGGTATACTCGCGTGCTTGCGGTCGGAGAGTTCAATCTGTAACGTGATAGGTAACTATAATCTGTGCCTTTTATTTGTTTATTATTGTATAATATAGATATTAAACTCCCTTAGTATTAGAAAAAAAGGTACATTTCTCCTTTCTTTAAAATATTACTCCTATATATATCTTAGAAGTATGAAGCAGAATACATTGAATAGATACATAACGAAACATTTAATTTTAGATCATCGGCTACAACAAATACACCAGAAGGAACGTCTTCCAAGAAAAAGTTCTTGCGCATGGTCGACAAAATAGCCACTAATAAATATTTCCAACAAGTAAGTCGATGAAATTATGTTTTTTTTGTAGTTTGAATTTCCATTTGTCGTAGCAAACTTCAATTTTAACAACCAAAAAGGTATTCGTGGGGATTGAAGGGGGATGCTCTGTCCCTTACCCGCTTACCCGCACGTAGCTATAGACGTCATAGTCCAATATAGTACGCTCTCTGTCTAGCACAAAATAAAAATACCTATAATTTCCTGATTTGTCGACCGATTTTTTTTAATCATCTCTATTTATGTCAACTTTTTCATTCGTCATAAACGTTACTTATTTGATTTTTTACTGTATAGGTAACAGACTATAAATACGTGAAGCGCGCTATGGAAGGTCTGTCGAATACCGACATAAAGCTGCATCTAGAAGTGCACGCGCTAGAAGGGCGCCTGGCGATCAATCTACCGCCGCCGCCGCACGACCGTCTGTGGATCGGGTAAGAAACTTGAGTTCCATACCCAAATGGTGGCAATGGGACCCAGTACTAAGCCTATGCTGTCCGTCCGTCTGTCCGCGTGTCAGTGAGCTGTATCTACCATAAAAGGTAGAGAGTTGAACTTTTCAGTTTCTAGTTCTAGTGTCACTGTAACGACAAATACTAATTAAAAATGGTTATATAAAAAAAATGTGTGCGATTCCGACTTGCACTTGACCGGTTTTCTTAAATTATATTTATACCAAGCGTATATTTTTGTTATTAAAGTTTCCGACTGTAACAACTCCTTTTTGTTAGGGTCGACTACTGCAGGATTACATTTCCCTTAGGAAAAGAATTATAATCATTCACTACTGCTCAGCTTAATTAACTTACCAGTACCGAAGGCTCCGTAGAAGTCGTTTTATTCCGCCTTTCCTTTGAAGAGCCACTGTAGTGTTGACTTTTGCCAAATAGCAAGTTTTAGCAAAATTTACCATTAGTCCATGAATCATGGACTAATGGTAAATTTTACATACGCGAACTATCAAGTTATACATTCGTTACTATGTCTCAATGTCATTTCCCGCTTTCCCCCAGATTCCGCACGAACCCACAGCTAGTGCTAAAGGCGCGGCCAGCAGTGGGTGCGCGCACGCTTCGTTTTGCGCACATCACTAACTGGATCGAGCAGAAGCTTAGCAAAGAGTTCGAGAAGGTCCTAGTTCTGCCCAACATGGAGGACATCATCGTGGATGTCATGACACCCACGCCGGTACAGTTCGAATGAAATTGTACGTACAAATTGAGTCTTATGTCTATCAACTTAAATGTATGTTGTTTATGCGAAGCTGGAAACTTGGATGGATTTTTGTTTGTCTATTTTATTCAAATGAAAATGTGATTAAAATATTCAGACCTAATTACCTGCAATCATATGATTATAAAAGCTTTGTATATGATTTCCAAATCCAATAATCAGGAAAGATTCGGGAAAATATATCCCTGGAACATATTACGCAAAAAGTTCCGTAGATTTGTAGTTCTGTGCTTCGCATAATCACAGTGCAAAGATTAAAATTTTTATGCAGGGTCTGAAGAAAATTAAATAATTATTAACCATGGTCGCTACAAGCATGTAATCCTTAGACGTATCATTTGTTTCGATATAATAATTATATTAAACACGTAACCATTTATAGCGCCCATGGCCACTACAGTAGTAAGACCATGAATCTACTTAATCCGGAACAATTATTTAGGCTCTCCTAACTAAATCGTAATTAAGTCTGGTGGAGTTTCACTGACATTAAAATGACAAAGCCATGTATTCTTTTAAGAGTTAAAGTTAAGTGTTTTTCAAAAAGGTTTTACGAATGCGCCTCGGCACCTATTTTGGATCAATGTTTTGCATTCAATTTAAACCTTATTGACAGAGACATAACATTCAGTGATCCTTGCGATTGTAATGACAAATTTTTAAATGTTCCGTTATTTAAAAGTATTGTATTAGTTTAAAATTAAATAAATTACTATAATTTTAATTTAGGTTTATAATAATAATTTTACAGCGACTTTAAACATCGATTTTACAAAATATTCAGACCTAATTACCTGCATTTAGTCTGTTTTTTTTTTTTTTATTTATGAATAATAATAATGATAATAGTGATTTTTATTTTGTCAAGCATCCATTTTTTAGTATTACGACTATGTAAGATGAAATTATGTTTACTTTTAGTGTTAATGTTAAAATTGATTAATTTGAAAAATATAATTTATTTACATTTAGTTCCAATGATTTAGTTTGTGTTCCTTTGTCGTGACCAGCAAATACCTTGCGTTGCACTGTAAACAAATAAAATAGGTGAGTCATATTAATTAGGAACAACAACAACATATTGTAATATGGCCAAAACAGATAGCAAACTAACAAAATCTTGTAGTGTAAATTATTTGTCCTAATAAATTTCTTGCCTTATTTGTACACAAAAATAATCACTTGAAAAATATTGTCGGATGATGTATACATTTCAAGAGCAATTCAAATAGTTGAGCAATCAAATTGTTGACTTAGTCAAACACAATGTTATGAGCTAAAACGAACATACGTAATAGTAAAATCTTATAGCAATTACGTCTGTGCAATGTGAAATTAGAATTAGCAGTTAAACATAAATAATCTTATCGTATAAAATATTTACTTTCAGATGTTGCGGAAAATCTATTTCTATTATATACTTAAATGTTCAACGTTTTAAAAAAATACCGATATTTGCCTAAAGTCCCGTTGCAACATTAGCTACACATAGGAGCTAAGAATACCACCCTGAGCTGATTAGTTGTGGTCACAGTTTTGAACCTAAAAATACCGTACGATAAAATTGTAGTTAATAATATGACGTAGATCGACGATAAATGTTTACGTATTAAATGTAACTCTACAGTTTTATTATTTTACATTTTGGCACAATGTTAATTTCTGTAAGTGGTATTAGCGTCAAATGGAATACAAGGATTATATAGTTTACCTTTAAGAATATTAATGTATATTATATTGATTTAATTGATTATGATCATCACGTTTGTATTTAATTGTATTATTTATTTATTAACTGTGATGTGACACTTAGTTAGACCGTAGCTTGTCTCCTAATTTTAGAGTTTATTAAACGCTTATAATTCAATTCCATATTATTTTCAAAATTCAAAAATGTCCCAAGATATTTATTTATTTTTATCGCACGCTGTAATTATGAATTTTTCGTTTTACAATTTTCAATTATATTGAGGAAGGAATAAGTTTTGCGTCACTCCACAACATCACACAAATGAGCTTCCTCGCGTTATAAAAAATATTTTCGACAATAATTCCTACCTGTTATTTGTAAACACAATATCAAATTTTATAGATAACAAGACTATGAAAAATTATAAAGAATTTTATATCTATGAAAATGAAATTAATATTTTGAAAAGTATTGACCTAAACTGTATAGATGTTAATGATCATTCATATTTTTGTAGTAGTAACATAATTTCTATTTCTATATGGGTATATTTATGTCAAAATGTAACCTATTGAGGACTTCTGATAAAACTTTTTCAAAAATGTCGCACATTGAAATTATTGATTGGCTTGCACATCGCATGTTTACTTCTTTACATTAAAGATTAAATTGCTTTTTTTAAAAAATGGAGATGAACAAATAAAATTATCACTCTAAATCTATATTACTCATAAATTATGAATGTATGATCGAGAACTATGAAGTCTGATTGTAATTTGCTCATTATGTTGGCGAATGACCGCAATGGCGTGTGTGCTATCTTGTACGAATTTAATTAAGATTTGAATGATCGGGTTTTAGATTTAATAACAGACTAAATGAAGATGAAATTAAATATTCTAAATAAAAATTGTACAGCCAATTATTATTTTGTAATTAAATCTAAAACGTAGCGTGCTGCTTAGCATTAATTCTTTTTTATATTGCTACTAATATTATAAATATATTCACAATAATTGCCAAAAAGCCGTTGTAATGTAGACACTTCTTGTTTTATATGTCTTTTTTGCATACAGTTGAAAAGTTTTATTATGTAAAAATTATGAATGTTTGGAAAAATATTGTTGCCTACATCCACTGTTGGATAGTTTTAGTGGTATAAATTCTAAACTAATATTATATATATGTTCTGAAGCAATATTTATCTTCAATGTTGGTGTAAGTACCGCATCCTGTTGTTACTCAATATCTCCGACTGTAGTACACGAAAGGCGCATATTTTGAAAAGACACTGGATACATATCAGTTATCACATCTGTAAACTATGTACCTGTATATTTGTTTCCATTTTATAAAAAAACGTCGAACAACTATCCCATATGATTCACATGGAAGTAGTATTCAGTAGTTGCGGCAAACGGATTGTAGTGTAAAAACGTCTCACCAATTTCTAGCAATTTAGCAATTTTTACCCAAAATTTCGTCACTGATATTCTGAGATGTAATAACTTAGTAAGATTTGGATATTCGCAACACGGCTTGTAACAAATCGATGTGTTCATGTTCATACTTTACTGAATACGAGGACGTTGTATGCAAATGTTTATTACGGTTCGACTCGGTGACTGTAAAATAGTATTTATCATTATATTTTTTTAATTACTTTGTTACTAATATTGATCCGATCCATATTTTATTTTTATTTATTCAATATAGGTATGTATACATTGTTTTGTTGTTTTTTATAATAGATTACATTTTTTATTTAACACGCGAATGTAAAGGTTTATTTTGTTTTGTTTTATTTAGAGCTGCGATCACCTAGTGGTTGGTATTTTCACAAAGTGTACCAAATACGAATAAATGTGTGTATATAGTCTATCAAATTATAAAGTGTTTATGTGATATTATATATAGTTAAGAGTTAAACCGTGCCGAGTAGTTTTTCTATGTGGTATCAGTTGTGATTTTTCAATAAATGAATTGCTATACTTCACGTGTATTTTTCTAAGTACTGATTTAAGGTATTTCCTTAGAGTTTTCATCACTGTCTCTTGCTTGCTTGAATATACCTACATATTAATATTAAAGAAAATGCATTTTTTATAGAAATCATTGCGCATGACGAACGTCACGAACTAAAATGTATCATTATATTTGAAACTAATTTCTGAGTATGCAGTACTTTAGTCATTTACCAATGCCCACAAAAACTTGGCTATTTATTTTTAATGGCTTTTTGCAACCAGTTGGTATTTCCAGAGGCCTTTGGTAGAAAAGCACTAACTCTTGATGAAGATAATCTTGAGTCAAAAGTGTCAAACTAGTCCAAATAAAATGCAATATGTTTTAAAGTATGTATTTTATTCAACAGTTATTCTTTTTACATAATATATGTGTATTTATAAACACTATGTATTGTCAGCTATATTCTCATATATACAATAGGCACTTTCACTTCATAACATATTCGTTGTAAACTATATCACATATCGACAACTATAGTTAGAATTTTGTACAAAATATATTACTAAGTATTCACAAAATAGACTGAATGGTATTTGTTCAGGCACATTTAAATATAAAAAGTATATGTAAAAAATATAGAGGATCTGTGTTTGGAAGCACTTCAGAAGACATCGATTATGAGAGCACCGTAATATTTACCCCATTAGGAAGGTTACCTTACTACACATACATAAAATGTAAAATGTGTGCCTAAAATATTAAGACGCTTGTTTGAATAATATGGCAATCTAACAATTCCAGATTGTTTTATGTCTTTGTCATTACAAGTGTCTTATAGGCGACAGTTTACAAAATTAATAGAGTTTTGGGACTTTAAAAGTGCGCTAGAATTCTTTTGTTTTGAACCTTATAACAGGGTTCTTAAAGGTCACACTTGCAATAACTATAATGAAAATAAAATAAAGTTTTCTGTTGTGGCACGCCCGTATAAACATAATCTGTTTTAAATCACACTTAAACTGCAATATAATATTATATCTAATATAGAGCTTAATTAATATGGCTTTCTTTATCCCACTTAATCATAATATGTACACAGTTGAGATCGACCTTATGTCTAACTGAAGATCTTACATATTTTGGCACTGTGGACCACATTTTCTTTAAATCTACAATATAACATTTACAGTAGATATAAACATTTATTACATAAATAAAGATTAGATTTTTTGTACAATATTGCATTAATACGCAAGCTGATTTTATGGCA
This sequence comes from Acronicta psi, assembly GCA_946251955.1. NCBI lineage: Eukaryota > Metazoa > Arthropoda > Insecta > Lepidoptera > Noctuidae > Acronicta > Acronicta psi. Next base: position 5,016,642 of record OX276477.1, on the reverse strand, counting down.
AGCAATAACATAATCTACTTAAAGTTAAAACTCCCCTTCTCCTAGGATCAGAAGCAACAATGTTTCATTGTTGAATCTAAAATACAAACTGCGGAATATAATCATAACCAAATACTGAAATCAACATTTGAGAGCGAGCTAGATTAAAAGTAGTTTCTTTACATTTTTTTCATGCAGAAAACGTCAAAATATCCATACTTGAAATCAAGACGCCTCAAAATTTATTCGTTTTCCAATATTCGCAGAAAGTTTTTAACACACTGAGCGTTCATAGAGATACCAAACCCGCACTATTTAAGAAATAATTTTAAAGAATCACAACACAGCAAGACAATGCGTCCCAAAACTTTAAGCCGTAGGGTCCGCACGTAACAGTTCTAATGCTGCAGCAAGCAGTGTGCAGTGCCGTCGGCGTTCCGGCGCTCGACCAGCTTCTCCCAATCGTGTACCCTGGGCGCGCACACGAGCGAGTACCGGCCCAGGCGGCGGCGCGCCATCACCAGGAACTCTCCGGCGCCGGCCGCCGCGCCGCACTCCGCCGACACGTGCACGTGCGCGTGCAGGCTGCGCGCGCGCCGCCGCAAGTGGTTGCGGTGCGTACTGCGCTCTACTGTATTGTCTACCTCATACCTGCGAAATATAAATGTAATCAGAATGTTTTTTTGGCATTTTATCATCATCTTCACAGTCTTATCCCAGTTATGTTGGGGTCGGCATCAACAGATATGGCAGTTTTACACGAAACCACGGACTTCCATAAATAATTCAATAAGTTACATTCTAAAGTTAGGGATATAAATTGTTTTTTTTTTGGGGTTTCTGCATTGTATAGGAATATTTATCACAGTTATTCTTTGGTATGTTTTCCCAAAAATGACGAAATTACACAAGCAGAACTTCAGAAATTCCTACATGTACCTAGCTAGTCACTCTTTATGGGTATTCTGTTGCCTACTACATTTTATGATAATGATACATTTTTAAATTTTATTCTCCAAATTACATTGTTACAGAGATGTAAGAGATAAACACAATAGCTCCTAACTGCAGCCAGCAGTTTATGAGCATGCATTGTGTGGACAACAGGTTCTAGATATCATCAAGCAACATTTTAAGTTGGATTTCCTAAAATTATGAACTATCTTGATCAATGTGGGTATGTCGACCGAAGTATAATTTTATGTAAGTATCTACCCTATTAATGTGTAATCCTATGAGGCGTTAAAGAGCTATTTATATTTAGTTTTGATGTAAGGTATTTCAGAAATGTTTAATTTATAATAATATATCTACTAAATTAAACAGGGCACAAATTCAAACTCCAACCTGTTACTGAGAATTCCATACTTCGATTGCACCAAAAAATCCTCACACAAAAGTCGCATTTAGGACCAAACCAATGTGGTAGTAAGAATTCTTTAATATGGTGTATATTAACACACTAGCTTTCCGCCAGCGGCTTCGCCCGCGTGGTCTGAGTATTCCTTATATCTTTCATCCCCTATTTCAACCCCTTACAGCCCTTTTTTCTCTAAAAAGGGGCCCATATCCATTCTCAGGCTCTAGACTGTACCAAATTTCATTTAAATCGGTTCAGTAGTTTTGGCGTGAAAGCGCGACAGACAGACACTACTTTCGCATTTATACTATTAGTAAGGATTTGCCATAGTCCTAAACGTCCACAATAATAGTGCCAAACGTTGCAACGTCCATTTCGTAATCACTTTACTGATAGATTATGTAAGCGGTCATCGCAATTATCTACGCGCGCTGCAATTACCAACTGCGCACTTTTTAACGACATCGCGTGCACAAACTATAGTGTACCTACCTAACAGACGCAGTCGATAACAGGAAAATTCGAGAAATATCTAGGTACCTTTCTACCTCGTCCTATTTTCTCTATTGTCCAAATCAGGCCTTACCGTTACTAAGTTAATTCAAAGCCACATTGACAGGATTGGTTTAGTAAGGGAAAGTACAGTCGGCAACAGATAATTATATCCGTGGATAAACAAACTGTTGAACAACACGAGAATTGAAACACTAAAACTAAAATTAATCATCTCAATTACGATTTTTTTTTCAAAATAAACTCAGTACCTACATACACGGTAACTTTCATCCTAAAGTGATTTTATCTCATTTAGATAAAGTTTAATTTCTTCAGAATTTAGACATGCACACATTGCACAGTGGGCGTCCCGAAATTTTGATCCTGACTGTACCTGTAGGTACTTATGTTTCTACTTTGTTTGAATATACTTTACCTATAGTATTCGTCCTCTTCCTCCAGGTCGGGTTTGTCCCGGGGCTCCTCCCCGGACGTGGCGCGGATTAGCTTGGTCAGCCGGAGCGTCAGCTGCGTCGTGTCCAGGTCTTCACGGGCCTCGCTCATCACTATCACGCCTCGAGACACTGAAATAGAGGTTGTGAGTTTAAATTATTTATTCAATCAGTAAAATCAGGAAATATCTGTGTTCTGTGTCTGGATGAATTTACCTGTTTCATATTAAAAATGGCTCTATAATAATTAAAGTTGCATTAATAGCTTAGTTGATTCTTTTTATACAGTTGAGTATTCAAATATACCTACCTAATTATGCTTATGAACTTATATTTGCTTGGAATAAACCACTCAATGTAAATGCTATTCGACGAACGGCATAATAAAAAGCATAATAAAAAACACTTCATTAATACAATTAAACATGTAAATGTGAATTCCTTTATCTTAAAAAACAGAATCTTTCTGGAATTTAGAATGTTTTGTTTAAAACCCAGGTTTAATTATAATAATTGTTCCAACACAAACAAATTAGAAGTTATAAAGTTTAATCACGGAGCTATCTCAAAAGCGTGTTTCGAGAACACAATTGAGTCAGCGGAGAGTGGTTTTCCTACAATTATTTAAAAGCTCGATTTTAAATGTAAAACTGTTGTCACGGCCACGGAGGCGGCGCTATTCTTTCATGTATCCATACCATCACGCCTTATTCCCCGAAGGGGTAAGCAGAGGCGTACTAATGTACACCCACATTTCGCCGGTGTGTTTTAGGTCCCATGTAATAGGGAGCGAGCCTATTGCCATCAAACGGGCACAAATCCAGACTCCGAGCTGCTATTGGGAATTTCACAGAAAACCTAACAACACTGCTCGACCCGGGGATCGAACCCAGGACCTCTAGTACAGCAGTCGCCCTTGGGACCACTAGACCAACGAGGCAGTCATGTATACTATTTTAATATTATTTTGTCAAAAAGTTATAAATAGCTATTGCAATAATAATAAATAAAACACAAAGAACCAAGAAGTTTTGATAATTGGCTTTGAGCTTGATTTAAAGCAAACTCATATAAATAGGTACTCGACCAAGGCAATGACGAAACTAAAGCACAATTTAGTTCGCTTCATAACTCTAGGTAGGTACCGGTCGCGACACCAGATTTATTGTACAGATATTAATCACTGTGTCCCCATTGTTCGCGACGTAGCGTTTTTGTCGGCCCCGTGAGTAAGCGCAAAATGTAGCCGTATTTTTTCTACGCCCAGCTTTTGTTTGAGCAAGATAAGTGAATAGTCCAAGTCTTTGGTAAACGGTCATCAACCCGAGAGCCGACAGCCGATAATTACATAGGAGGTTCACTAACGAGCCATCATTACTATCTCAGTACCGACCGCGCTATGTTATCGTGACAATTTAATTTTAAGTTAGTGTTAATAATAATCCGAAATATGCGTTAGAAGTTCGAACGTTACTTACGCCCCCAAACTACGTGTGTTAGAGCAAGCTATCATTTTCTAACATCGAATAAACAATCTAGCGACCAATGATTAAAAAAATATTTATTCTAATGCAGCCGAAGAAACAATCGTAATAATTTCTCCTCTCTTGGCAATATAACAATAGGTTGTCATGTTTATTTGACAAAGAACCTTAACACGTAGCTACGCTGCTATGATAAAAAAACCTTTTTTTTGTTGAATGACAAACAAAAAAATCACTGATACTTGTTGGATGCGGCTAATAACGTGGGTGAGCAGGCGACGCGGCGGGACGCTTGCACTGCAGTGACATAACTTCTCAACTATTATAATTTATCAAACCAGAAAAAACTATTACCATCAACTCCCTACTGCGTCGCGTGCCGTTCGCCCATACTAGTCTATCCGGTATACACTTGTCAAGCACCGCCGTCGTTACGGACGTAAATTGAATCTAAGCAGCTCATCCCGGCTCACCCACTACATATGCAAAAGCTTCCGTGAGTCATGCCCGGTGTAAAATACAACCTAATCGTTACAAAGATCCGACAAGCACTTAGCGGCAATGTAAAAGGCTCGACAAACAATTGGTCAACTTCTTTCAGAGACATGAATTTGCTTAAAAAATTGCTTAAAAATATAAAATAACGAGTTCACTGGATAAATGGTTTCGCCGTGTAAATACTTTAGCGGTAGTTAGGCGGAGAAAAATGATAAAATTATATTCAAGCGTTTAATATAATTTGAGGCGCGAGGAATCTCAATGATGGCGACAAATTACTGTGCGGTCGTCGTCGGCGCGGGTTTATTAACATTCAGCGGGCGAGGGCTCCTGGTTTTGTCATTACTCATTATTGCGGTGGAGGAACAGCTATAGGAGTAATGGGATCATTGTGTGAGGTCTTACCGAGGTCGCTCGTGCAGAAGGCCAGCTCCAGCTCTGACTCGGTGCATGGTCTGCAGTCTGCAGTTGCAGGGTCGTAGTGTCTGCGGACTAGCGGCCTTGCTTCGTATTTGAAGGTAGCTTCTCTTCTCTGGGGACCGTCCTCTGGTTCGGCCTCAACATATAGGGCAGCGCGACCATGTCTGCTTCTGAAGCATCGTAGTTCCCTCGGGTCGCCATCATTAGGCGCGTACAGTGGTACTAAGCGGCGAGCGCCCTCCACAAATAGACGCGCTGGAAACCGCTCCCCGACTTCTGGAAAGAATGCTTTAGTTAGAAGACAGCAACCATTAAATCATTAGGTAGGATTTTTATTCTGGTATTGAAAAAGGGTCCACACAACCAACAATTTACGCAGAGCGCTTGCCATCTGTGACTCTGAGTATCCTCAGCTCCATTAATTATAGGAACGTTTTATTTTATATGCTTATTTAAAATTATTTTCGTAGCTATAAATAACTGTTGTTAGTTTGAAGATCTGTTGAACTAGTTCGCCTGCAGATATCACAAAATTATTAGGAAATCGGAGTAAATATAGAATTTCTCTCCATAGCCATAGATCACACTTATCTGTAGCAGTCCGGTTCAGAACTAATAATATAAAATAGTAAGTACCTGTGTCATTAAGCCGCAGCGTATGGAATAGGTCGGGCGGGTCTGGTCGCCGTATCACCCGGATGCAAACTTTGAAGTCTCGCTCATCAGCGGGCAGAGGTGGTCGGAACAGCAGCCGCAGTGCCCCGCGTGGGTACACCCACGAGATGGTTCCCTCTCGACATCGCAGGTATACTGGAGTGACGCCTCGTTCAGTACTTGATGTGAGGCCACTGGAAACAAAAGAAAGCGATTGAGTAAGGATAAAAACATAATATTTTCATCCGACGCAAGAACTGTCAAGTACCTAACTGCGAAGCACTTAAAAACCACTCCATAATTAAGTCACATAAAAAAATCAAACCATCTTTAATACTTCATAGAAATTCTGTAATCTCTGAGTGTCTTCGGATATTATCGTTAAAGTATTTGTATTTCAAAGTATTTTAACCAAAATAACTTCGCATACAGTAGCTGCATGCATATAATTATCCCCTACTGACTGTCCAAAACTTGTCTTAATCATATTTGGGCGATCTGATTGGAACGCGGCTACCGTAGTCATGAATTTAACTGGGAGCTCATTAAATATTCCGTGTCCACCAAGACACTGCCTGACCGGCTTCATTTATTTCAGCCAATAAAATTATTAAAAACACACTCAAATTGCTACTGCGTCGAGTGACTGCACTTTTACGAGTCAATTCCGTACTGTACCAATACCAATCGTTGGCCAATTTCTTTCAAGATGCTATTTGTAATCGTATGTTCATATCATAATCATTTAAAGCTGTCTTTGAAGTACCGGTTGTTATTCGAAGTCACTTTTTAATGTACTTTTGAACGAAATAAACATAGCTTGCCTTTGAAGTTTCAGAAACCTTTGCAAAACAAAGTTAACTAAAGTACAAAACCGGTCTAAAGCTCTATTAAATTAGATCAACGCGAAATCTAGATGAAAGTTTGCTGGCAGGGAGTGGTAGATTAAGGCACGCGATCAAGGTGTCATTTCTCGTCGGTATCTCGAAGTGCTCCCATAAACAAGCCCGAAGCGGACAATAGTATCTGCGATCAGGCACGTGGGCCTCGATTCTGGAGTAGCGCCCACGCCCGCGCCGCCGCCGCCGCCGCCGGCCCACGGCGACTCAACCACACACCATAAAGTTAAAATATACCAGTTATACGACACACCAAACTATAAAAGATGCCACGTAAAGATTTTACATGGCCAACCAATAAAAACATGGCGTCGCTTTTATGTTGGAGTGCATTGTCTGAGTCGCGTTCGCGCGTTGTCCCGCTATCTACTTGTCGACACTTTTGAGTCTCACTCGTCTCATCGGATCGTGCATATTTGAGTTGGTCCTCAATCTCATTCGTAATCAGTTCACTTATAAGATTTATAATAAGAGTCAAGATGAGTCAAATCAGGCATGTATAAGATTCAAGTCCAACATGTAACTTTCCTTATACGTACCACTAACTTTACTGCTTCGACTTTAATGGAACAATACAGAAAGTGAATTTAGTGGAGGATTAAATCTTCTGCTAACCGCTTCAACCGATGTCCTATTGGCCTCGGATTATTTGTGTTGTGTATATTCCATGTCTAAAATCAGAGCAAGCACACTCTCTTGCTAAAATATATAAAAGGTCATCGTCAGAGAACATGTCACTCCCACACACCGTACCTACTTATTTAATCCCGTAATCGTGTCCCAACAACGCGAGCATTAATCAAGCGTTGCTCGATCTCGTCTGACAACTCTTCGATTTTCTTTTATTAGTGACGTCTTTGGAGAATTTTGTCACGTCATAGGCTCCTTTTACGTCATCAGAAAACTTCCTTAATCCTCGCTAATGGGTAAATGTTGTAAATTACTAACTAATAGGAACAAGTGGGGCTCATGTGGTCGCCCTGTGGGCGTCCCCTACCCGTCGCGACAAACACGTGGAAGGTAATGCACCCCTGTCTACAGGGGTTAACAACCTTTTAACACAAAAAGGGTTTACTACCTGACCTTTAAACTTCAAATTTTGATGTGATTACTTCGTCTTGGTTGGTGGACCAAGTCTTGGCCATTTGTTTAATGGTTTTAAATGACCACTGGTAGTTTTAACTCAATAAGGTGTTAGAGGTTTCTTTAATTTCCGATTTAGACATATTTTAAAGACATAATTTATCTTACAAAGAAATAACATTTATTGATTTATTTTGTCATTTTCGAGTTTTATGACTAGTTTTCTCAGTTGCCCCATAGAAATGTTAACACATAGGTACTAAAATCTACCTAACTACTGTGCAACGTTAATTGCGCAAGTAAAATAGCTTGCTTCAACCTTGTAAAAACTACCGAGTGTTGGAGCCCCGTCGCATTAGTTATCAGCGCGCGCTAAGACAAACACACAAAAACGCCTCTCATAAAAACAGCAAAGGTATTTTTTCTTGTTTCCAAACACAGAATGACAAAAAACCGTGGCAAGGGGTGTTAACTGCAACGAAGCGAACCGCAACAGTTCATATTTAAAACAATGATCAGAACAATCTAATGTTTTATGTTCAATAAAATTTACCTGACATACAAAGTATGAAGGTACTTATAAAGTTATACTCGCTACATGGATATAATTTATTTAGTTTGAGTGGTTATTCTATACGATTACACAAAAGGATAACAAAGATCGTAGTGTAACCGTGATCCATTAACCAGCAAAGTGTACAAAAAGATGACCGTCGTCGGCAGATTCAAATTGAGGCAATCCCGGCCCATTACCAGGCAAATGACGCGGGCGCCGATACCGAACTAAAAGCTGCTAATGTACCTCAACGTCATCCTTCCATACATTATCCTTCTCTGTCACACAATATATTTTTATATATCTCTGTCTCCTTTAAAAAGTCTAAAGAATTACAACTAAAATGGAGTCACGCGCGCCATCCAATTAGTGTTAAAATTATTTTATTCTGTGGTGGCACAAGTCACGAGTGATTTATGCATTGCAATATTGAATTTTTAATCAAATTTAGAAACAGTTAAATGGTTGGTCAATTAAATTTTGATTTTGATATCAATTAAAATGATATGTACAGACGTGATTTGATGAACGAAGAACCGGTATCTTCAGCTTTATGCAGCTTATTCTCGGTGTATGAAAATAGCCAAAAGATTTTCTATTAGCAATGTATTACTTTTTTTAATAGCTAGCTTTTTACAAATAAAGACCAAGCAATCAATTTCAAATTTTAACGTATTCGTGCCAAATCGACTAAGATACGTTAGGGATTATCATTCCATTAAGATACTCTTTTACAAAAAACATAACAATCGGTCAGGTTATGTTAATCAACTTTTTGACGGAGGTAAATAAAATATGAGGTAATAAAATAACTATATTGCTATACATATTGTCTTTTCCAATATTATTTTTACAAATAACTTGCCTAACAGATCATCTAAGACGTGTGTTTGTGTAGAAAGTTCGTTAGTGTATGATAACAGGTCCCATAAAGCCTTATCGTGACATTACAAGAGCCTCGACAGAATAATAAAATATACGTGTGTTTTTCTACGAAGAGTTTTATTTATTCTTGCCCAAACCTGGCCCGAGATAACAATGTCGCGTGCGTTCAACCTCTACCTCCGCCACTTATAGGGCTGCAACCGCTCTAACTTTAGAAATATACTTAGCTATGTGACTTGACTTTATGTATAATGTAACCTACCAGTGCATCTTAAAAAAATAAGAAATTTTTTGGAAGCGAATTGCCACCCAACTAATAGAAATCTTGGAACTTCTTACAGAAAACAAATCCTGCAATGCAGGCATAAAGCCGTATGTCTCTTTTTTTGTTGACTTTTCATAATCATGTGAAGGAAAATATCGCGAGGACACCTGCATGCCTGAGAGATTTTCTCAATGGCGTGGTGGACTATTATAGCCTAACCCCTCTCATTATGAGATGAAACCCGTACCCAGCAGTGGGACGATAAATGTGTTGATGATGTTAAAATTGTTACAGTTATCTCTGGCAGCCCTGGATTGTGGAACGCGCCTGCAAAGCCTGCGCTGCCCACGCGCCAAGTATTGTTATATCCGAATAGATCTACAAATTGTACACAAAACCAAGGTAAATCCCGTTATTATACTATTGGTCGACTTAAATATTATAAAACTACTGCGGTTTACCACAATTCCAATCAAGTAGAGAAACGAAAGGCAAAATCGGGTTCTTTTTAGAACCTTAGCCATAAAATGTTTGCAGCAATTATACAGACATAAAAATTCATAAATGCTTACCTATATTAAGGTCTATATTCGTTTCACTAACATAAAACAAGTTTTACTGCCGGCTCTTACGATATGGTAATATGCCAGGCATTGTGTCGCTATCGAGTTGTTCTTGTCAAGTCCTCACGCACACATGCACTCGTTCACGACGACAAAGATTTATAAGCTTTTAAGCTCACCCACACAAAGGCGATCCAAATCTTATAAGAACTGAATGTTCTTGCGCACAAAGGCCTCTGGAGGTTGTGCTCGGTAGGTTTTTTCGTTTGTAGGTCATAGCCAAGCGAACGGCGACTGTAGGAACAGCTAAATTAGCATAGCAGTTCCGTGATCTACTTTGTTGTCTAACCGCATTGCGAATTGCCTAATTAATATGGGTATGTTACCTTGATATTTGTATGTTATGTACCTACATTCATTATACATAATTTTAAGGGCGGATCCCGGTTTAACCAGAAAAACTTATTACTACGTTAACGTTTTTTTCTCAACCCCGCATGAATTTTCCTTAATCCTTTAACGAGTGACTACAAATAGTATTTCACTTATTATAGACAGCAGAAACAGATTAGCAGAAATTGCTGCTTTACCAAATAATACGTTAGTCTATACTAATATTATAAAGAGGAAAGATTTGTTTGTTTGTTTGTTTGTTTGTTTGTTTGTTTGTTTGTAATGAATAGGCTCCGAAACTACTGGACCGATTTCAAAAATTCTTTCACCTTTGGAAAGCTACATTATCCCCGAGTAACATAGGCTATATATCATCACGCTACGACTAATAGGAGCGGAGTAGTAATGAAAAATGTTGCAAAAACGGGGGAAAAAATTATAAGACCACGCGGGCGAAGCCGCTGGCGAGAAGCTAGTATTTAATAAGTATGTATATTTATTACAAAATAAATAACTATTTTAAAATATTGATCAACGGCAAAGTCATAATATAAGAATGTGTATATGATCAGAATTCAAATGATATGACTGAATACTCTTTGTATCTTCACCACATTGTCCACTGTCCACCTGTTGAAACATACATTATTGTCATTTCCTCTTCAACATGTTATCCTGTCACTGTATTTTATTACCTTCGATGACTAATCATCACACATGGTAATATTATCAAAATAGGATATTACACTGAGTGTCAAGACATGTACGGAGGATTTCCGTGAAACAATGGCTGGCTGGACAATGGTAGGGGCGACGTCGCAGCACGTGCGTGCTATTGTATTCTTATGCTGATGCGAGCTCGGCAATACATTCGATTCGATACAATGCCCAGCAACAAACTCTATTGATCATCGAGAGAAACTCGCCTCGCCTTCGGCTACGCACGATTAAAATGAGAACGCAACATTTTTGTATAGCCCGCGACAATCGCTTACATATGATCGAATAAATTTTCTTTAAATTGTTGGAATATTTCGCTACCTACGTGGCCTTTTGCGAAATAGTTTTACTGTTTTACAGATTGTTATTGATCTTCACTAAATAACCGTTCCGGTTCTTTCTTACAAAGAGAATTGCCAGGAAACAATCACAATAATGACGTGCCAGCCACGATCTAGTGTAAAATAGTGTAATTGACGTGAGCAAGCCTAGGAAATTGTTTGATGCGCAATGTCGAACTACTAGCATTATAGATTGATCAAAATGGTATGTACCCTTTAGATTGCTGGTCGAGTTGTATAATAGCGTCATTAGCTTAAAATTGAGCTAGGATTGGATAGCTCAGTGAGCTCGACCTGGTCTGTCGTGCGTTGTAAGTGGTAAGTTCATAAGTGCGCTCTCCCATGTGCTGATTCGTCCTGATTGTATAATAGAGCAGAACTCGTGCGGGACGCGTGGGCGACCCTCTGTCAGCTGCTAAGGAATACAGAGGTGATTGCTACTCTGCATTTGTTAATCAATTGTAGGCTATAAACAAAATTGAATGAAATTTATCGCGACTTCACTTACAATGAACGTCACTCTAGTGAAATAATTCGCATAGCTGCTTACGGAGACGGTACATTATGAATTAATTTGGTATCTATTTATATTGAAGGTATAGTTAAGTTTAGCTACAATGCTGATGACTTTAGTTTACCAAAATAATACTTTATAAGCGTTCAGGTACAAAGAAGCAGGCGTAATTCTTAAATTCAGACCCATTTTCACAGATTCTTAGCCCTGAATACATAAAGATAGCAATAGGCTACTCCTCGGCAGCCATCACATTTACCTATACGTCATTACATCCCATTAGCAAACATTTCTACTGCCATACTAGGTGTAAAGTCATCTTGTCCAATCAGTGGCTCTAACTGGCTCTATAAACAGGCATGACATGACACGACATACGCGGTACATACAGGAGGTACATAGTGTTACATAGAAACGTGACCACTTATTACTTTGCTTATGACATTACAGTGAGCACCCGGTGTTATTTACTGTGATATTGGTAGGTTATTGCACTATGTATTTATCTCTTCGTCCTGTTCTCTTCTTATGTATTTGTGCTATTAGGTAAATTCAAATTTCAAATTCAATTAGACCATATAAGTAGGTACTTTTGAAAAAAAGTGGGACTTATGGAGAAGAGCCGGCAAGAAACTCCATAGTCACTCTATTAAAAAAAAGAATATGGTTATGGTTACAGTTTTTTTGTGAGTTTTGAGGATAGTAATAGAGAAAGGAAATGTTTAATACTATAAAAAAATGGTTATATGTCTGTTATCTAGACAAGATTATTGTATTCTGTCAATAGATAAAATCAATAGGCAAAATTTAAGTAGTTACTTATTGAATCGTTTTTTTGCTAACTAGAGAATAAATTAAATAGATGTGATAATAAATGCTGAGCATATAATAATAACATGAAATATTTCAGGTTCCAAGTGAGTAGATTCCAAGCCGCTATCCTCCTGCTAGCCTCCTGGATCCATTGATTCAACAGTAACAGAGCATTGTTCAGTAGGATCAACACGTACAATAGGTATTGTTTATAATTATTATAAGCAACTGTTATGCCGACTCTTCATAAATTCGTAGACTTATAGTTCGCAAAATTGAATGAGATCCTTGCGAAACAAATTTTAAAATCATGACTAAAAATTATCAAGTAAAACTCACCGCCTTATAAACTGTAAGGGTCTACAAAAACACCTCGTATTGAAATTACTTCACATCTTAGGAAGTGATTTATTAGAATTCTTAAATTACCCTCATATTTAGGAACGTTCGAAAGAAACTGGCAATTTAGAATATGGCGCGTATCCGTTGTAAATTAGATTAGGACAAGTGTCACCAATAAATCGCATACAAATCATTTTTTGTGTGTATTAGGTACTTGAGTTTTAGCTTCTTGAGGTTTGGCCATGAATTAGGCTGAGTGCGCATGTGCGGGCGGGCGCGGGGCGGCGCCACCGACGACGTCACCGTCTCCGTCGTCGGCGCCCGAGCAGCACATGTGAACCCATGTGCTGACATATGTAAATAATCTGTTTTATTCAAAACATGCTGACCTCTGCCTTGTGCAACATAAATAGCTCCTACCATTCATGACCTTCGCTACTCGGCTCCGTTTTAAGCAAAAACTACGTTGCTAATGACAGCATTAAATATATTATAAAATGCAGTAGGTATAATTTTATAACTAGAAATGAAACAAACAAAAAGTGTAATTTAAAAGACAAAACACGCGAGCTCAGTAAAACACAGCTCCAATTACATGTAATTTGGAAAGCACGCAATTATGCGGAGCTTGGGGGCGACATCTCATTCTTTGTGCGTGTCTACTAGTCTACTGTCTCCTGATCATTTATTATAATTATAATATAGCTACCTAACTAGTAAGTACTTTGGAGTTAGAGCAGTCAGCCAAGTCAAAGGTCTCGAGTTCAAATCCAAGGCACGCACCTCTGACTTTTCGAATTCAGATGCGTAATTACCATTCGCTTTAAAACATCATGAGGAAGCCTGCATGCCTAAAAGAGATTTTCTCGACGGTATATGAAATCTGCCGACCTGCTTTAGCCCAGCGTAGTGGACTATGGCCTAAACCCTCTCATACCGAGAGGAGACCCGTGCCCAGCAGTGGGGCAGTTAATGGGTTGATGGAGACTGGAACTGTTTCTCTATAAGTACTTAGTACCAAGGCAATCACTGCTACTAGGGGTATCTAAGTGCCACTAACTACAAATAAACCTGTAAAAACCTTCAATCTTCATAAAAGTCTCAAATATATATATCAATACAGGTACACAAGATAAAACGATAGACAGATAATCTGTATGCAAATAAACGTCAAAAAATGTTGCATGAATGGTTGGCATGGGAAAACATATTGATAAAAAGATATGGATTTTGAACACGATATCTAAATACTTTCACATGAGCGTGCGAATCGTGGGAATTAGTTAGCGATGATCTATATAAACTATCCCGACATTATAAATATCTCGTCGTAAAATTTTTGATAAGGATTGATTACCTGTGAATTGTAAATAGTGTTGGGATCACACACGAATCAGTACTAGCCGTATTAATACAGTGTCGAATACACAGTACTTTAAAGAAATATTAGTTTTATTTAAAATATTATGTATTCTAATATTCTATATTACTAATTACGATGATTTGCCTTTAAACCAAGCGATGGTTTGGTCAAAATAGAGCCACAAGCTGCTAGAAGTTTAATCTAGTTTAGTCTAATTTGATTCAACGAGTCTCAAATTGTACAAAAACTTTGGGATCTTTATAAAAGTTGTTCCCGTAGTCTTTAGATCGATCGAAAGAACAATTTTTTTAACATGAATGTTGAAGGTAATTCGTATTTGTTTGCTCCATGATTCCAAAAACACAATTCCCGTATGGTGTAGATTCTATCTTGCGTATGATCGTCGTTTACGCAGACAGATAAGAGCAGTCAGTTCACACGAATTTATCCGACGTCTGACAGCTGTGATAGTTGTCACCGTGATGTTTCAGACGGTCAGTCAACACGTCTCTCTGTCAGTCTGTCAATTAAGTGACCCAATATATCACGAGAAAGTAACTAACGAATCTTTTCTCACATTATAATCGGGTCATGGAATCTTGAATTTAGTTTATTTTTATGTTATGGGTAAACACGACCGGTTACTAGGTACCTAATCAATAAACATTTGCATGTGCATTACAGCCATTTTTTGCCATCCTTCTCCGTAAGGTATACCGATGGTGTAGTTTATTTGTCACTTACACTTACTTTTGATATCAAAAGCGATGGTGACATGACAATCAATGCAAATCGTAAAAGATTAAAATGACTATACATATACTTAACTGACTCTTTAGCCACATTCTGCACTATCTGATCTAGTAAAAGGAAGGTTTGAATAGTACCGTTGGCAACAAAAATATAGGTGTAATATTTAATCTAAGTATATTTAAAGGATTAAGGTCCTGGCGACAAGATAATAATAATAATGTATTACATGTGGCATTGTCAATGTCACATAAATCTTATATTGTATAGGGCACGAATTTAAAATTTCGTCAGAGATTTATATCGAGTTCAAAGCAAAGGGTACAACAAAGCCACAGTGTGTACTGTCCACATGTTTGTCTCATCCGATTACTTTAAGTTAAGCGCTCATAATTTATGGTTTTATATGCTACGTTGCGTAGGATTATGGGTTTTTTACATTACTATAAATAAACATCAAATTTTAATACGCTTTACTTTTAGTAGTGGAATTGTACGAATCTAATACAAATACTACCTACTCATTGTATTTAAGCAATTAAAATTTAAAATATTCAGGGCCATGACACTTGAATCGATATAATATACATAATACATAGATATTGTCGATTTAAGACTATCTCTAATCAACGCGTTCTGTTTGCGGATGAATGATCGAAGACTTTATCGGTATGTCGTTAGTTTTATAAGAACGATCATGGAACTGTGATGGTGGTAATGGGAATTATTCCTAGGACGTTGCATTTAAAGAAAAATATATAAATGTATTTATTGATCCAGCAATATATGTGTTACAAGACTTACTTAGATGTTGTTTATTAATTAATAGATTAGAACAACAAAATTCCTCCCTAATTATCTAAGTATCAAACTCAAAAGTTGTTATTAGTTAACGTCCGGCGCCGTTCAGCTCGCCCTTGACCACTTACATAAGAAACACTAATTGACATACAAGAAAGATTGTAAAACTCCTAATAAATTATTAAACTACCCGTCATTACTTACATCACTGTAATTACTGAGGAGATAAGTTGTTCAGTTTTAAAAACAACTTTCGATGTATCGATTGGTGTTAACGATAACGAGTGATACCTATCGAGTAATAAAACATTTGAGTATCGAGAAAGAAACGGAATCTAGTTACGAAGTATTTAATATTGATTGTAGCTAGGTTCTTATGTAAATGTTGGAAAGCTCCTTATTTATTGGCGTCCACTTAAACTAGTCCAGTTATTGCATATCATTGCAAATTTAGCCATTGCCAACGGTTCGTATTGTGGACTACATATAAATAACAACGTTTTAATGTATTTTGCCTTGGTATACGAGTTTCTAAATTAGCAAGTTTGAATGCAAATGTGATAATTAGTAGGAGATATGTTAGAAAGAAAGAAACGTTTATGCTTCTTAAGTAAGAAGCGGAGACTCCGGATGGAGAAAAATATGAGTACGGTAAAAATCAGAGAATATTTTTAAGAGAGGTAGGGCACAGTCATTAATGGCTCAAATCTGGAGCAGCCCATCTGGGGAAGTACTTCCACCTTACAGAAAACTGCAGCGAAATAACACACTTTATTGTGTGTTGTGTTCCTGCAGTGAGTAAGGTCGCCAGAGCTCCTACTAACGCTGGCAGTAAGAGGAATATTCCCTCAAACTGTCGGCACAGTGAAATCTCCATAAACCTCTAAGAGGTTTTTCGGGTCGGCAACGCGCGAGTGATACCCCTGGTGTTGCAAGCGTCCATAGGTTGTGGTAACCGCTTACCATCAGGCGAGCCGTATGCTTGTTTGCCACCTTAGTTGTATCAAAAAAATATATATAGGTAATACCTATAATTAAGTATTACGATTGCCGCGCTTTTTGGTTCATTGTGGGACGCACGGTCCGTGACAGCGTGAAGAAAATTGTTGTATCTGCTAATTGCTAGCTTGACGGATTAGCATTCGTTTCAAAATATTTTAACAAATGTCCTTAAATAGCTGCTTTTATATGAGTATAATCAGCACTTTTAAGGTTAATATATTCCTTACTTTACGAGCCCACTGTGACCTATCTTTTAGTCCCACTTGATATCAAAGCGCCTATGTAAGGACATTTCTATAGGTCAGGGAGTTCACAAACCCGCATGTTTTGGGCCAAGATTCTCACGCGCGGACGCACATGGAATACGCAAAGAGCCGTGTGAAAGACTCGTGCGGTTTGCAAACTGAATACTAACATACTCACTTACAATTTCATTGCCCTATTTATTTTGTTTGTTGCACTTTCTATGATTTTAAAATTCAACTAAAGTTTAGAAGTAAGGATGCATTACGTAATGAAACTTTCTTTTATGCTTTCACGCAGATAAATTGCGCACGCGCTCAATATTAAATTGCCGCAATCATAATTATTGTTTATAGAAAACATGGTAATTATTTTATTTAAAACCTATAGATTGTTACTTATAATAACTAGTTCGGTAAAAACAAATATTTTATTTGTTTTAGAAAATGAACACCTTTAAAAATGATTTTAATTGTAATGATAACATTTCATGACAAGTCGTTGATGTCTTTTGTAGGAGATTTTTAATTGTTTAAGTTTTCGATATATTAAACTAATTTAAAATTATATTCTTATATGCCTATTTGTATATTATTAGTTAGGCGTCGCTGTATTTTTTTAAGTATAGCGTGTAATACAATTGATGAAACCAAAAACAACTAAGTAGACACTACCTAAATAGAGAACGTGCGATAAGAAAGTTTCGAATCTAAACTTAGCTTGCCATAAAAAGTAATTGCGGTAAGAAGACACGCAAGCACCGAGTTTATATACAAGTTAGTAATAAAAAAAGAAAAGTGGACACTTCCCAGTTAGTTGATTACCGATTGGACTTGTTTCAAAGCTCATAGATCACCAAACTGTGGTCGGGAACAAAAACGTTGTCCCGTGTCCAAAGTGTTTCGTTTTCAATAAGTGCTATGTAATGCGGCGACGCGGTGTGGTCGGGCGCGTTCCGTGGTCGGAGGACAATGCGGAGGAATGCGCCGCGACAGAATGCTCGACCGCCTGGAAGGAAGCCGCGCCGCTGCCTTCATTAATGTATGTACTAAGCTTTTTGTACATACGTACGTACAAGATTGTTTTATCGCCTTCGACAATAGAGGCCGGGACTTCATTTCAGTATGCTAAGTTGCATAATATGAAAATTATAGTGAAAATGCACTTACTAAGTTCATCCTGGGCTAATGCCAAAATTTAATCTAACAGCATTCAAGTTTTCTAGAATAAATTCAGCGCATAAACAAAGGCACAATACCTCGGCTCTAAGCTAAGTATTCCACATCGCAACCGTTCAACCGACTGGCTTGACAACTACGGAGCACCAACAATAGTAGGCTTTACATCGCCGCTGGCCAACCCGTAGAGCCGCTCTAGCTATACACAACACCATAATATTTTCCGCATTGGTATTGCGTGCCCCGTGCCCGGCGGCACCAAGCAATTTATAGCCAGTGGAACTACGTACATGCTTGTTATTATTTAACGGTGGACCGGAGCCGAGACAGAACGCCCCCGGCTATTGCCAATGCGATCCTGCTAAACTTGTAAGTATTATTTTATGACTAAGGATACGAATGCGCCTCGCCACATTTTTGTTCGTTTAACCGTCAAGAATTGCTTTTACAAGTATTTCAAGAAAATCCAATTAAAAAGGATGTCTGCAATTATGGTCTCCTGTACAGATTGCAACACTTTAATTGGCCCAAATAACATCAAGATATGTATAACTGTTTGTAGGTAAATGCACGCCAAATTCTGCCTTGTTACCAAATACGTCATTCAAATTGCGCCGCCATCGCCACTCGTCTTTATACGGCGCTGGTTTTTTTTATCTGATATTGATTTGAATAAAGTCATAGCGGTGTCCGGTGTCGTATGCAATGCCTTACAGAGCACGTGCTTCGATATGGTGTAACGACAGCAATGACGAACGCGAACCGCTTGCCAAACAGGTCAAATCTCCATTAAAGAGTAATCATAATACTCGGCAGGCCTTATAGGGCGCGCGTCTGCGGCATGCGCGCGCGCGAGCGAGAAACTACCGCCAGGATATCTGACTCCTTCAGTTGACCGGCCTTGTGGCACGCGCCGCTCCGCCACTCGTATTATTCCATTTGATTCACCGATCTCATTAAAATACGTCTACATTTCTAACAGTTCTAACTACCCACATATTTCTCTATAAGGTTTCAGATATCTACAAAATCAGTACCTACTAAGATTACATCGACAGCTAGTCGGAACAAGGAGAAGGGAAAGGGACAATGTCGTAACCTGAATAGATTGGACCGTTTATTTAAATTCACGGTATTGTTGCAACAGCTATGTACACTACAAAGTTTTACGTCTAGAAACAGAGAACATAAATTACTTAGGTACTGCCTGGCGCAATCTAAAATCACTATCCTATAGTGGTGGTTTAGATGTCATATTTCTATTATTTGCCTATATAATTACCGCTAATGACTGGTTCACCGCCTCACTCAGAATTAATTGAGGGCTATAAATAAGGAGATAATTTAGACGTTTATCCCAATATATTCTCACCGAAAATTTTAATATCGTTAATTTGTTTAACAAAATGCCCGATAATTAATCTAAACTTCACATCCAATAAACTCAAAGCGCCGGTCATAAAAGATTTATATACCGAAAATCATCCAGTTTTAAAGAATAAAAACTTTCAAAAATACTGAATGTTTCTTTCGTCGGTTCTAGGCTAATATGTACCGTCGGTAGGTATGCAAATGAGTTACATTGAAACAGAGTGTCCGCTTAGTCAGAACTAGGATCCAATTAGCGTGATATCAAAGGACGACTTCGTAAATTAAACAAGATGACGGCGCGGGCGCACCGCTACCAACGCAGATATTCACATATTTTTCTTGCAACCATACAATGCCTTATTAATTGTGATTTATATCCCTGACCAGTTCCGAATGAGAAAAACAAATTGGTGATGTCCGAAATGTATGCCTTACATCTTTTATTGCTATATTTAGAGTCGAATTCTTGCCATCCGTAAAATATTCATTCTATCGGATCATAGGACCAACAATCTCTTTTTCTTTCGATCCCTTTTGAAACGAATATATTTTAAAAGAAAGAGCACGAAAATTCGCACTCACTGCTTTATCTTGTTATAAAATACGGTATGTTATTCATATACCTTAAATGAACAATTTCAATAGTTATTTTATAGGAGTCGGTACGGAAAGGAAAATATTATGATTTAGACATAACGCCCGGCGTAGTGGTGGTCTCCAAGTGTTCAGCAAACAATATCTTATTTCATACAGTCTTGATTCAACAATGCACCGTGCCAAGTTTAATGAACTCCAATAATAATCTATCCTATAATAATTTGTAAATAAGTATATTGCGTTGCGAAAAACTCGGAAATAGACTTAATATAATATCTCCTTGTAATGCGGAATATAAATGCTGCTGCGATTTTTACCTGTCCTTTTGTAGCCTTTGCTAAAACTACCTAACAATTTGTTCCTAATTTATTAGATTGTAATAATAATTAAGGAAAGATACGATAGTGTCGAGGAGATGCGTTAGCCGCACATTTCATGTGTGGTGGAACAGAATGTCCAGTGCGTTTGCGTTGGCACGTACACGGAGTTGTTTAGAAACCACTAAACCCCGACACAATGGTGAACCACAAACAGGGCTTTGTGCTTTTGTCCCGGACGCTGTGCAAATAAAATATTTTGACCGCGCGCCACCTCGACTGTCCACATCCTACGCAAACATTCCTCACTGGACTGTTTTATTTTATTACCTAATCTAATATCAAAAAGTTTACGGTTATTTTTGTGCAGACGTCTAATTTTATTAAACTTATCAAGTATATCACTATAATGCAATCTTGGTAAAAAAAAATCTTACTTGCATCCTGTGGATATTTTTCAATATCGAACAGGATGTTCACAAGATTATGACAACAAGTTTTAGTACATAGCGATACACAATGTAGGTATTTACTCGCTTTCTAAACATCTCAGAAATGACACCTCACCCTTGACAGCAGTACATGGCTACTTGGCGTCGTTTTGTCGGCGTGTGCGCATGTGGCTCAGTGCTCACCTCTCGCGGCGTGTTTACATAACTCGTTAGACGCCAACCCATACCGCCCACGTCCGAACAGCTATTGGATATATCTAAATATTAACAGTAAACACTCGATAATGCTCTATTGTAACGTCACGCAGGTGCACTATCTCGCTGGCATAATAATTACTGCAGATAGTGGTACCTAAGGTCTTTTTGCAGGAATTTAATTTTCGATACAATGGCGCATGCGACACATCGCTAGAGCAACTTTTTCAGTTGTAGACTATGGAGTGGACTTTCATGCGACCATACAATTAAAAATATTTTTCCAGTTGCAGGACTTGGACTGCCAAATCTACCGGATAAGGTTTTAAGTCCTAAATAAATAGTAAATAATAATACAACACTGCGCTCATTTTCATCACAGAATGTTTAATGAGCTTTTATACATTAACTGCGACAAGCGACAAGAAAACGTATACGTGTACCTCATCATATCTTCGGTCTCAATAAACAGTACCATCAATCATCAAGAATTGCACTAGCGATACTCGAGTATGTCAAATGAATGCTACTTTTTTACCAGCGATTGTCGGCGAGGACCCGTGACGAAACGACATGTAATGCAATTTTGATTAACTTGACAACAAAACCTCTGGCAATTACAGCAGTGATGAACACATTACTTAATATTATCGGTGATATTTTATAGGGCCATGATAATATTCACTGTGACGTCTTCGTCAAGCCTCGTGGACGTAATTTAATTATTGACCTTTATTTGGTACAATCTTTTCATAATGCATTTTTCTTTTCCTTACACATTAGACAATAATTCAATCTATCCCTACAACTCTGCTCTTCGTTTCACAAAAAGAAAGGGGTGCTCGCTTATTCAATATACCTACTGAGTCATCTTTTTTATAAACGTAAGTCGGATTTGTGAGCTTGTTGATTTTAATGGAAAAGTAAAATTAATGTCATCTCGTATAATGATGTTTTAGTAACACGCAAAAGAGTCGTAACGTGGTCGTAACATCAACTTTCACCTGAACAATAGCGGCCGCTCACGATTATCACGATCCGGAGTCACGCAGCGGCAGGACGCAGCATCGACACTCATTGTGATTACCGGCATCTGATTGATGACTCGATGAGAGGTCACTTTCGTACACATCGATCTTTCTATTTAGCTTACATCGACATTATGCTATAGTGGAGCTGTAGCGTATATTGTAGCAACGCAACATTGTAATGTAAGATGATTCTTATACGATGGAGCCCAAATCAAGATTTTCAAACTGTGTTGCAAATGCGTTGTAGCGCCAAACGCCAAATACGTTCAAAGAGAAATGAGTGTCAACAAATAAGGATTCAGATCATCAGATGTATGCTCAATTCTTGCCTTAGTAATGTTTTAAAGTTTTCCAAAAACTTTATAAAGTATTTTGTTTCTTCTTGCTTATAAACATGTCTACACAAACACATTATATAGATTTTAGCGGCATTATGCAGTACGCGCCACTATCCAATGGCTTCATAATACTCTTCCAAGAAAAAACTTTATAAAAATCAGTCCCTTCTATATTACCCCGCTAGTCAGGACTCTAAAGTGTAAAAGGGCAGCGATGACCATCACAAATAAAAATGAAAAATGCCTTTACATAATGAATACATGATATGTAAAGGTAAGGCGCGAACTTTAGGGGTAGATACACACAAGGCGTGAACGCTAACGCGCGGCCCAAACAAGGAGGTGTGAAAAGCCCCGGTGATCGTGGCGTTCTTATTGTGGTAGCTACTAAGCCGCTTACCGGACCAGTCCCATAAATCCAAGCGCTTGTCCCTGCCTGTGCAGTCGTACTGGTAGTGGTAGGTATTCATGTATTCGCCGCTGTCGTGCTCCATTTGATAAGCGCCTTGTCGTTACATTCGCATAATATTCTGACTAAGCGTTGTCAATGCGCATTTTATTTACGCACATATCAACGCCAGTCATTAAATGCGCAGACTATGATCTATAGTTACTTCATATTTTATGCATACTCCAAAACTTTCATTACAATTAAGTATATTTAAAAAAAAACAACGTGTCAAAATCCGTCTTGTCGCGCCGTCCCGTTCATAGTATCGAGTGTCGTTTCGCGTGTTCAAGTATTAAGTTACAACTACTTTTCAAGCGTAGCATATGCGCATTCAGGCGGAATTAAGTGAGTTAACATGAAATCATAAAAGGAAGTGAAGGCATCTCTGCGGATACCAGAGACTGGAAAGCCAATAAAACGATTCGTATAGCCCATACAATGCTGACTTAAATGTAATGTCTTTCCAGGACGCCACAAACGCGAAACGCGAAACACTACTGTCACCGATACAAAGTTAATACACCTTATTAAGCGAACTAGCCGATTTAGTCCATTATCGGACAAAATCTTTACAGACGTCGGCATAAGCTTAGGTTGTCGGCCATTGTTGTGTCGCCTCGACTATGGGCCTCAAGTCGTTGTGTAAACAAAACGAGTTATTATAAGAGTCGAGTTGAGTCTCACTTTATGGCATTCCAATCTTAATTTAAAAGCACATCGTATGATAGGTCATAACTGCTCAATGCCTCTTCGTTATATACTCAGAACGATAACAAAACAATATCTTTTTGTATTTTTTTTAAACATTTTCCATGCTAAGATTACAAGTTATTTTTTATTAAGGAAATAATCGGCTCCCCAGCCGATTTTTTCTTTCATAAAAAATAATAGTTCTAAGAGTAAACCGACTTTTATATTTTGAATACTCGGGCAAACCAAATTCTATCTAGTAAAAAAGGAGACACAATCGCATGTTACGCGCAGGCATTTTGAAGAAGGATCGCGGCGATTTGGCGTTTTTGTGACACCAAACATTCATTGTCTTTCGACATCTTATCTCATTTAATTATAAGCTCGGAACGAACGATAGAAAGGGAGCGATCCACCGATGAAAATTGTTGCACGGTTTTTTTTAGCAGTTGAGATTGCGAAGAGCTATAAATGGCGCAGCAGGCCCTACGGCAGTTGCCATTTGCAATCGGTTATGGTACGACCGCGAACCTCTTTTAACATTATAATCGGTTGGTCCTCGCTCACTTGTTTTTTGCTCGACCCGATGATGGACCTAAATGGCTTTGAATGCAAAAATAAAGTAAACATGATGTTATCCAATACCGAATTCTAGAGAAGTGTAGATGTGGATTTTGAAAAAAAAAAGATTTTCCTTTTCAATGTAATTCTCTTATTTAATCATAGGTAAATAGCTTCCTTCCTGTGTGGGTGGTATGTCCTGCCTTGTCCATGCACGACACATGTATGGAGTGACAGATGACCGGACTTTTAAGTCTCGTCCGGAGCTTGGTTGGTTGGACTCATCGTATCGCATGATCAGACTCAAATTACGTCAAAACTAGTGCCATCGAGTTATCATTACCGAGGCATTTTCGTTAATTTTGAAGGTACGTGTTTAATTGCCTTCTTCAACATACATAGGTAAATTACACTTACGTAAAAAATGGTTACAAAAAAAATAAGCATGAAACATGATATCGATGACAATATACACTTTAACAAACGTAATTTATTCATAACGTGATTTTCATGTAACAAGTTATACTCGTAAATCATAGGAATATCTTTCGGAAATACATTCGATTGTAATATTATAATTTGACAGCGGTCGACGAAATCGTACCGCATTAATATGCAGCTCGTGCGGCAGAGCCTTGCATGGCCCTGCGCTGCGCCCGCGCACCGTCACTAATAATGGACCAGACGCATCTAATGCATTATTCAAAAGGTCCTGGTGATCCCGAATTTTTATTTTTAAAGCAAAAATAACATGTTTTTGCATTAACACTTCGAAGGTGCTTCATGCCTCAAAAATATTATACCTATTCTTTGTTTATAGATTTTATTGTGGATATACCACAATAAAATTTTATTCATGAGATGTGTAGTGTGTAAGTAATAAAATAGATATTGATCAAATGCTACCACAATAACTCCGCTTACTTAACAGTTATCACCTAAATAATTATAAACGTATAAACAGAGCAACTCTGGGAACAAATTGAAAAAGTAAACAGTAGCGATACAAAGAGGGGCTTCATCTGACCCATCGACACAATGCCGGCCTACAATTCACTGTTAATTAGTGGTGTTCTATTCAAAGAACGCCGTGTTCGATGGAAACGAAACAATTAGCTTCTATACCTACTTGGGAATTGCTATCATATTGTACTGTCTAATTAAACACACCGAGTGGCGGTTCTGGAAATGTATAATACCCAATAGAACAAGCTCTTTCAAATTTTGAAGCACTTTGGCGAATCAAACTAGACCACAGTCATATAACAATCAACGCCAAAAAATTGGGACGTGCTAGTCATTTTAATACTCATTTAATTCCCAGAAAGTTCTCGTGCTGGAACTTTACGACAAAAAGATAAGTGGACACATATGATACAAGCATTGGATTACCCTTCAGCCACCATCAGTTAACGTGCACCCATTATCTCTGCGATTGGAGCTTGAAAGCGTAATAAAAATTCTCTGTAAGTAGAGTTACATGCAGTTATGAGGCTAAATATGATAGTAGTAATGTTCTCATTCCCAATGATACCTCGTTCAAGTATCTTGGGAAAGAATTAGAATATCAAATAATTTTAGTTAACATTGAAAGCTGTTACGCCTTTGTTCGTGGCATCAAAAACTTTTTACATCAAGAATTATATTTTTGTTAAAATTTAACTAACAATTTGGTGGTCGCAATACGAATTGCTCCTCTTCCCATAATTTATTTGACTAGACGTGGTATCAACGAGCTCAATAGATGCCTAAGGCGAGCGTCTCGAACGGAACACGTGTCGCTGATTGCCCTCAATTGGCGAGCGAATAAAAACAATCGTCGCTTAAAAATAACCGTGATTTCATCCAGCAACATGTGATGCTTGTTTTCTTTCAGCGTAACGACCGTATATTCCCGCAAGTTCCCATGGCAATCCCATGTGAAATGTCCTGGTTGGGCGGTCCCAGCCGTGTGGCACCGCGGCTGTGAATCGCTAATGATAATGAACCTCTGTGGAATATGGAACGGGAACTTCTTCCAGGAACAGGCGGAATCGTAAAACTGCGTAACGCGCTCGTAGCCTCACCATATGGACGGCGTGAGAGCCCGCGGCTTTACACTCCACCATGCAACATCTGATGTTTTTATCGTAGCTGACCATTACGCAAATATTGAGATAGTGACATCCGCATTTAGTGGTTAACTACGTTCAATATATGGGTCAAATTCAGGAAGTAAAACCGCAAACAATCATATTTTTCCATAAATAACTAAGTGTTTTGCTAGTTACTGTTACTGTCGTTTTACTTAACTGTATAACTGAACTGTAATTACCTAAAGTATGTAGGTTTAAAACCTTTTTTGGCATAAGTAGTGAATTTCATCTTTGTATCGCACCTACTGACTTCTAATGTGGTACCAAATTCTTCTAGACGCATTTTCCTATAATAAACCCACTGTATAATATTTATACTGTATGTACTTAATGATATATAGGTACCGAAAAAGCCCCAAACTATAAAGTTTTTTGAACGTTCTCACACACCAGCGCACATTTGCTGGCTAGACCAATATGTCTTAGAATAGTTTTAATCGCTAACAGAACAATTTAACATTACTTGGTAAATCATGGAATTTTAGTAGAAACGGATGCTGTGTTTCTTTTATCTCTAACTGCCGTAAGAGATAAATAAAAAAGGAGAAAAGGATTAACTATTTGTACGCCAATTTTTTGTGCTCGTGGGTATAACTCTTTATAAGCATTCACCATTGTTAGAGCTAGGAAGTCAAGACAGATATTGTCTCGAAAGGCGCCAGTCGAAAAAAATCCTTACGGATAGTCTTATCGTTACTAATTGATGTCTATAGCTTTTTGTTCCTTCAAATTTCAGATAAAATATTTAGTAAATACGGTTAAGTAGTAGTTGGTTATCTGGAACTGGAATTTGGTGAAAAATCTTACACCCTGCAGATTTGTTTCTCATTGGGCGCGACTTTGATGAATGTAACTTCAATATTGGATTGTACATTTGGTGCATGCTCAATTTTTCTTATTCGTGATGTTCAGTTGTCACAGTCATTACGCACATCCGTTGCTAAGATGCACTTGCATGGGGCAATTTAATTAGCCAATTATAATCCGCTGCACATTTTGACGTCAGAGGTAGGGGAATCAGTTTACAGTTCTTCTGATAATATTTAAAAGGTTCGTCCTGACAATATAAGTAACTTCCGTAGTGTTCGAGTGCTGAATTAAACTTAAATTTAAATCCACTGAAATCAATTGAGGAAATCCGATATTTGTCTCGATTATCAATGTGTATATAATATGTAAATACCCCATACAAAATAGAATAATACGGAGAGGGTTCATACAATCGGGCTGAGCATTCACCAATCAGCCGGATTGGAGCATATCGTGCGAACGCGTTATAATAGGAGGATATTATAATAAACAGATCCCGGTCCCCTTCGTTCACTCCTCCCTCCCTATTAACCATTAATGTATGAACTTGAATGCTCCTCAGCGTTCACAGTGATGCTGGTACATTGACACTTAATTTTCTTTTCGCAGCTTCTGCATTGCTATCCTCTTTGGCGGGTAATCTTTGTGAATACTCTCTCGCACTTGGATATTATCGGGTATTTTCTCTTTTATTTGTGACGTCGATGTTAAACGATTTCTTAGCACCTAATAAAGCGTAAATGTTTATAGTGACTTGTTATTACTAAAGTGTTGGAGTTTCAGTCATCTGGGAAAGAGTATCGTTAACGAGTTTGTTTGTAGATAAATAAACAGCATCAGATGGGTTGCCTACTAACGAGGTAGAATAAACTTTCTCATAATACTTTTATACAAAATATCTACAGATTAAGTAATCCAAACATACCGACTTATTAGCCTAGTGGGCCTAAGCGTACTTATGTGACAGGCGTGATGGCATATATTTACGATATTAAAAAATAATGTGTTATGGGTACATACTTTGGTGTTATTGCTAACCCAAAAATGCTTTTCGTTTATTTTTGTCTGTGTCAAGCAGCTTTACGTCATCATCGAAAAAGGAAATGTAACCTATGTATTAAGTACCTACGTACATATTTGTAACATTGCAATACGTTATCTGTAACTCTATCTGTCAAAATCAATAAAGAAATTGATATAGGGGCGAGCTACCCTTTTAGCCGGAAGGGTCATACAGGGTAGGTAGTGCAGTGTGCAGGGTTGGCGAGAACAGTTTCCACTACGGTTTCCCACGCCACCCCTGCAGGGAAACCCCACTTGTTAATTTTTGTTCCGTAATCGACTCCCCATTTGACGTCGTTTCCGGGCCCCATTAACAATAACAATTATTTAGTTTTAGTGGACGAACGTGTTGACATCGGAACATCGATTACAAATGTACTTTATGAGCGAGGAGAGTTAATGAGCTTGTGTTACTCATTCGCTTGTAGTAGATTCAGAGTAGGTACTTATATGGGAACTAGTGTTATTTTAATAGAACAAGGTATAATGTAGATCTATTTATATTCAAATGAGATAAAGAAAAAATCATTAATTGTAAGATAATATTTCCATCACCAAGTAGAATCCCATAGGGATTGGATTTGTGCTCATCTCTTAGAATACTAATATTACATGGGACCTAAAACATACTGGCATACAGTGTGTGTACATAAGTACCTATACGTCTGCATAATTACCTCTTCGAGAAATGCCATGATATTGCCAGCCATGATATTCTTTTGTCGTCAGATAACATCAGAAGATCCAATGAAATTAGTAGTGCCTGTTGGCATCCCTGAATGCCCCTGAATGCGGGTAGTTATGATAAATAAAATGTCGTGGTATTCGTTGAATTTATCATTTAAATAACAGCAAGAGGTTGTTAATAGCAAAGGACACGCAAAGGAATCGCAAATGCTATGGAAATTAAGTTTGGGTTAAATTGCCCCAGCCGAGATGTTTCGCCCCGGGTCAGGATTTTTAATATTCTGATTGAGATGGATTCCGCGCGAATTTTCCGAGCTTATTGGATTCTTATAAACTTTCTTCAGATTTTTTTTGGGGTGAGTCATAAGCTGCCAATTAGACTGGAAGCCGACCCAAAGTAGGTACTTACTTGGGAAAAAAACTAGGAAGATGTATAAATATTTTTGTTGTTGTGTGACAATGATGTGTGGCAATGAAAACTACAACAGGTAATTTTTATAATTTATGTGTTTTTATATTAAAGAAACCGTTGTAAGATATACCTAGGTACGTAGAGCTAGGCATTTAGGCACTGTCCTCAACAATATTGTAAATAAATTTGGCCTTTATACCTACATAAGCCTTGACTTTTACCAAAATAAACTATCTAGGTACCAATTCAATCAACAAAACTACGAAGCCAAATCATAACTGATTTGCAAACGATTTCTAGTCAAATCTAGTTAACAATCAAAACAGCAAATGAATTGGAAAAACGTTACCTACCTACCTCATTACAATGACGTTTCAGAAATCATTAGGTAATATCCTACAAGCAAAAGATCATAAAGCAATTATGTCTAATTACTAGATTGATTCTGTGTTCAAATTTGTAAATAAAAAGTATGCCAAACAATAGAAGTTTCAACATCAGCATACCTGCCAGTCCAGTCGCACTGATCGCCCATCAACCCCGCCTCCGCTCTGCATAAAAGTCCCAAAAATACAGTCCAAAATAATTGCCTCGCCTCCATTTTACCGAAAATATGTCTAAATAGTAGAAATAGGTATCACTGCTCCAATCACATCACTTTCAAACAATCATTTACGTCTGTTCCATAGTTTATTCAAGTCCTTTACAAAAGTAAACAAACATAGCTGTAATCGCGACGAACGACAATACTTCACCAAATCAGAAACTCGACTGACTGAAGTAGTGACAGAGACAAAACTTCTTCCACATTAATTTACTATAACGAGTGAAAGAGATGGATATAATAACACTTTATTAGATCGAGATGAAAACATGTTTTCTCTTTGTCTAGTAACGAAGCAAACATTATTCGAAACTAAACTTAATGCCTTTGCAGTAAAGTTTGAAACGAATAAGTTTTGAACGGAAAGTTTATAAAGCTTTTGGAGTTGGCGGGAAAGGTTTACCGTAGTAGTACCGTATCTGCGAAGTTAAACTTTGGCGCAAGCATTTAGGTAGTT
Source organism: Acronicta psi (assembly GCA_946251955.1). NCBI lineage: Eukaryota > Metazoa > Arthropoda > Insecta > Lepidoptera > Noctuidae > Acronicta > Acronicta psi. The sequence goes on along the minus strand of OX276477.1, from coordinate 4,986,419 downwards.
TAAAAAGGTGTTATCATTATTGTTTACTAGCTTTCCGCCAGCGGCTTCACCCGCTATCCCACGGGAACCATACATTTTACCGGGATAAAAAGTAGCCTATATGCTATTCCAGACTATAATCTATCTCTGTGCCAAATTCCATCCAGATCCGTTCAGTAGTTTTTGCGTGAAAGAGTAACAAACATCCATCCATCCATCCATCCTCACAAACTTTCACATTTATAATATTAGTAGGAAGGAAGTAGGATAACGGGTAGGTCCTAAAGTTATCTCTATTATTAAATGTTTTTATTTTTATAATAAAGTTAACCGTTTTTGTGTTAACAGGGTTAACAGTCAACTAATTTATGTACCTATCTTCATAAAAAAGTCTGGGATTATGTATAACTTTAATAGGTTCTATGTATTAGGTCCTATAAATACACCATTACAGGGAGGTATAGGTACAGATAAGTTACAGAGTTAGAGTTTGAACATAAACGGTCATAAGTATCAGCCACAAGTCACAACATAAAAACTAAATAGGTACAGGTAAATCATAAATACTACAAACGTCCTATTATTAGTCTATTAAATCAGGTAGTGCTAAAATTATGCAACTTTTCTTTCACTAAAAGTTAAAAAAAAAAAACATTTTGAAACTTTGAAAGTAATAATTAGGTGGGTACCTGGCTTTTTTATGATCATGAGTCGGCACATCCCATCGATTTTTTTAAGCGGGACTAAGCTTTTAGGGTAGATTCTGCACATCGCACTATTAATTATTAAGCCAATAATATCAGTCTTTGCTACTAATGCTAATGTTCGCTCTGTATTATGGCAGCATATTTTTTTTAATCAACATTTATAAAAATTAAGTTATTAGTTGCTCAGATCGTTATCGATGGGTAGGTACCAAGAATCATGTTTTTTGCGGCTGTTTGGCGGAAGATATCGCAGTATGACTTTCCAGAAAATGAAAGATTTATCTTGGTCTGGTCATACGGTCTCTTTTATATTTTTATAGTGTATTTGGTTCACGTCGCGTTCGTGCTCGAGGGCGCGCGTGCGTTGTTTGCGAACAGATAAACTAAATCAATAGGCGGTATTTGTTCGGCCGGTAGATAGCTGCATTGTCGCCATTCACTTTGATTGTTTAGGCCGATGAATCGACCCCCTATCTTTACTTAAACGCAAAAATAGGTATTTAACCCGCGATGAGGAACAGTCTACAGTCATGATTTATCTCCCAGTGGTCAAATAAAAGAGTGATAATAATTAAGTACAGTTCTCGCCAAACTTATTGTCCGGGTTGAAGTTGGCACGAGCTAACTCGGCCGTAAAAATCGGAGATAGCAAAATATTGGATTAGAATGACCTACGACTTGAGCTTTCGTTTATATTAATAAAATCTAATATTTTTCCTTCTCCGATTTTTACGGCTATTTGCTTATTAACTTTTTACTACATTTTATTTGGTATTATAGTAGGAAGTCCCGAATTATAAACATACCATCACGCCTTTATTCCCCGAAGGGGTAGACAGAGGCGCATTGCGGCGGTATGTTTAGGTCCCATGTAATAGGAGGCGAGCCCGAGCACAAATCCAAACTCGGAGCTGCTACTGGGAATTTCACAGAAAACCCAACAACACGTTGCTCCACCCGGGGATCGAACCCAAGACCTCTAGCATAGCAGTTGCGCTTGGGACCACTAGACCAACGAGGCAGTCCCTAATTATATCCGTAAATAAATTAATAATACGGACACCTCATATTTTTAATAACCTACCTATCTATTGCATTCATTGTTTTAGAGATGCTAAATAGACAAAGCGCTATTGTACAACCATTCATTGGCATTGTTCGATTCAATTTGTAACTGTTATAAACACATTAGGCTGAAACAATGACGTACCTACTCCGATTATTCTATTGCTTTATAAAAGGAAATACATTCATCATTGCATCTAGTCTAGCTCTTATATCTAGTCACTATGATCGAGTGGACGTTCCTTATATTTGGCTTGAGTGTCGTTACGTCCTATGAAAAGTCGACGTTGACAAATTGCCTGTGGCACAATAATTCATGTGAGTACCTATTCACCTACACTCCTTAGTGCTCTAGTCTTAACAAACTAAACAGTAAGTACTGTCATTAGTTAGGCAACGTATTTGTCCATGTCTGTCAGAACAAAAATGCTTCTACGAAAGATTAGCGTTAGATGAACGTTGGACTACTTTTACTCGTGCGTTAGTTATAACATTTTTTTTATTTCGTGGTCGACCGTTTTTCTGGTCATTAATGTGCTTGTCCAATTAAATAGTTTCTAACCGACACACGAAACGTATCTACCTACATAGATCTGTATGGGTAAACTGAATGTACCCGACCCGGGCCACATGCATATTTTATATTTGAATCTATTGTATGTAGAAGTAGTTAATATTTTTATTTACATAATTCCTCATCTCTCAAATGAATCTATGCATGACTAAGGTACATATCTACTCAATCATTTCAACATACTATTATAGATCAAACCACCTGTTTTCAGATAGCTCTTGTATATGTAACTGTTAACTTTAATATAATTTAGCAGCACTGGCTGGATCAAACGGTCTTAGGTTAGTCGAAGCAGTAGACTCAGAGACTGAATTAAATCTGTCTCCAACATTCGAGACAAGATAGGTAAAAGTTTATACCTTTTAACAAAAATCCAACCCTATTTATTTGTCTCTTTTTGCAAGTTATAGTCTGAAAGTTATTTTTAGGTGTGGAAGACTGTCCAGAATGGATGATCCAAAAGAAAAGCAATTGCTCGCAAACATTTTGGAGAGCTCAAAGGACTTGCGACCATCCAGAGCAGATGCTAGTTGGAACTGTATGTGGATTTGCAAGATGTGACTGCCCAGATCCACTAGTGCTGGACACAGATACGGGTTTCTGCTACGATGTAGACAACTGTCCAACAAAACACGTTATATGAATCAAATTCTGTGTGCGAGGCAATTTCTTAGATTTACATAAAAGTAAGTGACACATTTATTTAATAATTTATTTTAGTTTCTGAACGAACACAATTATACTTGACTGTCAAAAATCCTGTCATGATATTATTTGTCACTCACTGTGACACTGTCAGTGTTACTGTCAAGTGTCACTAGTGTCAGTCATGATGGTGAATGATTGAGATGTCATTAGGTACTCGCCTTTTCTTTCACAGAGAAGTTGGATAAAAAAATAGTTTAAATGGCATTGATTTTTAGATCTGTCGTTTAATTTAATTAATCAAGTGAAGTTACATACAAAATGTTGCGTTTCTGTGCTCAGAGCATGTTCGCAAAAAGTGGATTATTGTTACAACCTCTTGTACACAAACAGATAACCTCGAAATTGAAATCGATCAGCAGTTGTCCTACTGTTATAAGCAGGCATTACGCAGTAAAATTAAGAGATGAGGAGAATAAGTTGGAGTGTATATATTATGGGCCTCTGACGCCACAAATAAAGAGTGTAAAGGTATTCTCACTAAGTTCGAGTGCTGCCGGGTTGGTAGCACAGCCTATTATCATTAGAGAAGCAGCAACTATAGGCAGCACATCGCTCCTCGTCGCAATTTGCTCAGTAGTCGGCTTTTTTACTTTCATAACTCCCATATTACTCCACGTAATAACAAAGAAATATGTCACAGAAATACATTATGACCCTGAAACATCAACATATAGTGCTACCACTATAAATTTCTTTTTAGCGAAAAAAAAGGTACGTTAAAAGATAGTAGTTGCTAGTTATATTGTACACTAGCAAGTGGAATAAATGCAATGTTAGGTATTTCTGTAGTGCAAGCAAGCGTGACTGTAGTAATAGTAGTTTAACGAAACATCTATTCATTCAGTTTCATGATACTATAACTACTATCCAACAGAAACTAACCCTTGCTATTGTTTTTAATCCAAGTCGCTTATCTAACTACTTGAATGCTTAACTTAAAAAATTTGGAAACCTTCGACTATTATTTGGTTCCCTTGACATCGGCCGCAGCGCTTCAGTTTCCCATACAAAATCAATAATTACAATTATGTTAACTACTCTATTGCTGCAGTGTTATAGCTTCTGTACTGCTGCAGTAATACACAAAGTTTTTTAAATTTTATAATGTTAAACATCACAATATAGGGATTTTTTAAATATTTGATCCTCTCCAAACTATCTAGTCTGAATAAAACCTGAAAATCTGAAAGTAACCTGTTTATGTACTGAGTTGGCATAACACTTCATTTTGAGTATTCAGAGGTTAAGGCAGAAAAATATTTAAATATTCAGAATATAACTCTTGAAAATGGTTATTAGTTAAATAAATAATTATAACATTCTTTAAAATTATACTAATAACTCCATCATAATTTTTCAGCTTGACTTCAAAGTGGATGACATTGTGGTCCCTGATATTCCTGGCATGTTCACCACATTGACTGCCAAAGGTACACCTCTCTTCATAGAAGCACGGCACTTTTCAGATCCCCTGCATTATGCCAAAATGATGGGTTATGATAAACCCATGGACTTTAAGCTTGGTGAACAAGATAGTGATAGCACCAGTAAATAGGTTTAAGTCATTTATATTTGTTATTTATTATATAGTAGCTGTAAAATAAAATATAAATAGTCATCATGTTTATGATTTGTTTTCTTTACTCTTATTGTTAAAATATTCAGTTACTGCTATTACTAGGTACCTACTTTGTGGATTTTTAATTTACTAGCTTTTCCAGGCGGGGTTTGGTAATAGAAGCCCGCAAAATTCAATAAAATTAAACAGAAACCCTCTTTTGAACCATGTATTTGTATTTAATTGACTAGGTATTGGTGTAGGTAAATCAAAGTACCTAATATTTTCGAGTAAGAAAATTATCAAATAAATTATTATTCCATACTTTAGTTAAAGAAGAAGCTTCATATTATTATTATACCATGGTTTCAACCTAGTAACATGAGAGTTCTATGTACAAAATCTTGTCCCCAAGCACAGCCCAATATAATTATATTGATTAAATTTAACAGTTTTTAACCTAACATTTGATTAATTTATACCTACTGCTACTTTCCAATTATTTATTCATTTCTTTTTAACATTATATTTAGGGATTTCACATAACATTGTAAGTAACAAACAAGTATTTGTTATAATTTTTGTACCTTCTGTAGATAAGATGAAGGTTTATGACAAAAAGACAAAATTTGTTAATAAAATATTTTATTTTCACTAATAGTATTTTATTAAATTCTTACAAGATAATCAACTGGTATTTTAGATAGGGGAAAATTAGACTAGATAGTAACATCAGCTGAAATACTATTTAGTTTATAAACACATATAAAAGGAATGTAAATTAATTAAAAGCATGAAAACAAAATTAACAGACAAAAGTACATATTAATATTTACAAACTAAATTAAAATTAAATAATGATAAGGGAATGTATTTATTTGAAAACAAAAAAGTAGGTTAAATTTTTAAATTCCATGTATACATTTTTATAAACCTTTTTGTGACTAGTAGTCCTTACATAATATTTTAACTTCCTTCTACATAATATGTATTATATTCTATACAAAAATATTTTTCTTCACTTTATACACTCAGACGAATTAAGTAGAGCACCACACTTATCGTACATACATCAATATACAGTACCTTAATTAAAAAGAAACAGTATGGGGAAACATCAAAATTCAATACAATTTCTTTGAGCAGAGTTGGAAATTATTTATGAAAAAACAAATTCTTTAGAGAAGAAACGGTTAAGTGTATCCTCATAGTTGAGACACCAACCTAATATCTACTGTAATTTCGAATGTACAAAAGTCAAGCAGTTTTTAAATTGTTTTCAAAAATGTTATTACAAATGGCCAAGAAAATCCTACCGTTTGAGTTAAATAAAATGCCGCAAATCATTTCTAATCACATATTTTTTATATAGTTTGAGTTGGAATTATTACAAAGTTATCGAATCACTGGCAATCGTTCTTTGCTACAAAACAATAACTAATTTCATAGAACGATGACCTAAATGTCGACACATTCTTATTTTAAAGCTTTTTTGTTGCTTATAAACCTATATTACTGGAAATCGTAAAGGTGAAAGTTCTCAAATTCATTTAAAGATATTTATAGATTTCTTTCTAACAGAATACCTATAACAATTTTAAAATCTCTATAGATAGCTTGCAACATTCTCTATTAAAAAAATACCAAAATATTACGCTATTCAGTCAGCGGCAATAATATCTGATGACAAAAGTATAAAATAATATGTTAGCCTTTTATAATTTTTTAAAATCAACTTTCCTTAAAATAATAATTCTTACTCTTATAAAGAAATCTCTACAAGTGGCTGCCTGAATTTGCCATCAAAAATACATGGCAAAATTTTAATGATTTCTGATCCGCAGCAGTACTTACCGTAGCTTTTAAAGTTCACCGAAGATTAACTCAATCTATCAAGATATAACCAGAAAAATAGATATATCGTTTTTTTTAATACATAGACCATTGATAATGTTTTTTTAAAGATATTGAATGTTCCTGAGATTTAATTTAGATGTAAGGTTTTAGGATGCGATTATCCTACGATTCAAAAATTCGCAGACGCTATACAACTGCTATTAACATCCTATACCGCGTAAATCACAAGGAGGGTACGCCGTATGAATGAGTATCTTTGCGAACTTGTTTAAAATAAGGTCTAAAAGCAGTAAAACTCAGCCTGTATCATGTCCATAGTTCAATCATAGTGCAGCGCGTTGTCGGCGAGCGCGTGCGTGGTGGTCTCGGCCTTGTCGTCGGCGTGCAGCGCCAGTGCGCGTGCGCGCGCCCGCGCCGCCCACTCCACGCGGCAGAAGCTCGCCGTGCCCAGTGACGCCAGCGCGCCCAGCACCGCCAGCTGCACCGACAGCAGCGCCTTCGACGAGTAGAAGAAGCACGCCGCCGCCGCTAGCGACTGAACATATCAAATACTAAGGTTAAACACATTTCTGATGCATTAGTCGTAACGTATTCGTAACATTAACTACATCTTTATACAAAATGGAAATAGTTATGTCATATGTTTTTTAATATAAAACCCCAGACATTAAAAACTGAGAAAAGGGATCACAGTATGATGTGGTAGGTAATGTTATCTTTGAAGTGGCTATATAAATTAACTGGAACAATAATCGAACGTGTTTATGGCGATTACGGGCGTCATCTCCTGGTCTTCGGATTACCTAAATCATCAATAAAAACAACAGGTTGTATAGAGCCCGTATTTGTTTGTTGAGTTGTCCTCGAACTGATATCAATCACGATGTTACAACACAGCAGATTAAATCTACTTTAATGGGTTTTAATGATACAGCGTTTAATCACAATGCAAGATCAACAATATAACTAGGTATTTGTCTTCATCGAATAATTGATTCGTCATACATTTAATCGGAAACTGTATTGTGTAAGTAATAAGTTCTCATTCTACGCACTAATCACTTGTTTTCACAACAAACAATCGTATCAAAGTTATAAAACAAAAGTAACACTTCAAGAGTGTAACTTTTGTTTGTTTGATCCGAATACAGTAGATTGCTACTACCGTTGTAATCTATTATATACAATTATACATAAAGTAATTGACACGTTTGTCGCCATATCACCATGTACCTAAATAGGTATTACCCACTTCCGTACTTGACAGAAGGTTATCCGCCGCGGGTAGGGAACAAAGAGACTTTTTCCTCCATTCATAAATTACAAAGATAAATAACCTTTTGCATCCATTGTATGTTATGTACCAATAATATTTATATTACAATTCCAAGAAGATATCATGCACACAGACCTACATATTTATTTTCAAATAAACCTGTTTTATTATTAAAGATCGCATTACGTCAAATCGAATTGAAAATTAGTTCCGGTTTTTGAAGCTATTGTACCCAGTTTTTACTAAAAACGAACTACCATTTATAATATTACTTACTATAATGATTTCGAAAAGTACCTGAGTAAACTTAAACAGCGCAAATGCAGAAGTGCTGTTATCCGCGTAGTTTCCTCCAAGTATTGAGTATATCTGAGTATTGAAGCAGGCATCTCCGAATCCTAGCAGGAAACTGCAGAACATCGCCAGCTGAGGCGAGGGCGTGATGTAGGACACTTCCTGCGTGTCGCCAAACGGAGCCACGGATGGTAAATTGATGAAGATGAGGAAGAAGCTGCCCATGTGGATGAAGTAGCCCATGATCACAATGGGATCTCGGCCCCAACGAGTTGTTTTCGTTCCCAGGATACCGAATAATGCACCTCCTGAAATAACAATTGTTTTATAATTAAGGTTACTGACTCAACTGGAATATCTCAAATGCGCTCTTGTGAATTGGTATACAACTTATCTGCCTCTCTATTACAACCTCAATACCTCGTTATGTCACGTTGACTTAGGACGTATCCGTGTCACTGCATTGTAAACGTTGCGTCATCACCTACTGCTTAATAAAGGCCTTCCCCGCATATTTCCACAACAACCCGTTAGCTGGCAATTTCATTCAACAACTCTCAGACCCTTGCCCCATAACTACTACTAAACTATTATACTAAACCAACAAACATTTATTTGCGCGTAGCATATCAATAACCTCCACGCTTCACAGACAGTTAATTGCAAGACTTCCCTTCCTTTGACTGATTAAGGAAGTCAAAAGACCTAGATCGAATTGAATGTTAATTAAGTAACTAGGTACTGAATAATTCAGAAAGATCTTACGTTTATTATGAATCTTATATCGTTATCGTTTTCGTTAATTAACTAAATATCTAATTAACTGTAAGTATTAAACATTATTCAATCAATATTATTTTGACATACATTTTACATATTTGTGTCAAGTATATCAAGGTTTCTAGTTAATACCTAAATGTCTGAAACTACATTGCGCAATTTAATTAATAAAGTTGATAAATCGTTATCTATTTGTTTCAATTGCCCAATACAAATATTTGTAAATCAATGTCAACAATAATAATCACTGATTGTTTTATATCTATATAGATCGATTATAAAAAACTTTCCACATAAACTTAATCTTAGTCGTTGGATAGTGAACTAAGCTGTTTATAGTCTTGAGTGTTAAATAAATAGACAGTACCCTCTCCTCAGTAGCTGTGATAGCCTAGGGGTATGACCACTGGATTGCCAAGTCAAAGGTCTCGAGTTCGAGGCAAGGCACGCACCTCTGACTTCTCGAAATCATGTGCGTAATTATCACTCGCTTTAACGGTGAAGGAAAACATCGTGAGGAAACCTGCATGCCTGAGAGATTTTTTCGACGGCGTATGAAGTCTGCCAACCCGCATTAGGCTAGCGTGGTTGACTATAGCCTAATCGCTGTCATACTGAGAGGAGACCCGTGCCTAGCAGTGGGACAGTATATGGGTTGATTATTTATTTATATATTCTCTCCTTATTAATGGCACCACACTATGCCACATAATACCATTACGCTTGTATTCCCCTTATGGTTAGGCAGAAGTGTAGTAGTACGAGGCAGTCGTATAATATCTCTATCGGTTACACAATGTAATATAGATCAGTGATCTTTTTTGTAGTTTATTAGTTTATCACCGCTGAATTAATGTTTATAATCATCGTGGATTAGCAGGACTCATAACTCTTCAAGCACACAATACAATGCTTACAGAGGCCAACTATAAACAAAATATTATGATGTCATTGACTCACCGAGCACTTCTCCCATACCAATGAACACGCCAGACAAGCCCACCAGCTGCTTAGCATTCTCTCCCATGGATAACGTGAAGCCGATACTAGGGCTGTACACGCCGCTGAAGAAAGAGAGCTCCACACCTGAAATTAAGTTTAATATTATTTAAAAAAAATACTCCTTACTGTGGCTACATTTACAAAAAGTCACCAGAGAGTTTTACTGATAATGAATTGATGACCTTCAAAAATATCCATGCCCCAAAACTATGTATAATGTTCCACATACTATTAAGTACATATTTTTTATTGTATTAAATAGGCATCCTTAGCATTTTCTCAAGTACATTTTATGAGTGAAAATACGTCCGATCTACCAATCGGTTTTTTATTGCATTGTTAATAATTTTAATGTTATGTACGTGTACCTACTCACACAAGTCTAAGCCTTCACATTGACGTCATTACTGGCCGCTACGGTTTACAAACCATTCGTGAACTTGCCAAGCATTGAATCAAATTTAACTGGTCTAGTTAAGTTGAAGTAAATGCAAACATGCTCTGTTGAGTTACAGACCAACGCAACCGAGCACTAAGTAAACAAATCATGGATCAAAAACAAAAAGAATTGACCTTGGTGTTGTTTTTACAACACAAAGATCCGGTCAAAAGATCGGTTCAAAAATCCGCATTCTAAAAACGAATATTGTCACCAGTTCCAGTTTTGAATATAATCTATTTCCACGGACTGGCAGTCTGATCACACAAAATACTTAAAAAACTGCAAGGACACTGTTATGTGCTGCATGCCTAAGTAGTTCCTTATGCATGCAGTACATAACAATGTTACCTTTTAACCTATTCCGCTACTACTAAGGCTAATATTCAGAGACGAGACGATGCTAAGCATAAATTCATGTTGAGTCTCGTTTCTGAATATCAGCCTTAGTCACAACATAAATAAAAAGTTCTAGACCCTGGTATGTTAAGTAGGATTCCATATTGTTTCTTCATCATCATAAAGGAAAGGAAAGGTCATCCACAAGCCTACGTCCGTGTGTCGATGGTATGACTTTTTAAAATTAAATTAGGTGTGCCCAAAACTACGCTACTTCCACAGCATCGTCAGTGGCAGCCACAAGTGAACACATGCCTTCCCCAATATTGCTACAAGGACTGAATAACAACTGATTTCTGATACTGACGCCACTAGACACGCGAACTACTTGATAACGCGAAAAAATCCGCAAAAAGTAGTTTTATTTCAATAAACTGTATGATAACATTTGCACATGCAGGTAATTATCAAACCAGTTATTTGAGTTCGGTCTTAATTGTTTAGGCGCTTAGAATGCGAGAAAATAGAACGTTCAAGGTCTTTTGGAGTTTATAAATAACATCTAAATATAGCTGTGTTTAAAAGAGGATGTAGTATCTTGTTAGAGATTTATTTCACGTCGTGTGATTTATAAAGTAAATTCCTTTCTACACACCTTTAACCGTTAAGAAATTAAGGAGTCATTGTACTCATCATTCTGAACTACCTTTAGTATGGGACCAATCCTGAAAATGGAAAAATCTCCAACTCAATAAAATGTACGGAACAGTTTTTTTATTCAATCAATAAGGATTAAGTGTGTTGTGATACCAAACTCTAACTATACAACGGCGTAAGTTTAAACCATAAACAATAAATCCCGACTTGTTTCATTTGTATTCAATATGTATCGCTAACATTACTGGCAGTCAATGATCCCAGATTCTTGGAAATGCCACCCAAGGAGAGCATTTCACTTTATAGCTCATAATGGTATGGTGTAATCTAGAAATTTGAATAATCTATTTTCCACAGTTTTAAAGATGATAAAGTATTCCCCGAGGGGGGGGGGTCCAGAAGTGTAGGTTATACTAATGTAATGAGCACAATCGATAAATGAGAAAGTATATACCTAAACTTACCAGTATAGATGAAAGTAACGCTGAGTAGTAACATATCTTTGGTACAGAATAACTTCAAGGCGCCTTTGAACGCTTCCATAGGACCGTCCTGCACAACATGAGTCACCATTTCTCCCTGAAAAATAATCAGGACGTCAACTACTGTCAACTCAAGGTCAAGATTGTATTCAATTGCTTCCTCCACCCCGATCACAAAGCATCATCATTTTGAATTTGTCTTATTTTACTCTTAGGGCAGATTTACAATCACTTATCTCTCACGTGTCCTAAATAAAACTGCTTCATAAAAACCTACGCTACTATGAAAACTCGATCAAGGGAATACTTATGTTACCTTTGTATTTACAAGATTTCAATTTAAAATATTATCGGATAATACCAAAAACATCGTCACAAAGGCAGATCAATAAAATCTTATTTATGAGCCAGTCGACCGTGGTCTATTTGTAAAACATACATTATGTTAACGCGAAAGGGTGCAGTTTACCTTGGCATCTTCGATGTTAGGCAGGCGCTTGGTTGGCCGCAGAAGCATAAGGAATACTAAGCCAACGGCGCAAACTCCCGTCAACACACCAAAGACAACATTTCTAGTCTCCAAATCGATTTGAGCCTTGCCTTGGAACTTAATGAACACGAAAAGATTGCCGAAAAACATGCTGCAAAGAGAAAACAATCGGTTAAGGTTAGCCTGCAGTGTATCATAAAAGTTTTTAACTTAAAATAACTGTCTATGTGTTAATTGGGCAATGTTACCGTTAACAAGACTATTAATATTACAAACACGAAGTTTCACAATGGGTTCTCCAATTTCCATGATTGTGTTGGAAAGACGAAGACTCGTTAGTAAGCTGACCTAACGGTTCAGCTCTACCGATGATTGAAGAATGGTATGGCGAAATCTCGTAAAACTATCGATGCGCCCTTTTAGGGTTACCAGTAATCTACTCCAGTTTACTGTTACTATAAACTGTTGTAAACTAAAGAATAATACTTTAATTGGTAGAAGTAAACTTTTAAAAAGTACATAAACATTGTATTTGATTTTAAAGATCAATCTGATAAGACTCATGCATCCGCAGGGTTTGAAGAAGGTGGCTGGCAGCGGATGAATGCGAGCTGCCTAAAACCAGGATGGTTGGCTCTTTGGGGGAGGCCTACGTACAGCAGTGGAAGGCAATAGGCTGATCGCGGGGGTTTTCGATTTGGCCAAGCACCAACCACCTTTAAGTTCCTTTGACACACGTCAAAAAACAAATCACACCATAACAATTCCTTCCACGTTCAACATATACAACAACAAAGAAGTAGTTACATACCTGCATTGTAACATAGCCCAAAAGATGCCGGAATTCCTGGATATAGTGTCGGCATCGCTGTTGAGTGTCAAGTAGTTGCCTTGACCGGTCCATATAGCAGCTGCGCCGGCGCCGATCAGCACGCTCGCCACGTACAGCAGCCACGTGCGAGGGAACAAGAAAGTCACTATGAAGAACCTGCAACAATGTGGCTAGTTAGAGTTATAGTGGTGAAATGTTGATTAGATGAACCTTGAATTTAATAAAGCATTTTTGAGAAAATTACATTAAAAATAATTTAATATTTATTCACTTTATTTGTCAAATGACTTCCCATATTTTTAATAGCTGCAGGAAATCTGTGGTGGGACTTAAGTACTAAAGAGTTAAGATGATGACATGATGACAAATTCTCATTCCTATCAAATAGTGTGTGTGTGTGTACTTTGTGTCTTGAGATAGTTCGCTATTTAAAGTTCAACGGCCGTCAGATTACTTCCGAAAGAAATGCAAGAAGTTCAAGCTAGAACTACTTTTCAAATAATGTAATACTTAAATATAGTATAACTAAAATCTATAATATGCTCCTAACTTCCTAAGCCTTTCAAATACGCAACGATTCTAAGAACGGCTGCTCCATTTCATTGTTCCGTAGCAGACGTTGGCTTGGCTAATCCAATTTCACGACCATTACGAAATAATTTAACAAAAAAGAGAAACGACACGAACGTTGTTAGTAACAAAGTTGAACCCTGGCACGATGCCATCCAACTACGACTGTGAACTTTAAAAGTGAGGCTGCTGAGTGGGCTACTAACACACAATCATGTAAATGCAATGTGGTTTGTTGCGCAATAGCAGTGTTTACGATTACAACACGCTTGTATATTATGTTCAAGTGTCCACTACAGTAAAACTAGTATCAGTTAGATTACGCAACCTGAATTACTTAGTTCGTATGACCGCTAGCACGGTAGTCTAGGACCTAGCCAGGCTACGCAAAACATTGACTTTATGGATGATTGAACGTGACGTTGGCGCTACTTGGAAGAACAGTAACGATGAAAACAATTAATGCATGTACCTAGGCAGAGTAAGGAGTGTGGGAAAAGAATATCACACGAGCAGTGGAATTCATTATACTGTGGTTCTAACTAATGTAATACGCAGATGAATTTGAAATCAAAAGTAAATCCGCGAAATGTTGAGTTTTCATAACAATTAATAATTGCTAGAAAGAGAAAAATGTTTACGAGGCAATGAATTTTATCTGGCAGATAATGTCATAATTCTTTTTCCATTTTTAATTTATCCGGCGGTTATCAGCTATCCAAAGGTGGCGAAACAGGCCCTTAGTCGTCCACAATCAGCGGGGCCTTGCGTGCCGGATTTATATTATGTTTTTCTTACAATGAAAATGCCATTTCCAATCACGATCGCATACGCATTCCGTAGTCGGCATATCGAAATATTTTCGCTCAAAAACCTTCACTAGACTAGACCACGCCCGTCAAGGTTGTTCGCTTTGTTGCATAGTTTCAACCTTTCATTTATATTAACTTATATTAAATTATTTATAGAGCAATATAACGTGCGACTATGCTAATAATATATAAATAACTACGTCATTATATAATTTTATTTTTAAAACGACTATTTTTACGATTCAATAATACCACTTTTCTGGTTATACATAGGTAATATTATTATGTACCTAGTTATATTATCGTACCTAAAGCGTTTTTTTTCTGAGTAAAGAGTGGCCTTTAGCCTTGTAAATTACAAATGCTAGTCCAATTAACATTTTTACGTTAAAATCTGGCCATTTTAACAAGCTGACTGAAACTAGATCAAAATAATTTGTTACAGAGACGTGAAAGAAATAATGTTAGTAAGAATTTAAATTACTGATGAGCATGGCTCAAATTATTGCGCCAAGTTTAATTACTTACATCACTTTTAAACACCAGTAGACTTGATAGTACAAAATGAGGTCTTATAATTTTAAAAAAATGCGTGTGCATAGTGTAGGTACTAGGTACATAGTGTACAATTGTACATACAGGTACAGAGAATAATAAATGTTTGACCTACATTTAATCAAGTCTGTAGTATTACTAGTATTCGATAACAGGTCTATTAATACCTACTTATTATTCTGCTGAATATTAAACAAGACTTAAAAAATACATTAACCTTGATGAGACGCTACAGACTTCTTCACTCAGACCTATAAGTTAATAAATATTTTAATCGAAAAAGTTCTTCACCGTATAAAAAATATCATCTACGTGGTGCCCTACTCCTACTAAATTAAATTTATGATATTTATATCTGTATTTATAAATAATCAATCATGCATTCATCGCATACATAAAAAACAAAAGACAAATCTTTATAACAAACACCAAGTGAAGAAAATAACGTATGTAGTAGACTTTTACTATAAAATATTAAAATGTATAAAGTTTACTTTGTTTTCTCGGCAGTTTATTGTCCTCCGTGACAGACATTACAGTCGTCGACGTCGAACGACTGTGCAGTCATAACATAACTTACAAATTCATTGCTGATCACGATTGACATCTCAAAATCTCAACCATTTGAATTTGGCCATAAGAATAATATATAATATACTAGCTTTCTGCCTGCTGCTTGGCCCGCGTGGTCAGGGTATTTCTTATAACTTTCATCCCCTATTTGCACCCCTTACAGCCTTTTTCGCAATAAAAAGTAGCCTATGTCCTTTCTCATGCTCTAGGCTATCTGTGTACCAAATTTCATTTAAATCGGTTCAGTAGTTTTGGCATGAAAACGGTTCAGTACTTTTGCATTTATAATATTAGTTAGGATTGACCTCCCACAATGATTCATAAGCCGGTTATGTGCAGGAAATTAGGGCACATGATATTTTGTATAATAATTTACTAGATGTACGTCAACCGTCCCGCTGCCATGCAACTTACTAAATAATTCTCTCCGGGTAGGGAAGCCTAGACAGTGAATTACATTCGAAAAAAACATTTCCTAAGTACAAATACCAGTTCAAAAATGTCTTGGTAATTATAAATGCGACCACACCAGAATTCTTACTTAACATGCACAACACTGCGTCGTCATAACGGATCGGAAAGCAGTTATGTTATTTACACACTCGGCTACCACAAATCGCGCATTAGACGCAACTTTTACTAAGGAAAATCAAATATCTTCCGTTTATATGAAAATATATTTTTTCATAATATCTTTTGCTGTCTGCAAATTCTGCAAACGATAAGCAAACGCTTTAATTATAAAATAGTTTATTATCATAAAATGATTCGGAACGGAACTGAAATCTTCCTATATTTTGGTAGGTAAGTAATGTAATTTCTGTTACTAAGTCTATAAAAAAACAAGTAAACCATACCAATTTGGTATGAATAGAATACCAATTTTAGCAATTTCAAAGTAAATTTATTTTTCTTTCAGATTCAAACTACACAATTCCATAGTGAAATTGCAAAGCGAGTGCGTTTAGTGCGCAGGCGCAAGATATTCGCACATGTGTGATAATAATGGATGTTACACGAAGCCACCTCACAAACAAATGGACAGTGAAAGTCCGCTTGGGTTTTATGCTACTTTTGACATAAAATGTGAAAATATTCAAATGAATAAGATTTTAATAATGGAAGCTAATATTATAGTTTGCGTTTTACTACCTGTGTGTTCTTTGCATTTGTAGAAAATGCATTAAATGAACGGAGTTAAAAGGAACTAAAAATATCGAAACGCTAGCTATTCATTGCTGGAAGACACAGAAGTATAATAAAAAGGAGAAATGTAAGACTACAAGACATCATATTTATTAATTTAATCTGCACCATGATCACTCAAATAAGTTTTTATTTTATTTTTTGCCATTCGGCTTCACTCGTTTGAAACTTATTTGCCGTGAAATCTCTATCGTGTTTAACGCGCGTTGTTCACTGTTACATAAATCTCGGTGCGTTAATTAAGGCAATGCGAACAATTTTCATAAGTATGTATTATTACATTAGGCGTTTTTAAGAATATGAGCATACAGACAAATCCTCGAGCTCGATTCTCGACCTCGAAAGGTCGAGAAACCAGAAACCCTAGTACTTATCACACTGCGATGTGCCGATACAGATTCAAATTGTACGGTCAAATTCTTTGTCCAATGTCTTGGTCCAAGATTTGATCAAATATCTTAGACGAATATAATGTTATCTTGTACATGATATTTAATCTAAATTGTGTAAATGGTCGAAGGATGAACTTATTCTTATAATTACTAAAAGTACACTAAGAACTTTTTTATCAGTTTGGAAAATATAAAAACTAGATAGAAGAAAACATTCGAGTTTCCTTCAACCAGTCACAGCATCCCGTTCTCCCAATCTAATACTTACAAGTATGTCAGTCCTCCAATAAACATGGCTCCTCTGGGCCCAGTAATGGTGATGATGGAGGGTGCCATCCAGTTACAAATGGCCAGAGTGGCGTAGATAATGGCCAGCGACGTGTAGCCATCCCCAGTGAACGAGGGGTCATCGTGTGATATGCTGTCCAACACTGTTTTCTGCAAAGAATAATTGACGTATTATTTGAAAAGCCCCTATGATAAAGCGAGGGTATTTACAAATGCAAACGTGCCCGGTATGCAGAGCCATTGCGCCATTCAGACATTCAAACCGTCAATCACATAATTAGGAATATTATGAGGGAGATATTGTAATATTACAAAACATTTAAAACCATGATGTTTGCACAAAAGTTGCTAGTTTAGTTAATTTTCACAACTTTCATAATAAAAAAGCAGATACTATTTATCGTAGTAACAACTATTAATTAAATACAGTGAGGATCAATAAGTGTTAATGATTAATTATTTTTATAACATTATATTGTATTTGTTATCAGTTCATAACGAGTGACCGACAAAAACTATAATTCCGGTTTCAGGTTATAAACACTGAATAATATAATAGGCACCAGTGACTGAATAATAATCATTTTTTTACAAAAAAAAAACGTTTTTGAAAGGAAAAACTTGAAGTCTATAAACCTTATTATTATTTATTTAAATTATTGTTAATTGGTTTTGGTCTGCAATAAAAACTAATCCTAAATCTATCTGTCACAAATAGAAAGCCTTTAGAAAATTTTGATCACTTTTCCAAAATTTCTCCGCTTAGTTCTACACTTTATATCTTATGTCACATTGGGTTCGTTTCGCATATCTTAAAAGTTATTTATTCAATCTTATTTTCAAATCAGTGCGTAATTTAATTTATATTGACACTCCTCATATAATTATATTTATTAAGTCCTAAAACATAAATAGCGTAGATTTATCACGGGCCTTGAAACAGTTTCGTATAGCATAGTCAAAAGATCAAGAACGATCGCAGTTCTTGACATTGTAATATAAAATGTCGCGCGCATAATGTGTATGTATTTATTAGATAAAACTTATCATCACTATGCTGAAATGCTAAGATTATCGCTTGCGAATTTCCTATAAAAATATAAATTAAACTCCTATGTATGTAGGTCTAGGTAGGTAAGTATAATTCAGGAACATTTAAGTCTGCAGTCTCCGTTAAAACAGTGGTTTCCTTTTCGGAGAGATTTTGTAAAGCTATTTACATAATTTTGGCATTTATGTTTTTAACCTGACAGCTCTTAAAAGGATTCAACCTTCCATGTTGGACCAGCTTTCGCAATAAAAAGCGTAGGATGCTGGCTAAAACAGTATCGATGCCACTTTTAAAATTTATATATCGTAACCCAGTCCGTTATTTTTAATAAGTAATCGAATATCAGTGCGATAAAGCAATAATGTAGCAATCGACAATACTTTCGATTTCATTTTTAGTATCGCGCAAAGCCAATATTTTATGCATTTGGGCATACATGGATGGCCATAAAAATGCTAAAGCATGACTTTTTAAGGAGTGAATGCGGTTTGTAGATTTTTTTTTCAAATAACAATAAACAATATAAACGCGAATGTTTTTAATTCAAGGATAGTGTGGCCCTATTACCTATTCTGTGGTGTGGCGGTTTTGCCAGAAGATTTAATATATTTTAATTAAGTTACCTAATGATCAAATTCCATAGACTACATTTTTTAACTTACTTAAATCAATTATAAACCTATTAAAAATAGATAATTAGGAGACTAGTTTATGTTGCAGGTAACACGATTGTACCTTGGTATAAATGTTCATGTTCAATATTTTTTTATAGAAAATTAATATGTATAATACCAATAACATTTACGGTAGTATGCCCCAGAATGTAACACGCATACTGTGACCCTATTGGGACGCAGATTTCGGGTCCTGAAGCATCGTCCCCAAAATTCGTTATCTTTGTATAAGAACTTAAGAAGGTCGTTGAACGATGCCAGCCATGTAAAGCAAGAACATAGTACATAAATTATTGCGTTATATAAAGAATACATAGGTAATAAATTGTGGTGACACAAGCGGCACTACCTTATTTCTTTTGTAACGATTTGAATTTATCTGTGGGGAAACTTGGTAATAACAGAAAATATTAATTATACTTATGATAATAAACCCGCCTAATTAGCTTATCGGTCGAGCGCGACTGATACGCTAGAGGTCCTGGGTTTGATCACAGAGTAACGGAATACTTAGTGGTTTGATCCCCAAGAAGAGCAGTGTTATTGGGTTTTCTATGAAGATTATCTGTAGCAGCAGCAGTGAAGCAGATCAGAATTTATTTCAGATTTGTGCAATAAGCTCTCCCCCTGTTACATGGGACCTAAACATACCAGCGACTTTGCGTGTGAGGTAGTATATTATAAACCTCAGAGATAAAAGTCCTATGACGAAGGCCTATAAAATTCTGGTAATATTATCTTGTCCTATAATGAAAACCTATAAATTCTGGTTAATATTATCCATCTATGTAACATCTAATCTCACTGCACGTCACTTTTGACCTACCTAATTATCTGAAAGCGACACATCATTGACAAGACCCTTGAAAATAAATATCTTACCAGCAAATCTATTTGACCTAAATTGAATACAAACAAATCCTTGAATTTATCGAGAATCGACTAACAATGATAATACCCACTCGTAATACAAATGTTGGTAAGTCGAATGCGACTAAAGCATGAGCACTGTCTGTACTTTGTACATAGGTTCGTCGTGTTCGCGGATAACCTCAGGAGCCTTACGAGATTACACTGCAATAGTACCTAATCAGCTACTGGAACAATTCGATAAAAAATAAAAATATCATGCTGTTACTTTTATTATTTTGTCAGCAGTCATTATAATGGCCGTCACGTCACCTTTCATTCATTCATCCACCGTCGGTTTCAAACCGCATCCTTTTATGGGAACGTTTGAATTTGGTTAAGTGACTTTTATCGGGCGCTTAAAATCGATACTTTGTTCTTGATCATACAATAAAACAGTCTAGGCTAGTTTATAGCTAAGAAATACAGCTTATAAGGTATCAACAGCCATTATTTCTAATATATTTTTTCGATAATATTACAGGAACAAGAATAAGTATAATAACAATATGCAACGAGATATTTTCACAGCCATTGCAAGGCGTTCCAGTTTATGTTTCTACCAACAAAGTGCTTTGGGCAACGGCCCAAAATTAGGATCCGGAGTTCCCCTGGGTCCAAGGGTTTTACATATTAACAAAGAAGGGAAGGATCCTGATCTAGGTACCCAGGCAAAGTAAGTTTTCATGTTCAACGTTCTACATAGAAACAAATCGATAGTTATAAAAAGGGAAAATATCTTTTTGTATTTTTTTAAGCATTTTCCATGCTAAGATTACAAGTTATTTTTAATGAAGGAAAAAATCGGCGGGCGGGCAGGATTCGAACCTGAGGAAGATTTCGACTGGCGAGCAGGGCGAGCGGTGGCTTAGTGGTCAGAGCGTCTGGTGTACCGAACCAGAAGGCGCAGGTTCGAATCCTGCCCGCCCGCCGATTTTTTCCTTCATTAAAAATAAAAGGGAAAATATCAACATAATTATAGATCAATGCAATATAAACATACTATGCATGTTTTTACCGTTGCCTTTCGCCTGACAACTCCCGGTCGTGCATCAATATCAACCCAGTTTCATGATTAATTGATAAAAACATAAATTACATAACAATAGTTAACAATACAGACGCAATTCTCACTGTAAGAGTTCTTCAGCTCACAGATAGTACTATCGTCTAGAATAAATCAGCTCACTGCATAGTTCCAGTGGAGCGTAATATGAAAATAATTGGCTATGTGCAACGGTGCAATATCCGTAACCAGTATTTACGTAATTATTAACAGATTGTATACCTACTTTCTACAATATTAGATGATTATTTTGTTCGGTATCAAATAATAGCGTGTAGTGTAATACGAATCTACAGTTTTAATTGTTATTTTATTACGTACAGTGCAATGTGATAAACATTATCACACCGAGTACCGTTTTCGCGTTACTATAAACATTCATTGAATTTACAATGTTTAATGTTATGTTGCATACCTTTAATGAAAATATAATAAATGTTACTTTGTTGTTAATTACTTGAGAGATCTATTTTTTCAATCATGTTAATCTGGTGAACCCTTAATTTTGTTTCACTATCAATGTCATGAAGGCACTTTTGAAAATTACAAAATTCATTATCTTTTTTTGTAAATAGGTAATTGGATGTGGATTTGGCATATTATCTGGAGAAATTAGGTCAAGTGAATGGATGGATGCGGATTTATGTGGAGTCTCCATTTTTTTTCTTATGATGAAATAGACGGATCAAAAGGAGTAGGTACCTATGTAACTTTATGTGTAAATACACCAGGTAACATAAACATATAAAATTGAAATTGGAGACTGTACTACGCATATTTGCAATCTTCGCCACTGAGCACTGACACATCGTATGACATTTGCGGATTAACTTTATGGCGAGATCGACGCGCAAGCACAACTAAGATGTACTTGCTTAAGTACTTACACAATAACTACTTGATCGCAATATACAATGTTACGTAAACCAAATATAAAATGTATGTTGCGAACATGCTTGTAAAGAGGCAATGTCACAGCATTCGTTATTAACAAAGTTATTAACGTCAAAGATATCGGCAATGTTATGTCCTACAGTCCATAAATAAAATAAATAATGTGTTTTTATCTGTTACACGTGTTAAGAAATAACAACTGCTCTGTATGGTATTGTCGCAGAGTATCTGTTGCTTATTGCATTTTAAGGACACCTGCCTAAATGAAGATAGTAAATTAGTAGTATGAGCGGCATTAACCAACTACCATGAATGCCAAAGGTAGTAATATTTTTAGTATTTATTCTACTTAAAAAAAAAGTTTTAAGTACCTGACTTCGCTTACCGGTTACAATTACACCGATAGCCAAAAATTCCTACTAGGCAATATTGAAGCAAACCTTTTTATTGAATTATCCTTGAATTAGCGCGTTAGCGCGTTCAATTTTTGCGAAGCCTGTATGGAGTATTTTGCCTATAGACCACCACCACAGAGCTACCACGGTGGATAATGGGTATACGGGATCGTAGAGAGTATACA
The DNA here is from genome assembly GCA_946251955.1 of Acronicta psi. Classification (NCBI taxonomy): domain Eukaryota; kingdom Metazoa; phylum Arthropoda; class Insecta; order Lepidoptera; family Noctuidae; genus Acronicta; species Acronicta psi. The sequence goes on along the minus strand of OX276477.1, from coordinate 4,963,810 downwards.
ACGACAGTGCCGCCCGATACCAGCTGAAACAAGTGCTGATGACCGGGTGCGTACGCTGTGGGTCTGTGGGCGACCTAAGCCTAGCGGAATAACATAATTATGCTCAATGAATCCAATTCCTATTGTGAGGTATTAAGATAAATTATTGACCCCAAAAAAACAACTAACCAGTGATCTACACCAGCCCCGCCCATCAACTCCTACGTCAAGTTCACAAGCACATTGGTATTCAATTCGTGTTGGTAGTCTGTTGGCCGTCAAACATTGTGTACTATCCTTATTTCTTCAACCGCGTAGTACGACCACGCTTTATTCAAATCATGCTATGAGGAACGTAACTGTTTGTAAGTTTTAATTATTACATTCACCACACATCTGCAAATTACGTTATATTAACCTACGCTTCTGGCCGTGACATTTAACGTTTGTGCTGAACTGAGCAATAAAAGGCGAAACGATATTGTTGAGTGAAGTTCTATTGTATAGTATGCATTTTAGATGCCTAGGTAATCGAACGAATGACAAATCAATATAGTGAAGCGCACCCTGGTGAGCAGTCAGCATCGCCATAAAACTGCTGGAACTGGCTAATCTTCGCCGACATGATAAAAGATTTAGGGCCTATCTCACAGTTTACTGATAAGTTCCCGTTAAACTACTTGGCAGATAATTTCATACAAATTATGTTCCATTTTCGAATTTATTTTTAATTTGCCAGAGGTGGTGAAACAGGCCTTAAGTACCTACTACTACGTACATAATTATTACCAGATGGTTTTGTTCAGGCTAATCTCAGAAACGTACGGATTGTGATACGGTTTTCTCCCGTGGGTAGAAAAAGAAGCCTATAATAAACTTCCTAGAAAGATTCTATTTAGATTCAAGTTTATATAGTATCATTTATGAACTCGTGCGAAACCAAGGCGGTCGCTACCAAACTTATACAAAATGAATTACCAATTATTACGTTTGTTAACGTACGTTACGTTAACGTCATAAACTCTTAATAAATGCCTAATACCACAGATATCCAGTATCTGTTTATGTACTAATTTTCTTTTCTGTAAGTACAACATTTTGTATGATACATATTGGTATGCATTTTCTCAATTCTTACATAGCTCGTGTTCACTGGACTGAATGGTTTAGTAGATAGATTTATAGATGAAATGATATTTTCATGTGACTACAGAATAATCGACAATGAATTAGAGTGCATAGGGGTTAGAAAGTGAGTTTGGCCTGCCGAGAGTAACTTTCGTCTCGTCGTCATCTATTCTGAAAAATTACCTTGTAACTGAGGTCCAACCCTCCTTATTACCTATATTTTTGGCTTTAATTTCGCCAAGCGTATTGGAATTTGTCCCCTCCATGTTACCTATACCTACCTATTTTTACCTAGGTGGGTAGGTAGGTGGTACTTATTTTTAGTGTCATACTCTGCAGCAGAGCCACCTTTTAGAAACTGATCAATTATATCATAAAATGATGTACGTACAACGTACATAATGTACGTATATCCGATATCGCTGTACGTGCAATAAGTAACGGTAAAAAAGACATTTAATATTGAGAGTATGCTCCCCAGCAGAGCCACCTAGTACATGTACTCAGGAAATAAAAACGCTACTGTTTTTTTATATAAACTGTTGTACGAATAGTGTTCAATACGTACATGTTAAAAAATATCATTATTATCCTCTCGTTTTATTTATTTTACTTTACTAAAATATTCGTAGAAAACGCCTAGTTATTTTGTGTCAGCAAAATGTTTTGTAGCATTTTGATAAGGCGCGCAATACAATACAAATATTCAACATATTATTTTTAATCGTAGTTTTTATGTTTTGGTTTTTTTTTTGACATTCCATTTAAGCTACAAAAAGCGGTTTGTAACCTGAAATTGGCACAAATATATAACTAGTGCCACACACACTACAAAAAAAACGGTTCGTAATAAAAAAACATCTGTATTTTTTAAAATATCAGTTTTAATACTTTCAATTCATTATTGACTTGTGTTGGAAATTTTTGTTACATTATTACATTCAAAGTATAATGAAGCGCGCAAAGCGTTTATCGGTTTCCTTAGAAGAACAAAAAATAGCATTTATTGACTTCGGGCACTTATTTACCAATAAAAAAATATAAATAAAGGGTGTCATACTCTGCAGCAGAGCCACCTTTTAGAAACTGATCAATTATATCATAAAATGATGTACGTACAACGTACATAATGTACGTATATCCGATATCGCTGTACGTGCAATAAGTAACGATAAAATAGACATTTAATATTGAGAGTATGCTCCCCAGCAGAGCCACCTAGTACATGTACTCAGGAAAGAAAAACGCTACTGTTTTTTGATATAAACTGTTGTACGAATAGTGTTCAATACGTACATGTTAAAAAAAATATCATTATTATCCTCTCGTTTTGTTTATTTTACTTTACTAAAATATTCGTAGAAAACGCCTAGTTATTTTGTGTCAGCAAAATGTTTTGTAGCATTTTGATAAGGCGCGCAATACAATACAAATATTCAACATATTATTTTTAATCGTAGTTTTTATGGTTTGGTTTTTTTTGACATTTCATTTAAGCTACAAAAAGCAGTTTGTAACCTGAAATTGGCACAAAGATATAACTTGTGCCACACTACAAAAAAAAAGGTTCGTAATAAAAAACATCTGTATTTTTTTAAATGTCAGTGATAATACTTTTCAATACTTTCAATTCATTGTTGACTTGTGTTGGAAATTTTTGTTACATTATTACATTCAAAGTATAATGAAGCGCGCAAAACGTTTATCGGTTTCCTTAAAAGAACAAAAATAGCATTTATTGACTTCGGGCACTTATTTACCAATAAAACAATATCAATAAAGGCATATAAAGTTTTTTTTAGTTGTATTTAGTGTAAGGTTGTATTTCAACCACTTTTATAGCCTCGCAGCCTCGCCAGGCCCATTTCAGTATAGTTTTTAACATTATCCCAAGAAGACCCAGTAAAGACAATGACTGTATCATCAGCATAAGAAAAAACTTGTGCGTGTTCAAGGCGTATGTTACAGAGGACATTACATTTATGAGGAAGAGGCTAGGACCTAACACTCGCCTGGGGGACTCCGCATGACACTTTTTTGTCATCGCTTTGGTAATTATCCAGTTTGACCCTCTGTTTATGGTCATATATATATCTTTTGAACAGTTGATTATCCCTAATAACCATTTTATGCACGAGGATGGGGAGAGAGATGGTGTCAAATGTCTTTTTGAGTGTTCAATGGTACGGGGTTTCCACGATGTTGTGTCTGGCAATGAATGACGATCATTTTTAATAATATTCTGAAGGTGAATACAAAAAAATGACAATTCAATATTTGATGAATTAAGATCGGTATTTTACATATCTTTAGTACGTTTACCTGCTAAAGCCACGGTACCTCAAACTTCATAATGGTTCATCGTTCTTACCTGTGGTGGGAGCATGCACTGACAAACTTTCAGCTTTTATAAACAAATATATGACGAACATAATTATAACGAAGGTCTGGGGTTCACGCGCTTTCACTCTAAAAGTGTAACTCTCGTCCTATCCCGTCTGTAGTTGGTTTCATTTAGTGTCACCAGAAGGCACTGTCATCTCAAAAGAGTCATTTGACCGTCTGTAATTGCGTCCGTCGCAAAAACTGCATCAAAATCGGTTCAGCCAAACGCAACATAATCGCTGACAAACATACATACAGGTTCTCAGTTTAACCTGTATGTATGTAATGTATACATGTCAAAATGAGAACCTCCTCCTTTTGTGAAGTCGGTTAAAAATATGTTGAATATTGTATTGTGTTGCGCGCCTAATCAAAGTGCCAAAACATGTTGCTGACAAAAAATAACTAGGCGTTTTCTACGAATATTTTAGTAAACTAAAATAAATAAAACGAGAGGATAATAATGATATTTTTTAACATGTACATATTGAACACTATTCGTACAACAGTTTATATAAAAAAACAGTAGCGTTTTTCTTTCCTGAGTATATGTACTAGGTGGCTCTGCTGGGGAGCATACTCTCAATATTAAATGTCTATTTTATCGTTACTTATTGCACGTACAGCGATATCGGATATACGTACATTATGTACGTTGTACGTACATCATTTTATGATATAATTGATCAGTTTCTAAAAGGTGGCTCTGCTGCAGAGTATGACACTATTTTTAGTCAGTCATTCATGAGGGTGCGTCAAGTCGTTAGATTTTTCTTTTATTTTTACACATACTGCCCGCCTTCGCATTATGGATGAACAACATTTAACAGTTTTCAAAGTATATAATGTGTTAATTGTGATAAATAATTTGGGTTTCAATATTCTAGTAAACACAATACAGTTCTTTGAATAAATTCATACAAATGGCTTGATATTCTTACATAAATACAATAAAATTATATTTATTCTCATTCTATTTCCTTTATGCAACTCATTACAGGCACAATAGAAAATAGTTATTGTTATTAGACTGACATTTATGCAATGCTTTGAATTAAGTCTGCAGCACCGAGTTTTTGTTTGTTCAAGATTAAATCTCGAAAACAACTGTGTGGATTTTCATATAGTTTTAACTACACAGATGTATTGAACTTATGTAAAGCCAAGCTAGTATTCTTTATAAATAATTAAGTTAATTGACCTTGCTATGCTTTGGGTAATATTATTTATCTATACTAATATTATAAAGAGGAAAGATTTGTTTGTTTGTTTGTTTGTATTGAATAGGCTCCGAAACTACTGGACCGATTTGAAAAAATCTTTCAGTGTTCGATAGCCCATTTATCGAGGAAGGCTATAGGCTATATACCATCACGCTACGACTAATAGGAGCGGGGTAGCAATGAAATATGTTGCAAAAACGGGGGAAAAAAGTTATCAAGACCACGCGGGCGAAGTCGCTGGCGGGAAGCTAGTTTTTATTAATTTGAAAATACAATCTTTTAGATTAAAAAGTACTTTACTACAAGCATGTCCCCAACCCAGTTTTCAATGTAGTAGTAGTTCCACTCAATAATGTAACAGTCCAATCATCACTGACAGGACTATCATTGACAATAAGTTATAATGGTGAAAGATTAATCAGAGCACCAAGCACTGAATATTGATATCATTCTTAGAAGGTTCTTACCATGGCCCCACATAACAAGAACTTTCTAAGACAAAAAAAAAATAATTAAGATAGTAAGTATCTTGACTTTGCTGATGAGGTTATAGATGTGTGGGATTTTAAATCAGCGGTCATTATCATTAGGCCAAATGCTTATTAGCGAAGAGCCTCTATGAATGCCTAAGCTGACCAGCTTGGTAAGGTAGGTGGTGCTTGAAGCAATTTCTACATACATCCTGCACTTATTACTAGTAGTTTACTTTCACTGGGGCCCTGTCAAAAAGACAGGGTGTCAAATGCCAGGAACTTATATAAAGATTTCTTAAATAAAAATACAATTTAATAAATCCAATAATGTTACATTATATAAATACTTATAGTATGTATTACTATAACAGAGAAGAGTTCAAGACTCATTTCGAAAGTGATAAATTTAAGCCAGTCTTCTTCTTTGTGTTGATGGTATGAACTTAATTATTTCAGTAATACTGTAGGTTTAACTGTAGTACCATAGATAATATATATCTATGTGTAATACAATAATAGTACTTAAAAATAATAATTTAATTGTAATTATTATTCAAACTCACCTCTATATTTCCCATAGTTTGAAATGCAGTGAAGACAAACATAAAACCAAATCCAAGTATTATAACGTTTACAAATTTTCGATTCATCTTGCTGGTTTTAAAGTTACCAAACTAAACTAAATAAAGTTAATAACTAAATGCGATACGGTCGTATTTTTTATGACAACAAAGGACTGTTTATCCCGACAACTAAAAAAGAACTGTGTTGTTGACGTAGATTTTAAATGTTATTACACGCAACTACGGGCTCCCTCCACCAACAAGCAAGTTTAGGCGAGCTAGCCGAGCAATACTAAAAGCGGAGAAGTTATTGTTTTCTTACATGTAAATAAATAAAGACAAACAGCAGGGAGGGACACGAAATCAGTATTATCTGTCAGTGTCAAACTGACAATTTAACAAAGACAAATGTCAGAGTCAGAGACTTCATTGTAGTGTTTTTTACCTAGCTACAAGTCTTTTAAGTTAAATCTCTAATACACTCTCTGGCACACAAGTGACAAAGTCACACACCGAAAAGTTAAGTTACTGATGATCATCATTATCAACCCATACTGTCCCACTGCTGGGCACAGGTCTCCACTCAGTATGAGAGGGATTAGGCTATAGCCCACCACGCTGGCCTAATGCGGGTTGGCAGACTTCACATGCCGTCGAGAAAATCTCTCAGGCATGCAGGTTTTCTCACGATGTTTTCCTTTACAGTTAAAGTGAGTGATAAATGTATCATTTTGAAAAGTCACAAACTCAACATTTTGTTCCGTGTTCTCTTTACCTCGACCTCACCTCGTGGAAATGGGAAAATAAATACATAAAAATCTGCCTGTAGTTTAGAATTTTTAACTGTCCGTCTAAAAGTTTGTCTTGAAACGTCGCTGAAATAGCTCAACCCAATGGATGCAATGAAAATTTTAAAAGCAAAACAGGATTTTATTAGCATGTTACAATACATGCTAATAAAATCCTGTGTGTCTGTAATGTCTTCTTTCTAGCCTTTTTACCAACCATGTTGGGGTCAACTTTCAGTCTAACCAGATGCGGCTGAATGTTTTACACGAAGCGACTGCCATTACACCTCCGCAACTCAATTTTATACTCAGTTACCGATAACCGAAGGATAGTCTGACAACTCAGAATACAACAACTCTTGAATAGTCAAGAATAGTCTTCAGTAACGATTGCCATAGATATTCGTATGACCGACGAGTTGAAGACGGCTTTTCGTGCCCTCCGAGGCACGGAGGGATGTTGGTGTGTTAGGAATCTGAACCGTCCCCTCCGGTGCTGTCAGAGCTATTATATATCTATGGTCAATGCTGTGCTTTGTACAGATTAAAAAAATATTTTATGAAAATCAATTTTATGTTATCTGTGCGTGTATTTTATTTTTCTGATTCACGAAGAGTATTTTATTGCTGAATCTTTAGAAGTTAAAGTTATAAATAAATATAGAATATTGAAGTGATCTAGGTTTAAAAAGGAAATGTAGTGCCTTAGTGGATATTTTGTGTAGCTGATTTTCGTATATCTTCATTACCTAAATCATTCTTTGATGAGGATGATCTCATTGACGTTCTGACATTACGTTCTTTTTGGCGAAATCTTGATAGTTTTATTATTTTCTATTGGGTCCAATGACCTTGTAACTCAAAAATAATTTTATCGAAATTATTAAGTGACAATGAAGAAACAGTTCTATAGGGTTAAGCAACTTGCCGACCAAACGTTTTCCAGGTATACTAAGTACTTTATGCATTATCATAGCTATCAGATAAGATTTACTTCTTTGTGGGTTTAACTCATTGTTGTTGTTATCTTTTTGCTTGTATCAGTACTACATAAACCGATGTACCAGCTAGTAACATGAAGAAAAAGTAATATTTACAATTTGTATCATAATTTATTTATTTTGTGAAGTAAATCTAATAAGTTTGATTTGTTATTGTTTGGTGCTTGATATTAATGTTTTACAGGTCAGGGAAAGCAGAGGGATTAACAGATGAGTTACAGACTGCAGATAGGAAGGTAGAACACCTCAGAAATGCTTTACAGTTGGTCAGCAAGCGGCTATCCACAGGAGCAGGCAGTACGCAGGGTCAAGACCCTGCAGCTAGAGAGAAAAGACTAAAGAAACTGCCAGAATACCTCCTTGGCTTGTCTATGTGTGAAGCTAGCAATTTTGATGATGATGATAGTATTTTAAAATATATTTTATATGAATGTGGTGAGTAAATTAATCTTATGTTACAATTTTAATAGTTGTATCATCTAACTACAGATACCCGATAACAATAAATTCTATAATTAGTTTCTGTCCAGGTTACAAGGAAACAATTGAAATAAATTAAATAGTTGTGTAATTGTAAAACTTCATTTGACCTAAAATTTAGTTATAGAGTTAGTGTTTTGTTTTTAGGCAATTTTTATTGCTTACCAAAAAATTTCAGAAAGGTCAATGGTTCATCTTAGAGCTGAAGAAATCATTATATATAAAATGCTTATTTAGATTCTAAAATAGTGATGAATTTATTATATATTTGAACAGGTAAAACTGAAAAATTCTTAGCAAATGAAATAGCTGAGCATGAACTGAAGGTAGAGCAGTTAGTGTGTGCTCCATTAACAACTATAAGTGATCAAGATTTACCCGCCATAATGAAAGCTAAGAAACACCTCAGCAGGCTCATGAGTGAAAAAGATTCTGCTGCCAGTAGATATCATGTGAGTTATATCTTAATATGATCTTATTTATCTAAACTTATCTTAACCTTGAATTTTAAGATCATTTATCTATAGGTAGATGGTATGTTTATCATATCACAACATTGAATCCTTTGAAATTTTCTGTAATAGTTATTTATCAATATACAAAAAAACATCAAGCTTGTAATTTTATATCATACATGATAGTCCATATGGATATTCCATTCATAGTCAAGTTTATTTAATTTATATTTCAATTGCTATCACAATAGTTATTCTTGTCCACATTAGTCGTTTTATCTTTGACCAATGCCCTTGTTGCTAGAACTAAACTGTTCATGTATATTATTTAATATTTATACATTTATATATCCATACATATTTTCACTCCTATCTCTCATTGGAGCAAGCGGACTATGTTTTCACTGAAACAACTTCAAATTATTTAATTCTACCCTAGCATTTAGAGCGCCAAAAAGAAGAGAACCCAACCAAATTAAATGCTGCACGAGAAGAGCTGGAAGATGTCGGGATTCGAGTGGAGGCCGCCAGGGATGCGTTGGCCGCGGACATGTTCGCACTTGTCGCGAAGGAGGCCCAACTCGCCCACACATTGCTACAATATGTCAAATTACAAAGAGCATACCATGAGTCTGCATTACATTCCCTTCAAGATACTGTGCCAGAACTAGAAAGATTTATTAGTAAGTATAACACTTTAATAACAAACAGTGATTCCACTTCTTTCTCAGTTTAATACATTTCACCCAAAAGGGTGTTCTAGCTTAGTGAGTTGATAAATGCTAAAAAAGTGGAAACCATACCTTTTTTTTTAGTATTGTATTACTTTTTGTGTAGGTCTGATAACTAGACTATGACATAATATAACGATTTAATGAGTATGAGTATTTACTGAGTATTTAATTAAATGTATTTGATAAGAATCCTGGATAATAAGAATCTGGTTTCTCGATAAGAATCTTATAAAAACTAATGTTATTTACTATTTTTTCCTTTGTTTTAATTAAGAAAATAATTTCTATCAAGTAATGTTTATTTATTTTGGTAGACACCAAGACAAAGACCATTAGTTCTTGTAAATTAGTATAGAACTCATTATAATTACAGACTAGTAAACTGTATTATCTACATCCTTAAAATTGTTTCAAATAATTATTACCGCCATCCATATATTTTATTATAAGGCACTCTGTTAGGAATTACCAAAAGGAAATAATAAAAATTATCCTGTCATAATGTTACATAGTAGGTACTTATGGATTATTTGTGTGAACTGATATCAAATTAATGGTATTTTATTTATACATACCTATGCATAACAGCAGTATATAAAGGTGTAAAATTATTACTATTTAATACATAGTATAACTTTAAACGAAAATACTGTTATGAAATTAAATGATTTTAATACAGATTTCACAATATACTTAATAAATTAAATTTTTATCGAAAGCAAATCAACATTTGAATCCTACCAAAAAATATTCCTTTAATAAATTATGTAAATGTGCTTCCTTTGAATCACTAATGTATACATCCGTTGACGACGCATAAGTACATCAACATAATACTTCCGCCGATGGACTATACCAATTTAGCAATGTACCTCTACTTTTGTGTCGATGTTATTTTAGTACAGTATTTATGTATAAAAATATTCTAGTCTAACGAAAACTATTTAAGTACTTAATTATATTGATATGATATTGATAACATTGTCACATAGGTTTGGGTATGCATCATAGTTCTCCCTGCATGTGCATAATTAGCGGGCGGGAGGACGGGCTCATGCATCTCAGCATAAGTGGAATTAAAACTAAATATTTTCATTGCAATTTATTCCTGATTTATTATTGATTATTTAAATGTATAAAAAATAATATCAGAAATGTTATCAGTACCATATTGATATAATAAAATTTTAGTAATATAATACCAAATTTGCATTGCAAGTGTAATAATAAGAGTTTGTAATCTTATTATTACACTTATTACACCTTTAAAGCCACATATTATAATGGACATTGATATAAACTTACATTTCCTATTTTACCCCCTGGGAATGAGTTTATAAACTTAACCATTGGTTGCCTACATTATACAAACAATACCTACAATGGTAGGCCTATTAAAATTTAAAATAACAAACAAATGAACATGGAGATATATATGTATGTAGGTAGATATTTACGTACTCTAAACATTTATTTATTTTATTTCAACTTACACAAATAAATGTACAATTTCATTTCATTAAAGTTAGGAAGTGTCAAAACTCAAACTGCAGTAATTGTTCTGCAATTTAAAAATACCAGTTATTCTTGATCTTGATCTTGTTCCGCGAGACTCCACACTGCAGCGCTGCTCCATATGCCGATCGCCTACCTAATTTCTGAAAGTTGATAAATTATAAATTACCATGTAAATAAATAAAAATTACATGTTATTATTATAAACCTAAAACTCGTCTACTTCACACTCTGGACGCATTTAAACTTTAAGTATGTCAAGTAAAAAAATACCTAGCACATCGGTAGAATTGTTAATGGGGCTCGAGCGCCATCCTTCGGGAACTCGGTCTCTTGCCAAAACTATCGAAGGAAATAGGTGTAAGCCATCCTTTTCATCTTTACACAAAGAAAATGATTAATTGACCCCCGACGCAAAGGAGGACTCGACCTTAAATAATGGGGGACAAAAGCCGCCTACCATACCGCGATTCGAGGGCTGTATACCGGATACTCGGTTCTACCAACGCGCAGTGCATTTAGCTCTTCTATCCCATGTTATCCACAAGTCGAATAGACCCGATGAAATCCCCTTGTTGTGTTGAGGATGCGCGCTCCATAGTTGGCACCAGATTTAACATGCCTTTTTCGGCTCTCTTACTCTTCTGGCGTTGTCCCGTCATCATGGAAGATAGTATTGGGCCACCCAATCCCTAAAAAGGGCGACCGTTCAAATCCAGACTACAGACCAATAGCCATATCTTCCCTTTTCTCGAAGATAATGGAATCCATTGTCAACTGACAGCTCTCCTTCGGTCCTAAGAGGATCATCAGCTGCTTCGTGACCAGCAGTACGGCTTTCGTAAGGGTCAGTCGGGTGGTGATCGTCTAGTATACCTGACACATCATTGGGCACAGGCAATCGAGACTAAAGGGACCCCTTGGCGATCTGTTTGGACATAACGAACGCCTTCGATCGGGTATAACACAAAGCGCTTCTTTCGAAGCTCCCTTCCTATGGGCTTCCCGAGAAACTATGCGAATGGGTTACCCGCTTTCTTGCAGACAGAAGCATAAAGGTCCTACTCGACGGTGAATGCTCTGACGACATGTTTATAAATGCTGATGTCCCTCAAGGCTGTGTGCTTACTTTGTTCCTTCTCCATAAACATACAACTTTGAAAAAAGTCTCTTTTTTCTGCCTCGCACAACAAAACTGCGGAATGAGCTATCGCCTGCAGTATTTCCGGACCAATACGACCTTCAAACCTTCAAGAAAAGCGCGTATTCCCTTTTAAAAGGCCGGCAACGCACTTGACTCCTGGTGTTGCGGGTGTCCATGAGCGGTGGTTATCGCTTACCATCAGGATCCGTGTGCGTATAACTTAAAAAAATTCAAGATAAAAAATACGATTCTTATAAGTACAATTTAAAATGAATAAGTAACGGTTATTGAAGCTAAAATAATAAGGGGTAATTATTTTATTAAAATATAATTTCTCTTTCTAATCAAATTTTCAATATATAATTAATATTTTACTTATTTAAAATAAGTAGATAAGAAGGGGAAAATAATATTTATAATATTTTCCTTTCTAATCTACTTTTCATTATTATTGACTGTTCCACTTTTGCTTCTGGCTGAGCCCACACATTAAATTAGCTTGTTAGGTTTACCCTTAAGAAATTCGAAATTAAAAAACTGTAAATTTATTCTCAAGCCCGTAAATATTCTGACCATAGTCAATCAGTCAGTACAATTTAGCTGATGCACCTTAGAACACACCCAAAAAGACACAACCACACTTCAGATTTATTCATAACACCTTTGTACCTCATTCTATATCAAATTAAATACTTTTCGCAAATCTGAATCAATACATACTCATTTTTGGTAATTTTTTTATTGCATAGAATCGAATGTAATCGACCACCAAACGAAGTGTATTATAGCACAAGGGGCGAGTCGTTACAAGAAACGTGTCAATTAAATGAATCTAATAATAATAGTATAATACCTTTTGTTTCAGATGACAGTTCCGTGAAGCCAGTGTTCGGGTACCCCCTGGAGGAGCACCTGCGGGTGACGGGGCGCACGATAGCGTTCCCGATAGAGCTCTGTGTGTGCACGCTTCACGAACTGGCGCTCAATGAGGAGGGACTCTTTAGGATTGCCGGCGGTAAGTAACAGGAAAATGTATTTATATCAATAATTAACACTAATTGATGAATCAATTTAAATACCTGCTAATTAAAAGCAAGTCACAGTAATTGATACAAATAACCTTTTATGTTACAGTCAACAAAGATTTAAAGTCAATTGATCACTGTCCAATATATATTTTTTATAAAATATTATCAAGATCTGGAATGGGGTGTTAACGAATTCTACGAACAGTTGCTCATAAATTTCATAACATATTAGTTTTAATCTATACCTACATGCATTACATAAATCTTATAACACAGGGCTGATATTACATGCAGTCAGGCAAGCAGAACCAATAGGTGTTTGATCTTGCAATATTATATCACATGTATGTCTTACATCAGATATAGATTATTCACCCCTTGTTAATAAAGGCATTTTAAACGAAGAAAAAGACGTGAATTGGGTTAAGGGGAGGAGGATAATGATGATAATTAATAGACGCATTTATTAATACTGCTTATTTACATACAAATTGCACTGTTTAATTTTTTTTTGAAAATCAAAGAAAGTGTGCATACATTACCACTAATAACCGATGTGTGCACTCTTCTTTCAGGCACGTCAAAAGTACGCAGAATGAAACTGTCACTAGATGCAGGCTTGTTCAATGTACCCTTGCCTAGGGATTACCGAGATATGCATGTGGTAGCGTCAGTCCTCAAGTGTTACCTGAGAGAACTACCTGAACCTTTATTGACGTACCGCCTCTACGAACACTTTGTAAACGCATCTCGACAACCCTCGGAACAAACTCGACTTAATGCTCTCTGGGAAGCTATTCACTTACTGCCCGAGGCTAACTTCCAAAATCTTAGGTATCTTATCAAGTTTTTGTCTGCTTTGACACAGAACCAAAGCACAAACAAAATGACTCCTTCAAACTTAGCTATAGTGATCGCTCCCAATCTTCTGTGGGCCGCCGACGAGAGCACGTTCGACATGAACATCACAACCGCTGTTAACTGCATCGTAGAACTGCTCATCAAACATGCTGACTGGTTTTTCAAGGACGATCTAAATTTTTTCATCTCATTTACCAAAGAAGATCTTCTACCGGATCAATGTGAATATGGTTTCTCGCCGAATTTTGTCCATGGCTATAACCAAACTGCTGCATTAAGTCAGGAGCCAGCCAACGGCGACTACAGCAGCATGAGTAAGTCTATGTTTGACTATAATCACCAAAGCTTGAGCAAGGTAACGGACGGAGGGGGGCGACACTCGAGGAGCAACAGTCACGACACTAGTTTAATACTGCTAGAGAACGACATGAAGAAGGCCCAGTCTAATAGCTCACTCTCCGATCAATCTAGTCCACCACACGGTAGTCCAAAGCCGATAATGAGGAGAAAGAATAAACCGTTAGCCCCAGTGCCACCTAATTTCACTCCTGATAAAAACAAGAAAATAGAACCACAACCCCAGGCGCCAGAGATTGTAAAGGAACCAGCGACCGCAGCGAAGGTCGAAAACGATAAACCTGCCAAGCCACCCAGGCCTGTAATATCTGACACCGGCAAGGTTATCACCGGCGTTCAAACTATCAACCGATCTACGTACAGACAGAACAAGGCGATGAAGGAGGAAGCCGCGCGGAGCGGCAGCCGCGAGCACCTCGTGGACACGCGGCGGCAGAGTCTCGAACTGGACAAGGACAAGCTAGATATTCTCAAGGCGCCTGACGGAAACAAAGAATCCACACTCGTCGTAAAAAACATGACCGCACAGACTGGCGTAGTGGGCAGGATGAAAGTAGTCGGCGACGGCTTCAGTGGGCCCGCGTCCCTCGGGTTTGAGCGGTCGGGCGCGCGCGCGCCGCCCGCCGCCAAGCCGCCGGGGCAGCCGCCGCCGCGCCCCGTGGCGGCGCCGCGCACGCTGCTGCCGGCGCCCGCCGAGCCCGCGCCCGACGCCGACGTGCAGCTGCGCCACAAGCCGGCCGTGCCGGAGCGGCCCGCCACGCTCCGCCCGCAAAGCTTCAGGGCTCCGCGTTCTTCCCTCACCGACGCCTCGGACGTCGCGCCGACGACGCTCGAGCGCACACACATATACACCGTCGACAAACAACACCCCACAGTCATTCAGGTCGGGGCAAGCACGGGTAACGGTGCCGACAAAGAAAGCGAAGATACGCCGCGAGCGACCGTACAGCGTACGCATAGTTCCGGTGGTCGGGACGGAGACCTTGAAGAACCGAGGAGCTTGTGCGTGGCGAGCCGGCAGCTGTCGCAGTCGGAAGGCGACATAACCGAGTGTCCGTCTCCGCGGCCACAGCCATCGCGACCGCCGCGGCCGTTGGTGCCCGCGCCGCCGCCGCCCGTTTCGGCACCAGCCCAACCAGCTCAACCCGCGGCTCAGCCTGCCCAAGTTGTTACTCAGCCGGCTCAATCCGTGACTCAGCCCGCCCCACCCGTGACTCAGCTCGCCCAAAACGTGACTCAGCCCGCCCAAATTGTAACTCAGCCCGCCCAAACAGTGACTCACGCCGCTCAGGCTGTGCAGCCTCAAAGGGAGAGTACTGATCTTTAGCCGCTGCCGTTCGTCCCCGTGCCCATGCCGAGGTTGAAACGACGACGTCAGCTGTTGAAGTGACGTGAACGTGAAGTGTTACGATCGTGATAACAGGTCTGTTATGAATCGCAGTTCCCGCAGTCGTGAATTCTTAAATCACAACGAGACTGATGTTTGCTCTTATTTTCTGTTTAAACCGGATGACGGTCACGTAGAAAAGAGATTTGTAAAACGTTTTTCTTTGCATCAAATGAGTATTATGTATTTATTTTTGTAAAACTGTAGCGTTAATATTAAGATAACACGTGATAATTTGAATAATATTATCTACTACCAAAATAGAATTACAGCTTTTGCGTAATATATAGGTCTGACAATTAATGATTGACCCCTGGAATATTATTCCAAAAAAGACATATCGGTTAGATTGTCTATGTAGCTTTTTTATGCAATCTAATTTTATTAAAATAATGGATCGTTGTAAACTAGTTTGTACAATGAGTGAATGTTGCAATTAATCATTGTGATATTAGGAGAATATTTAAACCACCACTCCCGGTCTATGACCAGTAAAGGGAGAATGCACAAATG
The DNA here is from genome assembly GCA_946251955.1 of Acronicta psi. Classification (NCBI taxonomy): domain Eukaryota; kingdom Metazoa; phylum Arthropoda; class Insecta; order Lepidoptera; family Noctuidae; genus Acronicta; species Acronicta psi. Next base: position 4,947,796 of record OX276477.1, on the reverse strand, counting down.
TTAATGTAACAACAGCCATATTTTTATGATATTTGTGGTGTATTTCCATTGGCAAGATCATTTGGGCAGCGCCGGGGGGTCATTTTATTTGCTAGCCATTGGGACGTATTTTCGACAAATTGGCTACTAAATCATGAATGACTTATGTTCTGTATTCAGAGTAAATAAAATATTGTAGGTTATTATATAAACTTCTCCCGGAGTTGACCGACTGAATGTGTTCAATGGCACTATACCGTCATGACTTGTCAATGCATTAGTTTAGTAATCAACGCAATGCTGTTTCAATGACTATTATTTAAGCTATAAATATGTTATGTAGTGTTTACAATCTTATGTGATATGCATTTTATTATAATATACTTCAAGTATACCAGCTTCTGTTGTAAGTATTAATTAAATAGCCCAAACATAAAATCTTGTTTGCTAATTTAAAACCTTTAAACGCTATATTTACCTAAATTAATTGTCCAATCAGTTCTGGGTTACTGCATAGTAGCGTGGGGGATAACCTCAAGACAATCATGTTGCGGTTAGAAAGGGCTCAGAGGGCGGAGTTAAAAGTCCTCGCCAAGAAACCTATGAAGTCCTCACAGTAAGAGACAGTTGTTCGTACTACAAACAGTTCTAAGAAACGTCTCCTTTTTGCCCTTACGACCAGACTGACGTTTTACGTAGGGTATGTACAACTTACACAATACAACTACAAATTAGAATCTAATATATAAAACAAAGTCGGGTTTGTTACAACACTTATAACTCGAGAACTGCTGGACATATTTTCATGTTTTTGATTTGTTGGATTTGTCTCCACCCCGAATAACAGAATAACAAAAAAAACGGGGTTCAAACTTAGAGCGAGCGAAGCTGCGGCAAAGAGCTAGTCAGTACATAAATAAAACTTTTTTTTCATAATTATCGTTATTATTACGTCTGCCATTTAACAATATAATAATTACGCTTGCCAACCCTGAGTAATGACAGTAAGTTGGGTAATATGTGCGCCGATTCTGTGATTACTTCGTCAATCTTCTGTATTTTTTGATGGTTTATGTAAAATCCGCCAGCTTGTATAATTCTTATTGCGTCACCTGAAAATAAGAGATGTTTAATTAGACGACCAAGTGTTACTTTGCGGGAGAGAATATTTTTATAAGATTTAACGTCTACAGTTTCACGGGAGTAGGGACTACCCGGGCAGTCAGATAATAAAACCCTTCCTTCGGCTTTTTGCCATGTCGGGGGTAAAAATATATTTCTAATATGACTGTGATTAGAAAAAAGTTCTACATGGTCGATAGTTACTACAGACGCACAAGTTTCGTATCGTCCGGCTCGACATCATTGGGTTCAAAAGTATTTATAGAACCAAAAAGTAACAGGTAGTAATTATCTTGGTTAAAACAACTTACTTTCAGTGGGGAAGCATTGGGCCTTAATTCCGAGTTGTAACACGGTGATTCCTGGCGACAGTAACAGGGTTGTGACTTTCGCGTTCTCGAATATTTGTTCCAACTCTGTACTGCTGAGTGTGACCAGTGATTTCACGTCCTTACTGTATATAGCCTCTGTTGCTTTCATTGCTCGCTCTAATCCCTCCTCTGAAAATGAGAATGCTGATAAATACAATTTATTTTCTACTGATGGTAGTTACATGCTAATACAAATATGTATATTGGTTCCTTGCGGGAAGTCGCATCCTGCAACCCGTGACGTATAGCCGATCGTTCATCCACTCCGCCAATCGTGCCACCAAAACCAGTAGTTGTGACAGTACCTACTTACTTCCATGGACTAAAGTTGTAAGTTGTTCAGCCAAACATGTTTGAGGAAATCTTTGTTCTGGGTGTTCTTTGTGTTTGTGCATAATGTCTTTTATTTCCCCTAACTTATAGAATGTGAACAACTTCAGTAGTTTCTCTACTTCGGAATCTTTCGTCCTAATAAAAAACTGATAAAGACTGTAAGGACTTGTTTTCTTTGGATCTAGCCATATGGCATTGCCTGCTGATTTCCCAAATTTGTCCCCCTCTTCTGTGGTGACTAAAGGAAGTGTTAGCCCTGAAAATAAGCACAAAATGTTTTTAAGGTTACTTTATTAACTAAAAGAAAAATGGAAATAAGTGCTGTTTCATATGAATAAGTATGTAAAAAATATTACCATAAACACTTTTCCTTGCAGTTCTACTAATTAGCTCATGTCCTGCACTTATATTCCCCATTTGATCACTTCCACCTATCTAGAACAAGATTTCTGATTACTACAACTATTTTCAAGTGCAACAATATTTATAAAATTGTATTTAAAAGGTATCAATATGATATATTACCTGAAATCTACAATTATATTCTTTTAGTAAGTGTTGCCAGTCATAAGACTGGAATATCTGGTATGCAAATTCAGTGAAACTCATCCCAATCTCTGAATTAATTCTGGCCTGTACACTCTGTTTTAGTAGCATAGTGCCCATTCGAAAATTCCTCCCTATGTCACTTACAAACTGTATGGAGTCAATGTCTCTATACCATGTTTCATTATTAACTATTCTGAAAAACAAATAATTTATGTATATCCAATTCCAGAATACTGACTGCCAATCCCCAGTGGACTGGATTTCAGTATTTTTAAAACACAAATAATTCCTCTATTTAGGACATTTTTTTTACATATTCAGAAATGTAAAACTTGTGACTTACTTGATAGGTTCCAGTTTACTTTCATCACCTGTCCAGATATATTTTTTGTGATTTTCAAATACTGTCTCAAGATTGCTTTTGATGCATTGAATATTTTCTTGTATTATGTCTTTTTGCAAAGCGATTCGATCTGTGCTTCTCCCACTAGGGTCACCTATAAATCCTGTGGCTCCACCTAACTGAAAAGAATTGTTAATTAAAATTTGTCATATTGACAAACAAGTACTTTTATTACGTCCCACTGCAGGGCAAAAGCTTATGGCAATTACAGACCAGTCAAACAGGCAACAAACATAAGTAGGTATAAAAAATCTTTGCATTAGACTACAATGGACTCATACAGACAACAGTAAGAAAACAGTTGCTGCACTCTCCTTCCGTTTTCGATAAATAGCTACTATGAAAAATATTGGTGTAAAGTTAAAATTCATAAACATTTTACCAAAGCAACAACTTGGTGTCCACCTCGCTGCCAATGCAGTAGATTTATTATAACAAGGAGGTTTCCAACATGAAGACTGTTAGCTGTAGGGTCGAAGCCAGCATAAACACACTGTGGAGCTTTATTCAATAGATCCAATATTTCAGACCTGAAACAGAATGTAACAATAATTAGCTGGTGATAACTGCTAAGTAGTATTATGTACAGTCCTCGCCAATCTTTTTGTCCGGGCTAAAGTTATCCAACTTCAGCCTTGCACTGTACTCGGAAAAAGTAAATTGTTCTAAGAGTTTAATACTTTTTGGTTTAGCTAATGTTGTGAGTTGGTACCGTAATAGTTATTTGTTAGCTTTCTTTATAATACAACAGTAGGTATCAGTTTTGACTTACCCGGCAGTATTAGGGAACATGTCTTGATACATTCCACGTTCACTAAGCTTCAGAATGTTTCTGCCACTGGCATAAGTTCGCTTGTAGGTTGGTAGCCAACTAGTCTTAGAGACACACATTACATGTCTAAGCGACTTCATTTTTTAATTCTTTAGTGCAATTTTATTATACTTTAATAGTAAAATAATAACCTCAATCTTCTTACAAAGCTCTATTTCTTAATTGCTTGGTAATATATTAGTAACTTATGACCTTAACACTACACCGTATTCTTTCAACCATTATATAACACAGTTTATTTTATTATTGTCGCAAAAATCTTTATTTTCATCACCGATAGAACTCGTCTGAGATATCATAGCAATGTATCAAGTGTGTAGAAAAATATAACCTAAATATGGCGAAATAAAGATCAAATTGCTGTGCAGGAACAGGTACTGTATTACGGGCAAACTGACATAACACATTTCGTTGAGAAATCTTAAATAGTTCGTTCATTATCAAGCTCGGACGGACTTTATAGTAACTTCCAGCTCCTACATACTGGAACACAGAAAAAAAAACATTTTGCTCGTCCCGGGAATCAAACTAGTGCAAAATGGTAGTTGACAATTAAATAGAGATGTTATTAGTTTAGTTTTTTCTTTGAAAGAAAAATATTAGATTGTAATAATTTAAAACGAAAGCTCAAGTCGTAGGCTGTCCTTTTAAATCATTCTACTCCAATGTTTTTCTTTCTGCAATTTTTACGGCCGGATTAGTAAGCTCGTGCCAACTTCAACCCGGTTCAAATTCAAATTTCTCGAGTTTCAATCAAAGACACGCACCGTACAATTCGACATCTTAAAATGTGGACGGTAAAAGAAAACACCGTGAGAAAACCTGCAGGCCTGAAAGCTTTTTCTCAACAAGGATTTCTGCCAACCCGCAGACCGTACTAGAAAAGCGTGGTTGACGATAGCCATAGCCTCTCCTTCTGAGGAGACCCAGGTCCAGCAGTCGTACAGCATATGGGTTGATATAAGGGGGCCATACAAAGGAAACAAATCAAAATATGCCACAATTTTATTCATGTATTTAGCCTAAGTTTAGTAATACACATTTTACGGCGCTTTTCTATTTATAAAGTTAATTTATGTATTAGGTACTTACTATGTTTCTCACCAAGTTACAATACAAAAACGTAACTATTTGTCAGTATTGTAATACCAGAAGTACCCGCCTACATATGCCTTACAGTGAGTAGGTTTGAGGCTGCTCATGATCCATGACGGTTAAAGTAGTTCTAGTAGCCCACACAAAGGATAATATTCAGAGCCGATATTAAGTGTAAAGTGACACAGTTAGTTTACGCCGTCTCTGAATATTAGCCTTATGGCCTGTTCCACCACCTCTGGATGGCCGCTAATCGCCGGATAAATTTAATAATGGAAAAAAAATGAAATTATCTGCCAAGTAATTTAACCGGAACTTCATCGGGAGACGGTGAAACAGGCCCTTATAGTTCCATTATGTAGAAACGGATATTTTTTTTACACAATCATCTAACATGCACTCACAAAAGCTAATATTTATCAGAAAAATATAGATTCATTATAACAATTATTTTAATAATAATAATATGCAATTTTAATCACGGAAGTATTTCTAATAAAATTGCAGCATCAACAACATTGTTTAGGAAGAAACTCATTACATAAATATTTTCTTAGGTTCATAGAAACTGTTAAAATTAAATTCTTGCAACAAGTTTTAATGTATCGCGCAATACATAACCACGGTCCCACATCCAGCAGCAACGAACGGATCACCATAGATAAATATCTGGTCGCCGTTATTGCTATATAGCATGGATTCCCAACGTTGGCAATAACCCCGAGACTCAGAGGAAGCCCGCATGAAAATTAGGGGGCGTTGAAATATTACACATATTCATATTCGTGGAAATACTGTTCCACGTTCACGACAGTAACAGAATTAGGGGTCATACAAAAAAACTTAGTTACAAAATAAGTTGAGAATCCATTCTATAATGTTTAACCTACAAACAAATTGCATATATGGTTTATACTGTTGCTAGGCACTTCTTAGCCTGACCAAAGTTACTAGGGCGTGATTTAATAATTGCGAATACTTACTTACGAAGTGCCTTCATCAGTATGCTGTCAATGCCTGCAATGTTTTTTTTGTTCTGGGGATTTCTGTAGGCTACGATGACAGAATATTTTAGTTTTAAATAAAAGTGAATACTTACGAATAATACCTAACATCATAACATGCCTAAAAGTAACTACCTCCACATAGTATTAACTAAAAAAAACTCAATACTTAATTATGATACACTTTATAATTTATATTTATTCTTGTTTATCATGTGCCCTTGTGTCCTTTTACATTTTGGTACCGAAAATATAATTTACAAACTAAAATGCAAGTAAATGTTGCCAGTCATAGATAATTATATGTATACATAGAGCTCTTTCATTGAATTTTACATTTTAAGATTTTGATAAAAATAAAGCAACTTAAAGAAATACAGATAAAAAGAAATTATAGCATAGCATTTCCATATTAGATGTTTATGATCACCGAGGATAGCATATACATATACAACTCTAAAAATAAAAACAAATTAATTCTTCTATGGCATTTTATGCACTGGGTCCATAGGTTTCCTTGCTATTCAATATTATTCAATGGTTATAAAAATCGAACAGGAATATAATACTTAATTAATACTTAACATTAAAACATGGAAAGCAACATAGGGTATGACTAATCTTCGAGGGTGACATTTTTGAACAGATACGACATGGACTCCTTGTTGTGGATGCGCCTGATTGCCTCGCTAAGCAGAACTGATATGTCAATGGTTTTGATCTTGTTGCATTGCATTTTTTGTAGTTCGTGTGGCACCGTGTTTGTGACGACCACCTCATCGATCGGAGAATCCTCGATAAGCCGCGGTGCGTCAGATGACAGCAACCCATGCGTAGCCAGTACATATATTTTGTATGCCCCACATTCCTTTAGAACTTCTGCTGCAGCGACAAACGACTGTACGTCGTCTATCATATCATCCTGAAATAAAAGCCAAGCACAAATGAGTGGTGGATAGACTGTAGTCTAGACCAGTCTTAAGTCTATCTAGGTTTTTCCATGATTTCTTCGCAAGACTTAGGATAGATGAAAGAGAGACTCATCAGGTGAATCATATTAATAATATCTTTTTGTATTTTTTTAAGCATTTTCCATGCTAAGATTACAAGTTATTTTTAATGAAGGAAAAAATCGGCGGGCGGGCAGGATTCGAACCTGCGCCTTCTGGTTCGGTACACCAGACGCTCTGACCACTAAGCCACCGCTCACCCTGCTCGCCAGTCGAAATCTTCCTTCACATTCTAATTTACGTCTTAAAGGTGACGTAGCGATATCTATTGTGAATGCTTCACAACCGACACGACTAACTTTACAGCTAGTTCGATGTCGTATGATACCGCCTTACCTATTAACTATCTTTTTGTATTTTTTTAAGCATTTTCCATGCTAAGATTACAAGTTATTTTTAATGAAGGAAAAAATCGGCGGGCGGGCAGGATTCGAACCTGCGCCTTCTGGTTCGGTACACCAGACGCTCTGACCACTAAGCCACCGCTCACCCTGCTCGCCAGTCGAAATCTTCCTTCACATTCTAATTTACGTCTTAAAGGTGACGTAGCTATATCTATTGTGAATGCTTCACAACCGACACGACTAACTTTACAGCTAGTTCGATGTCGTATGATACCGCCTTACCTATTAACTATCTTTTTGTATTTTTTTAAGCATTTTCCATGCTAAGATTACAAGTTATTTTTAATGAAGGAAAAAATCGGCGGGCGGGCAGGATTCGAACCTGCGCCTTCTGGTTCGGTACACCAGACGCTCTGACCACTAAGCCACCGCTCACCCTGCTCGCCAGTCGAAATCTTCCTTCACATTCTAATTTACGTCTTAAAGGTGACGTAGCGATATCTATTGTGAATGCTTCACAACCGACACGACTAACTTTACAGCTAGTTCGATGTCGTATGATACCGCCTTACCTATTAACTATCTTTTTGTATTTTTTTAAGCATTTTCCATGCTAAGATTACAAGTTATTTTTAATGAAGGAAAAAATCGGCGGGCGGGCAGGATTCGAACCTGCGCCTTCTGGTTCGGTACACCAGATGCTCTGACCACTAAGCCACCGCTCACCCTGCTCGCCAGTCGAAATCTTCCTTCACATTCATTAGTGGTCAGAGCGTCTGGTGTACCGAACCAGAAGGCGCAGGTTCGAATCCTGCCCGCCCGCCGATTTTTTCCTTCATTAAAAATAACTTGTAATCTTAGCATGGAAAATGCTTAAAAAAATACAAAAAGATAGTTAATAGGTAAGGCGGTATCATACGACATCGAACTAGCTGTAAAGTTAGTCGTGTCGGTTGTGAAGCATTCACAATAGATATCGCTATGTCACCTTTAAGACGTAAATTAGAATGTGAAGGAAGATTTCGACTGGCGAGCAGGGTGAGCGGTGGCTTAGTGGTCAGAGCGTCTGGTGTACCGAACCAGAAGGCGCAGGTTCGAATCCTGCCCGCCCGCCGATTTTTTCCTTCATTAAAAATAACTTATTAATAATATCTGTATTAGGTATTTTTTTGGGAAATACAAGGAGCTACTTACCACCATTATAGCTATTCTGCCACCGACATCACCAACAACGTTTATCGGCGGCTTTTCCTTAGCTGGGTGCACAGGCACTCCCACTGATACATCCATGGTGCGCGATCGGCTATACATAAAAACGAAAAACACAATTTTAATAATCAAATTATCTGTTCTATTAACTCTCCTAGTGCATTGTTGTGTGTAGGAATAAGGCATACTCTGTAGTACGAAAATGTATTACATGCTATATAACTAATAATGATGATAACTATAACATTGTAACAACTTTGTAGTATTATCATTTAATAGTTTTCACATGGTATAACATGTATGCCTATATAATTTGTATAAAATTATCTGTTTTATCCATGTTAACATAGGTCTTATCTCAAACTCACTTTGGTAAACATGGTGGTGAGTAGCGCCCATCAACTTCATCACTTTCAGCTTCTTTTTGTTCTCCATGTATCACTGCTATAGCCAACCGTAAACGCTCAGCATATGAGGTAGCCTTCTTAGCTGATCCTGGGTTACGAGCCACTATCACTGAGTTACGATAATCTGGAATCTAAATTGATATTATTCAATTACATACGAAGAAATTTAGTGGGATGGATGAAAATTACACCATTTTCAAGGTGAATTCGGACACATGCCAAGAGGTACATTATACGGAGTTATTGTGGAAGATCAAGTATTCCATACACATGTTAAATGTTAATAACAGTTTTTATATATTTTTTCTGCAAATTTAGAAGATACTTGGAAGTAACAGTATCTCTAAAATCTATTTATAGGAATACCATTAATTCCCAACTATCCAGGTACCCAATAAAGATAGAAAAACTTACACTCTCTTGAATATACTGCAGTAGGAAAGGAGATGCTCTCAAATTATCAACAGGGCACTCATAGAAACCCTGGATTTCCTTCTGGTGCAAATCCATTGTGATGATATGAGTCAACCCAGACTTGCACATCATTTTGGCAAGGAGTTTTGTTACAATGCAGCCACGTTTCCTCATTTTGCATTGCTTGCTGTATGGTAAGTATGGAATCACCCCTACAATAGACCTTGCAGAGGAAGTCTTACAAGCGTAAGCCATTATCAACAGCTCCATTATATTATTGTTTACATCTCTGTAAGAAACAAGTAGTTTAGTAGAGTAACTGTAACAGTACTCTTCGATTTTCGTGACAGAAACTACATAATTTTCATAGAAACATAAAATTAACATTTGTAATAAAGGATTTCAATACTATTTCATCTGTGACAGTTGTAGACTAGATCATATTTATCATAAGATTTGTACAGTCAACACTAATTCATTCATTTAGTACTATAACAACAACAGATATTCATGATACTTGTCCATTGATAACATTGTATGAACATAAACAATGCTACTGTAATCTGCAGTTAACATAGAATTAACAATGCACAATAAGCTGTTCCATCAAAACTGATTACTGGGAACAAAACTATATTTATTTTTTAGCTTATTATGAATAGACTGCCTTTGGCATTAAGACTACCTCTGTACTGGTTCATGTTTGTGCATAAAGAATCAAATAAAATAGTAATAAATACATAATTTACAAGCCTATGCTTGCTCAATTAAATATACACTTATAATAACAACAAAATGTTTAAGGGACTTCATTTGAACACTATTTTGCTAGTTTGAATACAGAGAAATGAAGATGAATATTTGTTCATATTTTATGTTATCTTACAGTCATAAATGTTTATTTCCCTACATGTTATTTTCCTTTTAAATATTTGAGCATATTAGGATTGAAAGAAAATCAAAATGTCAAAATATTACTTACTTAGTTCCAGTCTGAACAATGTAAATATTCTTTCCACGGATAGAATCAGCTATCTCAACAATAGTTTCCCTGTTGGTTTTATGGTAAACTGAACATCCCCCTTTTCTTACACCCAACCGGCTGTAATAAATTATTGTTGATGTAGTATTTCTAATTCAACTTATATACAAACCAATACCCACAATAAATAAATGGGGTCAAACTACTTAACCTCTGCCAGTGTCAAACACTAGGTCAATATTTAAAGCCTTGAAATAACACTAAAATTAAGTACATAGAACTTACTGGGCGATTAATTCGGCTAGTTCAGGGTGTGAATTGCCGCTGATGATTACTATGTCTGACGTGGAGTTACCGTCCATATTGCTCTTCCGAGAAATATTAGTGAAACCCACCAGCCTGAAAAAAATTATGCACGTTTTTTCATTCACCAGTCAATCGACCGCCACATGAAAATTATATTTATTTAGGAAAGGGGCGTTACGCTGGATCAACAAGAAAAACAATAAACCTGGTTTTGTTGAGTAACATAATAACCTGATGGCAGTCTTGTACGTGTAACCGCAGAATAAAAAACTTCAAGCAAATAGGAACTATTCCTCTGTAAATACACTCTTTAGAACATACGTGGGGGATAATTTGGTTGACGTACCACTACAAGTAATTATAAATAATCTCATTAAAAAATACAAAAATTCACCGAGTGATTAGAGCGAGTTGCCTGTTTGAGTGTTTGCCACAGATTATAAAAATAAAATAAATAAATGATACCGACCGGACCGATTTGTTGTTAGGTAATCTGTGGGAATACTGGCCCCTGGGAATGAGTATTGTGCTGTCACTGTCAAGTGTCAACTACAGTTGTGATGTCAAATTGTCAATTGACAAGTGCCAGTGTAAAATAAAATAATTGAAAAAATACTGTTTACGTTTTTTTCATATTGCCCGTCTAATGGTCGCTACTGGTAAATATCACTTTATTCTTGGATGAACACTATTTTTTTCACTTCAAAGTGTTGAACAACACACGTTACACAAGTTAAAATTAACTTCTTCACCCGTTCCCCATGCGGGACGCGTGTTGTTGTGATTGTGTTTGTGTAGGTCTTGCTTGTCATACATACCATACATTACCTTTATATAAGTTAAACTCTTTGGTTATAATATAATCTGTGGATATTTTAACAGACTAACCATAGAGGGTTAAAATCGGTCAAAATTGTTTATGGATATGGTCAGTGTGACCAGATATACAGAATTCTGTGATTATAGCAGAATTAGATCCCTAATTTAGGGGCAGATTTTGTCAGATCTGAAATAAATGCAGTTTTTGGCAGAATCTTATAAAACCTCCACAGAAAATTAGCAGGACAATATGACACTGAATAATTGAGATGTGTTTCACTTGAAGACTAGAGTTCTCGCCAAACTTATTGTCCGGGTTGAAGTTGGCACGAGCTAACTTTAACCCGGCCGCTAAAATCGGAGAAAGAAACATATTGGATTAAAATTATATAAAACGACAGCCTACGACTTGAACTTTCGTTTTTATTTATTACAACCCAATATTTTTCTTTCTCCGATTTTTACGGCCGGGTTAAAGTTAGCTCGTGCCAACTTCAACCCAGACAATAAGTTTAGTAAAGGCAGATTTTATAAGCATAAAATCTGCCTTTCTTAAATAATGACAGATTTTTCTTTCTGCACAGGCAACCCTCAAGTACATTTTAAGGGAGTTCCTTGTTAGTGATTTATATTTTGGCATTTTGCTCTGTAGAGTACATTTCATTTTCTGCGTAGAGTACCTCAACAGTGTAGATTGTAGCCGTCGACTCGTCGTCCGTCGACCGTCATTCTATAAGTCTTAAATCGTGCGCATTATTAGATAAACTACAAAATACGAAAAGAAAATATAGCCAGAACTTTCGTTTCGAGTTGGAGAAGGATCCAATTAGTAATTCAGCTTCTTGTAACTCATGTAATATGAAATTTATAAAAAATGTAGTCTGGGAGAATTTAGACGAGTAGCTGGCATAATGTTCAATTAAAGAGCTTGTGTTCATTTTAAATCTGGTCTCACTGGGTATGGTGAAAAAAAGCACAATCAAGCAGAGCAGAGCACATCTTCAGGCTTTGAAAGTAACACCACCCTTGCTATATAATGGTCGAACTCAAAATAATTATTTGGTAAATCGCTGGTGGGGAGTTATAAAATTTATAGATCCAGGGCCGTAAAAATAAGTATTTTTTTTTATAATAAATGAAAAGACATTTAACTAGGGCCCAGGGCCGTAAAGAAATAAAAAAATATAAATGTCATAACAAAGTGTTTTGGTTTGGTTTGAGGTTATGTTAGTTTATAGAAATAAAAAGAATTGAATAAAATGGGTCTAACGAAGCAGTATTTACGTTATGCCCCAAGCGGGACATTCAATGTGGTAGCTAGTTCTGACTGCAACAGTGCTCATGTTTCTTTGAACGGGGTAAGCGGCCGATACATTGCAGTTGGAGCATGTGAACATGTTGTGATTTGGGATATGAGGCTTGGCGAGAAGGTAAGATAAATAAAATCATATTTAGAGTACACTGCCCCATTGGCACGGTCGCCCGCATATCATAGATATGGTTGGCCATTTAGGTAAATTTCTCTACTAATTATATATTTTTCCATTAGGCACAAGTGCTTCCAGGAGAAAACATAGTTGTATCACAGATAGCGGCCAGTCCTACTGGTAACCACATAGCAGTTGGCTATGTAGATGGCAACATCAATGTGTTTGAACTGGTCAATAATGAAATTGTTTGTGTATTTGCTGGACATAAATCAGCTGTTACATGCCTGCAGTATGATGAACAAGGACACCGCTTGGTGTCAGGTGCTAAGGTGAGTAACAATAAACCAGCTCATTTATATAAAATATATGAATTCCTTAAATCATAATCCATCATAATTATTCATCTTATATTACTGAAAATCCACATAAAAAATGTCTGATATCATCAAATGTATTTAAATTTTAATTTCATCAGAATATTTTACTGATGATATTAAACTTGTTCAGTAGTTTCAAAGATTAGCATGAAGACAGAAAAAATTAATTGCTATTTTGTGTTTTCTCTTTTTATCACACACACTTGTTTATAAAATGTAAATATCTGGTTCACTTATCAATGCCAGTATGGAATTCCAATTTTTTGAAATAAACAAGTAATAAAAATATATGGTGAAAAATATTTTCTTTTAAAGATAGGTAGGTATATGATTCTATGTTGACTTTTCCAGGATACAGAGGTAATTTTGTGGGATGTAGTGGCAGAAACTGGAAAGGCTCGCTTCAGTGGCCACAAGGGGGTTATAACAAGTGTCCTGTTCATCAACGGCAAGAACTGTGTAGTCAGCTCATCAAAAGACACATTTGTCAAGTTCTGGGACATTGAGACAAAGCACTGCTTTAAAACTTTAGGTGGACATCAAATGGAGGTATAGAATAAAACAAACAGTAACTATATTTATTTATTCCTATTTTATTTTTTTAACTATATGTCATTTTATGTTGATTGACCCTTTGTGATGTTTAATTTGAATGCCTAACTTTACTGATAAATTTCAAGTTAACACTACTAGTAGAATAATTAACATTTTAAACTTATAGAACACTAGCTTCCCGCCAGCGGCTTCGCCCGTGTGGTCTTATAATTTTTTCCCCGTTTTTGCTACATTTTTCATTACTACTCCGCTCCTATTAGTCGTAGCGTGATGATATATAGCCTATGTTACTCGGGGATAATGTAGCTTTCCAAAGGTGAAAGAATTTTTGAAATCGGTCCAGTAGTTTCGGAGCCTATTCATTACAAACAAACAAACAAACAAACAAATCTTTCCTCTTTATAATATTAGTATAGATTCTTGAGGAAGGATTTCATATTTAATCACATTAATTTCATTTATTACAAACTGTGGCCATGTTACAACCCATGCACAGCTTCGCCTGCATATCCCAGTACTTAAAAAAAACCTGCAATGAATACAACAAAAAAAATATTATTTGGTGGAGTTTTTCAGAAGTTATGTGCATACAAACATTTTGGCAATTCATTTTTATTTATATAGATTTGAATAACAATAAAATATTTATAGGTATGGTCAGCTGTTCTTCTAAAAGAAGAGAGATATTTAGTGACTGGTAGCATGGACCAAGAGTTGCGTGTTTGGAAGCTAAACTGGACAGCTGATGTTAAGGATGAAGATAAACTCTCAAGACAACTTGAAATTATCAAACTTGAAGAGACTGACAATCTTGAGGACTCGTCTGTAAGTTAATGTATTAATAGATGTTACGGTATCTCTAATAACATATACACACACTGTACATAAGTCAAATTTGATGGAATTAAGAATTATGATGCGAAAATAGTATGTCTGCTGTGAACTGTGACTGAGTGTCAATATGTGATAGTCATATTCATCATGTTTACTCAAACTGATTTTGTAATATAACATACGCGTTTTCACATTATTATAATAACTTATGAACCTATTATTATGTAATTTAAAAATGTGTAGGTATTACAATGTCTCCAAGTCGGGACTCTAGTAAGAGGAGGACGAGGGCGTGTGGTAGGACTCTCTACTGACCCAGGACAGAGTGTGTTGGCTTGTCACGGCACTGATGCACTATTGGAGCTGTTCGCATTTTGCTCCGACGAGGAAGCCAAAATGAGGATGGACAAACGGATAAAGAAGCAAAGAAAGAAATTGGCGTAAGTACCCTATATTGAAATTTAAGAAACTATATTCCCTAAACCTTAAAATTTTGCATATAAGGTGGAACCACATCCATCACCACATCATCGATCATCGACGCACATCCGAATACCGAGTTCAGTACATGATTTTTTCATCAATTTTTCTCATTTTTCCGCGGTTTTTTTAACTTTAACGTGTAAAAAAACATTATTTCTATCTACCACATTTATCGCACGTGCGATAAAATTCACCGCGGAGCGTTATAATCGCATTTTTAGCAATACACTGCGCGCTCAAAAATTTCAATATCTGTAATAATCATTTTCTACGTGAATGACCTAGGTCATTTTATTTTTGACCTTGAGTGAAACCTTGTCACGACGTTTGTGCGTCGATGTCCCTTCCACCTTGTATAATAAAATTATGGCGTAAACATCTGCTAATATTTAGGGAATTACCACTAAATTGGGATAACGAGAAAAACGCGGCCATTCTACAATGGCCGCGTTTTTCTGCAACAAAGCTAGTATTTAGTTATGATGAGCACGAATGAGTCATAGTAACAAGATATCCAAGAAAGTGGAACATACAATATACAAGGTCTATTACAGAAAATTAAAAGAGAGTGGTGAAGCCGACGCTGAGGCGACCGATGTGCCGGAGCTACTGACTTTAACTGACGAAGTCAAGCGACTGTCTTCTATAAAGTTAGACGCCAAATTAAAGTCCACCACCCTTCTGTTGGGTACCACGGGAGAGTTGCGCGTTGGCGTAACATTGGCTAACAACACTGTTGAACTACATAGCTTGAAGATGAGCGAGGGGAATGAAGGTAAATATATACAATATCAACATATTATATAGCATGTTTCAAGTTTCATGTTAGTGCGTTATTGCAAAGGGATATGGTATATTTTGCTATGAATGAATCTTATTCAGAGTGGTCATCAAGTTTGGTTATAACTACGGAACTCCATGTAAGGTTTTTATAGGCTCTCTTTGTCACTCGATTAAATGTTTTTTTTCAGTCCAATGTTTAAAACAAATAACTCAACCGGGCCACCGAAAGGAACCTCGATGTGTGGCTATCAGTTCAGATAATTTGGCCGTAATCTCAGCGTCGGCTGATTCTGTCAAACTTTGGAGTAGGTAAGTAAGTTGTATTGCTAATTAGGATATAACGCATACTTAGACAGATTTGGATTTCTTTAGAATGTTGACTGACCGGGATCCCTGTACTTTCCTTCAGGGAAAACTATGGTCAAAGTTCAAACCAGTAAATTAAATTATAAAAAAATACTTTGCATAATAACAATAATAAATAGGTAATTCAGTTATTTATAATGATGAGAGATGACTGCTAAAAGAGATGTACGGAAGTAAAGACATACCCGCGCCGACCCTAAGTGAATAAAGGCTGATTTTTATTCCTGAGTTTCATTGCTAGTCAACTGTAGCAAATAAATAATGTTGTACATCTTAGGGCAACGCAAACGTGCCTCCGTACAATCCCGATGCCTTCGGGTCGCCCGTGCAGCGTTTGCTTTGCGCCGGGTGACCGGCACGCGCTAGTCGGATGCGCTGACGGTTCCCTTCTACTGATAGACGTAGCTGCCGGCAGAGTACTGGAGCAAGTGCCCGCGCACACTGGCGAGTGCTCTACCGTCGGACTGTCTCCTGATATGGTTAGTATAATTCACTGTAACAACACAAATTGGTATTTTATCATCTATAACAGGGGTCACCAATTAGTTTCGTTCAGGATCCGTTTTAAGAAATGAAATGACCATCGCGGTCCGCACAACATGTTATAAAAAAATGTAATTATGGAAATAAAAGTATTTTTTACCTATCAATGAGAAAAATGGAATTTTTTTGTTTCGGACTATACCTCTGTAGTTTGGAGTAAATTTGGTGCAAGCTTATCGTATCGTATTCAATCCTGGAGATGTTCATACAAGTTGCTGTTCTCATGGTCCACCAGTCAAATAAATGTATTTAGAGAGAGTTATTCCAGAAGTACCTAGAGCTTTCGCAAGATATTCGCGTTAATGCATTAAATACCTTGCAGCGGGGTTGCTTTACTGGTGGCGGCGACAAGACAGTCAAACTGTGGCAGTTCGAACTCATACCAGACCCTACAGGAGAATCTAAAGCTAAGGTAATATAAACATAAACACTAATTTTGAAAATCAATCAACATCTTTTTTGAGTCCTTATTTTAAATAAGTTTTTTGTATTCTAGGTGTTGTCACTTCTGCACACAAGGACGTTAGAATTGGAGGAAGCTGTGTTGGCAGTCAAAATAAGTCCAAACAACAAGTTCATTGCAGTAGCCTTGTTGGATTCAACTGTGAAGATATTCTTTCTTGATACTTTTAAGGTAGACTAAATTTTATCATAACTGCAAACGGGCAACTTGTATGTGTGTTTTATATATACACGTATATTCGTATAATAAGATAATGTTTTGTTTGTACAGTGTACCTTTACCAGAGATAATTTAGCCAGGTGTAGGTAAAAATGCTTGATACTCTAATATTAAAGCCACTTTACAGATTGATAAAACTATGACTATCATGGGCGTACCCAGCTTTTGGCCCAGGGGGGGGCAGTTGAGGAATTTCTTTACCCCCCGGGTCTCTCATCTCACTAAAAGAGGCAGTGGAATTTCAGCAGAATTTTAGCTATACGTAAATACTTATATCAGAGTAAATAATATGATAAACCGAATTATTTTGTTAATTTGTTGCTACCTATTATATTATGACCCCACGTGGAATGAGCTTAGAGCCAGCAACAAATTTTAGAACTGGAAATCGGATGAATTTTAACCGGTGCGCTTATAGCCGATATAGGGGACATGGGTCAGAAATTCACCCGATCTCAGGTTCTACATTTTGTTGATGACTCTGATGCATTATAAACCGGTCATGCTGGATCAACACTCGAGTCAACCACAAAATATAGAATCGGAGCTTTTCTTAGAGTTTCTGACTATACGGTATCCTGTTATAAACCGGTCATGCTACTCTAAATTTTTCTGGAATCAAATTAATAGTTTTCTTCCTCTACGCTGCAATGGTTATTGATGCCTGGAGAGTCTAGTCTAGTCTAAAAAAATAAAACCGGACGTCGGATGATGACGGATGATGAAATTTATTATTGTTGCCCGAAAAGTCTGGGGAAGTACCTCCACCTTACAGAAAACTGCAGCCAAATAACACATTTTATTATGTGTTGTGTTCCTGCAGTGAGTAAGGTCGCCAGAGCTCCTTCTAAGGATGAGCTGCGTTGGCAGTAAGAGGAATATTCCCTCAAACTGTCGGCGCAGTGAATCCTCCATAAACCTCTAAGACGTTTTTCGGGTCGGCAACGCGCGAGTGATACCCCTAGTGTTGCAAGCGTCCATAGGCTATGGTAACCGCTTACCATCAGGCGGGCCGTATGCTTGTTTGCTACCTTAGTGGTATAAAAAAAGTCATCAACAAAACTCAGAACCGTAAATCAGATGAATTTCTAACCGGTATTCTTATAAGCTAGTCATACTAACTTAACGCTTGATTATTTTATCCGGGATTTATAAATAGAAAAAAAATATTGCTTAACGTAGCAATGAAAATTGATGACTAAGAGTCAGCAAACGAGAAGTCGAAAACTTGGGCCACCCACCTTGGACAGGTTAGGTTAGAAGGATACTTACAATTAGTTTGTTACTAGACCTCCAGTTATCTTACACAGTAAGAGCTAGCGAAGCGAGCTCGAAAATTTGGCCACCTACCTCGGACAGGCTTGGTTAGAAGAGTAACTACAATTAGTTTGTTTACTATTTCCAGGTGTCTCATGTAAAATCGAGCGTAGCGAGCTCGAAAATTAAGGCCACCCTCCTCGGACAGGCTGGGTTAGAAGAGTAACTACAATTATTTTGTCTACTACCTCGAGTTTGTCTACCACCTCCAGGTGTCTCGTGTAGGAGCGAGCGTAGCGAGCTCGAAAATTTGAGTCACCCCTCACCTTGGACAGGTTAGGTTAGTTAGAGTGGTAATTACAATTACTTTGTTACTACCTCCAGTTGTCTCATGTAAAAGTGAGCTCGTAAATTGAAACTCACTTAGAACAGGCGACGTTAGTGCAGGGGGTAATTACAATTAGTTTCTTACTACCTCCGTGTGGCTAGCGCTGCCCCTCAGAGCCTGGCGCTCCGGGCTATGGCTCTTTTGGCCCTAGTGTAAATACGCCACTGTAAAGGTTGGATGAGTAAAAAAAATTCGTCACTGTAAAGGTTGGATGAGTAAAAAATTTAGCGCTAAGCTAGCATGATCGGTTTATAAGGATACCGGTTTGGGATATCCTTATAAACCGATCATGCTAGCTTAGCGCTCGATTTTTAGGGAATCAAAAAAATACAATAATAATAATTATGTCGCTCAACTTGGTTAATGACGCCTTGAAAATCGGCAATAGGATATCTTCCCGGGATCGCACGAGTTTCTGACGGTGTTTTTATAAGCTCGTCACTCTCGATTTTTCCAAAACAAATAAACAATATAAATTATTTGCGCAGCATAATCGGTTTATAAGAATACCGGTCAGATATTCATACAATCTCTGGTTATTTTTTTTGGTAATTTTAGGCATCACTATTATCACGTCGAGCAAGAAAATCTCTTTCAGGCATCAATATTGTCAGTTTGTCACGTCGAGCAAGAAAAATCGAAAGTTAAGCTAGCTTAACCGGTTTATAAGTAGCGATTAGAAACTCATCTGATCTTTGAAAGATGCTCAATAATAATTGCTACCTCAAACAACTGAATTATATTTTACTGGTTATTTTGTTAATTGTTGTTTTAATGAGGTCTTCAGCAACAAATATTGGTCTATTTGTTTCCTTGATTATATAGTATTTAGCAATTTTAATGCTATCTTTAAGTAAAGCTAGCATTGTTGTCAATTTTGTAAGATCGATTTGAGCAACAAAATCGTTTTTGTAGCAACTAATTGTTGACAAAAAGCAACAAATAGTGAATATTTTTCTATTTTGACAATTTGTCACTGCCAGTGTTATTGTAACTTGTGGGGGCAAGTTTGTTCCGTCCTACACACAACACGAAAAAGGTTTTTTTTTTATCTTACTATGACTTTTTTCTACGGGGCATCCAAGTTCCAGGGGGGGGCAGCTGCCCCCCCCTGCCCCCCCTGGGTACGCCCATGATGACTATCTAGCTAGGGAAACGCTTTTAACGCTGGGTATAATACATATACAATTATACCCACAGTTCTATCTGTCCCTATACGGGCACAAGCTACCAGTTCTCTGCTTGGACATCAGCTACGACTCAACAATCATTGCCACCGGCTCCGCAGACCGCAACGTCAAGATCTGGGGTATGGACTTCGGTGATTGTCACAAGTCCATATTTGCTCACAACGACTCTGTGACGTCGCTGCAGTTTGTGCCTTCTACCCATTACTTCTTTACCGCGTCAAAGGATGGTAAAGTGAAGCAATGGGATGCTGATAGCTATGACAATATTATCACGTTAAATGTAAGTAATTTTTTTCATTTTATTTTGATGATATATTTTACTTTTTTTAAGCGTTTTAATTTTAAAGATTAATAAAATGAATATTTTGTATTACTTATCGAAACGCAACTGCTAACCTAGAGGTCCTGTGTTTATCTCTGATTTTTTTAAAAATTATTTAATAAAAAAAATCGACTTGTAGGTAGGACTCGAACCTATGTCTTCTGGTTAAATACACCAGACGCTATGACCTATAAGGCTAATATTCAGAGACGAGGCTAAGCATGAACTTATGTTTCCGTATGTCAAATTTTCATACAAATTGACATATGGAAGTATTACTTTACGCTTAGTATCGTCTCTGAATATTAGCCTAAGCCACCGCGAGTCATACTCGCCAAGTCGACATTTTCCTTCACATTCTAAATTTACGTCCCAAGGTGACGTTAGTGCTAGTCGATGTTTCCTTTTATTAAAATAATAATCTTAGCATGGAAATGTTTAAAAAAAATACAAACACTTTTTTTTTCTTGCGGCTGGGAGTCTCTCTGGGCCTGTTCAGAACTATTTCGTTGCAAACTTGGCTGTACAGTCTATCAGCAGTATTGACCTGTCAAACAGGGCCACTGTGGCGCGTGCTGGTGCGTGTGCGTGGGCGCGGGCGGGCTGCACGCGGCCACGTGCGGCGCGGACGGCGCGCTGCGCCTGCTCGCGCGCGGCGACGAGCCCGTCGTGCTGGGGGACACCGACGAGCTGGACGAGGGACTCGCCACCGGCGAACAACATGTAAATATTCAGCTCTTACACTGACCTTTATAGTACGTCCTCATCGTGGCCACAGTATAGAAAGAAACAGTAGTGAAACTAAGCCTAGTTGTTGGTTATTATTAACACACAACTTAACTTGTAGAACTTTAGATCTTTAACTATACCATTACGGTGTAACCTTTTACAAATTTTGATCAAGCCGAATTCAAACGGCCGTATACTACACAATACTCCCGTGGCCTAGGGTTAAACTTGACGCGACCGCTCGTCTTGACGCGGCACTCGCTACTGAGAGCACCGCGACAGCCGCTTAGAAGTCTCGATGTGCATGTTTGTGTGAGTGTGCCGTTTCAAGCGTTTGTAGGCAGTTTCCGGACTTTTTCATATTATATTGACTGTGTCCTGGCGGTTTCGATATCAGCCTATTGCCGTCCACCGCTGAACGTAGGCCTCCCCGAAAGAGCGCCAACCATCCCGTCCTGGCGGTTTGCTGTACTCCTACTACTAAAAGCGATCGAACGAAATAGCATATTTCGAAAATGAGGCCAGAAACAAATAAGCCTGTGGGCATTCTACTCTGAGAACTCTGGTTACGCTCTCTAAAATCTCAATAAATTAATTTTAACAACACTTATAAACTGTCAATTGATTTACAGGCACCAGTACCCGGTCTTCCTGGTCTAACTATGCCAACAAAGAAAACTATCGGAGCTGAGAAAGCTGTAAGTATTGATTCAAATCTTGGTGCTACCTGAGGCCAGTCTGTACGGGAAGCGCCAAAATCATCCCGCCAAGTTGTAAAAGAATTTCTGCGGCGCTGGCAAGTTGCAGTCGGGTCAACAACAAAAAAACAGAACATACATAGAGCTAACAAAGCTCTATATAAATAAATATTTCGAATATTTTACACTACTACTACACAATCATCGGATTCTAGTCCTAACCTACACAATGGATATTGATATGGCTAATACAATTTTTTTTCGTAAATGAATACCTTCTTGTAGTATTCATCACATATAATCTTTGTGTCCTGTCACAGTCGCACCCTCTACGTCGTGATCAGCAGTCCGAAACTCAAACCACGACCTTGTCAAGTCAAGTCTATTAATGTCTAGTAATAATAATAATAAATTTATTTATTCAGACAAAATCCATCTTTTGTTAGTAACAATTTTACTTAGTCTATGTTAGTATAGTATGTACAAGTTTATACCCGAAACTTTACTTGATATGGATTCGAATGAACTCCTTCATTATCACGGAGTCATACTTATCCGCAATGACCTTTAGGATACCATTAGTACTGCCCCTCACTCTACGCAACAGCGACGCGACACGCTTACGGATCATGGCGTGGAAACCATCTACTGTTGCTTCAGCAAAGTAATGACTAAAGACTTATTGGTAACTTTGTAGGCGGACTCCATAATGGAATGTCTATCGGTGGGAGCGGAGTACAAGCGTGAGCTGGCGGAGGCGCGCGGACAGTTTGTACAGCCGCCGCTGCTGATGGCCGCCTTCAACTGCACCACGCCCGAACACTTCCTAGTGGAAACCATCAAGAGAATACGATCCAGGTATGTTGTCTTTAGTAAAGTTGTTACATTTTTAAAGAAAGCGTGAATTATTGAAATTTGAGCTTTATGTTAGTAATCTTAAGTCACACGACGTACTTATACCTAATGTAATTTTCTATATCGTTCTCTAGTCTCTCGGGACAGTTTTAAATGGAAAGAAGGTGTACAACAGTACGAATATACCGTACTGATTTGATTCAGAAGAATTCAGGCGCCAAGCAGGCATTCAAAATTATAAACATAGAACTGCTGAACCTCTACACAGTACCGTCTTCTTTAAGCCCCGCAAATTGATAATGTGCCTGGCGGCCATCTTGGTGACGTAAAAATGACGTAACCGCTCTCAGTATGCGTTAGCACCAATAGCCGGCAAGTACTGCGGATGACGTCCCTGAGGTTAATTTGACAAGGTTCCAGTCCATTAGCAACTTGCGGGACTTATAGTAGATTCCAGTTCTTTGTACGGTTGTACGAATTCTCAGAATATATTTTAACTAGCTTTCCGCCAGCGGCTTCGCCCGCGTGGTCTTGGTATTTCTTATAACTTACGTCCCTATTTCAACCCCTTACAGCCCATTTTTCGCATTAAAAAATAGCTTATGTCCTTTCTTAGGCTCTAGACAATCACCACATTTCATTGTGTACCAAATTTCATTTAACTCGGTTCAGTAGTTTTGCGTGAAAGCGCGACAGACAGACAGACAAAGTTACTTTCGCATTAATAATATTAGTAAGGATTAATAAAATCGTGTTAACATTCCAGTGATTTAGAAGAAGCCCTCCTCCTCATCCCGTTCAGCGTGGCGTGTGACATAGTGAAGATGTTGCCCAAGCTGCTAGACCGCGGCGACAACACGGAGCTTTTCTGTCGCCTCGCCATATTCCTGCTCAAGATACACCACGCGCCGCTCGTAGCTAACCAAGCGCTGTTGAAACATATGATTCAGATACAAGCGAAGGCGAGCATGCGCCTCAACGAGTTGAGAGTAAGTTCACAGAGCTATATATATGTAATACTAGCTGTTCCCCGCGGTTTACTCGCGTTCGTCTATTTTTCCAAATCCTTTGGGAATTTCCTAAAATATCGTTATAAATATGTTATTCTGACGAACGACAGTAATACTGTAAAGTTTCATCAAAATCCGTTCAGTAGTTTTTGTGTGAAAGAATAACAAACATCTATCCATCCTCACAAACTTTCACATCTATATAAAAATGAATTACTAAATGTGTTGGTAAGCGTAAAACTCGAGAACGGCTAAATCGATTTGGCTGATTTCTTTTTTGTTGTGTTTGCTGAAGGTTCTTGTGGAGAAAAACGCAAAAATCCGTATAAATCACTCTGTTCCGAGCTGTCAAACATTTGACGTCAATCAAAACAATACAAAGGCGCGTTAGGATCTTTGGTATGCCTTCAAGTTGATTAGAGGTTGCATGTCATTTCTATTTCTTAACTATTTTTGTAGGTTATATTATTTTAGAGAAAAAGGACAGAAGGCCAAGGTCTGCCGGGACAGCTAGTTTATAATATTAGCAGGATACTAGCTCTTCTTTGCATTGTAATACCTCTTTTGTACTTTAAAGTAAATAATAAAAGGCACAGAAGACTTCGTCTTTGGGGAACATAATCTGCATTCTTATCTTATAATGATATAATATATGTTTTAGGACATGGTTGGATACAACGTGCACGCGCTACATTGGCTGCGTCGCGACGCAGAAGCAGCCGACAGCGAACAGTTGTTCCGGGAAGCGTTCACCGAGAACCGCAAGCGAGACAAGCGGCGGCGCACGCGACAGGCGGCCAAACGACCCATAGTCACTGTTACATAGTGTTTAAGTACAATAAATGTGATAAAGTTATGTAATATGATTGATTTTATTGGACATAAACGTAGTTAAAAGTTTGGAATAAGTCAGTCAGAGACAAGATCGCTAGTTATGTGAATAGTCAACTATGTATGGCTGACTTTCCTATACATAGCTTATCTGAACCGGCGTTTTTATAAACACTGCGTTATTGTGATCGAAATGTTTACCTGATGTCCTGGGATTAGACTAGAAACCCAGTTAATACATAGTGAACTGTTACTTTAAATAGTAACGCAGATAGGAGCTGTTTGGATAAAGGTAAGTTTTAAAAATAGGTAGTTGTAAAAGTCAAACAAAAAAGTAGCTGCTATAATTTATTTGTAAAAAAATATTCTACTCACTACATAGCCAATATATCAGTTAAAACTTTAATAATTTAAGTATCCATCCCTGCGTAAGTCACATTATTTATCATCTATACAACAATAACTAATGTTTCACAATGAGTATTCCGGCCACGTGTCATACTAAACAATCTCAAACGGATAATTTATGCTGAAACTTACTATTAATACGTACAGTTATGTAATTTGACAACAACAATAACAAATGGTCCATCAAGCTTTCTATATTGGAAAATATTGATTTACATCATACTATGTATACATCTTTACGAAGAAAATTATTTGCAAACTACTTTTTGCTTACAGTTTAATAAGTTGAATTATGTCATTTAAGACGAACCTCTCCGTAACCAAAGTCTGACCTCTGGACGGCTGGACTCACAGTATTAAGGTAAATACAACATTAATATTTCTTAATTTTATAATTCTATTATTTATTTAATATGGAGTACCATAGGACCACAACACTGGTCTAATGCTTTTGTCATATGTATACTATCGTTACATTATTCGAAGCGAGTTCGAAGCATACCACTATAGACTGTAAGCTCAACCGTCCAGTGCACACAAATATATAATTGACAATATTCATTCTACATTTTTCAGAATTTACTGTTTAACATACAATGTTCATCACCACTTATCACAAAGTTATTGCTTTTCGGAAACACACATTTACATTCTCCAACAAAATATATCACAATGAATAAAATACTTTTACAATATCATTTTTCGAATAACTAGAGTGAAATAGAACTTGAGAGAGTTTATAAAAACAGAAGACATTATAAGAGCTCTTGTCAGTCTTTAATATTCAAAAATGATGTTACATACAATGTCCAATGGAATTCCTAGGATATGAATACGAAGCCCATATTCCAGCATAAATTATAATAATACACAACAGTATTGGTACTGTCTGCATCTCTGTCAGACGTGAATAAAAACAAAATCACAAACACATGCTTGTTAGAGCGTAAGCACACACAACACAACCGGTTTGTTAGTAACTAAATGACGATATACATTGTTCATCAACTCTTAATACCGATAAATCCATAAATTAACCTAACATAATAAATATAACCAAATTGGAAGATCTATATCATAGCTGTGTTCTGCTGTATGTATAATGTTGAGTTAGATACATAAAAAAGCCAAACGACTTGGTCTTGTAATAGGGAGACGTCGATGTTACAGTGGATAATATTTATAACAAACATTCCACTAACACCGATAACTACAATTAAGGTTTAAATTCGGAAGTCAAACTATATAAAAAAAACTATAAAAATACAAAAATAATAAACCTAAGACAAATGTACAGAGAAGAGTTCAATAAAATAATACTGTAACAATACTGCACTCGGCAATATTAGTGGAGATTTAAACTGTTAGGACTGATGGACGAGGATTTCATACGCTAACAAATAACACAAATCGCATATCTGCCAATGCGACGTATTTTATGAACAACTGGTTTGCATTGTAGCAACATCCACTTGCCCCTTACAATTTAGCGCGAGGATACTGTGTATATTTTTTTTATGTGAGAACAAGAGCTAATCATTATGGTAAATAGTTATTATAGTCACGATTCTGAAAAAAGACAATGAAACGGCTCCAATTTAAAAAAAATATTTTGCGATAAAAATCGTTCAAAGATATACTCTTAGAAAAATAAACACGCACTAATTACTATACCAAGTTTATAAATTATCATGGATAGATCTTTGATTTATAATTTAATATCATCCACACAGAGAGCTAAAGTTAAGTAGAGAGCGAAAGAATTTTTAGAATTTACGTACATTAATTACAGTTTCATTGTAAAAGCGAATGAAACTTTATTGTCAAGGTAAACTGCTATTCCGAAATAAACGTAAGCAATACTAAACGGTATACACTACACCGACAACTATACAGTGATCCCAATAAGAATGAATAAATAATCTCAATTTTAAAGCTTTTTAAATACGATAAGCTTGACGTAACGTAGAAGGTTTAGCTGCAACAGAATCACACAATCAGGTGTCTCAGCTTCGTTACAGCTGAGTTTTGTCTAGCTAAGTATTATCACAATGTCTCAAAGACTGCTGTATTTTACTGGCCCGTGGGGTTTCGATAATTAAACGAACTAACACTAAATTAAGTAGAGACGTCAAGTAAAGGACGGTGACAGAGTTCACAGCTAAATAAGTCGAATGGAAGCAATAACAAAACAGCCCAGTTCAAGGTACAGATAACGTAAATGCTTTCTGCTATAAATATACACATAAAACTGACCATCATGAGGTGAATTCGGTAGATTTTAACTCAATATTATAATGCCACAACGTTTCTGTTAAATGGTTTGTTCTAATACTTAACAACCAAAATGCCCGATAATTATTAAATGGATCGAAATATTCTTAAAATAAATGTTTTACCTATCATGTACATTATATCTATTTTAATAATGCCAAAAGTTACAAGTTTTTATTAGTAATGTCATCCAAACATCACATAATAACTTGTTTTAATGAAATAAGAAGATAAGAAACTTGCCATTGATCAATGAACAAGTTAGTTCGAAAGGACTAAGTTTTGAGAATTTATTAATTTTGAAGCATATAATGCAGAAAAGCATGTTAAACCAAAACATAATTTTCATTATTATTCCAAAAGCAACTTGTTATTACTTATAATTTAATTTACCAACCCTACGGCATTAGTCATGTTTTCTGAACTTACAATACTTAAGGAATCGTATTTGCTTGTCATTATTGCTCCTTCTCATTTCGTTATCTTAACTAAAAAAATACTCGACAGAAATAAAAAAAAACTTACATTGTAAATACTGACCGAAATGGGAAATAAATTAGACACTTAAAATTTATTGAATTTAAGCATTAAAACTACTACGTAAATAATCAAATTTACAATATGACCTAAAACTAAATGAATACTTGCGTCCTGCAATAGGTAACCGTAAATATAATTTCAATAATAATAAAGAGAGCATTCTAAGGCAAGGCTTAATATTATAAAACCCGATATCAGTGTCATTATTTTTGAGATTTATAAATTACAGATCGAAATCGGCGCCTGTACGAGAGATTTGCGAACAAACCCGAATAAATTTCATATAGCGGCTGGAAGTAATCTCATTAGGACTATTCCGAGCTGCCATATCACAAATTGCACGATGCTTCTTACACATGCATGACCAACAATCATACATATCACAAATGTTAAGAAAATATGTACACACGGAAAGTACTTTCACATAAATCATTCACTGTGGTACCACTTCCTTTCCTATACATTAAATAGGCACTAATACAATGAATGTATATTGTTTCCCGCGACCAAATAACAAGTTATGCATAATGCCCTGCTTTTTTGTAATTTGTTAATCGACATTCTTGTTGGTTCTCTTCGTAGTGTCAGACATAGGAATGTCGACCACGAGAATTAGATAAGGTGATTTCAACTAGAAACATTTCAGAACTTTATACCTAAACAGTCTCTAGTAGTAACCATAACCGTCGACAAACTTATGCCCATTTTAAAATCCAGAGTCGCATTTTCATCCCCAAATTCATCCGGTCGCTTGACATTTATCTTTGAAAAGCTAATCACCAACATACAGCTAAGTCGGAATCCAATATTAAAGTTGTATGGTCTCCTATAAAAATAATTTTCACATTTTATTATACAATGACGACCGGACGAGAGGAATGAACATTATTTTTTATATATATATTGCTTTATATTTTCCTTCTATTGTCATCAAACACTGGCCTGAACTATCACTATATAGATATTTAGTACTATATTATATCAAGAATGTTATTATTGCATGAATACTTAACTCTATAAATTTTATATTGCTTTTCGACTGAGTGTCACGACGACTATTTTAAAAAAGAGTCAAGTTAATAAACAAAAGTTCTTCTTTCATAAAATAATCGTAGGTACACTTGTTATTTCTAAGTTGGAAGAGATTGAAGCTATCGATATACGTTATCTACACGCAATGCACTCTGAAGGAAAATCAATGTAATGTTGAAAGGTTTCATACGGATTTGGGTGTCGCCGTCGTGAGTAGCGAGTGTGGCGTGGGTATCACAGAGGGCAGTCAGTGAGTCTCTTCAGCGGCGGCAACGTGACTGGCTACTAAGTTCAGAGGTGCCTCGTCGTACTCGGGAGCGTTGAGACCTACCTGCAATTAATTATGATGTTTAGGGCATGTGATCACCACTTCCCAGTAAGTTCCGGTCAAATGACTTGGCAGATAGAGACATACAAGTTTTGTTCTATTTCGAATTTATTCGGCGGTGGTGAAAACTGGCCCTTAAAGTCGCGATGGGTGCAGCATTATTGTGTATCTGCGTGTAGCGGGTACCTGTGAGCGGTGCGGGCGCACGGTGCGCGTGTTGTGCGCGTGCAGCGCGGCCAGCAGGTGCGGCTGCAGCTGGCGCCGCAGCGCCGCCAGCACGGCCTCCTCCGCGCCCTCGCCGCCGCTGCCGGCGCCCTCGCCCGCCTCGCATGCGCCGCCGCCCACGCCTCCACCCCCGCCGCCGCCACCGCCTGTCCCGCCTCCGCTGCGGCGAGATTCTACAACAAACAACATTTATATACATTATGTTGTCCAAATAAATATTTCGAAAAAATGTTCATGAAATAAACAGCACATTTAGTTTTTTCTGAATAAGCAGTATGTACTGCTTGTGCTGTATATGTATTATTGGCAATTGTGTAATGTTATCGAGCAATAAAGATGTAGGAGTGGCACTGACTGCTCTTGGTGTGTTTCCCCTCGTGGCGGGGCCTGCGGCGGCGCGTGTGGATGGTGTCGCGGCGCATGGCGGTGGGGCGCGGCACGCCGTGCAGCTTGAAGTACAGGCCGCACGCGTTGCACACCATCTCGCCGCGCGCGTCGCGCCGCCAGATGGTGGTGGTGTGCGTGCCGCAGTTGCTGCACGACAGCTCCACGCGCGCGCCCGCCCCCGCCCCCGCGCCCGCACGCGCCGCCCCCGCCCCCGCCCGCTCCGGTGGTTCCTGCTGCATACCACAATCATTCTATTACAACAGCACTTTACGGCCCGTAGATATTATTTTATTGCAATCTAACACATCGAAACGATGTATGGAAAGTGACATGATTAAAGCTTTCGACAAAACAAGCGTTCATAAAATGTTATTTTGTTCATAACAATAATAATTCTACTTGACTCTTAAAAAAGTTCTAGAACTTACATTTTCTGACGCTGGCTGCGGCCATTGTGGGTTTGTGGCAAGCGAATCTACAGGCATAACGGGTTGTGCTCTAGCCGGACAGCTTTGTTTTCTCCGAGCCGTACCCGCCACACTCAACGCTCCACGCCCCGAGCTGTGCCATTCACCGTTCTGTAAAAAACGTTCTCTATTACGATAATACGTGTTTTGAATCACAGCTATCCTTACTAATATTATAAATACGAAAGTAACTGTCTGTCTGTCGCGCTTTCAAACCAAAACTACTGAACCGATTTCAATGAAATTTGGTACACAGATAGTCTAAAGCCTGAGAAAGGACATAGGCTAAGGGTTGCTAAGGGCTGTAAGAGTTTGAAATAGGGGTTATTAAAAGTTATAAGAAATAGACCACGCGGTCGAAGCCACTGGCTGAAAGTTAGTTTCTTTCATTGAAGACCGTGTAAAGTCACCGATTGTTGTTCGATTACCTATGACAGAAATTATGGCTGCACACAGACAGATCTTAAAATGTAAAAACAGTCACAATTACTAACCAAATGATCTCGTAATACATTGTTCTAGCTCTAAACACACAGGTGATAAGTGCATTTCTTACAAATATACATTATCTCAATATGGAAATCTTGCCGATATAACTATCGATAAAACGTCGGGATTGATAACAATGAGCGCACATCATTATCTCAAACGAAACAAGGAAAATTGTGTTGCAAATGAACATTAACATAACATTTCAGTTGACAATAAAGAAACAAATTTATGCTGTCATGTCGTCCTACTTTATATAACGTATGCTATAACAGCTGTATTCTCAGTATGGTGTTGAACACTCCAGCAATCAAGCTGCATTTAATATTATACTAGTGTAATTATCAGTGTAATCACATGGACTGTAATTAAAATGCTCTCAGTTAGTATTTTTTACTTTCAATAACCATCAGTACATCTCTGCCTAACCTTCTACGAAAACCTGGCGTCTAGTTTTTTAGGAATTGAACATTGAACGTTGTGTGTTCTCTACATGATAAGGAATTGTATTCCAAGCACGAAGCATAAAAACAAGTTATAATAATTACCAATATCGTACAATAATAACGACTGATGCACTTCAGTCGCAGTCATTATTACAAAGTGGATATCATTCTCTTTATGTTTCATAATACATTTTAAACTGGATGAATGGTATATTTATAGTTGAAATTCTGCCCAACTTCAAGAGGAAATTAGATGAAGGTCACTACAATGAAGGTCAGTTATCACTACTTACCTTAACATAAGTAATGTGATTGAAAAATCAATGCGCCTGCTAACAATTTCTCATTATCAGATAGTCACTTCGCTAATAATGTAAGAAATGCGTGTTATGACAATCACTTCATAATAAGAAAGTTATGTATGAAAGTTCTAAGATAATATGTATATAAAAAAAATATCTTTTTTTTATATTAATAACTCAGCTAGTTATTAATATAAAAAATAAATGATTTTTTTTCTCTGTTACCCGAAGTGTTACACGTGTTTATAAGATTTTTTCCCAATCCCGTGGGAATTTCATATTTATAATAATATATTACGTAGGATAGGATCTGTAGAGGCTTGTTATCAGTAACCTGTTCAATGTTCATTTTTACCGGACAATCATTGTTAGTCAGTAGAACTTCTTTAAAGTTAAAAAAAATAATTGAAATAAATAAACTAGATTTATAAGAGTAAATGGTAACTAAAGAAAAGATAGAGCGTAGCGTAACTCTGTAGTAGGTATTAAAGTAGAAAATAATAGCCGTTTAGAATTCTTCGGCCCCAAGTGAAATCTACTAGTCGCTTTTGAGGTTGATTCGATTCTCTCATTAACCATTATTATCACGGCGTAATATACATTAAGTTATATGACAATCATTGTTATCACTGGCAAATAAATAAAATAAACATACAATGAGCGCAATCAAACACAATATTGTTGCAGTTTCTTTGTTATTGGAGTAATTAAATAACACAGATGTAATTATTTGATTTCAAATCTGTGTCATATAAGCGTTACACGAACACGGTGACAAGTCAAGTTACACCATGTCTGGATAACCGTTATCCGCCGGATAAATTAAGAAATGTAACATTAACTGCCAAGTAATTTAACAGGAACTTACTAGGTAGTGAAATAGGGCCATAAATGCCAGGATGACATCAATTGACCGATGAAGGATAAGGAAGAACCATCAACTTCTGCATGTATATTTATAAAAATGTTATGATGATTTACTAACTGATCTAAGAACATAATACCTTTTTTATATAAAACAAAACACAAAAAGTACCTAGTCGATGGATTTAGTTATTTTTATACAACATTGTACTTCTATATAAAAAGGATTTTATGAGAAATTGGGGATAAAAAGATTATATTTTCTCATTTGGCTAAATCCAGGTCCAACTTAAGGGTCATAGTTGTATAAAATAACAGTCCGAAAATTAAATATAGTTTAAGAGATCATAATTATCTTATCTTGTAGATAACTGTGTGACCTGATAGCTCCTATAAGCAAAGCAATCCTTGGCAAATTGGCAGAAGGCCAAGAAAATGTTAGGACAAACAACACAAGGCATTGAAGTACACATTATAATATATTATTTTTATCTAATATCTCATGCTTCCGAAATGTTTAGTTACGATTATTTTAAATTTAATCATCATAAGACAGTGCTGAATGCTGATATACTGTTTGTTGCGTTCCGTGCATGACCAGTGATAATAAAATTACACCCAAATGCGGAACAAGTAATTCTAACATATTTCCTTGTTCGAATAACAATAGAATAGCGAGTTCAATCAAATGGTTGATAGTAAAAGTTAATATATGTGGTCCTAGCAAAGATTTTGAAAAAAAAAACAGTGTACTCATTCTTTTTTTACTATACTTTATTTATTTATCTTATATACCAGATAAATAAATAAAAAATAGTAAAAAGATTTTTTCATTATTATAAAAACGTAATTGGGTGAAAAAAAAACGAGAGCCTTACTGTCTTACTCAACGCAATCTAAGAGAGTATAGATAGAGATTGTAGCACTGGACATACTGTATTCTGTATAACCCCTGAGTAACAGTCAAAGAAGAAAAAGGTATTAAATTAGTAAACGTCGGGATTAAAATATAACGCGATAAAATCCGTAAAAGGTTATTTCAATGAAAAAAGTATTGTTTATGTAGGTACTTGTGATTTGTAAAGTGATAATTGATGAGTAGATTGCTTATTTACAAGAACAGGTAACGCGTTATCAAGTTGTCTTACACTCTTTTATCATTCCACCGATTATTTACACTTCACTATCAGTGCGTCGCATAAATGAGTAATCAACTAAATATAGTTACAATCGATTTATGTATCTTTTTCAACACACCTGATTCTTAAGAAACCTGTCAGTGACACCACCACCCACTTTACGGAAAAGGGACAGAGTATCTCACAATCCCCTTATAACTTTATAATTTGATGTATGATAATGTATGTATTTTTAATTAATCAAAAACCTGTCAATTTCCCTGTTACAGTAATGCCAAGCATTTTGAAAGTTTCTATAAAAACTATTATTGGCATAATTATATTACTGGTTAGGCTATTCAGAGGCCATTGGTACAATAGTAGTTAGTTAACTTTTTTCCTTTCAAGCAGGGCCCCTTGCTTGATGGTAAAAAAAGTGAATTGATTACTGGATTTTTGACTTGATCAGACGATGATCTACTGGGTAGATAGGATACTGACCGGTGACACCGATCCATTAATCGGTTGCTGTAGGGTGCTGGAGAGCGGGGAGGCAGGCGTCCTCAGCGGTGACACCGTCATGCCGAGTTGCTTGCTGTTGATCAATCGCCGCAGTAACTGTGTCGCTTCGCCGCTGCGACCTGAACACACCAATTATATTTAACACTAATAAGCAGCACTACGTACAGAACAGGCACTATCCATTCTAACTTAAGATACCCCACAGCTCCTCCCACTTAATGGTCTCTAAAACAAATATTAGTGGGCGAATAAACGCGAACACAGATTATACAAACGTCATAATTGAGACATGAAACGATAAGCTCTGTTGATGTATTAACTTTTTTATTGTAGTTCAGCCCAGTCCCACTGCTAGGCACGGGCCCTCTCCCATATAAATAGTAGTTAATGTATTTTAGCAAACATACTACAGTTGTGTTATAATTACGACTCCTACAAACTACCCTCCTCCTTGTAACTGTACTCTACCTTTTCTATGAGTTCAGATATCGTTCCAGCACAACTTGACCGATACTAGTGCCGCGCAAACGTCTAAGATATGAAATAAGTACTTATCTGCCAATTATATGCGGCTTTCGAAATATCGTAGAAAAAAATGAACCTAAACAGTAGCTACTAAAGTTCATATTACATCATTCAAGCACGCAACACCCCTTTACGCGGCATATGTCCAACACTTAATCACGCTATCGGACAACCAGAATAATTTAATTACCATGGATATTTTTAAGTATAAGCGATTTAAGTAGAGTTTGATAAGAACAACCCAGTTTTTAAAGTCAAGTCAAAGCTGAAGCCTTATTGTAGAATAATGTTATGTATCATGTATGTATGCTTGAAAGTCCAACAGACGCTGTAAACTCAAACCTGTAAGTTCTGCAACCTTTCTACCATAATATTTTGTATGTAATGTTAATGCACACCATTTTGTCTGTGTAGTGCCTGCCATAGAGATTCTTTGTCTTGTTCTTGTTCCATCGGCGGCTGCGGCGACGACTGCGTGGATCGCGCTGACTGTGTCTCTTCAGGGTCGTCCTGTAATGTACACCAAAAACATTAATACCACTTTTTACATAGGAGGTAACACGGGGGTTTTTAAGTACCTTATAGCTTTATGACAACGTCTGTGGTCTAGTGGTTCGAGTACCGGACTGCTGATCACGAGGTCGTGGGGTTGATTCCCACAGGACACAAACATTTATTATGATTTTGAAATGAAAAATAGTTTTGCTATTTTCTCATCATCATCATTCACAACCTTCATTATCCCACTGCTGGGATCAAACTTTGCAATTTGCCTCGGTTTATTTGCTCGCCAGTGGAGTATACTAATAATTTATTATTAATACTCCAAACCAGGAGTAGCGCCCAGAACTTTGCACTAGGCAAAATGGTGAGTTGAGTGTAGTTTTTTAGTTACAACAGGTCGCAAAGATATGACTCAATGTCGCTAGATATACTGACGTCATCTCAACCTTGTTTATTATCTCTCGTTTTCTATTGTGGACAGCAGAATACCCGGTTGACCTTCCTCTGGTAAACATGCTACTAAAATAAATAAAATTATAATGGTTTAAAAGCCTCCCCCTCTCACCTGCGACATCTGAGATATATCCATTTGTAGCCTGTCCGGATCCGATCCACTACTACTTCGACTACAGTCTTCATATACCGATGAATTTTCTTTTGACGTTTTCATTTTTGTTCGACCAAAAACATGTTGCTTGTACTCATCAACGAAGTTTGTCTTGTGTGCCAGTGCAGAGTGGAAGTACGAGTTGGCGTGGTCCTGCTGCTCGCTCTGTTCGGCTGGCTCATTTTTGACGGAACTGTATAGGGAGAGATCCATTTCTTTGTTGTCATGGTCGTCGTTGCTGATCGGGCTGGCAGCGTTCTGCGGCGCGCTGTACACGTTGTACTGCTCGTCGGTGTACTCGTGCGGGTACGCGTCGCCGGCGCTGCTCGCGTGTGTCCTGTCTATTACACCCGTGTAGTTTGGTGGAAACTTCTGAGATTCTTCGTTTTCCCGCTGTGCGACTGCCACAGCCTTGCTTATAATATCGATGACGGTGTTGCAGTGCATCACCTCTCTCGCTCTGTCCGAAGGCGGTAAGCTCGCCACGCTGTTGAACATTATATGAGGCTCGTCTTCCTGTTTGACCGCATATTTACTTGGGTCGTAATTTTTTATCTGTAGTAGCGTGACCGCCGCTTGTCGGCTCTCCAAATTCTTCATCTCCTCAGTCGAGTCCGGAGAGCCGATCTCGGCATATTTGTGTTTTAAGTCGAGCTCGTATTCGTTATCGTTCAGTGGCTTGATTATTTCTTCCAATTTCGCCGCCGTTATGTTTAGGATTTCCTAAGAACAAAAGACAATGTTAAATCATCAAACGGCGCTCCATATTAGTAGCCTGATAACACAAACAAACATCGGCCAATGAAACGCTCGCTCATTTCATGTCACTCGTGATATCACACAGCTCCTAACTGATAAGATAAAAACATATTCAGAACCGAAGGTGTTCTCCAGTGTCCTTTCTAATTTTGAGGAAAATGTACTTCCAAGCGGTATGCAAAGTGAGTGACTGTAGTGACCGAGATAGAAAACAGATACGATTGTTTGTGTACCTAAGAGATTATATAAGTAATGGTGTTTCTTTGTTGTAGGTGTTAATGATATTATGCGTCCTAGTTTCGCCGAGCCGCACACTAGAGGCCGATGCCGAAACTGTTCCCTGTGATATTACCATTCAAGATTCGACCAATCTAACATTAAACTGTTCGCGTCGTAACATAGATGAGATCCCCGAAAAATGGCCTGAGAAAATAAACAGTGTAGACAAAGGTAATGCCGTCAAAACTGGAAGGAGGATAGAGGACTCTTTTATCATCTAGTAAATCATGACGTAAACAAAACATATAGCTGCAAATCAATCAAGATTAATCAATTATGCTCGTCCCTTACATTTTCAGTTTATTATCAAATCTGATCAGAAGTGTTTTAACCACTCACACGTCCCGACCTAAAACGTATTATACCGTTGTCCGTCCGGCTACGCGTGGCGCCGATTCGGTTCGTACCGCGCTCGCATGTTGTAACAAAAAACCTTTATAGCTTCTTATCTATAATACCTAGAGTAAAAACAAATACTACAAAAAATTGCTAGAAGACTACAGATTAAATCTATGTATTTTTCAAGATCTGAAAATTTAATTTAACGTATTAAAAATAGGTGTAAATATTGAATTTGGAGAAAACATAACATTTAAATTGTATTAATTTACACCACAACGAAAAATTATTGTATATTTTACCAATTAAACAATGTCACAATAAACTAGACGTTTTTTCCTTTAAAACGATGTATGGATCTTTATGTTTAATTAATCCTAAGTAGTTAAATAAATCTAAACAAAACACCTCTCTTCATAATTTTATCGCGATGGTCCCGAGCGCTTTCGACTCGCTCGCAAAGTCAAAATATAAGCAAGATGGCCGAATAAGGTCTCGTTCAGACTTATTTACGCAACTTAAAAAAAGGCAGTTATGTTTTTTTTGTTGGGCTTTTAAATTAAACACCAATAATAAAATAAATGTCGTGTTTTATTTAATAATCCTTATTCAATAAAAAAAACAATAAAATGTATTAAAACTTGACTAAATGTAATAAAACGAAATAAATAAATTTACGAGAGTAGATTTTTACCAAAATTACACAAGATAATACCTTATAACTTGAGATGATCCCCTTCCACCTCTGGTGCAAACCCCTCCTCGACCTCTGTGACTTCCACGAGTCAAAGGAGTTTCAGTTGGTGATCTAAAATTGGTGTATTTATAAATTTAAACTATCAATATCATCAAGGAAAAGGCAATAATAATGTGCATGATGCATTAAAAATATCGGGGTCAGCAGCTAGTAACTTATAAAAAAAACATTGACATTTTAATAGCAGCGTATCTTCAAGCAATACTAAGTATGCACATGGTATAATTATTACAATAATGACATCAATATTAATAAACAAAGAAACACGTTTGTACGCACCCTTATTTTGAACCATTTTAGTTCCGTCCGTGGATAGCAATCTATCCATGCCTAAACACCTGAGGAACACAATGACATTTTTAAGCAATCTTCCGTGAATATTGTATATTTCTGTTTTTAAAGTGTATTATTATATTTATGACGAACTATTACTCGTTGTTTAAACAATATTTTACTGAAGAACTACGTAAAAATAGCTAAAATTGGGTCAACAACAAGAATGGCCGCTCTTACGCCATTTATTTTCGAAACAGCTATACTTTGAATTAAAAATATGACTCGATTTTACTCTTAAAACTGTGATATGTATACTTAATTATAAAGCACAAATCCTCTAGTTTATTTTGATGTATAATAATCTATGATCTAATAAATAAAACTAAAGTACTTACGCCATAATCGCTGGAACTTCAAAAACACTTGTTTACTAAACACAAACCGTAGAGTGGACTGAAGATAAACGTTTGTTTTTATTTATTCGAGGCTTGTTACACTGCCATCTCGTGATTTTATTGTAAAGTAGTTCGTCAGCTATCTACTACACAACTTAAACATGCAGAAAGAACCGCATATTATCGATAGATGTCGGTTTTATAAAATATGTCGCTATGGATATAAAAGTATCGTCGGACGTGCAACGCCCCTTTTTTTTTTGATATCAAAGTATCCCTGGACGTGTGAGTGGTTAATAAATTCGAAGAGGTGTGCATACATCGCATGTGCTTGAATACAGCGAAGCTCATTGTGGATTGAACAGATTTATAGGTTTTATGAATATTGATGAAGTGTTAACACAAGTATTGACCGTTATTAACAGCAAAACATGCCAAGTATTTAAACCAGTTTTTACAGAATATATTAGGTATTGGTAGAAATTAAAAAAGGAAAGCAAGTGTCGTAATATAAATTTAATGAATTCCAGATGGGCATCTGTTGATAACGTTTTTCAACAATACAATTTCGAACGTGTCTCAACTGCCAGTGGTGCCCGGCAAGAAGGTGGCAATCAGCTTCAAGTCGAACGAAATCGTCGATATCGAAGATGACGCATTCAGTAACGTCGAGGGATTGGTATACTTGGATTTAAGTAACAATTACATTTCAGGTATGTATGAAATTTATCAGTTATCATTTAGGTTCAAAACACAGCGCACACACCTTAACAAACTAACGATCGCAACGTATTATCGTTAAAAGGTTAATAGATCTCCTTTTGCATTTTAAATATTAACCTGCTAAATATCTCCGTGTATTAGCTACTTTACTTAGTAGTCTTTCGATCTTTTCACCAAAAAAAAGTATACTCTTGAAGAAGTCTTGCTACACCTACAACTTCTATTAGGTACCGGTTTCCTGGCATGAGAGCAAGATCTACCACCAGTAAATCCTTGACCAAGAATATCGTGGTGCAGAAAAGCGTGATTTGAATCCACGACCTTTAGATGTCCACTCAACACTAGCATTTAAGCTATCATCGCATACGTATAGATGCGGGAGACGTAATACGTGATTATTGATCGGAAAAGACTTATCTGGGTCAGATATTTATGTTCACAAGAAAAGCAAACACAATTAGAGTATTATAAAACAGATGTGATATACAATATTAAGTATGATATACTGTAGTAATGTTGGCAACGCTGATTACTGCAATGAGTTTACATTAGAAAAAGAATTACACTTAACAAGCCAAGTGGTTAGCATCCGCTTCCTTTATTTTGACACAATAAGTTAATAGGTACCTTAAGTTAATAATATTTCACGCCCAATATCTTTTCTGATATCTCTCAAACGATTAAAATATCTATATTTCTGTAACTATAGCTAAGGCCGGCCCTGACTATTATAACTATCATGAATTCATGACTAACAGACCAAGCTAATAAAACATCGTATGAGGAATGAGGATGATCTTAATAAACAATATACTTGTACAATTTTAGTTGTTTTTAATTTCAATACATCTGATTTCAAACTTTCGATTCTAAACATGAATTAATTCCAATAAAATGATTTTATTGGGGAAAATCGTATGAAAATCAGTACAGTATTTTGTGAGATTAACGTGTGGCGAGGAACTCGGCGTGGCGAGGGGCTTATAATAATTATGTACCTAATGATATCAAAGAAATAGGTAACAATATTATTGAGCAGTGAGCAGTTACATAATCATGGTTATTTCATTAAAACGGTAAAGGAGAACATGTCTATATTTTCGACGGTCTGTGAAGTCTGCCCGCACTTAGAACTGTTATCCTGAAAGGAGACTCATGCCCAGCAGCGGAACCATAGGATAACAGTGAGGCAAATAACGCGGATGCATTGGGGCGTAGATTATTAAATACTTAGAGCAATGATTTTGTACTTAGTAAACAATTTATTATCTTTCACGCTCTACACCGAAAGATACGAGTAAGTATACACTCAACATCTTTCATAACATTAGTCATCGGCAGCGGTACATTTATTTATATGGTTTCGCCGAAGAACGCTATGAGGTTGCAACACTTTGATTCACAAAAATGTCGTAAACACCATCTAACAATAGGCTTTACTGAGACACCGTGTTTGGGCTTCAGGTTTATTGTTCTCTGTATCTCTAAGTGCATATTAAGTTGTCAGTTCCTGAATTGAAAAAGCGTAGTTATTGACAGGATGATGAAATTCCGGCCAAAACTTAAGATACGACGTAACAGTGTATTATTTATGTATCATTCACAAGTGCCCTGTATGGTGTTGATTTAAAATTGTTATTTCTTGCTAATAGTGATGAGTAATCGAGACAAGATCTTAATGCCACAATGAAGCAATACCAGATTACTAAGTCAACAGATAAAGGCAAATTCCCATCTATTGTTAAGAATATAATTTATACTCCATTCGCATTAGATGTGATCAACACTGTTTAAAAGGACGACAAAAAATCATTAGTGATACCATAACGACTAATCCTCGAGCAAACGACACTTCAATCAAAATATCGGGTCAATGATCCGTAATGATAGGTTTTGTGAGACAATTTTCTAATTTAAGATTTCCTTATGTTGAACCGAGTAATGGAATTTTAAATTAGGACACGCCTTGAGGACAACGCAAACACGTTGATGATAACGCTTCTATCAAACCATAGATGTATAGGAAATATAAGTAGCAGGTATAATGATAAAGTATTTATCTCTTATCTTGACATAATAATATGTACAGTAAGAAGTTGCAGTCTGTACGCAAAATACTTCTATCTAATCAACATAAATACATAAACATGATGAAAGTGTGTGCAGGAGGTGATCTCTGAAAACATTGTCGAATCGGTAGCTCGTTAGAAAGTCTCAAACAATTACGAGCGCATGATAAGCTATTTATATCACAAATTAGATACATCGCATAAGTACTGCTCATTAATCATACGAAGGCACATTATGATTTTTGTAAGGTCAAAATGTCATTAAGTATAATCTCGGATAAAAAAAAATTCGTGGTTAGGAAAACGGATCGCGGGAATTTATAATACATAGGAATTATTTAAAAGATAAGTGTTTATGTAATGCTTAAACCTCTTGGCTAAAAGATTTTGAATAACCTTGCAAATGGTAAACAAAATGCAGCTACATTTCTAGCACATAGTGAAAACTATGAATCATTAGGAAAGTGGGCGGACGGATAAGTCGTACGCAACTTTAAGTCTGAATACAAACAGGAAGTACCGCTGGAGCAAAAACTACACGTGCATTATACATTTAGACAACATGAATTCTAAACAACAATAAAAACAAATCCGTTACGCCTCTATGTAATTCAAACGTCAAAGAAAAATGCAGTACACAGTTTTAACCCCGGAACCGATATCCGATAATAATTACTACTCGTGGGATTAGGCAAACACTAAATTTATATAAAGGTGCTCAAACAGTTTATCCAAACGTATGCATTGAATCGATCCTAGTCATAAATTACGCCTTTATTATTATTAT
Organism: Acronicta psi; assembly: GCA_946251955.1. NCBI lineage: Eukaryota > Metazoa > Arthropoda > Insecta > Lepidoptera > Noctuidae > Acronicta > Acronicta psi. The sequence goes on along the minus strand of OX276477.1, from coordinate 4,905,862 downwards.
ACATTAGCATTAGGTACTCAGCCCCACTGAAGCATTCTAAGGATTCACAATATATTTCCAGGTGAAGTGCTAAGGAGCGAGATATTCCAAGGCCGGTACATAGACGGAACCTACGCCAACATCGCGCTGGAGACGCTGAACCTCGGCCACAACGACATCCACTCGCTGGACCGATACTTGTTCCAGTACACGCCCTACTTGACGCGACTGTACCTCAACCACAACCCCATTGAGATCCTTGATCACGTCACTATACTTGCGCTCTCCAGCGCTACTAATTTAGAGGCAAGAGATTGTTCTCTGATTTATTGGTAAACCGTGTCTTAGTCTAAAGACATCGTTCTGTGCTTACTTTCCCTAACGTAATCAGTTGTCTTTAAAAAAATTTTTTGACTATAGTCTGGTCTGGATCGATATTAATTTTTTTTCCTCTATTGGTGATTTTGCCAGCAGCCCGATTCTATATATTCTACGGATAGATTGGTCGCCAGAGTCTCAAGTACTGTAAGTGTAGGGCTGTCAAAGTAGGTATTCGGAGAGTTATGGTGGAGTTATACCTGGGAGTTATGGTTTTATGTGCGAAGTATATTAACCAGCGATTGCAGCGTACAACAGCTTCTTAAATAGATTACGTGGCCCGCTTTTTAGTCACAAGCCCTATAAATACAACGGGTTCTGATAAATGGTTTTCTGTTCGTTCAACTGACATAATCCTTAATGCCTCTAATGAAGTGGCCTATATTTGTTTGAGAACCACTATCAGTAATAAATAACGAGTCAGTTGGCGAAAACAAACTTTTGTGTGTATGCATCCTTCTTCATTCTTCCTTCGGTAAATGTTTTGTTTTTACCTTCTTCTACAGATTATGGTATGGTCTACCTTTACACTTAATATAATTGAGCTGCCATCTTTCTATAATTATTTAACGTCTGCCAAAAAATTCATACGGCAAAACTGATAAAAAACGAGGGTATCAAACTCTGCGTTTTTTATTTACCTATTCAAGCAATAAAATTCAGATTTACGGCAAAACAAGTTCTTCAAGTATTGTGACAAACTGAGCTAGGTCGTCATCACTATACCAAAACGTTATTAGAAGGGTAGTGGCAGCCAGAAGAGTACTGTACTATGTACAAATATATACTTTTAATGTCGTTAAATAAAATATCAAAGATGTATATAAAAAGGCGTAGGGCTCAAAGTAACAATAAAAGTTGGTAAACAATAGAAACTGATTGTCCTAATATCGTGGAATTCATCAGTAAAAACCAAATCCTCTCAAAAGTGCAACTATTGATAGATAGAGACTCCCGCTAAGTTATCCCCCACACCCTATAAATACAACTTTAACTGCATTACAGGTATTGGACTTAGCCAAGACGGACATCGATAGCATCCCCTTGGACGCGTTCAAAGGGTTGACGAAGCTTCAACAGATTGATTTGTCGGACAACCGGTTCGTGACTGTGCCGGAAAGTCTGAGTCTCGTCGGTAACTCCTTGCAGTACCTCACATTCAACAACAACCCTATCATCGAGCTTAATGATGACAGCTTCGTAGGTAAATACACAGTTGAACATTTGAAATAGACAAGGAGAGGGTGTCATTTAAAATCTGAAATTCTTGATGACGGATAACTAGACTATTTAATATTAGACTATCTGACATCTAGCGATCCGCCCTCGCTTCACTTCGGATATTATTCTTATAATTTTATGTAAAAAGTAGTCACAGTAGTCAGAGATAATGTACCTTTCTAACAGTAAAATAATTTCAAAACCGGTTCAGTAGATCCACAACCTCACAAACTTTACCTCTTTATAATATTAGTATAGATGTGCCCCTCCATGATATTTCCAATGTCACAAATATTTATATTGATATTATCTTATAAACCGAGCATGCTGCTATTGAAATGGAACATATACGATTTAAGTTAAAGTACCAGTTGTAATCTTGGCAATATATAATAACACTAGCAAACCCGGCGAACTCCGTTTCGTCACCAGACGCACGAACCGATTTTCCCGCTTTTCTGTTGAAATTTTTCCTGAATTTTCTTTGCTATAAACCTCACGGAGCCCGAGACCTTTCCAACGAATGCAAAACCGTGGAAATCGGTTCGTGCGTTCTGGAGTTATAGCGTCATGAAGGAAAACCCGACTTATTTTTATATAGTAGATAACATTACTGCACCTCTGCCTAACATTCTGGGGAATACAGGCCTGATGATACTTACACGATTTCTCATAAATTTTGGCATTTATTTTGAAATCACATACGGTTCTTCAATTTTATTTATTGGTATTGATATCTAAAATAACATGAACAGAAAAAATAATTCGCTCCTAAAAATATATATTTAGGTCATTCATTCCATATAATTATTAATTTATATCTGTAAACTTTAAGTGGAAATCTATAGTCTCTGCCTACCCCTATGGGAAACAGGCGTGACGCTATGTATGTATGTTTAAGTAAGTGGGAATACCAGGTGGATGTTTATTAAACCTACCGTAGTTTACGCAGGTATATAGTTGTTGAGTGACTGATAAATACAAATTAACTAAAGTCGTTATCAACTCGCGGAAAATACCAAGGACTTTTTTTTTATTTCTAAAATTGACTCAGCCAAATAGGTGTCTGTTCATACAGTTCACATCAATCTCGCGATAAAGTCCTTTTTAAAATTAGCCTAATATTTAGGCCAGCTGGATCTGATTTTGGCATCAATGTTAAATTAAATCAGAGCATATTATGACGTACTACTATTTATTATATTTTATACTAGCGACCCGCCCCGGCTTCGCATGGGTTTGAATTTCTTGTATTTTCTGTACTATAATATGTATGTATTATACATACTAGCTTCCCGCCAGCGGCTTCGCCCGCGTGGTCTTATAATTTTTTCCCCGTTAGTGCTACATTTTTCATTACTACTCCGCTCCTATTAGTCGTAGCGTGATGATATATAGCCTATGTTACTCGGGGATAATGTAGCTTTCCAAAGGTGAAAGAATTTTTGAAATCGGTCCAGTAGTTTCGGAGCCTATTCATTACAAACAAACAAACAAACAAATCTTTCCTCTTTATAATATTAGTATAGATAAACCTTCCTCTTCAATCACTCTATCTATTAAAAAAAAACCGCATCAAAATCCGTTGCGTAGTTTTAAAGATTTAAGCATACATAGGGTCCATAGGGATATAGGGACAGAGAAAGCGACTTTGTTGATGTTGACGCCTCTATGATGATAATTGGATTTTATCTATACCTACTAAAGTGCCAGATAATAGGTGTACCTATATTTATGTACACCGCGTCATTTACAATCGTGAAATAAGTATATGTAAAATCTTTATCTATATGTTTAATAGCATATAAATAACTACTCGTAAACACGGAAGTACATAGCGATAATAGAATCAGTTTTTTTGCAGGCTTAACGAACTTGGTGGAATTAGAAGTCGGCGAAAACGATTATTTGGACGAAGTGAAACGCAGCACGTTCTCCCCACTTAAAAACTTGAGGGTGCTCCACCTCTGTCACAACCGAAATCTAAGATACATCAGCCATAATGCGTTCCGCGGATTGAAAGACAAATGGACCTTGAAGGAAGTGAGTAACACATCTCAACAAACTCGATAGTAGCATCAACCTGGAAAAACCCGTGTATAGTATATGTATACGTAACGCTAATTCGGCGCGTTTAAACTATTATCAAAGCGGAAATAATTTATTCACATATTTTTATCAAAGAATGTAAGTAATGAATTTTCTCACAAAAGTTGTCGAGATTCATGTACTTATTGTAACTGATATTCTAACTATTTTCAGACTCAGCTATTTTTAGCCTATTTATCAGATTTTTATGCAGAATTACTTGCTTATTTTATGTAATAATAATAGGTAAGTGTATTATAATCATCACAAATTATTACAAAATGTATGCAATCCAATTTGCCCCAGTTTGTGAATGCTTACATGACAGTTGCGGATCGGGGTCAGCTTACTAATCACTTCAGTGTTATGTTTTGATACAATCAATCAGTACATTGCAACATTTATCCTAAAACTGGAACAGAATCGATTAACACTACTGTACTTGATCACTATTACACTAATTACATTACATTGACAGATTATAATTGTTGATTTACCTACTTGTACACCCACAAAAGGATAAGAACTCTGCAGATACCAGTTTAAATAAACAAGGGCCTATATTAAGTATTCAGTAGGGTAATATGTCAACTTTTAAATGGTCTTGTAGTCTAAATATTAGGTATAAAATTTTCCTTCTTACAGGTGTACCTTGATGATAACTATCTCAGTGAACTATCAACAGATTTGATGCCATGGAACAAATTAAAAATATTAGGAATGACTGGTAACAACTGGCTGTGCAACTGTGATCTAGCTAATATAGTAACTGTACAAGAAGCAGGCACTAAGTTCCAGCCAGGAGAAATCCCTTAGTAAGTATTAGAAAAATGATGGGTTTTATTTATTCTACTGCAAATTACTGGAACTAGCATTTTGTCATTATTTATACAGTAATTAAAAAAATGTGACCATGCAACAAGTTTTTGAATGAGGTCTAAATAAGTACTTATAATGAAGTAAGTTTTTATAAACATTGTCTTTATCTTATAAAGTTTTAAAGGATAAAAAATGTGATTATTGAAATTAGTGAGGTATTTCACCTACATAGTTAATCAAGTTTAATTTGTTTATAAACATAAATGTAGATTAAAATACTAAAAATCCAGTTTTACTACTGCACATACCTAGTTACATTAATATTGTTGTTTTTTATTTACAGCTGTGCTGCCCCCATGAGGCTCAGTGGGGCCTACCTAACAAACATCACACTTTCATACTGCCCTACTTTGGACTCCACCACTACCCCTAACAAGGGTTTCACCCTTGCTAATTTGAAGCCCAAACATGTTCTTTGGAGCATCCTTGCAGTAGCATTAGTAGCTTGCATAGGCATGCTGTTAGGCCTGCTTGTCAATGCAATTAAGTCTTTCTACAATAAAAAGATTAGAAGCCAGCCAATCCGCTACATCAACATAAACTCGGATACTTCTTTTGCATAGACTATTTATAAGTAGTTTCAAACATAAGTATATTGTATTATATATAATAAAAACTGACAGTATACCTACCTTTAGATAATACAAAAACATGTAAATAGAAATTGTAGGTATGAAATATTTTTGGAATTTTAATAAAATTTTAAAATGTTGTTAATATACTTTTTCCTTTTGCAAATATGAATAAGGTAGTTTAAATGTAAAACTCACCTCTTTTGGACCAGACAAAGAATTTGCATACTGCACAAACTGTTCCAAAAGTCGTTCAGATTTGTGTGACAACTCTCTGAAGGTGTGAAATTCATCAAGTTTGTGTGCACAGCTCCCACACACTACTTGTGGCAGCAAGTCTTCTGGAGACACCTAAAAATATTATTCACATTAGATATCTACCTATGTCAGTTTCACAACACCAGTCATTATGAGAGTTGATGTGGCCAGTAACCTTTTGCAAGTGTAATCATAGATGATGAGTCATTGGTAGCAATCTGATAACAAACACATTAAAGAAATTCAAAGTAGTTTGTTCCCAAAAGGATGTACATAGCCACTGTGACAAAAATGGGAAGATGCAGTCCCCCTGCAGATTGACTGCCTTAAAATACAGAATCTAAATTTAGCTAATATTGAAATCTCAAAATAGCAGGGCATAGCATAATGTGGATAAGGGCAGTAAAGAGAGCATTCGTTTGAGTGTATTCGTGGAGGAGTCGGGACGGGGGCGCGAGACCCAGCCAGGAGCGGGGCGGGCGAGGCGAGCGCGGTGGTCTCCGTCGTCGCGCTCCTTTGTTATCAGCGCCGCGGTCGCTGATACAGCGCGCCTGCCACACGCTCGCATATCACTTCCACGAATGACATTAGTCATACGGCCGAGCAATCGACGCGTGGGCCGTAATATGATATCACAATGCGAAAATACCCAACACCCGCGAGAAAGTTAATGGCGCTTATCAGCATCCACAATCTCATACGCTTACGCTAAACTTTCACACGAGAAAACTCCTCCTTCTTAGTGTTCAATGCGAGAAATTATCCAAAATTATTACCATTATTGATAAATTTGCCATAATCATCTCGGAAAGTCGTGATTTATCCTTATCACGGTCGAAAATTGGAAGTTTAACATCACTGCAATTATCGCCACAGAATGATAAACAAAGGCGACACACTGAATGGAACTTCGGCGGCAAATTACACATATTTAGAAATTAAAACAGAGAAAGGTATTCACAACGAAAGAAAACATTTAGAAATTAATCAAGTAACTTAATTAAAAATTAAAAGGTTTTGTTGAAAATATAACTCAGCATGCGATGATGTAGATACATCACATCGCGATTGTCAACCAAACGAACGAACAAGCTACACACACATTGAAAATCTCTATTGTTTACGAAGCGGTGAATGGTCGCATGTGTGGGCCACGAAAGTTTGTTCTAGTTTATGCACTGATAAAATGATAACATTATCAAAATGATTTATTATCAATATTTGTAAATGTAGATAATAATGAATGATTATATTTTATGAATTAACAATATTGATGACGTAAAATCACAACACAATAAAATTTTCTAACTTATTTGGTTTGTTAGTTTTGATTCATAATTTTCACAAAAAATATTACACTGTAGAGAGTCGAGAAGATAATATAAATTAATCCGTTTTAATATTGAAACAGTACGTACTGAAAACATTATATTATATATAAAGTGAATATGAAATGTACGATGCTAAAAATTAATAAAATAGTTCGCGAATAAACGAAAATCGAATTATAAAAAATGAACAGACTGATCTGTAGAAAATATTCATATTATGTACTTATTGTTAATTTCATCGCAGTTTATCGAAACTAAATATCTTGCAAGTGAATTATTGTTTTAAAAATATTATCGGGAACATCGAGAATAACACTTTTCCAATATTATTGATAGGCATAATCTGTGCATTTGAATGAATGAAAATCGATTTTGACAGTGATGCATTAAGGGCCGGATAGACGGGCGAGTAAGTCTTCGGTACCTTTAGTTTAGCGAGTGAGTGAGGGAGAGCTTCCAGACTACTGAGTAACTTACTCAGTTGGCGCCGTTGGCGAGCATTTTAAGAAAATCGGGAGAGTGCGAAAGTCTTAATTTTTTTTAAATAAAACACCTTTTTACTTTCAAATAACATTTGATACATACATTTTAAGGTTTTGCAATTTTGGTTTGCTCGCCCGCTCGTGTGTCACACGAGCGAGCAAACCCACATTGTAAAATAAAGGTAAAGTCACAAGTATTCGTCCATCTATCCGGCCTTTTAGGTTAGGTCAAACACATAGGTCGGGGCTTATCAAACAAGAGTCCACCATTGCGCCACCGCAAGTGATACGACGAGCCAGATAATCATATGTAGTTTAGTCATTTGAGTGATTCGACCGGCTGAGATTCGTGAGTTCGTGACGAGTCACTCGGGTGGTTACAAAAATTGTGTATGAGAAACTCCGGACGAGATCCGGGCACTGTAAGGGGGGACTCATCACTCAAGTACGAATAGCACCGATATTTTTCACTTAAGTCAAAATTGTTTCGATCGAGTCGCATCACTAGCGCGAATTGAAGAATTAAGAATTTGAGATTTGTAAATTGTAGAGTCGAGCAGTGTTGACAGGTTGACAGTTTTGACACCGGACAGATGAAGTGTCACTGAATATCAATTTGAGTTTGACATTTTGTTTTATCATAAATTATAAAATAATTATCAATTTATCACTCACGTACGGACGGATCAGTCTTTCTTTGTTTATTATCAGTATTTTGTGTAACTTGTGGAATTACATGGCTATGGTGTGCATCAGTAATCTAATTGTTAATAAAAAACAAAAGTATATATTTCCTTATTAGTTTAGTGCATGATTAGGACAATGAGCCACTCGTCCAGCTCAGGTGCTGAAGGCACTGTAAGTTCTATCAGTAATGTGGAAACTACATCGGATACTGCTCAATTAATAGATACTGAAGAAGCCAGTACTTCTAATTACACGCAACTCAATAAATCCGTGCAATTTGAGGTATGTGAAACTTTTACATCACTGCAGACACCGTAATGTATTTTGTCATATTATGTTTTGATTGCAAATTGTTATACAACACTATCTGTAATAATTAGAACACTTTCATCAACTTAAATGCCACAAAGAAAAGGACAAATCACAAATAATGTCACATAATTGTAAATATTACTCATCTCTTGACCTCTTTTATGTTATCAAGTATTAGAATTGCTAATAAAGCCATGTGACCAAACTGTACATATTTTTATCATACTATACAATTTCATATACTCAGGACTCGGAGGATGATGATTTCCATGGCAGCCATGGAATTAGGAGAAGGCAGGCACAGCAGAAGATTGAGCCTGGCTCCATGAATGTCCTCTCTGCTAAATATGAAGTAAGTTTTAAATATTATATTGTATTCATAATTTCTGAACTGATTTTAAAATAGTAGAATTCTCCATCAGCCACATCAGTTTTTGAATAAAAATGTGATTTCTAAATTATCTGTTATATATTTTTAGAGTTTGGACTATGACACATGTGAGAACCATTTACTACTTGATGAGGAGCGGAAGCGAGGATATCCGTTTATTGTCTGGAAAGATATGGCCAGATGGTTCATAATATTACTAATTGGCATAATAACAGCACTTATAGCATTTTTTATAGATATATGCATAGAAGAATTCTCTAAGATAAAATACAGGGAGTTAAAGAAATGTATCCTTTCCAAAGTGTTATTAAGAGTAAATTTAATATTAGCCTTTGCCTGCAACTCCATTCTCGTAGAAGTTAAATTTTTTTCCCCGTTTTTGCAACACTTTTAATTGATACTCAGCTCCTATTGGTTGTATCATGATGATATATAGCCTATAGCCTACCTCGTTTTACAGGCTATTTAACACTGAAAGAATTTTTCAAACTGGACCTGTAGTTCCTTAGGTTAGCGTGTTCATACTGACTTCAATCAAATGTTTTTTTTTAAATGATTTTAGCATGTTCAACCAAACAAACATACAAACTCTTCAGCTTTATTATATTAGTATAGATTCATTAAAGGTACTGATTACTTTAAGTTTTGAACTTTATACTTACTTGTTTACAGTAATAAATAACAATTTCAATAAATGTTGTGTCTCACACAATTAGGTATTGAGTTGAGGAGTAGCTATGAGGTTTCTTATCAGTTTTTTATAAGCTTCTATACACCGTGTTTGACAATACAAATCTGAAAAACATATGTGTTTGACATGAAATTTAATTTCCATGACTAATTTGTAAACAGCTGTGGATAAATATGTGGTACAAGATAGTCTGTACATTCCTTACTTACTGTGGGTGTTATCAAACATATGTATTGTGTTTATTGGTTCCATGCTAGTTGCATATGTTGAGGTGAGTAAATTAACATTATTATTTCTTTAAACACATTTTTCCGTAAGATTTTAGAATCTCCAGCATAGTTATTTAAACGTGAAAGTATTTCAAGTGTACTAAATGGTACACTTGAAATACTTTTCTAAGGTGTCTTAGGTGTCTAGACCTTTCTAATCTTTCTAACACCACGCTGCACGGTATTATGGTAACCAAAGCAAAAATTTCTATGTATAAACCCCTACTTAAAAAGCCCTTATTCCCACATTTTAGCCCGTAGCTGCTGGCAGTGGTATTCCTCAAGTGAAATGCTACCTAAATGGAGTTAAAGTTCCACGGGTGGTACGGATTAAAACTCTCATTGTGAAAGCAGTTGGTGTTATCACTGCGGTCGTGGGCGGATTAGCTGGAGGCAAGGTAAGCAAGCCCAAATATTGCGTTCTATTACATAGGTGACTAGGTAGAGGTAATTAGGTACTCAAGTGCAAATAAAACTGTCTACTGTCAAACAAAACTTCCTAAGCTTTTATTAATATTTAGCATACAATGGCCCCAAATACCCTAATGTAACAATCAGACCCAATTATTATTTATTGAAATACATTGTTCAACCTAGCCCTCCAAATTCAAATTGTATTTTCGCAATTTGAAGGTTGTTGTTTAGCTAGCATATTTTAAGTTCAAAGCAGCAGTAATAATTGACATTTACTAAACAATATCTTCAACTTGACTTTAAAAAAAATGCGGTTAGAGCCAGAATTGTCAATGTTATTGAATAAATTGTCATTGAGAGCAGGATAACAAGTTTTAAACAAGTTTTGCACAGTAACTATACAATATCCTCAACTTTGTACAAATGAATGAGGTAAACTATACTAGATAGGTAATGTCACGATTACTGTTGGTAATATGAACATAGAATGTTACCTCTGGATAGTTTGTCTTTAATAAAATAAACTATAATCCGATTTATAAACTAAACAATTACGAAAACTTCCTTTATCCATTATCCTGCAACAAACAGTTTCTTACAGTTTCTTCTTGTTTAGGAAGGACCTATGATCCACAGTGGGGCGGTGGTAGCGGCGGGTATATCTCAAGGCAAAAGCACTACGTTCAACAAAGACTTCAAGATATTCCAGTACTTCCGCGAAGATCACGAGAAACGTGACTTTGTGTCCGCGGGCGCGGCCGCTGGTGTGTCCGCTGCCTTCGGTGCCCCTATCGGTAAAATTGAAGCTAACACAGGATCTAGATTTCTAGAATGTGCTAAATGAAAATTCAAATTTCTTTATGTACCTACTTAGTTTAGAAACTAAAACTAAACTATGTACCCACTTGTCATGAACTATATGTTGCCTGTGGTTTTACTCACATCCTAAAGGACTTTTTGAGACAAGAGGTAGCATATGTCATTCCTCACAATGCAATTTATCTTTTTGCCATGCCCCTATAGCAGTTTGCGGTGTATAATATATTGATATTGGATAATTCAATCAATAAAAAGTAAGCTTTTAGCAAACTCGTGTTGGATGCCCTGTTGCCATGGATGGCTTCTTCTGTTAGGAAATTTCCAAGTCGTTTTGGTTTACAGCATTTGAACTTAAAGAACTGGAAAAAGCTTGCTCCTAAGCAAATCTTGCTGGAGCAAGCACCACCTCTTTTGTTTAACAATAACGTTTTTTATTGACATAGGTGGAGTATTGTTTTCATTAGAAGAAGGCACCAGTTTCTGGAATCAAGCACTAACATGGCGGACATTCTTTGGTACTGTGGTATCGACATTCACATTGAACTGCGCTCTATCGGCCTATCACGGAAGACCGGGAGAACTCAGCTATCCAGGTATAGAAAATAACTTGGTATTTATAAAAGTAGGTTTTAAATTAGTAGTAACTCCTTTCAACATCTTTTGTTTTATTAGGTCTCTTGAACTTGGGTAAGATGGAGCCATTCCCGTTCCAATTTTATGAACTGCCTGTATTCATGTTCTTCGGCGCTGTCGGTGGTTTGCTTGGTGCTCTGTGGAACTACATCAACTATCGACTAGCTGTGTTCAGGATTAAGTGAGTTTTTTTTACTATAAATAATAATTGTTTACAAATAGTGACTCATGCGCAGTTTCGCCTGCGTTTTCGGGTGTTCTTAAAAAGAAAATCATACAAACCTAGTGTTTAGTTACGAATACAAAAACAGCCAAAACGGCCGAGCCCTTCTCAAGCGAAGATCTAGAAGATCTCTTTAGAAGCAGTTTAATAATTATAAAGCAGTATTTTAAGCAGTATTTTTTAACTTTTCTGAAATGCAAAAAGTTTTCATGTATCCAATGTACCCTCCATAAGTTCTGAGTGAATCACAGACATTTCAGACACAGTGTGTCACATAACTTATCTCGTAATTCTACTAAATGAGGTATTGCATGATCAGGTACATAGGAGCTCCTTGGCTGCGGGTGGTTGAGGCTTGTTTAGTGGCAGCCGCGAGCGCAACCTGTGGGTTCCTTATGATGTTTCTGCTGGACGACTGCAGACCACTCGGCGAAGACCCCACCAAAGTTCCTCTACAGGTTAGTGACACTGCATAGACCAAAACCACGACGGGCAAGTTAATGAACACCTAGACAGCAGTAAAACTAGAATAATAAATAGAAATGGAATAATACAAATAGAATAGTATGCGCCGCCTTATGTGCTACTATTGTACATAAAAGAATAAATAAATAAATAAATAAAACTAATGGGAGAATAATAAAAGTTTTAATTTCTGTATGTTGTTTATTTCTGTTTTAAATTGTACCGTGGGTGCGTTGGTGGTTGGCGTTGGTGATTGGTACCTCACATGCATGAACAGTGAAGTCCCAGACCCGAAATTACCTAGCCTAGGTATAGGAATTGAATCCGATAGGTACCCGTAACAAGCAATTCGCTGCAATAAAACCCTGGTTTTTACTGGTGGTGAGCACGAAAATATAAAAATCTTTGTTCAATATCTAACTTTCCTCCAAATAAACATTTTTTTTGTCCATCAGTTATTCTGCGCGGACGGCGAATACAATGCTCTCGCGGCGATCTGGTTTCAAACGCCTGAGGCGTCAGTCCGCTCGTTTCTCCACGATCCAATTGGTTCCTACAAGCCATGGTCGATCCTCGTGTTCGTGGTATGCTACTTCTTGCTGTCGTCGTGGACTTTCGGCCTGTCGGTGTCCAGTGGACTGTTTATACCTAACTTGCTGACTGGCGCAGCTTGGGGAAGACTACTGGCGATCGCTATACAGTATATGCTGCCGTCTAATGTAAGTCGATGTTACTTTGATTGGTTTTTGTTCGTAAAAGGAGACGATAAAGTCTCTTTACTCCGGGAAACTCATAAAAAATAATTATGTCTAACATAATTTGTTCTAGTTCATAGTTATGGATTCCTTCTACCTCTATCCTTTTCTGAATTTTAGAGGCAAAAAGAACAAATAAGGAATCATGACAAACAGGATATTCATTTAAATAAATAATATCTGATACAGAGTACATATAAATCAAAGAGCTTATCCCTAATTTTATACGTCATAGAAGAGCATAAACGGAAATAGTTCGAGCATTTGTTTGCTGTTAAATTTTGATCTAATACTCATAACGACATTTTGAGGATATTAAGAACCACATAAAATCCTTGTTGGCAGACTATCAACCCAGCCAAGTATGCGTTGGTCGGCGCAGCGGCTCAGCTAGGTGGTGTAGTGCGCATGACGATATCTCTAACGGTCATCATTATAGAGACTACCGGACAGATATCTAATGCTTTACCTATAATCATCACACTGGTCGTTGCTAAATGGACTGGAGACTTCTTTAATGAGGTTTGTATAGATAAAACACTAACTTACATCGCAATAACTTCCCGTTTGTACTATTCCATTTACTAAGGACAATAATCGAAGCTATAGGACACTGGCAACGCATCAGCTACGTCTCTAGTGTACCCATAAAATAAATTCTTTATTATAATAGAAAACCTTTAGTTTACATCGACTTTTTACCAGCTTGTACTTCTTAACAGGGTATATACGACATCCACATCCAGTTGGCAGCAGTACCACTCCTCCCCTGGGAGCCTCCACCGCTAGCACACAACATATACGCGTCAGAAGTGATGTCACATCCCGTGTTCACTCTACGAACTGTTGAGAACGTCGGCCATGTTGTTGAGTTGCTCAAACTTGTGTCGTACAATGGATTCCCTATTGTCGATCCTCCACTTGCTGATGATGTAAGTAATTTTTTAAACTGTATACAGACTGATGACGTTCCGATACAAAAAATCAACTTCCAAATAAGTTTGTCAGTTTTTTTATTGTAATTACGGTTTCTTATTTTAAAGTGCTTTTTTAAACTGGTATAGGCTTCGTTTACATTTAATGTCATCATTCTGTAGGATTTATAAGACATGACATTTAGCTTAGCTTTCTTCAAAAGAACTGAATATGGTAAGAGTAAAAAAATAAAAAATGAAAATACGTGGCCTTATGACGGTGCAAGTCAATAAAATTACTAAGTACCTACGCATTGGAATAACTATTTTCTCAAAAAACCCTGTGCTAACGATTCTAGTTCTACTCGCCTCACTCGCATTGATTGACGTTAAAAGTTAAACATTTTCATTATTTTAGGTGGAAGTAACAACTTACAAGAGGCTTCGAGGGCTAATTTTACGTTCGCAACTGATAGTATTAATACAAAACAAGATATACAACGAGAACGCCAACACGACGTGGTCTAACTTCAACGTGGACATGGACATGTTCAGGCGGGAATACCCGCGCTACCCGTCCATTGATGAGGTATTTTGACTACAATTGATGTGGAATTTGTAAATCCATAGGTACTAATAATATTAATATGGAATTTTATACTGTGAAAGTATCTGTTCGTCTGTTACCTTTTCACGTTAAACCGCTGAACAGATTTCGATAAATTTCGTCAAGTTTTTGTCTTAAAAAAATCAAATAGTATTATTGGGATGCGAGCGATATCGCGCGCAACGACTAGTATTCCCTTAAGAAAGAAAGAAATAAATGTTTTAGTACTTGTGTCATTAATAACCTGACTGCGCCAGAAGAAGGGTTATATATTTTTCGAGAGTATGTATGTATGTATAATTGTTTGGCACGCTCTGTGGGGTGAACGGCTCGAAGGAAAGCTTGAGAGGTGTCGTTAGACCGTTTTTTTTTAAGTTTAAATTTGTTTGTAGTTAGATGTAGCTGAATGGGAGAAAACATGCACCATAGACCTGCGGCCGTTCATGAATCCATCTCCATACACTCTGCCGCATAGAGCATCGCTGCCTCGTCTGTTCAGACTGTTCCGGGCGCTAGGTCTCAGGCATCTGCCTATAGTGAATGATGTCAATGAGGTAACTACGTCATACTGTCATATCGTCTGTACATAAATCCGTCGCCACGCACTGCACATGATACTTGCGATAAGTCTGCCGGCATAAACAGTTGCGACGGAAATGTTACACAATGATAATCATATAAATATATTTTAAACCCGTGAAACGTAATATGTAACAGTTTATAAATTAGCTTCCATTTTCATTTACTGCCTCACTGGTCGCCAGCGCGGCTTCTGATTTCTCGCATTTCTGATTCGATTTTATTCGCGCTATGATATTGGATTTTTGCTATAAAATTCTCAACAATCGCTCGGAGTTTGGTTTGTGATGGTAAAAAACGGTGATCTATAGATGTGTAGTCAGTATACCTCTGTCTGGCCTGTTTGTGTTTGTGGTGAACTGGTGACATACATAAGCAATCTTTGAGGCCTATGCCTAGATTTTGTTTGTTGTTTTGCCAAATAGATTGAATTTTGATTTGAAAAATAGATGTCCAATTCTCAGACTTACCCGATATGCATGCACACAAAATTTCATACAAACAGGTCCAGCCGTTTCGGAGGAGTTTGGTAACAAACACTGCGACACGAGAATTTTATATATAAGATTGAGGATTATATTAAGTTGAAGCACTTATTTGATATTAGCAATAAAAAAGTTACATCAACTTTTTTCTTGCAGGTGGTCGGCATGGTTACTCGAAAAGATATTGCGAGATACAGGGTGTGGAGACATCGAGGCCACATGGGAATGGAGGAGCTAATACTTTCTAGTGAAATTTAACGATCATTTTCCGAGTGTCCGACCGACAAAAAATATTTATGCCGGAATCCTTATTCCCAGAGACCTATAATTTGGGTGTCTTCAAGACGAGAGTGAATCGGTTTCTTCTAGGCAAGCGCGCTCCATGGCCACATCGTTGCTTAACATCAGGCGATTTGTGGTCAAGCGTAAGCCTATCTAAGATAAAAAAAAACATTTTCCACTTCGAGAAAAGTATAACCAAAGATTATATGAGATGAAGCACTCATATGAGTTGACCTCTAATGACCATGGTTATTCTAGGGATCTTATTACAAATTTAAATCTGTAATTAAATTTTAAATAGATGACTATACGGAAATAACAACAGTACTACAGATCCCCAAAGACCTGTGAATACTGAATTGTGATTAACTTTATTAGTTACCATTCAGGTTTTATGCCTCAGCTGCTCTCTTTCCCTCTCGCATAATAAGATTTAGAGTGGCAGTTATTTCACGAATCTTAGAAATATGTAGAATAAGAAATTTAGATTGATGAGGGTAATAAACAGTTTTTGACTATATCCCTGGTTGGGCACTCATTTTTAAATAAACATAAGGTACATGACATACATAATCAAATGACATTTTATACTAATATTGTCTATTTATAATCAGACCTAAGTTTAGATAAATATTGGTTTAATGTTTATGAATGACTGGTATTAGAAGCGAAATAAGCAAATTCATACCACATCCAATTACCATAATTTGTGGCATTACTTAATCTTAGAGATCTGGCATGAGATGACTAGTTTATAGATTTATTACAGTCATGATTTGAAATAAAGAATGTTTAATAAAGTGTCTACAGGTTATAATAGCCTAAAAGGATTTGAAAGTGTGTAATATCGAATGTCTTTGTACTAGCCACTTAGAATTTAGTTCTGAACCACACATTTGTGTAGATGCCACATAATAATTGTGTGAACAGTGCAGGTATTATTGTTGTAGTCTCAATCAATAATTAAGTATTGAATGAATGAGTTTCTTTGCACATACATTGTCAATTTTGTGGGAAAATATAATGTGAAAGATTATATTATCAACCCTAATTAATTATACCCCACATTTTATAAGATGATCAGTTCTTATGAGTGTCATCTATATGATGGCAAAAAATACTTAATGTGATATTTTTTTTGTTAAGATTTAGATGAATACCTAATATGTAATTATTATGAATATCTAGTTATAATGATGATCATTATGACACTAATGTTATAATTTTAATAAGATATATAAGAAATTGTTATCAATAAAACTTATAATGTTTATAAGAATAACATTTTATTTACTTCAACCTTCAACTAAGACTTCAACATTAGTTACTCATTGCTTATCATAATGAATACCCTACACATATCACTTAAACAGTCTTGCTTTGAGATATCGATGCTGCTGCGCTATTCTTAAGCGAATAAAAGCACTTTCATTTTACTGTATTTTTAAGAATGCTAGTTGTTTTCAAACAACTCCCAGCCAATACCAGACCACAGGTTGAAAAATAGGACTACTGGTAATATGACCAATATTATAAGTAAATAGTTGACGAATTCATCCATCGTAGAGCTTCGATTTAAAAAGACTTAGAAATCCTCAATGAATAAAGTATATTTGCATTATTTATCCTTTCTATTCTTCCAATTGATAACATAACCTCTAAAGTTTGAAAGTACAACAGCTGTCTGTCAAACGTTGACAGAATCTGCTGTCAGATAGATGCAGATAATATATTATTTATTTTTAAGGACCCCCAACAAAGGATGCACAATCATTTACAAGATACAAAACAAATTAAATCCATCATATGTACTCCCTCAATTGTGTAATACTTTATGCAATAATACATGAGTTTCAAACAAGGCCTTAAGAAGACGCCTAAAAATCGTTAAAACTTGAAACCTTATTGGCTGTTCTTACAAGGACCCTATTCTTAGCTTAGTATATTGTTTTACTAATTTCCAATAAAATTTATAACTTGATATTTTTGTTTTGTAGTGCATACCTTTTCTATTAAGTATTACACTTCAACTGAAGCGACACATACGGCAGCCGTAAAAAGATCTTGCTCTACAAATAATAATAATATCTCTATCTTGCTCTATAAATAATACAAAGTTCCATGGTGCTCCAAAATTTAAGAAAATAATATTGTAGAATACAGTTAGTGTGGTAACAAGCGATTGTTTGAAATAAAATAGAAATGTTAACATTAGAGCCTTTATTGACCAAATCGTCCATCATATAGGATATAATGCGTATTGTTACGTTATTATATTAGTTAAAACATGAAAATCAATTAAAAACTAAACTATCATTATAATTAACATTCCAAACCATACACAACACGATATAATTATGTAAAGTTATTGAAAATTAACAATCATCAAACATTAACTGAAACTATGGAAGCGTAATTATAATAAATAAATTGAGTATCATTCTATATTGAATAGGTACCTTAGCTTTTAATCCATGAATTTTATTTTTGTCCTGATATTCAAAGGTACAATTTTGCCGTAATTATGATGACAATAACCATTCTAAAATATGTAGCAGTCTGAAAATTAGCACTTCATTTAAAAATATTGTTATATTGGAGTTCATAACCAAAATATTTCAAAAATATTTCTCTCAAACATTATAAAACTACGTTTTTTTAAGCTATCTACTTCAAGTTTAATATGAGTTTGGGAGTTTACAAAATATTTAAAACATGATTTACGTTCGACATGGCAGTAGAAGGCGAATAAATAACAGCTATAGTATTAAAAACTAATAATAACATATCAGTGCTAGCATATATAGTGATCTTAAAAATTAAACTTCAATACACAAAGTTAAATCGAAAAATTATCACAACTTATATGTAAGGAATAGGCAATTGATGGCTTGTTGGGCGTCTTCGAAGTACCGAGGCTTGTCTACCCTAACAATTCCGTAATCGGGTTCTAAAGCTGGAAACACAACACTATGGCCTGAACTACACAAGCTCGCGTTCAAAGACTGGTTGTTGGTATGAGAAATGAATTTGGATGCCTGAGGTGTATGGAACTTGCTCCTCATAATGTTTGTAGTCATTCTCTTCGTTCTGTCGACATTTCCTTTTATTGTAACGAGCATTCTGTGATTTTCTGGCTGGTTGAGTAGTTCCGTTAGGTCCTGAGATAAAAGTAAACATCGTGAGTGCACTGTATATCGCAAGCAACCACCTGAATAAAGGAAGTCGCAATTTGACAAAGGTCGTGCAAAAACCAATTCCTATATCCATTATTGAATATGTACTGATAGTCAAAAATATTATATTGAATATGACAGATTAGCAATTTATCCTGGGATTCAAATATAGTTTAATCTAATCGATCTACGACCGGAATCTGACTGATTAACAAAAATTTTTAGAGAAAAAAGTTTTTTTATTTTTTTATTTACGTTCTCGACGTACAGTAGTAAATAACGTGTAGGTAGGGGGTTTTCTTACTTTTTTAACAAAACATGGTCTTACCTTCTTAACATATTCGTATTTTGCGAACAGCCACAAGTATGTTGCCATTATGCAGAACAAATATGTTTCACTGTTGCTAAACCTCCACATGAATTTTAGTATAGGCGGTATACGATCTCTCTGTAATCAAATATATAGTACGGTAATAAGTAATAGCGCGTAAACAAAGTATTATGCAGTCAAGTTTCTCCTTCTACTACAGAAACTTCTTTGAATAAACTGACAAAGATATATCAGATTGAGCTGCACATTAAATACTTCATGCCACGGAAAAAAAGTTCCATAAGTTCGACAACGAAGCTGAACCACCCAGAATGCACTAGAAGATTGACCAAACTGTATTATAGTCCGCGCGCAACTAGTTGGCTGTGTCTTAGGTAGGGATGGGGGTGAGGCGACGGGTTACTGTGAACGAAAACAAGCGCCCCCGCCCCTCCATACCAACGCGCGCAGGCGACCCCGCCCGTTCGTCCCACCGCTCATATAGCTAAGGCGCGGCCAACTAGTTCCGCGCAGAATATAAAATGCATAGAACACCCTCCAAATCTATCAGAATGTTGCTGTCGGTATACACACTTTTGACTTTGGGAAATATAAACATGGAACTTGATTCTTACCAAGTATATCTTAGGTCCCGTAACTTTGTAGCGGGTAAGGTTGACCAGCACGGCGGCTGCAGACTTAAGCACTTCTATGCTAGAAATTGATCTATTTGTCACCGACATATATGTGTACACACGGTGGACAATAGCCGACGCATTGTCGTTGTACAACATCGGAAATACTTCCGTTAGTAATTCTGGAAAAAAGGTGGCATATCAGTTAAAGTAACATTAAAAATAATAACGAGGATATAATAGTAAATATCAAATAAAAAAAAAACATTCGAATGACGTCGGTTCGGAACAGCATGTACTTTAAAATCTTTTCTATTTTATATCATTTTACAAAATATCCTGTTTTCGTAAACTGATACGAACCAAGAGATCTGAAAGCCTTGATGACAGTCTCGATACCGCTGATATTCCTAAGGACCTCCATAGCTTCCTCATTACGCTCTTTCATGGATTCCTGGCTCGACTTCAGGCCGCCATCTCGCCATCTGCGCCTTAGTTCTGCGATGCGCTTGTCGTGTCCAACGTTCACTCTCGCTATATGACCGCGACAGAGCGCCTGCAATAAATATATTGAAACTATATTGGAGTTCAATTTTTAGGGTGTAAAATATAATAATAAAGGTAACAATTCTACCTGAATTTTGGAAGCAGCCCAATGGAGTCTCTGCTCTTCTCTCGTCTTTTGAATATACTCCTTTTTCAACTGGATTTGTTTCCTCACAAGGTACCCTCTAATGATAGACTGGAATTTGACAATAATCCTGCGTTTCTGGAGGAACTCGCAACGGATCAGTCTTGTCAGCAATTTCCCTCTCCATATTTTTTGTATAAATCGTACCTGCTCCATATATTTTACATAATGTGACTGTGCAATGTATCTCCTTACATATTTTTGTAAACATATCGCAGCTTTAATTTTTCGTGCCCTCAAGATATCCCTTGTCTTTTTAAGTCTAAAGGAAACCTGTATTGTCACTACGGCCGATCGCATTTTCAAAAAACGCTTTCTTGCAATAAAGGTCCTAACAAAGGCCTGCAATATTATTATGGAAGTTCTAGTTTTCATGTAATTTTCTCGTTCGGTTATCATTAGCTTGTAAGAACGATAAAATCGTTGGATACATAACGTAGCATCCCTTATAGCAATAAATCTCTTGCGAACGATAAGCATTTTTACTACAGACTGCGTGATTATAGCGCTCTTTCTTAGGGTTAAATATTCTTGCCGACATTGATCTCGCTTTTTTGTAGCAGAGTACCAATTTTGTATTTTCATTGCGGCTTTATTTTGCCTAATAGTTCGAGCCAGATTAATGGCACGATATCTACGTTGTACCATGATAACTGTATTTCTTAGCTTCTGATATTCACTATGAATTCTTCTGGTTTGTCTTATAAGTCTGTAGCGTCTCTGAATTAAGATTGTTGCTGACTTTATTTGATTGTATTCAGCTCTTTGTTTTCTACCGCACAAATACGCTCTGTATGTCCTTTGAATTGTAATGCATGCTTTAACTATATTTTTGTAAATTTGCCGCTCTTTTAACATGAGGCAATGAGCTCTAAACTTATTTTGAATTGCAATAACAGCTGACCGCGTGCTTTCATACGATTTTCGATCCTTTCTCATTAAAAGCAAAGCCCTATATCTTCTCTGTAAAACTAGGGCAGACCTTTTCAATTGAAGAAATTCTGATTTTTGCTTCTTGCCTTCTGCATAAGCTCTGTAAATTCTTTGAATCGATATACATGCTTTTAATGTAGTAACATATGTCGTTCTAACGGAAAGCATAGATTTTTGTGCCCTGAATCTACTCTGAATGGTTTTAGTAGCGTTTTGGAGTTGAATATATGCTTGTCTGTCTCTCCTCATGGCGAGTAGGGCTTTGTACTTTTGTTGTAGTAGTATGATCAATTGTTTGATCCGTAAGTATTTTTCTCTTTCCACTCTCATAGCACAAACACTTCTGTATCTCCTCTGAATACATACTGCAGCATTGCGAAGCTTGCAATAGTCTTCTGTGGCCTTGATAGTTTGCTTATAACGTTTATAGTAATCACCAATGAGTACTGCTGCATTCTTCATTTGCAAATATGTTGACCTTTGTTTCTTAGTTTCCAAATAGGACTTGTAGTATCTCTGGATAGTAATGGTGGAAGTCCTAAGAGAAACGTATTGTTGTCTAACAATTTTCATTTCAATATACGATCTGTAGTACTTTTGGATGCGTATAGTGGCTGTTCTAATTCTTACGTACTCCTGTCTTTGATTGCGACCAATAATGTACGCTCTATAGATTTTTTGTATTGTTACACAAGCGTGTTTGGTCTGTTGATATAGCTGTTGCGTTTCTTTACCTTTCTTGCAGCTTCGGAACCAGTTCTGTATTTTGACAGCAGCCTGTTTTTGTTGGCAGTAATTTTGCTTTTGTTGTTTACCTAACACAAAAGCTCTATAGAATCTCTGAATCGTTAGACAAGACGATTTAAATTTAAGGAAATTATCTCTTTGTAAACGCATTTCAACTAGCGCTCTGTATCTACGTTGCATGACGACAGTAGCTTGACGAAGCTTTGTATATTCTTCTCGATGTTTTCTCATCATTATTTGGGCTCTGTACCTCCTTTGGGTAACTAAAGTAGCTTTCCTTACGTTTAAATATTTAGATCTCTCTGTTCGCATTAATAAAATGCTTCTGTATTTCTTTTGTAAGACAACTGTAGCATTACGTAGCCTTATATAGGTGTTTCTTTGTGACTTTGCAAGCAAATAACATCTAAAATACTGTTGGATTTTTATTGTAGCTTGACGCAGCGAAGTGTAGTCTTGTCTTAACATCTTCATTAAAAGATATGACTTGATATGCGTTTGGAGTACCAATGTCGCATGTTTTACTCGTAAGTACGATTCTTTTTCTTTCTTCATTATTTGATTAGCTCTGATCTTTCTCTGCAAGGAGATTATTAGCTCCCTCTGTCTCAAGTATTTTTGGTGGCATTTCTTGCGTTTGTAAAGCGCTTGCATTTTGATAGCACATTCTTTTAGGTCTAGATATTTTTTACGTTCATTCTTCATTTGAAGCAACGCTCTATAACGTTCTTCCAGTATCTGGACAGCGTTTTTGAGTTTCAAGAAATATCTTCGCTGTTGAATCATACGGTAATAACTTTGTATAAGGACAGCACTTCTCCTTTTTGTAGCAAATTCCTGCATTTCTTTTTTCATCAGTAATTTACTTCTATATCTCTGTTGGATACATGTAATAGCCTGCTTGTACCGCATATATTCTTTTCTTATAAGAAATCGGCGAATTAAGCTTTGGACAGTTACAATCCTCTTTATTTGTACTTCATATTGTCTGATACATAACCAACGTCTGATTTGACTCTGAATATGAATAGCTGCCTTACGTCTCAACTCCTCTCTTTCACACTTCAATTTTTCCAGAACTTCTTTGGCTTCTCTTATCATTTTTTGAGATCTGTACCATGTTTCAATCTTTAAAACGCTCCTTTTCCACCTGATAAGGCGACTCCGATGAATCCACATCCTACAATACTTTTGTACTATGATAGTAGCAGTTGTTATTTGTTGCGCCTTCCATTCTACCAAACGGTTGTATTGTATACGACGCCACCAACACTGGATCGCGCTTGCTGCGCTATGTTTTTCTTGAAGCAACTTCTCAGCTTCCCTTCTTTTTTCGAGGATAACTTCGTACTTCTTTCTCCACCACATTTGTATAACATTAGCGGCTCTTTCGAACAATGGTGCGCGGAACACGTGAATGATTTGCCATAGTAGAGACAGTGTCTTTTCTCTGTGACCATCAGCAATATCGTTGGAAGTTATTTCGCCAACGATCACAAAACTAGCTTCTTTTAAAGCATTCAGTGCGACTTGCACGTTGTGAATCTTCTGTAAGCGTGATATAGCAGGCGTTCGAAGTTGATTTAATAAGCCGTCTTTCATTAGGATTATCTCCATAACCTTCGTCAGTCTAACGCCATCTCTAATATCCAAGGCTATGTTGTGTACTGCATATTTGTATTCGTCTAAATACGACTGCTTGTGGCTTACGACGTAGCCAAGGGGCCTAAGATGCTTCGTAATATCGCCGATACCTGCGATTAGTTCTCTCGTAAATCTTATTATGATTTCCCTGCTTTCTTTACACACTGCATTTCTACAGAAAAGGCATGGATCGTGAGATATAAGTTTTCTCTGCTTAGCTTGGTCCAAAAAGAAAACAAGCATAAAGAACTTCTTGAGAGTGAATTTCTTGATTGCCTCCATGTAAGCTGGTAATAACATGTTCGGCGCGTTTGACTTTGAATGTTTATTTTTCAGGAAAGGGTTCTTGAACATTCTTTGTATTATAAAAGTAGTGAGTCCTTCAATGTCGCTGTTGGAATGTAGAGGTAAGACAAGGCCGTATATCGCTTCAAGACCGATCCGGAGCCACAGAGGGTTATATGACAATAACAACTCCATAATAATCTTTTGCAGCCCAACATCCAAATGAAGATTTCTGTCAGTTCTTATAGCTATTAACTTCTTATCTATCTGCGCTGTCAATTTCTGGAAAACAAGAGCAATTTCGGGGCTCATCAATAAAGCTCTTGCAGATCTCCTGAGACTTTCCAACCTATGGCTGTTGTGATAAGCACTGGATACTTGCTCCCTTGTTGGTGCAGCTGGAACTTCTTTATTTCTGTTTTCAATCCAAGCCTTGCCAACATCGATCTTTTGTTCTATATTACTATCAAGATCGGCAGGCGGAGTCAAGATACAGTTCAGCCATCTTTTAAATTCGTTTTCAAACTTTTCCACAGCCTCTTCATCGTAAAAGTATGTAGAGGATAGGAATGGGTCGACTGTTGCAGACTGAGAATAGATATTCCCGATCTGATTTACAGACATGTTTTGTATAATACTTTTATTCGTTTCAAATGTAGTGTTCGATATTTTACTGCTATTAGAAACTTTGTTTTTCTTTACTGTTTTTTTGACATGACTTATGGGTATTTTCCAAAGATCTGGTTCAGCCCTAATGGCTTTTTTGGACCAAGATTGCCTCTTACTTGTTGAAGTGGTAGAGGAAAATCTGTCATTGGCTTTGTCAAATGTACGATTGATGGCGAATGTAGACGTCTGCATACGACTCCTCTCAAATGTTTTGGTATCAGAAAACTGTATGCTCTCTTCAGGAATAGATTGTAGGGGTGGAGTTATAGATCTAGGAGGCGATCTTGTATCCACTCGCAAGTCATTTTGCCAAACATTATGTTCATAAGCATTTAAATAATTTTTATTATCATAAGCTTCTTTTTGTTGTTGATACTCTTTGAACAGAGCTTGTCTGCACATTTTAGGTTGATCTTTTAGAAAGAAATGAGGTGGTTTCATTTCATACATTTGATTAAAATTTGGTTCCATTGGTGTGTTTGGCGACTCCTTGGTATAAGTATCAGAGCTGGGTTTAAGTTGATCGTCAAATATTTCATGTGTGTCATTGTTTAACTTCGGAAAAGTTTTTCTTTCAGTAGAAAACCTTTGCGGGAAAAATGATAAATCGCTAATACGTGAAAACTCTGTGTTAATAGAAAAATTAGGGCTGTTTAATTCTTTAGGCGAGGAAGTGTTTGGATGTTTCTTATTTGGTATATTAGGCGTTTCCATATGGCTATCGACTTGTGTATGGTGATTAACTGTTAACCACCTATTTGGTGGTTGAGAAGATGTAACGCTGATTATGGAATGTGTCTGGTTTTCTTTATTGAAATTGTTGTTGTCCAAACTGTCATCAAAGTCACTTTCAGAGTTCATACTCAGGATAATTTTAGGTCCCTTGTCTAGTTTGTCAGCTTTAATCGGCAATGTTTTCAGAGGGGTAAAAGTCAGGTTATCGAACATTTCAGCCCCCGATATATCACACATTTGCCTGTTAGAAGGCTTAAGAACATTTTGGGGCATATTCAATCTATTGCTGCTTGTGTAAGATTTGTCATATGTTTGTTGTAGGATTTCAGGTTTTCTCATGTTTGAGAAAACTTCAGATGTATCAAAATTAAAATCAACACTAGATTGTGTATCAAATGGACATTTGTCTCGAGGGGTGTCCATAGAGTAATCATTGATAGACATATTTTCTTTGTTGTACCCTTGGGAAAATTTCTGATGGGTTTGAATAACATTATATGTTTTTTTAACTTGTGTTGTATTATAGATGATCTCAGATTTCTTCTTGTAAATAGACACCGGTGATTTCTTTGTAGATTTTTTCTTTATTTTACCTGGAGATATTTTGAATCCCTTTGGTTGAATACCTTTCCCTTTAATATTCTAAAACAAGTTAAATGGATTTAGTTTTTCAAGTTAAATCATAATTAACAGGCACAGTTACTGATGTGTCTTGCAACAGTAGGTAGATTATGTGTAAGTCCAAATAAAAAGAACTACCTTCTCAAGTAGAAATACAGAAATGTTTCATTTTTTAAGTGACAAAATGTTATTCATGTTATGTTTCAAGAATGGAAAAGAAATAGTAGACTTTACTTAAGTTTTGCCCTTGTTTACATTTACCTAATTAATCATATCTATAACTACTTAATAAAAATAAAATTACCATTACAGACTTGAGCACCACAATGACATCATATCTGCCTCTGTTTTCATTAGTAAAGCGTATTGTTTCTCTGATGCCTGTGGGTTGCGTCGGACTCCACATCATGGTCACACAGTAGCATGTCTCTGGTTCCAACACTAGCCATTCTCCCGGCAGGTGGATCACTAGACCAGGGGGCAGGGATCTTCCGAGTGTTATCTGAAATACCATTTTATTTTCATTTTAAATGAATGTTGAACTACATTATGAGAAGAGGACCAAGATCCGACTTCTAGTGTAAGAAGCTTAAAGTTATGATACCTATGTGCTCTTTTTTGAAGGGCCTAAAAACATAAATGTCTGTGAACTATTAAAATGATTAGTTGAATTTGTTTGAATAATGAATTAGTACAAATTTTATATAATTGTTTGAGATAAAACGAAATGGCTGATAGCAGAGCAATCTCAATATAAAATGTAAATATTTTTAGCTATTTTGATATTTATGTGAGTGTTGCTTTTGATACTAGTACTAGTATTATTTATTCTAGTTTATTATATCAAGACCAAACCAACTGTTCAAAGAAGATACCACATAATAATAATATCACTCATGGAACAGCCTAGCAGCACAGCCACACATTGGGTTTTGCTGCCTTATTATAAAGTTGAAGTTTGTTTGTATGTTTGGTTGAACACACTCAGCATTCTCTGCAACTACTGGATTTAATAAAATCTTTCAGTTTTAGATAGTCTGTTTACCAAGGAAGGCTATAGGCTATATATTATAACACTACGATCAATAGGAGCTGAGTATCAATAAAAAATATCGCAAACCAGGGGAAAAAATCAACTTCTATGAGAACGAAGTCGCAGGCAAAGCCTAATATAGCATAAAATTCCATATAATGCAGCACTCGGCGTAACCAGACTCATGACAATGGGATGCAATAGCTGATATAGAAATGCACACAATATACTTGAACTATTTATTTCATATTCTATACTGATTGTTTAGGTTAATACTAGATAAGGTAATAACTATTACCTGTTGCACGTGTTTTGACGGATTGAATACCTCCAAATTCCTCTCACAAGATGAACCAATAAGGACATTGTCAAACACAACTTGTGGAGGCCTAGAAAACGGAGCCAACACAAGACGCGGGCACTCTTCCTTGGGCGAATCTTTCGCAACGATTTCCGACCGACGTGCCTTCCGAATATGCTCTGGAGTATTTTCAATCTAAAATAAAAGATTATTATATTTCAGTTACACAATAAAAACACACATCATCAAAATACCTAGGTAACGCATTTCATACACACTTCGAAATACATAATTGAGGAATCTATTACTATTCACTCGATAAATCATAGGTTACTTCGCTTTAATACACATTATTGTATATTTTCAAACTTTTGTTTAGGCGTAAACGAACTTTGATTGAATTGAAAATTCAAATACACAAACTTCAAAAATCAAATGAAACCGTTTCAGACTTCAATCACTCCACCGTTTCCGACCATCGACCACGACCATAGATAGTATTTAAAATATCTACGTATACCAAAAACAAGTTAACGGTCTTTTACGGTTTTATTATGTAATATCATGTCAGTTTATTTTGGTCCCACCCTAGCGGCGTGAACTTGAAAGAACCGAATGAATGATTTAAAGCTTTTTTGTTCGTGTTTAATCTATAATGACTTCACTTTTTTGCATGTGGCAATTTATCAATTTAGCTGTCATTACAGAACTACGAAACGAAATTTTCGTTCTCCTTCCTTTTTTCTCAATCACGTAGGTATCTACAATAATTTTTTACCAAAAATCAAGATTGAAATCTTGAACGCACTGTCCACATAACTACGGTATCTAATTAAATTCCAGAATCCAGCTCGAAACGATGGCCGACTCACAATCAAACGAGAATACTTGCGTAGTTTGTTTCAAGAACGTTTTGTACTATTCGATTGGCGAATGTGACCATCCCGTATGTTTCGAGTGCTCTACCAGAATGCGGGTGCTGTGCCTGCAAAATGAGTGTCCTATCTGCCGGCAAGACCTTTCAAGGGTTAGTCACTGTTATTTATTTACTGGAATGTTGTTATGATTTCTGTACACTAAAGGTACATCCTTTAGTGCACAGGCTATCATTGTGCAACATTATAATACTTATAAACATTCAACAGATTTTTTGCATTGCATACGTATTTCGCAATAGGTGAATGATTCCACTATTTCATGCATAATATTTTTCTAATCCTTCTTTCTAGTTACTTCAATATTCATTAACAGAAGCAGCTAGGCACTACACACCTTTTATCAAAACATAACTGATATGGAGTAGATGCAGCTATTCTATATAGCTTAGAAGTGCTACAGAAATGGGATGAGTAATATAATATTTATTTTATCAATATTACTCATTCCGTTTCTGTATGTCCCATAAACATATAAGCTATATTTACCACATACACAAAAATTCATAAATTATATAAAACACTAGTTTCATAAATAGTTTTTCTTCAGTGGTAAAGTTATATTTACCACTGAAGAATATATTTAGAGAAAAATAATTGCTATGTATGTAAAATTATAGTTGGGTTCAGTATTGTTTTGCACAGTCTTCATCATAGAGATCTAATGTTATCAGTGAACTGTGGTATACACATAACACTACACAGTGTCTTTCTGTTTGACGTTATATCATGACTATATCTATTCAATCAATGATCAATTATTATTGAGTTAATTATTTCTGTAGGCAATAACAATTCTTTTGTAATAGGTCAATAGCTTATATATATTGATCAACTAATGTGGGGTTCCAAACATCCAGTCTAATGACCTGTATTACTAATGTACAGATTATACTTGCACATACTTGAAAAGCTAAGGAAAGCCTAGAAAATGCCACATGAGCCAAATTAAGCCACTTTTACATACATACATAGATAAGATAACATCACACCTATATTCCCAAAGATTTAAAATAGAGGTTGAGCCTATTGCCAAGAACTGGGTTCATCTCCAGTATCTTAGCTGCTGGGAATCACAGTAAGACTCAACAGCACTTTGCTCAACTCAGGAATGGAACCCAGGACCCATGGACTCTGACATAGCAGTCATGCTTGCAACTACTAGACCAATGAATACTAGACGATAAAAGTAGGGACCTACTTACCTATGATATAATATACATAGATTAAACAATAAAATAGTGTCTTTATTTATTTTCCATGAATATCTGAATTTCAAGTTTGAATTTAAGTCAAACATGCAAATTCTATATAGATATTTCTTTTTTCTTTGCAAATGGTATTCTGAAGGCAATATAGAGTAAGTTTATAAAGTGTCTCATATTTTTAACAGGTTGTATTTACGGAAACTGTTCAGCCTTATAAAGAACTTCGCAACAGGGTTTTTACTGACCGCCTCTTTGAGAGGCAATTCAAGATTGGGTTCAGCAGTGAGGATATAAAACAGGCATATGAGTTGTTGCTGGAGAACCGCTGTAAGATCTGTGACAAGATACCACCATTTCGTACTTTCAGTATGCTGAATGACCATATGAGGAAAGTCCATGAAAGATACTTCTGTGATCTCTGTGTTAAGCATTTGAAGGTAAGCATAGTTATTTTAACTACAGCAGCAAAGCGAGAGTTATAACTACAATTTAATTTGAAGGCCAACTTGCCATTGCAGTTACATTTAAGTAGAGTTAAACATACAAGTGTTCACAAAAAACACTGTTTTTCTTCACATATTAATATATGCAGGTTATGGTATCTATAATGATTTACATATACCTACTACAAAAATGCAATAATGATACAAATTCTAATCTTGCAAACAAAATTTATTTACGTAATTTCAAATTTCAAGCCGACGACGATACATTGACATAATATTAATTCATTATAGTTGCATAGTTTTTATCAGAATGTTAGAGCTTCTGCAAGACTAATTAATGATTGGTACTGTCCTACTTTTAATGAGTAGCATATCTATTTTAATCATTCTATTATAATAAATAAATAACATGGCCAGGTGTTATTTGCTAGTATTTTAAAACTCATAAACTTTACAGACCAGCTGTAGTGCTAGTTATTTTAGGTCATTTGATGTTATCTACATATCTTCTGAATAAAGTTTATTTCACATACTACTATGTAAACAGTAAAATAGATTAAGAAATGGAATAAATAAGCTTTATTATTATTATGTAAACAGTTATCAATAATATTAAAATTTTTGATTTACTCATATCTGATGTAATAAAGTTTGCTACTGTGAATAAACTTATTACACTAATTAACTACACGACACTCTGTAAATGTTTATAACTACGTGACAAAAACTACTGAAATTTTAATGTTATCAGACGACGTAATGTAAACAAAGTTAATTGCTTGAATGGAATTAATTAACTGCAAATTTTTGAACAAAATTATTAACAATTTGTTTATCCTCGTGAATCCCAATAAAGCCTTGTTACGTTATTGGGCTTATAGATTACGGCATAACCTGCCAGTCAGCGATGGTTTGAGTACAGAATACGCAGAACGCACATCTTGTTCGAAGCGAAATTACGTCATTTTTCTTAGTCGGCTTATCAAATACTGGTCTGCAACTCAGTATGCATGTCGACAGAGAGCATAAGCATTATAAAGTCATATTTTGCAGATATTCACTATGGAGAGAAAGTGCTATACTCGCCAAGAACTGGCTCATCATCGACGGAGAGGCGATGTAGACGATACATCACACAGGTGAAATACATTACCATAAAAATAAATCCATTCCAGATTATTTGATGTTGTATTATATTGATTTATGGCCGAGATTGCATCACGACCGCTAAAACTGCGAGACTATAAAATGTACAATGAAAATCAAATCTAAATGCAATTATTTTAGTGGTAGTAAACACGACTGATGCATCTTGTGGGTTCTGGATGACGTAAAGTTAGGATTTCCTATGAGGAAAATTTTAACTTGTGGTTTTTAATGAGTGTTTGTGTCACACATTGCCTTTAAAATGTCTTGGTTTCAAAATCAACAGCTAACTAGATGACTGCTCTATCATCACACCCATAGTGACCACCGTGACAAGGGTGTATTCATTTAAAACTGCAATTAGGCATCATACATAACTTGTGTAGAGAAATCTAAGTCGATATTCTTTTTAAAAGCTTTATATTATTAGGCTCTAAATCACAACTACTTAAATGTTGATTTTTGCATTTAGTATAGGTACCTAACCTGTTTTGTATGTTTCGCAAAATAAACATGACACCCTTATTTAAGTTATAAATGATAGAGCTTTATTATAAGCTGTGTCAACATGTTATATTATCAGAGAAAATTATGTTTATTGCAAATGTACAATCAAAATTAAGGTTCATGATGGAATATAAACCGTATCGTAAGTACATAATTATTTAAATCGAAGTTCACTTTTCCCAACAGGGGCCATCCTCTCTGTGAGTTCTGTGAAGAGCGTTTTATGGATGCGGACGAATTGTATCGGCATATGCGTAAAGAACACTTGTACTGCCACCTGTGCGATGCTGACGGACGCAACCAATACTACGCGTCCCACACGGCGCTTGCGCATCACTTCCGAACAGAACACTATCTGTGTGAGGAGGGGGAGTGTGCTGGCCAACATTTGACTGCCGTATTTAGGAGCGAAATCGATCTTAAAGGTAAATTTGATCAATGA
Organism: Acronicta psi; assembly: GCA_946251955.1. Classification (NCBI taxonomy): domain Eukaryota; kingdom Metazoa; phylum Arthropoda; class Insecta; order Lepidoptera; family Noctuidae; genus Acronicta; species Acronicta psi. The sequence continues at coordinate 4,873,684 of OX276477.1, read as the reverse complement.
CCATTACGATTTTAGTTGTTGGAATCTCAAGATTCCGCATTGTAGTGTAAATCGCATTAATTTATGACTATTCTATAATGTCGCGAGGCAATAATAAGTTTGAATATCAGCCCACAAGGCGACGGTACACGGGCGCGGCATGCCGCGAGGCGCGGCGCGGCAGGCGCGGACGCTAGAGCTTCAGTTCAACATCACGCCACACTCCGTCGTGCAGAGGACGCCTAGGTACGGTGCCCAACACATCATCACTCAGGCAATTAAATATATACTGCTTTGTCCTCTGTTATCCTGAGTGGCTTGCCCAAATTATTATAACGTATAACAACAATACCCCAGACACGTATATCGCTGTCCGTATTCTGTATGTTCCCTATGGAGAGACAACCAAGATTCTAAGGGTCAAAATAAATCGTTAGTTAGTTGGTTCCCTCGACGAATCGGATTTAACTACCGTGTGATTAAAAGCTGTAAAAACGTCATATCCATAAATCGTGTCATTAGACATGTATCTTTAAAAACGATAGTCAGCCATAACCAAATTTATAAGCGTCAATATATTTTTTAAGATAATGTAATTTCGTAACTTTGAATATTTGCAAGTGCTTCTATGGTTTATATATGCTATTTAATTATAGTTTACACCATGGTAAGACGAGATCGATTCAATAGGTTGACTAGATGAACACTAAAATCATTAGTTACAAGTCTATGTAACCCCAGTTGCCAAAGTAATCCTCGACAAAAACTCATAGATTCATCACGTGTGAATGACAAGACGAGATTGAAGCAAGGAGTAATATAAAAGCTGGGTGCACTTTGCAGGGACAGAGATCGCGGTGAGCGACAAGAGCCGGCGGTGCGGCCGCTGACGCCGCCGCTGGTGCAGCCCAACATCGACACGCGCAGCGACGAGCAGTTCCCGCGCCTGTCCGCCGCGCCGCCCGCCGCCGGACTCATGCTCTCCGCCCCGCACAAAGCGTACAAAGGTAGCATTATACTACATAACATTAGGGAACCCCTTTCAAGCCTCTACAGTAAAAGACCGGAATTTAGCAATTTCTCTTACGTTAAAATGAGTTGCTTGCAGGGCGAGAATTGTGTGCTAATTTTTTTTAAGTGTTCAACACTGTTGTGACTTTCACTGAGATATGTTATAAAAACTTCACTCGGACGCACCCCAGATAGCCCACAAAACTACAACAAATCTGAGGAACACAGAAGAATGACAGTACTAACCAATCATAGAAAAACATCCAACATAAAACCTACGGAGAGCTTGTGATCGACGGTAATATTTCAATAATTTTTAAAAAAAACAAAGGTCATAATATCCTCAAGATTTGTAACGACCGTCACTCATAACATTCCTTACTTCGGCAGGTGTCGGTGGGCTGACACGCAATGACAAGAACTTCCCAGCGCTTGACGGTGCCGGCCCATCGCGGGGACCTCGACCCGCTGCGCCTGCGTCCACCACCGTCGCTGCTACCATTGTTAGAAACAGTACGTGTTATTATTATATTTTAGCTACGAAAACGATGTGCTATTCAAAAAATATAAAAACTACTATCATTGTCATAAAAAAAGACTGAACAAACACATTTTAAACTAGCGGCCCGTGCACAGCTTCGCCTGCGTTTCCCTGTTTTTACCTTTTTCCTCGTATTTTTTGCTTTTTTTCGCTCCATAAGAACCTGTCTCAGACTTCATCAAACACAACAAAAAAAGAAAAGAAAGAAATCAGCAAAACGGTTCAGCCGGTCTCGAGTTTTGCGCGTAGTAACACATTTAGTGATAATTTTTTATTTATATAGATTATTTATTTTATAGGGCTGAATAATTCAGTGATTAAATTAAAACCAATGCACAATGATCGGACAGATTCCAAGTCCCACAACGGCAAGCAAGGCGAAGTTCCTGCCTTCCATTCAAACAGATTGATAATAAACAATGATTGCAGCTAAGCCGAGCGTGTCGATCCAGCTGCACAGCCAGCCGGCCAGCGCCAGCAACTTCCGGCTGACGCAGACGAGCGGGCACCGCATCTCCGCGCCGCCGCAGCACAAGAAGCCGCCGCTCATGGACAACGACGACGACTTCCCGTCGCTCGGCATCGCAAGGGACGATCATCCTAGCATCGGAGCTGGCACTGTACAGGCGCCTAAGGTATGTATGCTTTTAGTTATAATTTATAGTTTTTGTACTTACGCCTGTCAAGGTATAAACCACAAAACGCCATGTGCTACAATTCTGGGGTACTTATAATATAATACATATACTAATACTAACCTCCGTAAAATAGTATAATTGTGCAGGACTTCATGATGTTAAAAAAATATATATTTATAAAAGATGTTTGCTTGTCTACAGGTGGCTCTTATTAATAGCCAAGAGATGCAAGCTTTAAAGAACAACCATGTTAGTTCGCAACCTAAAAAAGCTCAACTAAGTTCTGAGGCTTTCCCTGCTCTCTCGTCGATGTCTGCACCAGTCGCCCCACCGCAATGGATCACCGTGTCCAAAAGTAAGGATAAACAGAAGCCCAACAAGCCCGAACCTCCCCCAAAACCTAAAGAGCCGACGTTCAACCCCGTCGCTGATTTCCCTACGCTGCCAGTCAACTTGTCCAAATCTAAATCGAAAAAGCAGCAACCACAACCTCCACCTACACCAGTGTCCAACACAAACGACAACACGAAACTCAGCAAAAAAGAAAAGAAAAAACAAAATAGTAAAAAGGAAAACTTGACGGACACTTATCATGTGAATGGTACAAACGACAAAAAGTTATTGAGGGAGTCGTACGCTTCTGTGAATGCTAATAACAATCAAACTGTCGAAGATAAGAAGGTTAAAACTGTTGACACTACGTCTGGTGGACTGAACGCTGAGAAGAACAGGAATGGCGGCAATGGCGACTTCAATTTAGCTGCCAAGGATTACCCGCCATTGAACCCTAGGAGCGATAACTGCCAACCGTCCAAAAAGATGAGTAACGGTATCCCGCCTGGCTTCAAGCCTCGTCCGCCGTGCGACGGGATGACGTTCACCAACTCGGCGGGCCAGACGTTCTCCGCTCCGTTGCACTCGTACATCCCGCCGCCGAACTTCGAGCACAGGAACCGAGCTTTGGTCAAACAGTTTGCGGTCGCTTTAGGCGGTGAAGCGGCCGTGGAGGAATTCAAAGTGGCCTCGCGGGCTTTCCGCGATAGTTCAATTAGTGCGGAACAGTTCCACCAACACTGTCGTTCGGCGTTGGGTGCGCAGTTCGAGACGGTGTTCCCGGAGCTGGTGGCGCTGCTGCCGGACATCGCCAAGCAGCAGGAGCTGATGGTGGGGCGCGACGGCGACGCGCTGCACATGTGCGCCACGTGCGGCCAGCTGCTGGCGCCGCCCGACCGCGCGCCGCACAACGCCGCGCACTGGCCGCCGCTCGCACCGCGCTAGCCGAACCACCCGCCGCGCCGCGCGTGTTCATACATCTCAAATAGACGCTAATAACTGTGCGCTGATTGTCGAACAACAATCAGGGACACACTGACAGTGAGTGTGAATACTTTATCTTATCTGCCATACGGACTTGTTTGATATCATCATCTAATACCTCCACGTCACGTGCGACTAGCGATTTGTTTTTATGTAACATTTCACACTGACTACGACAGAAATAATGACGTCTCAACTCAGGGTTTTTGAAAGTTGAGACATTTGGATTTCATTGTACCTATGTTTTGTATATACATAGTTATTTCATAGATGATTGTTCCATGTAATGTAGATGATCGATGTAACACATCAGCGCTTGATTAGTGTTTATCGTGTGACCACAATTTTGTTTCGCTAGCCTAATTCCTGGACTGTGCATTATTATGTGATCATATTAAATCCACAGTATCGCAAACATTCACCGAAATGTGATTTTGTAAAATGTAAATGTTATATGATGTAAAATATATTGTTTCAAAGTTTTTATTATATTTTTGTATGTCTCGAGCAGAAGATTTCTTCAGTTTTATGTAAAGTACTTTTGTTGAATATAATGTTACTGGTTTTATTGAGAACCTTTGTGCTAAATTCTTATTTAAAAAATTCTAACTGCCCGTTTCTTCAAATAGCCTTATATAGATTAATGTATTTAATACATTGTATAGACATACCTACTGCTTATAAATTATAATAAGTGTACATATTCTTATACATAATTATATACTGATTTATACAGCTTGTTTTAAATTCAAATTTGATGACAGGCTTCAATGGTTTAAACAATAAAACCTTTATTACTCGATTTTCAATTTCAATGTTGAATAAATTTTATGTATAAGCTCAATTAAACAATTCTAGCCAAATATGATTTACGATGAAAATCAACAAAATATTTACACAATTTTCACGTTTGTTCGTTAAATATCATTTTACACAGCACCATCTAGTCCCAAACTAACTACTATGGGTACTAGACAATGGATTTAATATTTTTTTATACATAATATATAATCAATTATAATACATAAGGTGTCCTGTAGGAATCGAACCCACGCACCTCTTGATCAGCAGATCGGTATTCGAACCACTAAACCACAGACGTAAAATGTTATCGATCGATATAAAAACTACATAATACCGTCGATGTCGTTTTCATGTTTACTCGACAGTTGCAAGTAAGCAATGTCTTGACAAAACATCTATAAAGATTGACATGGGTTTCATATAGAGGCGACCGACACCGACGGCTTAGCGTGCTCTCTACTCCGCGGTACGGAGAATTTTCGATGTGCTAAGAATCATGGTGGTCCTTACTAATATTATAAATGCGAAAGTAACTGTCTGTATGTCGCGCTTTCAAGCCAAAACTACTGAACAGATTTAAATGAAATTTGGTACACAGACTAGAGCCTGAGAAAGGACATAGGCTACTTTTTAATGCGAAAAAAGAGCTGTAAGGGGTTGAAATAGGGGATGAAAGATATAAGAAACACCCAGACCTCGCGGGCTGGAGGAAAGCTAGTAAATTATATCTATAAACGGGCCGCGGTAAGCGCAGCTTAACCTTACACAATGGAAACAATGGTGCACGAAGAGTGATTTCTAATGGTTTCGAGGTTAGTATCCTATTACATTCTACTAATATTTTACAGTAATCGTCTGTGATGCTTTCACGCCTAAACCGATTTTAATGAAATTTTGTACAGAGATAGACCTAACAATGAAATTTTGTACTTAGGCACTTAATAAGAATAAAATTTAAAAGCCAAAGCTAGTGGTGCATAATACATAGTCACACTATAGGATATGAACTGTGAAACAAACAAATCACTAATTTATAGATGTATATAATTTGAACCTTCAAAAACAAATCCTGGTACATGATGAAACCAATAAAATGTATATAATAAATGCATGTTCACTTGTCACTTTTGCCCCATCCCAAGAAACCTTTGACGAGTCCTGTGAGACCAGCTCCTTGCTTCTTATTGTCCGCGGCACCGGTCTTGTCGTCCAAGTTCGGAAACTCTACGAAATTGCAAGCCAGGTCGAAGAATAACGGCTTACAAGGAATAGCTTCCATAGTTGGAGGCATCTTGTAAATATTAGGATTCTTAGTAAGGACTTGAGTGTCTTCGCGGTACTCGTCCAAGCGGTCTACTAAAGGTTTCTTGTCCTTATAAGATTTCCCGCTCGATGTATACTTCATTTCCTCATCTTGATCTTCATCGTCTTCAAGTACAGAGTCAGCGTGGACTTCAAACTTGCAGCTCTCGATATCTTTTTTCAGTATTTTCAGTTTTTCCACTAGTTGCTTATCATTCAGCTTACTACCGAGCGACTCAGTGGCATAGTTACTGCATCTTTCTAGCATAGCGAGTGCCTCCCTGAAACGACGAAGCCCTGTCAGGACTTGAGCGATATAATAGCACCGGAATGCGCGGTAAGCCTTTGTTAGAACTTCAATTTCCTGTTGGTAAGCCGTGTCGGTTTCAAATCCAGGCAGTTGTTGCAGTTCTGTAAAATTCTGCAAAATGATTTCATAGAGTCTCGTCAGGTCCTGGGGACGGACTTTCTTGCCGTCAATTTGAATGTTGTTCTTGCGAGCTTCTTCCGCCTGTTGGACGAGCAAGTTATTCCTTTCAATCGTCCGCATGAGACGCAAGTACATCAAATAAGACAGCAAGTAATTAATGCCAGACAACTGCGTTTCAGACGCCGATTTCAGCTTCGGATCGCATTTAATCTCATCTTTTATCGCTGATATAGCGTCCTTACAATCCATAAGAATGTTTTCGAGGATATCGATCTTGGCTTGCACAGTCTCCGCGTTGGCGACCGATTTATCGAGGTCTTGCAATGCGATAAAGAACAGGCGCACTTTCTCTGGCCTGACAGATACTCGGCGACCGCGCCATTCTACTTCATGCATTACGCCAGACCGCGATTCTCTGTAATAGGAATGTTAAATTGTTGAATAAAAAAGAGTAACTATTTTTTTGAAATTAATATGAATTGAAAAAAATATTGTAAGTTTGCATACAAATAACCTGAAATAAATATTAAGATTTTTAGGTGAGATAATAATATGTACCATGCATGTATATAACTTCAAGAACGAGAATTCGAAAAATTTGGTCTTAAAATATTTGGCGATTTTTTATTTGGGAATTAATTCCCAGAATTCATATGAAATGAAGTATGTCGATGAAGAAACATACTTAGCCTGCGCCATGAGCGAGTCCAAGTTCTCAATGAGCCCCTGTCCGCGCATGGCCACGAGGTCACCAGCCGCGGACTCGTCGCCAATGTTGTACGCGCAATAACGGAGGCTCGGCTTCAGTTCCTCTACCTGAATTTGTATTAAATGTAGTTATTGATTGATTAATATTAGTGGCGATTTTATTTACCTTCAAGCTATATCGTAATCTGAAACTATACAAAAACCATTATAGATATTGAGGAAAATGAAGTCAAACCATTCATTTTTGTTAACCATTCATATGAATGTAACCATTCGTGGGTATAATGGGATGGATTTATTATGTCAAGTATCAATTTAAGTACCATCATTAAGTCTTGAAATTCCACCAAATCCCTGTTACATACAGGTATGAAATATAAGTACTAATAGCAGCATACCTTCTGCTTGTACACCATGCGCTCGTCTTCAGGTAGCGCGGCACAAAGCTTCTCTAGTACAAGCTGCGCGCGGTGCAAGCTTTCGGCGGCGGGGCGCCACTGCTGCAGCTCCACCAGCAGTACGCCGCTGAGCCATGCCGCGTAAGCGCCCGCCTCCAGCTGCGTACGCGCGTCACATACTCCACTTTGCTAACAACATTAAATATTTTACTACAACACATTCTAAACATAAATTAACCAATTGCAATGGCATGCTGACCTATAAACAGAAAACTGGAATGAACAGTTCAAGTTGAATGAAATCAGACATTCATTTGTTGTGGAGTTCTACAAAATGTTTTTTATAAATGCTTATCTACCTCACATAACTGCAAAAGCGTCTGAGCATGAGCATACGCCTTTTTCAGCCTTGAAACTAGGTGGAACTTCTTTCTGGGCTCGGTGTTGGCCTCTTGTCGCAACTGCATGGCGTGCGCCCACGCCCGCTCGGCCTGAAGTAGTGGCACACACAGAAGACGGCTCTCGGCAGTAGTAGCCGTCAAGTGGACGGTTGTCACGTCGCGACGGCGGTAGTGGCGCCTGTCACCCTGTTATGCATATCGATTAATTAATATAAATCTACATCTACACTAATATTATAAAGAGGAAAGATTTGTATTTTTGTATGTAACGAATAAACTCAAAAAGTACTGGACCGGTTTGAAAAATTCTTTCCATGATAGATAGCCCATTTATCGGGGAAGGCTATAGGCTATACATCATCACGCTACGACTAATAGGAGCGGAGTAGTAATGAAAAATGTTGCAAAAACGGGGGTAAAAATTATAAGACCATGCGGGTGAAGCCGCTGACGGGAAGCTAGTGTGTTATAATAGCAGTTCATCCAATATATATAACAAATACCATTTTTGGATTCTATAAAGGTTCATGAACATGAACCTCATAGTGGAAATAAATTTTATCAGTAATAATTTAATACCAAAGAAATTCAGACAATTTCATATCATCCTATAAATATAGGAATAAAAACTACAAACCTGTGGAATTTTGAGCACTTTACGAAGTCTCCTGATGCGCCTTGAACAATATCCTCGGTAGCGCTGGTAGTCACCATGGCGAAGACCATGTTGTTGTTGAGCATCCTTAGTTAAACGGAAAACTGATACACGGGTTAAGGAATAGTTAAACCATAATCTGACAGTAACTTTGATTAATAAGTTGCGCAGCAACGTGTTATAACAAGGGTGTTTAGCTTATTTTCTGATGACTTTTGATGCAACTTTTAAATACAAATGCTTGGATAAAACGTAAGGAACACAACACAGAACCTTAAGCAAACTATACATATATAAAGGCCTCAAATTAATGTCTGATGGGGGGAGAGTTTGAAAGTATTAACACAGTCAGGCATTACCTAATTTAATAATATGACTTAATCCTCAAGTAGAGATAGCCTTGTATCGTCGGGTTACATGTAAAACTTAGTATTTCTTGCAGGCAGGCAAGTATATCAAACAGTCACCATCTCAGCACTTTTGGGTTATTTAATTGAACAATATTTTATCATAGGTAGTACCAGTTAGTTACTAACATAATCATGGTCTTATTAGAATAAATTAGTATCTAAAGGTATATGTATAAGCCCATGATAATTTATGCAAAGGATACTTTCTAATGTTAAAAGTCTCGGCGATTTGACTTCTTCTTTATCAGTTTCATCGGACGAAATACGCTTGGCATCTCCGGAATCGCCTTCTAACACCACCATTGTGACTTGCTACAAATTTTATTGGTAAATTAAACTTTTTCTAACCGTGTCTCCTTACAATTTTATCTACTATTTGATTGACAAAATGACAAGACTCTCAGACAACACGACTTTTTTTACACGACACGACACATGTTTAAATGTCCAGAATTCGAATAAATATAGCTGCATATTTAGCAAGAATAATTATCGCTTCTCACTCACTTTCACAGACACCTCTGTATTGTTGAGATGAGATAGAAAGAAACGTAATTGATAGAGCCGTATTACCACAAAACTGTACTGGAACGCGTGCACACTGCACAGTTCAGCGAGTTCAGTTTTGACAGTGACATTTGATTTGAAAATTGAATAAAATAAAATTGACGTCGACGTCATCAATTGACAATTTTTTTGTGTGCCGTGGATAGTTGTTTAATAGGCTCTTTATCTTTCATTTATAAACTATTGCCGACTAAGGGACGTTAAATAGTCTAATAACGCTGAAATAATGAAATCGGTTAATGTTTGATTGATTTTTATAAACAAAATGTCAATTGAACAAAGGAAGTAATTTTTAGATACGAAGAGCTGTGGCCAGTAAGTAAGTAAGAGTGATACATGCTGTGGCTAATGTTAAATTAATATTCCCAAATCAATTTTTAAAATGTAAATTAGTCACATTTACAAAAACGATCATACAACAGTTTAGAAATTAATTTATCGGGCAGAACGTGGCAGTCAGTTGCAATGTTGCCAGGCCAGTCCTCTGGGCCTAAGCTGTGGCCAAATGGCTAGTTGCAGAGGGTTTTAAGTTATTCCTTTGTACATTATGTAAATATTTTATTCGGTACGCAAATATATATGTGAATATTAGGCATGTACACATAAGTACATGTTGTCATGAAAATAAAATAAATTAAAAGTTTAAATATTTAAATATTTAGTGCAACCCTACTAAAAACGTTTCGGGACTTTCGGGTTACAATAATCTCTGACTGAGTAGTATAGCATATTAATTTCTGTATTTGGGTGATAGAGACATCATGCTTTTAAGTTTTGATGCTGAATTGCTGATAGCTCAAAAGTATTGACGTACGGTTGACAGTTGTCTGTAAATGTCAAGTCATCAAGTGTCAAAGAAATTGTTTTCCTCTTGTCTTTTTCTGTTGCTGTTTTAGGTTAGTGTTCTGAGTTTTAATTATATTTCCAGAATTATCTGTTAAATCTTATTCAATTTCCTTAGTTACAATCGTTACTTTAGATTATACAGTGTTATTCTTAATAATTAATTACATATTTTCTCTTGCAGGACACTTCAATTTGACAAAATGGCAAAGTCAAAGAATCATACAAATCATAACCAAAGTAAGTAATTGCGTGAATACTGTTTTTATCTTCTATTCGTTGCTGCCGCAATAATGACGATAATTTTGTTGTGATAAGTGTACTAAAACAATTAAGTGGTGTACATATTTAACTTTGTGGTTGTTTTATTGTAAACACAACGATCATTTCTTTTCTTAATTTAATTCATTTCTTAATTCATTTCTTTTCTGTAATTTACAGACCGCAAAGCCCATAGGAATGGCATCAAAAAGCCTAGGAACCAGAGGCATGAATCCACGCTCGGCGTAAGTAAAATTATATTAATGTTTAGTGAATCCCAATAACATTAGCCAATCTACTATGTTTAAAAGTAGGTGGTTCCTGCACCACCTGTAAACTTGTTTATATGTATCATGTGATAAAAGGCGCAATACTACTACTTCTCACGCATACAACAAGTTAAGAAAGAGATGGTTAGATATCAATGTACAGTTCTCGCTAAACTTATTGTCCGGGTTGAAGTTGGCACTAGCTAACTTTAATCCGGCCGTAAAAATCGGAGAAAGAAAAATATTAGATTGTAATAAATAAACATGCAAGCTCAAGTGGTAGGCTGTCGTTTAAAATAATTGTAATCCAATATTTTTCGTTCTCCGATTTTTTACGGCCAGGTTAAAGTTAGCTTGTGCAACTTCAACCCGGACAATAAGTTTGGCGAGAACTGTACTATGCTGTCAGCCAATAATTCCATTAAGTACCTTACATTAGTTACATTATTTTCTGTGAATGTGAATGATAGTAAATCTACTGTGCATTTGTGCAAGTCTTCCTTTTGACTAAGGCACAAGTAAACCCATACTTGACATTTCACTCGAAGAAATCCATGCATTATATTAAAACTTGTAATTTTTTATTATCTGTCTGAAAATTTAATTAATCATATTTATTCATTATTACACAGATGGACCCTAAGTTCTTAAGAAACCAGAGGTTTTGCAAAAAGGGCAACTTGAAGCCAGCAAAACAGATTGCCCGCGCAGCAGAAAGGAAGGCCACACGTGAATCAAAGGCCAAGAAATGAACATCTAGCTGTAAGGAAATAAAAACGTAAAAATATTTTTTGTAGTTTGATTAATAGTCACATCTTAGTTGTTAAAATTTAACCAGATATGAATATTGAAACTAGTACATAAGTAGCAGCACTGCAGTATAATGCCACAAATTGTAGCACACTATGGATACTATCTATAACTTCAGCGATCACTTGACAAATGTCATAGAGCCAATAAATGCTGCGATGGGTTATGGTGATTGCAGGTATGAAAATGTAATAATAATAATTAACCCATACACTGTCCCACTGCTGGGCACGGGTCTCAGTATGAGAGTGATTAGGCTATAGACCACCACGCTAGCCTAATGTGGGTTGGCAGACTTCACATTCCGTCGAGAAAATCTCAGGCGTGCAGGTTTCCTCACGATGTATTCCTTCACTGTTAACCTTTTAACCGCCCGACTTTATATCAATTGTCGTGCCCCGAGCGCCCGGCACAGTGAATCGAAAAATAAATACCTACAACAAAGAGGGATGTGCAATAATTGGATTTTTCGATGTCGATATTTCGTTTTACACATATAAATAAAAACTGATTACTTAAATATTTTCATATTTGTTTTATGTAATATTGTCCCTAGTAAAAAGGCGACGGCAAACTACCTTCGTATCTATGATTCGCGCGCATTCTCATCGATCGGCGCACTCTCGCCATCTCATTCACTCTACCTAATAATAAAAATTCCATTCAGTCACCACTACCATACTACACTACACATTAAATTGAAATATGTAATAATAAAAAAAATACCTCTCCAGCAATGTTAAACTCTTCGTCTGATATAAATTCTTCATTGTCATCGGCTTCTAGAATTCGTATTAATTCTTCCGTAGTAGTCATGATAAATTTCAATACACATTTCGACAATCGATACACAAAAGTGCATAAGCACAACACTGGTGGAATATTCTAGAAATCGGCACTCGCTTATGACATACGAAGCGGTCGTCTTTATCCGACCGTGGCGCTGGGCGTACTTACAAAGTCAGTTTCTGAACAGATAGGCTAGGGATGGGACCATCAACTCAGTTGCTGACATTTCACAAGTAAATTCACTTAATTTCAAAGGAATTAAATGAAATACTCTCAAATATTTGTAAATACAATATGTTTTATTAACAATTACTGTATTGTTTATAGTAAATTAGTCAGTTTAAAAATAAATATTTTGAAATATGTTTATTTGGTATAGATAAACCTTGACGTATGTCCCGTCCCTATGGTCGGATTTTTCCGTCATGGGCGTTGTACATCAATACAATTTTCTAAAAATTATATTAGTAATTCATTCAACTTTAGACATTTTTTTAGGACTTCTGATTAGGAGACTACAGTTTATTAAATTGTAAATGAATACTTAGATAACTGTTTACCTAATATAAACATTTTTTTGATAGAATACAGCGTAATTAAATAAAACAGTATATTAAACGAGCTGTGGTATTTTGGTCGGAAATATACGACTGGCGAAATGGACCCGAAAATTTTTGTCGGATTTATCCGACACAGGCGGTTAAAGGGTTAAAGCGAGTGATAATGTGTGCGTTCGCGCAGCGGAATGTTGTTGAATTTAAAGATTTTAATTATGCAGATATTTAGTGTATGACGTCGTATAATTGTGTATGGTAAAAAAAAATTTGTGCACGCAGCCATTGTTGAGTAATTCACCAAAAACTGATTCCGCTGGGCGAACGTTGTCCTGGCGGAACTCTTTTTAATCCATAGACTTTAGAACAAAAAAGATGTGTCAAAAAATTAGTGTGTATTTGTGTGTAATTGTGTATGTATGAATAAAATTAGTGCATGCATAAACTTCGGAGAAATTCAAGTTTCCGCTACGCGAACGTTTGGCCATTAGCTAGTTTTCATATAAAGCGCTTACATAGAGAGCTGTAGATTTTTACATACATTGTTTTGAATTTGTGTGTATTTGTTTAAAAAACAGATTTAGAAAAAAACGTAGGGCTTAAAAGATAAAAATATAAACGTAAAATACGCTGATTAGGTCTTAGTTCTTAAAGTATGCACTTTGGGGTCTAGATTTTCACGTTTATACAAACCTTGTAAGTGTCTGCAACATGTTGCCAAGTATCAATGATGTTCCGTTAGTAATTAAAGAGTTATAGGACAATTTACCATGAATAGATCACTGTTTACAAAGCAGTCAAATATCACGACGTTCTAAGGGAATTGCATGGTAAAATGTATGCCAATAATTAGTGTATTCATTAAACTATTCACATGCAAAATTTCATGTCATTAAATTCAGTAATTAAAGAAAAACAATTATAATACTGACGAAGCATCGAAAACGTACATAACCCGACCAAGTTCAGATGGCTACAAAAAAGCGGCCGTGCCATATATCTAAGAAACGTTCTTAAACTTCCAGTATAGTATTTATTAATATGGTACAGTTGCGTACACAATCGTTAGGAAAAAAGAAAACAATTCCATTTCTTGAATTAAACATATTTTTTTAATAATAACGCCACTATCTACGATAAAAATGCTGTAATAAGCTACAATATGATAAATATTTACCGAAACAGTAGTACTTACATGTGGTAATTTCCCTATGGGGTCTATAGTTAGAATCCTGATCCGTGAAATCTTTAATAGAAATTAGTTGTATTATTTTTGTCTTAAATAATATATCTAGATTATATCTCAAGTCTCAAGCGCATACCTACTTAAATAAAGTACCTACGTAAATAGTACCTACTTTCTTTCATAGTCAAATACATTTAAAAAAGTAGGTGTACAAAAATAAATGACCTATAAATTATATCGAAACAACAATTGTGTTATCACCTGTACCAATTCAATACCGGTATTATACTGTAAATTTTGGGATGTTACCTAAATATATTGCACGGCCGCTTTTTTGTAGCCATCTGAACTTGGTCGGGTTATGTACGTTTTCGATGCTTCGTCAGTATTATAATTGTTTTTCTTTAATTACTGAATTTAATGACATGAAATTTTGCATGTGAATAGTTTAATGAATACACTAATTATTGGCATACATTTTACCATGCAATTCCCTTAGAACGTCGTGATATTTGACTGCTTTGTAAACAGTGATCTATTCATGGTAAATTGTGCTATAACTCTTTAATTACTAACGGAACATCATTGATACTTGGCAACATGTTGCAGACACTTACAAGGTTTGTATAAACGTGAAAATCTAGACCCCAAAGTGCATACTTTAAGAACTAAGACCTAATCAGCGTATTTTACGTTTATATTTTTATCTTTTAAGCCCTACGTTTTTTTCTAAATCTGTTTTTTAAACAAATACACACAAATTCAAAACAATGTATGTAAAAATCTACAGCTCTCTATGTAAGCGCTTTATATGAAAACTAGCTAATGGCCAAACGTTCGCGTAGCGGAAACTTGAATTTCTCCGAAGTTTATGCATGCACTAATTTTATTCATACATACACAATTACACACAAATACACACTAATTTTTTGACACATCTTTTTTGTTCTAAAGTCTATGGATTAAAAAGAGTTCCGCCAGGACAACGTTCGCCCAGCGGAATCAGTTTTTGGTGAATTACTCAACAATGGCTGCGTGCACAAATTTTTTTTTACCATACACAATTATACGACGTCATACACTAAATATCTGCATAATTAAAATCTTTAAATTCAACAACATTCCGCTGCGCGAACGCACACAGTGATAATTACGCACATGATTTCGAAAAGATTCCTTCTCCGATTTTTACAGTTGGCACACGGTTAGGTAATTGAAAATAAACTACGTTTTTAGTTTAATATTGTTTTTTTTATTCATACAAAAAAGGAATCAAGAATATTATATGCAATAAGTATAGTTCCACCGTTATGCTATCACTACATAATTATACCAACAACAAAGTCCCCCGCCTGCGTCATCTGTTCGCGATAAACTCAAAACAGTTGAACAGATTTTCATGCGGTTTACACCAATAGATAGGAATACTTAGGGATGTTTTGTAAATTCACTGAAATTGAAGGTGGAAGATATCGCTCCAGGGGACTGACCGCTAGTATTTAAAAAATCTTAATAATTTATTGCCATCTGTATCTTGTGATGGTCAGTGATAACACTAAAATTATTCGACTCACATGTATTTTTGAAATTCTAGTCGGTAGGTAGATAAACTAACAAATTACCCAAATTACACATAAGTATTAGTTAGTATGTTATGTATGGCGTTATCACACCTTTTAATAACATTACCACAGTGTTATAATTACTTACACTATTTCATGATTACCATGAGCAGATCAATTACCACAGTGTTATAATTACTTACACTATTTCATGATTACCATGAGCAGATCAATGTTTTGCTTAAAATTAAATCAGAATAGAATAACACATGAATACAAAAAATCTACGTATATAAGGTAGGTAACGTAAAAAGTAGGTAACTAAATGAATCATTAGTGATTAGTCTTAATTGGAGCCCAAAACTTATTTTTCGTTTCCACAATCCGACTTCATAATAAATACAGTATTTAATAACATAGCTATATAGTAGGTACATAAATGACGTGTATGAGAGTATATCCGCTCTTATTTCTTTGGCGGACTACCACACTACAGTGTTCACTTGCGAACAGTAAGGGCTACTCACGGTTACCTATACCACATGAGTAGGCAAGGCCTAACGGCCTATACCCACGACAAATTGACGGTGTTTCACACAGTGGTACCTACAGTTTAAGGTTACGACCTAACAGAACCAGATAAAAGTGCAGACCAGTGCCTCGACCATGAGTTTTTCTCACTAGACTCGCTAGGGACGCCGTAAAATATTTGTATGGAAAGCCCTCGCAGCGCCTCTAGCGGTTACGTAAAGAACTAAAATCTGCTATGAGATTACAGCGTTTCGATGCGTAAAAAATCTATTGAAAGTCATTCGATAGAACTCATGGTTGAGGGGTTGAACACTTACGAAGCGGGATTAGCACAACCTGATAAAAACAGCTTTTGTTCCCAACTGTGACTAGTTTTAACCCTCAATGAATGTGAGATAACAAGAGAAACATATGGCGCCCTAAAAATATACACTCATTACGTACTAGAACAATAATGAAAATTATTATGAAGCCCTATGTGCACGTAATCATATGAATTGACCTCCAATATGGACGTCCTCAATATAATAATTCGAAAGTTACTATAACTATAAAATAATTAGGACATCAGCCAAAGAATTGAATCGTTTTACGATTCATCTAAGTTATGACTGAGCTTTATTTTTGGCCGCCTTGCCGCTAGGTCCAGCTCCGTTTTGCTTATTTTTAGGGTCCGCATTTTTCGGTCCTTTAGGACCAGGACCTTTAGGGGCTTGGTTTGGTGGCTTGTTGTCATTTTTCCCGTCACCCTTATCATTTTTATTCTTTGGGGCTGGTGGCGGGATTCTCTTGATGAAGAATCTGAATGACAACTTTTTGTCTTTTATGTAATGAATCAAAACATCTAAAGGCAGAACAGCACATTTTCCTTGACGAAAGATCTCTTCAGGCTTAATGGCATCATTGAAGCAATGCTCTGTAAACACAACTTTCCTTCTAGGATTTTGCTTGCTCAACACATGTATCTCAAATATATGATCATGTGCTGCTTTCTTGCTACCAATGTGCTGAATTGTCCAGTAGATCATTTTCTGAAGAGTATCGATCTTCACAGTAATTATGAAGAGGAATTTGGTCTGGGCGACCAAATAAAAGTGGCGATCATCGTTTTTCACGTCTACATTGTTAAGTTCTACTTCCTGATCAGTAGTGACGTCACAATGGGACGCATGACGATCTTTGAAGTGTTCCATCATGTCCCTCAGTTTACCTATAAAAATAAAATAGGCTCATTAGGTACGGTACTATTTTAAAGCGTTCCCGAAGGACGCAGGTTTGAAGACAGTTTGATACCAATTTTTGTGTAAATTCATGTCTAAAGACGTTACTTATGATAAAATTTAAAAAAAATTACCAGTCCAAGAACATTTCCCAAAAACGACACCGAGCGGGCATTCCATTTCTCGAAATATGCATTCCTTGAGATGCTCATCCATGTCAGATGACATCATAGTGTACACACAGCCTGCCGATTTATTGGGGCATGGTACTTTTGCCTGAAAAAAAAGGTGTATTATACTTAGTGGATTTTTCATAATTATTACATAATCAATCGTAGATATGATTACAAATCAAGAGAACCTCTTTTACTTTAACCTTTCTTTTCCGTGCGTCGACCTATTAGCTACAGAGGTAAGAAACTGTATAATTGGCATAGATATCAGAATAGAAAACTACTACTTACAAAACTATGAGTTTTGAATGAGTCTCTAAGGCTTATATTCAGAGACGATGCTAAGCATAAACTTAGGCTTCCGTATGTCAAATTGTAATACAAATTTGACATACGGAAGCCTTACTTTACGCTGAGCATCGTCTCTGAATGTTAGCCATAGTGCTTGTCCACAAGCAGGTATTTTGAGTACGGAAAACTCAATAATGAGAGTACAGTAGGTTTACGTAGGTACCAACTAATTAATAAATAAATATCCTGGGACATTTTACACAGCACCATCTAGTCCCAAACTAAGCAGAGCTTGTACTATGGGTACCAGACAATGACAATAATTAATACAGTAACGTGCCGTATTCGCTGTAAAACCCACGAGTATTTTTCTAGTTTGCCGAGAATAGTAGGTCTAGGTAGGTACCTAACTAGGTACCTAATTACTTATTATACTTATAATTATTATTGTTAGTAACAATAGTGAATACCTTACATATTTCTACCTATACCCTCGGAACGATTTGTCCGTTTAAACGACAGATTGATTGTATAAACATCATGTCGCGTGGATTTGGAGTAGGTAATAACAATTATAATGACCTTACAATATTATATTTATTACTAGCTGTTCCACGCGGTGTTAATCGCGTTCATCCAATTTTATAAAATAAATATTTACAAAAAGGTGGCTACGGTATCTGCGAGTAATAGCCCC
The DNA here is from genome assembly GCA_946251955.1 of Acronicta psi. Classification (NCBI taxonomy): domain Eukaryota; kingdom Metazoa; phylum Arthropoda; class Insecta; order Lepidoptera; family Noctuidae; genus Acronicta; species Acronicta psi. The sequence continues at coordinate 4,855,337 of OX276477.1, read as the reverse complement.
GTTTAAATCGGTCCAGCTGTTTCAGATATTAGCCGAAACAAACATACAGACAGACAAAAAAGTTTTTTATGTAATTCCCGTATACTTTCTGTATGTATTTAGTGAAAAGCTGTTAATTTGAAATTACAAACAGACTTAAATTTTATTTATTTTTATAGATGTCCGTTACGCTTGCGATTGCGTCTTTCAGTCGGTCAGGAAGGGAAGGGCGATCCACGCTCGATCAGTTGTTGGTGTCGATTCTTTCGAAAAAGCGGAATAAAGAAAATAATGGCTTACCGTCATATTTTGTTTGAAGTGGTTAAGATTTTGGTTTAGGACAAGTTAGTAAGCTATCCGTCTGTAGGTACAGCTAGGTAGGTTAGGTACTATAATATTATATACTATACCTTAGCAACCATTTCTTCCAGTTGCCAGTTCCGCATTTGCGTAAGGTTCTGGCGGCAGATGGGGCATATGGGTGGCAACAGGTTCTGAGTGCAGGAGTTGCACAGGCTGTGCCCAGACTGGCACTGATATATCGGTGCGCTCATAGTCTCCATGCAAACTGGACATTCGGGCAGCTCAATAGCCACTGCCGCAGCCCTGTCACCAAACATTAGGAACTCGTTTATACTTAGATCTTTTTAATAAAACCCAAAGAACTACTTCATCATGTAAATTCGACAGGCCCATTACATATGGCAGATCTAGAAAAGATTACTTAAAAATAGAAGTTTTAAAAACTTCCTGTATGATGTGGGGACGATCTGTTATCGACATTTCGTAAAAGGCGAGGAAAGATATTATGACTTGCTCGGTGGTAGGACCCTTTTTGGGTTTGACTGGTTGGCGACCACCCCTACGTGCGTCGCGTCGGTCGGAGTTTTAAAAAACCTTTGTTTGTGTTTGTCCTCTCTCTCGGTCCGTCGGTAGCGGCTTCGGATTTTAAGGGTCAGCAGCGCATCAGTATTTTAGCAACCCTTACTTACCATCAGGTGGCCCGTATGCTCGTTTGACATATGACATAAATAGACCATAAAAAAGTTAAGAAACTTACTTTTTATTCGCCTTTGCTGTCGCCATTTTGTGTTACCAATAGGTACGTACTGAAAAATATAAGAAAAAGTCATAAAATTTATGACTGTGTGTGTGAATGTGTATAGCCTCGATAGAAGCTTAGGCGCAGTAGTAAGACATAAATACACTCACACTTTTTACACTACAGGGATAGGCAGACACGAGACACACCATGCGTAGGTACCTAATGTTATAAGAAATTGAACATCTCGGGCACAGACAGATAATTCTCAGAAAATCGAATTCTAAGGTGTCTAAGGTTCAGACAGACAGATTCTTAGTAAACGATGATTGGATCTATTCTATAGCAAAATAGTGAACTGCCAGAAATATTGAATGGGAAATTATAAGTCTAGCCACAAAATTGTTTATTGGACACATGATTAACCTTCTAATTTTATAACTAAGCAACGGGAAGAGGCTATGTCGCCTCTAATAAACTAATTCGTCTTTTTTACAACGCCAACTAAATATTCTATAGAAAGCGTCAAGTAATGATCATCAATTATTGTGAGTTGTCCTTCTTATTTATACATTGCCACCTAATTTAAGGCTAAAAGCGTCTGTCTTGGTGTTTTTTGTCTCCGACTAGGTGTTTGTCGTAAAAACGATGTCGAAGGGATCGGTACAACATACAAAAATATTACTGTACTAGGAGGAGCGTAGCGAGCTCGGAACTTGGGGGCACCCCGACTCGGACAGGTTAGGTTAGAAGGGGATGGCGGAGTCTGCAAGACCCCGCCATCCCCTTCGTGGTTTTTTTTAAACCAACCGGAATTAGGAGCCCCGCGAAGCGGGTCTCCGTCAATACGCCTTATTACTATTGCCTATACTTGTCCTTGACCCCAAAGGCAACTTGACCTGGACCTCAAGGTCACTGAATAAATATATTTTTTTGATGTCATTTAATAGTATTTTTGAAGTTTACTGTTAGAATACATGTTACAAATTTAGATGCTAAAAAATAACCATCATGCTGAGTTGTATTTAGAGTGGTTTATATAGAAGATAACTAGTGGCTAAGATAGTATTATTTAGATGCTCGTTAATTGTGGCTGACTTAGTAAGTTAGAAGGCAAAATACATTTTTGGAGGCGTATAATGATATTAAAAAGAAGCCTGATATTGAATTAGGTAACCTTTCAATTGATTTGATTTTAATTACACAAGTACCTACTTATGTAATTAATAGAATGATGATGTCGGAAAATGTTAGGTAGGTACTAGGTACTTAATCTCGGCTTTTTGCCGTGTCGTCGGGTAAAAATACACGGTTTTCCTAAATCACTATCATCCAAATCACTATAGGTACTTTAAAATTATTTATGTGCCTACTTAAACCTGCACATTACGATTTTACTTTCCGGTCGGTAAACAAATAAAAACGGTAACTTATTACCAGTTTTGTTAGGTACTTAGATACTTACTTTAAAAAAGAACATTATTTTGGGAGAAACCTTTGCAAATCAATACTTAGGGTAGGTAGGTACTTACTTCTCTTGCAATTTGCATTATAATCAAAGTTATATAGAATAAAACTCATCTCAGAACGGAAAACAAACAATATCATAAACAAATAATATTTATCTATTCTTTTGGCTCATTTAAAACTAACAAGCAAAATACCTAGGTTCTAGGTATTGTCTTCAGACCGGGTCGATCGCCATTTTGTATCCTACGCAAAGTTATCTTTTTCAACAATGCATTTCGAGATAACTGTATAGGTAACTGATAAAATAGATTCAAAACAATAGCGTTGAAATATGGCAGCTAAGTTCGTAATATTAGATTTTCACTTAGAATAAAATAAAACAGATTTTTATTATCATGAGGTTGTAAACTTCAAACAAGTGAAGTTTTATAAATTCATGTATCTACTTACAATCTCGTCAATGATTTTGAAAGGAATAATTATGTCAATGAATCTCGTGCATGTTGTGTGCAAAAATATGTTCAGCTTCCAAAGCCAAAACCAAACATTTTATCGGCACGTACTTTTTCTATAACAACCGAAGCTGCTAGGCAGGAATATTGATAATAATTTCATTACAAAGTTAATTATCCGAGAAATTATGAGGATAACAGATGAAATTCTTACCTTAATAGAACTTGAAGTAGTATCAAAGAGTTATTGCTGAGAAGAGTGTTTCCACACGATCACACGATGCATGCACTGCAATGGCCGAACTCCGCAATAATGAGCGTCCACGACATTCAACCGCGATATAAATGCACTCAGTGACGTGGAGTAAATTCTGTCTGGGTCTATCAATAAAACAATGTTTAGAAGTTCGTAATTTCGACCTTATATAGTAGGCCATAAATGTGAAATTAATTTATACTAACTTCAAGCGAAGAAATTGGGTAATCCCGAAAATTAGTTTACAATGTTGCTGGAATAAAAAAATAGTAGAAAATTTTGCAGAAGCTTTTCATGTAAAGATTTTATCATGTATGGTAGACCTAAGGAATACCTATATGTATATGTTTTTAGCGTATCTCTTGTAGGTTTGTAATTTTTTTATTACCTCGTATCTTCCAAACGACTGGATGGAAAATTATAGTGTCATTAGATAATAGATAGGTGTTGAAGAAAAAAACAAAATTGCGGTTTTTTGGCACGAAATAGTATTAATTTCGTGCCAAAAATCCGCCATTTAGTTTACCAAATAATGTTACAAAGTTACCAAATCTATCGAGTGGAATCAAAATAAACGAAATGAAAAGGGGTATCAAAATAAAGTAAATGTTATGGGGATTTCAAAATTTGTCTGTTGTGTTTGTTTTTTCTTCCTAAGAGTATGCCGTTTACATTTACAGCATTATGTCTTTTGTCTTTTTTTATTACATGTTCTTGTTTAAAAATAATTGGTTCCTTGTTTGAAGAACAGTAGGTAAGCCAATTATCATGTTGCAACATTAATCTAAGGTTAGGATATGGAGGGACTTTTTCACAATTTTATTTTAATCCTCATAAAAAAGAATTGCATTTCATAACATTAAAAAAAGTAGGTATTGTGTGTGGGTTCGCCGCCTAAATTTAGTTCATATTCTTATTGAACAAAAATATTATTAAAGAAAAAGTACAGTTCTCGCTAAACTTATTGTCCGGGTTGGCACGAGCTAACTTTAGGCCAGCCGTAAAAATCGGAGAAAGAAAAATATTGGATTAGAATGATTTAAAAGGACAGCCTACGGCTTGAACTATCGTTTTATTAATTACAATCTAATATTTTTCTTTCTCTAACTGATCAGTTGAACTTATCGGTTAAATCGTACGTGTGTAGGCAAAACTGACAACTGTTCAGTTGAACTGATCAGTTAAATCGTACGTGTGTAGGCAAAACTGAAAACTGATCAGTTCGTGTTTAAGCAAGGTTTAACTGATCAGTTAAAACTGAACGTCTGGAATCCGCTTTACGGCGAAAATATTCTCCCGAACGGATGAATCGATTTTATTTTTGTTTTTTTTTATTTGAAAGGTGAATTAGTCGGGAGTGTTCTTAGCTATGTTTGATGAAAATTGGTCCAAGATGGCCGCGGCTACAAAATAGCGGATTACATCTTTTTTCACAACTTCAATAGTTCATTCAATATGGGTATCAAATGAAAGGTAAGTAGGAGAATACACTATGATAAATTTCAAATCCAAGATGGCCGCCACCACAAAATGGCAAATTACATTTCGTGTCGGGCGTTTTCTTAATTATTTTTTTTTAGCTTAGTTTTAAAATGCAGCGGTTTTTAATGGCTTTGTCAGCAACACTAATAGCAGTACTTGCACCATAGAAGTAGTAAGTATACAATAACGAAGTTTGACATATTATATTAGTTCCATGACTTGCACCGCTACTACTAATAATAATAATCTGTGCCGACTTGACACCTGACAGTGACATTCATTGACATTAAAAATAAATGACAGTTATCAGTTGACAATGTCAACTCGAAACAAGTCTAATGTGAAAGGAAAAGTTATGTTTTTATTTTTGTCGTGTGTGACTGTGTGAATCCCAGTTTCGATTTCCAGTAGTTACTAGTTCCAGTCCACTTTTTTTTCATTCTTTAGTAAATAAAGCTTTGATATATTTGGCTGCAGTGGATAAAAATAATTACGCAGGGGCTTTAATAATCGCCCTCAGGCCTCAGTTCTCTCTGTTGTCATATTAGTTTTTAAAATGGATCAAGCCGAAGCTAGTGAAAATACTAACTACAGTTCTATTAAAGACGACTTGAAAGCGCTTCTAAAACTAGTCGATTCATATGTTAAAGTTCACGTTATAAAAAATTGTTTCTACATTGGGTTTGTGCACTCTATAGACCCTGTTACTTACAGGTAAAACATGAAAATTTTATATATTTTTTAACAGAGTTCGCCGACCATATCATTAGTATTGACCACGATTTGTGTTTAAATTTATTATGATTACTTTTGGATACGATTACGTATTGCAAGACTACTGGTAGTTTCAGAAATAAAGTTCCCGTACTCTTTTTTTAAATGAAAGCGTTTTTTTATATTACTCATAATGTGCAAAATACTTTGAATTTTTAAAACATTTTTGATAGCCAACAAATTTTAGAGTGCATACTGTACGTAATTAATTGTATTTATTACAGCATAATCCTGTCAGTACCTCAGGAAGATAGTTATCAAACAGTTATAGTCCCTGGTCATGCAGTACTTGATATCACCAATGAAGATTTACCTGCCAATATCAAACCACCACAAAGGAAGCAAAGTCACATGGAATCGATGGATGATATAATAAAAAGAAAAAGAAGACTTATATCTTGGTTCAAAACAAACTTGTTACCAATTACAGAATTAGATGATAAAATAATATTAGGAAATGTCACTGTATTACATCCATACAATATTTCAGATATAAGCACAGATAATCCTATTGTCGCTATGCAAATAAAAAATGTTATAGAAAGAATGCCACATGATTTTGAACCAAAATGATTGTAATTTTAAGCTAAGAATGCAATAATACTGTTTAATCAAGCTTATTTAGTTTTATTCAGCCATCAGTGTTTATTATGAGTTTGGGTATTACTTCAAGTTTATTATGGGAGAGGCACCCATTGGTAGTTCCGAGAAGTACCTCAAAGTGACAAGTATTGTTACATTTCTTACTTACCTCTGAGGTTCTGTCCATTGTTAAAACTGAAACCATTGCCTATTCTTGTGCAGAGGTAATGGTTATTATGCAAGGTAGTGATACAACATGCATAATCAGTTACCTATAATCACGATAGATACAAGGGCAGTGTAGACAAAAGCTGTTAAAAATGGCTGTGTCGACATATACCTATGTTCTGCTATGTATACATGCTGGTATGTGGAGAGGTCAGTCTCTATCTTCAGAAGACTCCAGACGCAATAGTATTGTGTGCAACTCCACGACATAGCGAGTATTTTCCGTCTTAATTCCCAGAAAGGTATTTATTTGATTCAAGCAAGCTTTTAATATTGCTAAAGAAATGTTATAGGCGTTGTAGCGGCCCATTGCCCCATTTATCATCACTTCATATTAAAAAACAAAGTTCCCCGCCGCGTCTATCTGTCTGGTCGCGATAAACTGAAGGTGCATTGAGATGACTTTCTTGTATTAAAAATAAATATTAAAAAAAATCTTGTTAATATCAACGTTGTAGACATTTTTTATTGTAAATGATAAAATATGTCCTTATGATATATAATTCAGTGTCCGAACCTAAGTCCCTCATTCTGGACAAGTAGGTAGGTACAGTTTTTGCCAAATTCATTATCCGGCTTGAAGTTGGCACGAGTTAACTTCAACCCTCGTAAAAACCGGGGAAAGAAAAATAGTGGACGATAATAAATAAAAACGAAAGCTCAAGTCGTAGGCTGCCCTTATATAAATGATTTAATCCTTTCTCCTCTTTAATATTTTTCTCCGATTTTTACGCTTGGCCAACATAGATACCAAAACCACTGCCTGAGGGTCGAGCTTGTCTGAGGGACGCAGGTACGAAACCTGCCTGAGGTAGTATTGGTAGGTAATCGGAATTTTGATATCATACTTCTCTTATTCAATGTGCGGAAATAGATAAGTAGGTTTAAATTATAATGGATACATCGGGACTGGCGGAGGCATTACCTACTTACCTACAATTTCTTATCATGGGAAACTATGGGATAGGATCGTAGGAACCTAGCAAATACCTGTAGCAATAATACAGTACAGCAGCAGTAGTGATTGTGAATAGCGGAAATGACTGTTGCTCGCGACATTACAGTGCCGGCGAGGGTCAATGTCAGAACGAGCGAGGTAGGTCAAAATTGAATAACAAGATTCAACAGAGCCAATCCAGAGGCTGAAGTAAAGGACCTTTCCTTTTTTGTAGGCCACTAAAAATGATGACAAATTGACAATGATGATGATTTTATTTTATAGATACCTACATAATTTAAAATATTATGTACCTAACCATTATGTGAAAGAAAGAAAGAAAGAAAGAAAAATGGTTTATTCAGCACAATATACTACTTATTATCTATAATTTATTATACTCTAATGTAAATTGCGCTGAACTGCGCTGGTTTTCAACCAGACCTACAATGACGAACGGATGGTAAACCAGTTTACAAAAATTTAAATTAAATAAATGTGATAATACATAATAAAAATAATACATTGCCTATATGTATTATCTTTATATGTAGATAATGATGATTTTACTGGTTTTCCTCACGACTCCCCAAGACAATGATAAAAATGTGTGCAAACAGATAGCGTTTTTGATCGCCCGCATAAATAATTAAGTAGGTAGGTACGTATATTTTACTTTGTGATTCAGTCTGATTCAGTCTTTGTTGAACAGTATTGCCACCTACTTCTACACTAATGTCATTCTATTACTCAAGCATCGACGCGGCGTCGGCGCAGCCGTGACATTTGTTTTTGTTGGGATAGACAACCGTTGTAGTGTTTCATTATTCAGATAAGGAACCGTTTCGCAATAACTATCATTTGTACAATTTTGTTCTTAGTTTATAAAAAAATACCAAATGACAAAAAATACTGTCAGGAAAGTGCAATATTTGGCGGGTGTATGTGGTGAGTAAACAAACCTTTTTGGCGCGATTATTTGAAAGAGTTGGTATTCTAAAATATTATTAATCTTCATTTAGCGGCGTTCGCGTTTACATTCACTGGGGCCACTCTGGCATGGTCGTCGCCAGCAATACCGAAGTTCAAAAATGGCGAGGCCAATGTTGTTATCACAGACGTAAGTACCTGTCTACCTACTTATTTTTTATAAGCACTGACTTGGTTTATAGCTTTGTTGATAAGATTATTACCTACCTTTCAATCTCACTTGCGTCTGCTTGTCCGTTTCGGATTCAAGAAAACTAAAATAAAAAAAAAGGATAAAAGAATGCTAATAAAATTAAAGTTAGTACTTACCTACGTTAAAGGTACTAACTTTAATTTTATTAGCATTCTTTTATTATCCTTTTTTTTATTTTAGCTTTCTTTCTTGAATCCGAAACGGACACCTGTTTCACCACCTTCTGTGAAGTTCCCGTTAAATTAATTGGCAGATATTTTTATACTTTTGTTTCATTTTTGAGCTTAGCAGTGATATCCAGAGGTGGTGAAACAGGCCCTCTGTGGTCTATCTGAAATATGTTTAAAGGAAAACGTCGAAACGATATCACACCTCGTTCCTAGCTATACGGCGTTTCAATAATTCCTCTTTATCTAACGAATAGGTTTACAAATGAATTGGTGACGGTACATACGTACCTAAATGTACTGAAATTTGACAAAACTGTATGCTTATTCTACATACATGTGAGAAAGTTCAATGAACCCGAGTAACAAAAGACAATATTATAAAATATATGTATTTATGTACCAATGTTTATATAAATAGTTGTGAGTGTGTGAGTATATATGAGTAGGTAGCCTACATTCCGGGATTTATGCCAAGACTTTTCTCAAACCGACGTATTCACCTCAACAACCGTTGTTGAGAAATCGATGTAGAGATAGATCTTTGCCATAGCTGGAACTATTTTCTCGGAAGTCACAGAAAAAACTTGCACCAGACTAGCCTGGGTGAGCGGTGAGTCTGGCCCAAAATGGGTCTGTGTAGATTATATCTACGACGCCTATAAATATTCCCCGAAAGCTTACTAATGTTACCTACAGCTAATTTACTCTTCGCATATTTAGCTCCCATGTAATAGGGGGCCAGCCTATTGCTTTTGCCAGCTTGGAGTTTGGGTTCGTGCCTGGTCAGGCGCCACTAAGGCTAATACTCAGAGACGATGCTAAGCGTAAAGTAATGCTTCCGTATGTCAAATTTGTATGACAATTGGACATACGGAAGCGTAGGTTCATGCTAAGTCTCTTCTCTGAATCTCAGCCTAAGAGGCCACTGAGACTCATAGAAAAACCCAATAACACTGCTCGACCCGGGAATCGAGCCTCCAGGACCTAGAGCGTAGCAGTCTATATTATCTTACAACATATTTCCGCTTTCGACTATTTGTCGAGATAGACTGTCTTGCAAGTTGCTAAAGGGCTAGAACCTTATCTATTTAACCTCAAAGTGACGTCATCCGCCGTACTTGCCAGCTAGTGGCGCTAACGCGTACTGAGAGCGGTTACGTCATTTTCACGTCACCAAGATGGCCGCTAGTCACATTATCAATTTGCGGGGCTTCTATATTATTTTATCTGATTTATGAACAGACACAAACATCTTGGGTGGTGTCTCTCCATTCTGCGGGGGCGCTCCTCGGTTGCTACTTCGGACAGGTGCTCAACGAGAAGGCTGGGCGTCGGCGCACATTCTTCGGGTCGGCGGTGCCGGGCCTCTTAGGTGCGGTACGTTGTATCAAACATGAGTTACAGTAGTTCATGGAGGTTCAAGTGACAATTCACTCATGATCAAGCTCGATCCGTGGATATCGTAAGAGAAGACGTCGGAAAAAATGCATGGAAAATAAAATAATACTAAGAGATACGTAGTTAACTCTCTAAGAACATTTGTACTGAGCAATCAGTCTCTCAGTCTATGAATTATCCATTACATAAGTAGCTATATCTAATATAATAATATATTTTTTAATACTTAGGTGGCTATACACTATGTCATTCTTTTTTCAGACTATACTCTTGAATACGACTTTACCTGAACTGATGTATGTGGCTAGATTTCTCATGGGCATAGCGACGGGCATCATAGCTGTGGTAAGAAGTTTGAATATCATTTCTGTCATCTTAATGCATAAATATATTGCCATGATTTAAGTACTTAGCCAAGCAATTTTTCGCTTTCCAACTACTCTTCAAGAAACGGGTTCGATTCCAGCAAGATTTTTTTTATCCTGTTTTGTAACATAAACCAAATACATCATACTTTCACCGAACAAACATATATTTATATATATAGATTGGGCACAGTTACAATTTATTACACTATGGATTGGGTCTGTGATACGATACAATATGTATTAATTCGTTTGTTTATCGCTCCTACTGCTAGGTTTCTAAAAAACTAAAAGCTTAAAAAAATGGTACTTTCCCTTCTGCCGGCGCTAGATGACGTCCACCTGCTTTATAATTCCTTCTTTTTCTTTAAGGTCACAATGATATATGTAACAGAAATAGCAGACAAGGAGATCAGAGGAGCATTAGGGATGACAGTTCAAGTAATGAACAACTTCGGCAGCTTGACAGTGTACAGCATTGGACCCTTCGTGTCGTACACAACCCTGAACTGGATAATACTGATTATACCTATATGTTCAGTGTTGCTGTGTTTATGGATACCGGAGTCACCTTATTACCATCTGAAGGATGGAAGAGTAGAGGCTGCGAGAAAAGAGTTCTTAAGACTGAGAGGAACTCAAGACGAAAGGGTATGACTTTTATCATTGATTTATACCTCCGTTAGGTAACTGGGATACGGTGAAGTCCAAACAGAGATTAAACAGACCGTTTTTATGGCGTGTTATACACCAAATATTTTAATGGGTTATAACCTTATCTTTACTGCTTGACAATTCAGTCATTCAGTTTATACGGTTACACAAGAGATTAAATTGGATCAACAGCTAAGTAAGGTATCCAAATATTCAAAACCGCCAAATTAACACGCAAATATGCTCTAACGAGATTTTTACATAACAACGTAGTTTCACGTAATAAGCCGAGGATTTATATTATTCGTACTTAGGTAAGTACGATAAGTAAAAGATAAAAATCGAAAGCTACACAGAGGCAGTCTGTGCCTTATCTTTTTTGGGTGTAGAAAAACCTATTGGATCATGCACCGCCTGGAGAGGCGGCAGCGGATTCGTACCGAATACAAACCGCATTATACCGAATACACTTGCCCTACTGTCGCGGTACTTTTTAGGCAAAGGTGTACTGTACTAATGTACACAAAACGGTACGGTCGATATGTTTAATTGTTTAGGTACCACGAGACGAGCAAGGAGGCGAGGATTCCTATATTCTAGAATTAAGCTTTTCGGTTAATAATACTTGCCATTTTTCGCTACTTATTGCAGATAATTGATGAACAAATGGCTCTAATGAGAGCACATGTGAGAGAGAGTATGGAAAACAAGACAACACTCAAGGAACTGCTAACTAACGTTCGTTATAGAAAGGCTGTATACATAGTGACAGGTAAATAATATGTAAGTACACTTAAGTTCACAACTACATTGAATCAATCATTATTCTTTGATAGGCTGGCAATCAGAGATTGTCATGAATTTTTTTTTAGTAAATAGTTATTTAAAAAAATCGACTACACCTACACCAGACGCTGTGACCGCTAAGCCACCGCGAGTCCGAGTCGAGACGCAGGTTCGAGTCCTGCATTTGACGAATTTTTCTTTGATTAAAATAACTGGTAATTTTAGCCTGGAAAATGCTTAAAAAATACAAAAAAATAATAAGTAAATCATTTAATTTGCGTTGTTGACTAAATGAGAAGAATCATGAGAAGCGTGAAGCTTCTCATCTATTTCATTCATTGTAATTTTAATTAATTTCTCCGAAACTCAATTTTTTGGCATTGTTGATATTTTAACGACAGTCTGATTATCTTTTTGTATTTTTTAAGCATTTTCTCTGCTAAGATTACAAGTTATTTTTAATGAAGGAAAAAATCGGCTGGCGGGCAGGATTCGAACCTGCGTCTTCTGGTTCGGTAGACCAGACGCTTTGACCACTAAGCCACCGCGAGCCCCTTATCAACTTGATAGTCTGATTGTCAGGCTTTGGGCTTTTGACTATCAACAACTAAAGTTGTCATAGGTATAGTTATTGTATAATTTTAATATCTACATTATTCTCTAAATGTATTTTTAACATATTTATTTGTATAACAATTTACATAATTAAACATAAAAAAGTAACTGCTAAATTTAAAATAACTAAACGTAAGCAAAATAAATAAACAAAATAATTAAGTATTTTAAAGAAAAAAGTCATCAAACTTCTCCAAGGAGTTTATTATCATCCTCTAAATTATTTTAACGTCACAAGGTTGTTTCATTATCTCGACATAGGTACTTAAGTAATAAATACCTTTTGTAAAGCTGAATTGGGTACTGATAAGTACATAGATACACAATGATGTCTAGCGTATATGCAAGCGTGTCGAGGCGTTATCAAAAGCGACGGTGATGTTGCTGTGAGTTCACCGTCTCATGTATCGTGTGATAAATATCGTATGATTCTCGTATTTAAATACAAACATCTAGGTAGGTAACTATAAAGGTCTACAACGCGTGAAGGTTCTTCAAGATGACTTATGATACCGTCGTGGATTCGCGATATCTAATCGTGTGATGTAAGCAAAAATTGGATAAGATACACATAGGTACAAGGTCTTAAAACGAAGTTATTAAATTCAGAGAAACAAAAATGTAAAAAAAGTTATTCACCCTACATGGAAATAAACATGGCTATCTAAGTAGGTACTTCTCACAAGTAAAGGTTTTTAACCTCTTCAACTTCGAAGACCTTTACACTTGCACGAGATGATAAGCAATCGTCAGGTGACACAGACGAGATTAGCCATGATGTATGTAAATAACTAGGTAGGATTCATATGATGAATAGAAACTTATCGAGCGTGAGTCACCTACCACTATAATAATTCTTATACATATTATTGGTGATATTCTTTGTTCTGCAGAACCTATAAAAAAAAATGTAAATCTTATTGCAAATGTTCGTCTCTGAATTTGTACGTACCTGCTAAGTAGATCATCGCCTACCTGCTGTCTCACTAGGTGACTTAGGCTGAGATTCAGAGAAGAGACTTCGCGTGAACTTACGCTTCCGTATGTCAAATTGTCATACAAATTTGACATACGGAAGCGTAAGTTCATGCTGAGTCTCTTCTCTGAATCTCAGCCTTAAACTCCGCTCGGGTGAAAATGAGATAACGATTTTTCCCAGATATGAAACATAGCTAGGTTGATTTTTCGCTCTCGTAAAGACACAAATGGCAAATTATAGAAGTAACATCAAATTTCGATCTTGTAGCAAAAGCTATCAGGTGATAGTAACGGTGTACTGTTTATGAGCGTCATGTGGTTGTTAGGAAAATATTTAATACTACCTTCCCGCCAGCGGCTTCGCCCGCGTGGTCTTGATAACTGTTTTCGCTCATTTTTGCATCATGTTTCATTGCTACTTCGCTCCTATTAGTCGTAGCGTGATAGTATATAGCCTATAGCCTTCCTCGATAAATGGGCTATCTAACACTGAAAGAATTTTTCAAATCGGTCCAGTATTTTCGGAGCCTATTCAATACAAACAAACAAACAATCAAATCTTTCTTCTTTATAATATTAGTATAGATCAAGTTTAAACCAGCCATAATGTCTATAAATACTCGTACAGTCGTACATATACTTATACATATTCAGCTGATAAACATGTTGGCCCACCTATTGCATATGTACATTTTCAATGTTTAACCTTGCCTATATAATTTATGATTTACTTAAATTATTATCTGCATATTGACACAGTCATCGTTTTGAATGCAAAGGAAAGATACCTAATATGGCTTGTAAGTTATCATATATTATATATTATATAGGTCACATTGATAATGTTATCTATGTGAAAAAAATGCCATAAACAAACAAAACATTTTAGTTTTTAAGTTACTTTCAAAATTTTCCGGAACGTTGGCTATAAGGAAGAAATTTCCTGAATGTGACAAAGTTATATAGGTACTTTACCTATATCACTTTGTCTTTAAATTTCCTGAAACTAAGCAGTCTCGATATGAATTTTGTTGCTTAGTTTGCTCAAAGAAAATCAATTATTTGATATGATGGCGACATCTAGTATTCATTACATTTATGTAATGAATACTAGATGTCGCCGTTTACTATTAACTTGTAAAATGACTTTAAAATAAAGCCCAAAAATATATTCCAGCATCAATTTTGTTATGTTATTTGACCTGTTCATTCCATATTTATTTTTAGGCTTGAAGCTGTTGCAGTACATGACTGGTATTCTGGTCATACAGTCATACCTGGAGCCGATATTCAGACATAGCAACTTTGTATCAGGCCCCATTGCCAGTATCGTATACGGATTCGTGCAGTTAGGAGCGGGTAAGCAGCCTACGCTACAGTTATGCTACTATATTAAAAACGCACAGTAGATCCTTTCTCTAATTTTCAAAATATAATAATTAAGATTGATAAAATATGACCAATAGCGGCCTTTTCCTTTTGACTAACAGTAAAAAATAATTCAATTCCAGGTATAGGTGCGACGTTCTTATCGCGATGGTTTGGGCGAAGAATTCTGTTGTTTATATCCTGTCTCGGGGTATCAATCGCGATGACCCTAGTTGGGTTGTTCTTTTTCCTACAAGACACCATTCAAGTTAGCATTGAAACTTCGCAAGCTATCTCGTGGATGCCTCTCGTTGGGATCCTGGGTTTTAACGTGATGTACGCAGTTGGTGTGGGCAACCTTCCGTATGTTTTGCAAGCCGAATTATTCCCAGTGAATGTGAAGGGAGTAGCGTCGAGTACAGCTACAATGTTAGCCTGTGTATTAAGTTTCTTCGTAACAAAATGTTACCAACAAGTGAAGGATGCTTGCGGCCACTACATGGTGTTCTGGTCTTTCGCCCTGGTGGGATACATCGGATTGTTCTTCATATATTTCTTTGTGCCAGAAACGAAAGGCAAAACATTAGAAGAGGTGCAAAATAATATTCAAGAGCAACTGCCAGAAGAAGAGGCACTGAATGATGAGAAAGTTCAGAAACCACAGAGTATTTAGTAGTTTTAATTTTTATGATAGGTATATGGAAACAAATTTTACACTCCACAAGAGGCATTTTTTATATTTGCTGAATTGTTTTGCATAATATATTTTTGTTAGATATTTTTTATTTATTATTACTAAGTATTGTCGATTAAACCGAACGAATAATGCATGTTTCCGAAATGTTATGTTCAGACTATAAAAAATAAAATCAGCCAACATTTATGTTTCTTGTGATTAGTAGTGGAGTCTAAATATAAATTTAGTTCTGCAGTATTGTATGTACAATACACATTAAGCACGCGGTGCAATGAAAATATAAAATTTTACGTTTGATTTTGTGTGTGAGGATTAACTACCCATGTATATTAATTTTTGTGTACCTGTAGTGGTGATATGTTGTTTTTTGTGAGAATAGGACTCGACGAGGCATTAAGTATTAAAATTACTAAGCAAAGGGTATTTTATAAGTTATAAAACATTCGAATGTATAACAATGTTTGATACCAAAAAAAGAAAACCAAAATGTGACTATAAAATTGTATTCGGCTGAATAAAAATATGAAATACATACTGATTACCTGAAAACCTTATATAATATGGCAACCCTATACAGATTACCACGCAATCGGAAGTTGTTAGGCAGAGGCTACTGCGGAATACCAACTATACAATAACAAGAAATAGAAAGTGCGACCTTGGAAAACGACGGATGACCTTGAGGTACAATGTCTACAGTACAACGGCTGTGTTGTATGTTCTAAATCCTCTTGGTGTTCCCGTAGGAGTACAGTGGTGCGAATGGCGTGTCGGCTTGTTCGTCGCCGCTCTCCTCGGACGCGTCCGATTCGAACGTGTTGTCAGGGATGTCGTATAGGCGGATCAGCGGCTTGTTGGGGTCCTTCATGATTAGGTATTTACCTGAAAATTATATAATTACTTGTTGAAGCTGTTCTGAACACGGAAGCTTTTTGATTAATGCTTATAAAAATACGATTCAAAGTATGTGTTATATATGTAACCGTAAAATTATAAAAACCTGTACATTACAATTTATCTCGTCTTTAATTTATTTCACAGTTTACAATCGTAAACTGTGTAAGGGCCGCACTCAGAAATGTCAATTTACGTTAATTAATCGTTAACAAACAATGGCTACTATATCTTGGCCTATTTTAGTTTGTTGTCAGTGTGCGGTGTGTGTGTGTGTGTGTGTGTGTGTGTGTGTGTGTTGTTCGCGAATGGACCGGAGTCATAAGTGCTGCTGAGCTGTTCCACCTCGCCAAAGACAGGGGGAAATATTCAAAGTTGATGGCCAACCGTCAGTAATTGGAGAGGCACCCGAAGAAGAAGAAGTCAGTGTGCTAAAATGTACTGGGTATCTATTAGCTAATGACATTGAGGCTAATATTCAGAGACGATGCTCAGCGTAAAGTAATGCTTCCGTATGCATTGTCTCTGAATATAAGCCTCAGTGACGTCTCTGAGTGTGGCCCTAAGTGACGTTGAACTATCATATTCACAACGTCGCCCATCGAGCAAATGGTTGACCGACATCACAAGCCGTTTGTTAAGAACAGCATAACATAATACCGCTGGCTTTCAATACACTGTCAACAAATATATCCTCACCATCCTTCTGCTTCATGCAGATGTCGATGATGCACCGCAGGATGCCCCACGCGTTGTCCATGGACAGGTTAATCTGCGCGGCAAACTCGTGCGGCTTGAACTGCTGCGTGCCCAGGATCACGTGCCGCGAGTTGTCGCGGACCTGCGCGCGGGACACGTAGCCGAACTTGATCTGGTCCGAGCCGGCTAGGAGGGCCTGTAAAATTGTCATTGGTGTACATAATTATAACATGTAGACAAAATCTATTACTGCAGTCGACAAAAGACTCGATAATTTTCTTCTTCCTGAAATTGCTTCAATTTATTAAAATTGTACTGATCAAACCTACACTGAGGCTAATATTTCAGAGACGGCGCTAAGCGTAAACTTACGTTCCGTAAGCATTACTTTACGTTTAACGTCGTCTCTGAATATTAGCCTAAATAACTGTGTAAGCTGTTGCTTAGTGGTGGCAAGAGCGACTGCTACGAGCAGGAGAGATTGAAGCCTTGGGTGCGATTCACAGCTTAGGCTGGTTGGAGTTTGGATTTATGCCTGATTAATTGCAATAGGGTCTCTAGCTGTTACATAGGATCTAAACATATTGGGTGAATTGTGGCTGCATCGCAGTCCACCTCTGCCTAACTAGACTAAAAGTAGTATTGGTAAGAGATCCCTTTCGAAAGTTTCCTTTTTTCATATGAGAGCTGTTTTAAATGATACAAAAATCTCGTAATAAAAATCTATGTGGCCTTCTATTAGTAATCATTCAATTAGTCTCTTCTTAATAATAAAAATAATAGAAAATTCAGAGATTGACATACACAGACACAAAATTGAGGATTGGAGAAAGTCCTCCATTTCAGCTCTATAATAAAAGACATATGAAACACACCTGCACGGTCCACTTAGCGAGCTTGCAGGAGTTGTTCCTGAGCTCGTTGGCGAGTACGGCACCACGCTGGGTGTCCAGCTTCTGGCGCCACTCCACACCATTGGCCAGCTTAGAGTCCCATTCGTTCAGCGCCTTGATGCTTAGGAACTGCGTCTCGTTCTGAGGCCCTTGCAGTACCGCGTCATGCTCGCATCGCGCTACTAGTGTCTATAATAAAAAGGTTATCATGGGATTATGCCTGAATAGGCTCGTTAGCCTGTCGGTGTTCGGTCTTGGATTAGATTCCTTGTTCAAGCAGTGTTATTCGATATTTCTATGAAATTATCTAGCAGCTCTAAGTTTGGATTTGTGTTTGTTTAGTGGCCATAGGCTCTTCCTCTATTACTTGATGCCTCCTAACCATGGTGGCGAACTATGGGTGTACAGGGGTCTTATTATGATGTGCTAAGGCCAACATTGTTACGTTGCAAAAAGAGATGATGCTACCCAACTTGTATAGCAGCATCTCTCGCACTGGAACGATGATGGCTCTAAAGATTCATAATACGGCCCCAGTGCTTGCCATCTTTTTGTCTGGTCTGAAGTTGACGCAAGCCAACTTCAACCCGGTCGTTAAAATCGGAGAGAAATATTTGTTGGCTATTGGCATTTTAATCCAATCATCCGAAAAAGTTTTAGTCTAATAATTATTTCTAATCATAGATTCACTATTATTACTACTTTCAACTCTTAATGCTTAGTGATTAATTCTATGTTGTGTAGCTAGTTTAACTCACCACTCCATTGTTGAGGTTCCACTTGCGGTAGCGGTACCCGACGGAGGCTACCTCGCCTTCCTCCTCCTCTGACACGAACGGGTTCTGCTCCGGGAACTTGTACTTAGGCTCGTTAGACCCGTTCTTAAGTACCTGTTGTTATACAGAAAAAAATATGTAAAGTTAAGCTCGAGGAAGCTCAGGGAAGATATGCCCAGTATAAAGTGGGTGTTGCAGGTGTTTAGGGGCGCCGATGACTATTTACCATCAGGTGGGTAAACTGCTCGTTTTCTGACATAAAGAGTAAGTACAAAAAAAGTCACGTTGTTTTTGAAGATGACAAACTTAGTGAATACTTAAGTCCTCTTTTGGTTTAGTGACGACAAAAGAGAAGCTGGTAGAAATTATAATAGAAAGAATAACCAGCATATTGTACTATCGCGAGTAGTCTTAAAAACATTCGAAGCGACTATTACACTATTTTCAAATTGTTCTTGTCTTTTTAGCAAATTGTTAGTTTCCCATTTTAATAAGCCCAGGTAGGTTTATAAATATGTAGCAGTGTATGACACTGAATTCAGCTGACCTGCTGACTGAAGTTGTGGTTGATGAATGTAGCTTCCAGTGCGAGGTTGCGCGGCGAGTTGATGGAGTTGCCGTCATCAGTGGGTGGTTCAATTGACGTTTCGTTTACCGTCAGCAAGTCAAACTCTGTGTTGTCGCGCTTGTCGAAGAACAACTTGTCACCTAAAGAATAATAATTATTAATTTTCAGAAATGTTGCTCTACTATAACTTTATTATTATTATATTATTACGTGACCCGTGTCCTACCATTTCACGCCTAAGCCAGTAACACATTTCGATCTTTGGCAAATATACATATAGATTTGCATCTTGGGGAAGGACCTTTTGTCTCAAAAATTTTGTTGTGAGGTTAGTAAATATGAAATATAAGAAAAAAATAGTGATATGTCTACAAATTTAGAGCTTTTCGAACCTTAAGTCTGTCTGTCTGTAATTTGATAGTGAGGCAGATTATAATTCCTTGCTTGACTAATTGCGAGACAAGGGAGCCCTGTGCTTAGCAGTGGTACAATAAAAGTTTTGATGATGATCATGAAGATAAAATAGACATACCAATCTTCTCGATAACAATATCCCATGAGTAGTTGGAGCGGGTGCAGCACATGATGGTGGCCAGGATGGCGTCGGTCGCGTACACCGTGCCCACAGTCTTACTCAGCCGTCGGATCACCGGGTCGTCGGTGGTGGTCACCTGGTTAATCAAATAGGGTTATTAATTGTTATAAACTATGTCACATAGGACCAAACATATTTATATAAATCGAAGGTGTACATTGTAAATTAATACACCTCTAACAATGCCTTTGGGGATACAGACATGATGGTATGTCAGGCTATTAAATATATCAACTTTTTTTATTCAATATAATTTTGTTGAATGAAAATAACATAATTACTGCAAGAACATGATATAGTGATAGGTATGTCACCTACTTGCTATCTGATATTCTGTTTTATACAATTACATTAACACACTAATAGTACTAAATTAGTCACATTCATACAAAACTTGAAGGGGTTACTTACCGTATGGAAGATGCGGTCAATACGCTGCAAAGCTTTCTCATGTTTCACATTGACACGGTCATAGCCTTTGTCATAGTACTCCAATGTACCACAGCACACAATGTCTTCACCTGATTAAAACATAATTTTGGTTAGTCAGTATACTATAGGAAGGAACTTTAAAGATACCTGCAAAATTTATTATGGTAGACAGTCCCTGTCAAAGGCCATGAATTATGGAAGGAGAAAGAGGGCTTTACCCAAGCAGGGATCCACATCCCAGACAAATAGCTAACTTTACTAACACTACATGAATAAGTTAAATGTTCTACTAACACAACTGATGTGGACAATGAATAAAAGGCTTATAAATTATTAGATTGAATCATTTGTTGGTTGTATATTGTACTAAGTACATATGGTTTAATCTGTCTCAAGAAGGTCAATAGAAAATCAATAGCACAGCTCCAATTCAATTAATAGATCTTATAGCTGCTCCCCTAATGAGCAAAGTAGGAGCTTATCCTTTCTCTAGACTTAAGAGATCTACAAAATTTATTAGGCAATACAAATAATATAATAATACCTTAAGTAAGTAATAATACCTTCTTTAATTCCAGGTAGAGACAACTTAGCAAGGCGAGGAAAGTCCATATCCTCAATAGTGACCCAGGTAGGTCTCACAGTAACCGATGCATCACGGATTTTCATTGGGGCACCTCTTTGGCCCCACCTCTTGCCAAGCTTACGATCTCTTTGCTGAAATAATTACAATAAATAGTATCCTATAATTGGACTTGAATATACTATACTATGTGGAAGAAGGGAGTAAGGGTCTTTTACCCATGATAGGACTGGCTAAATTCTTCTTATAATTATCTGGTTGTTGTCTCTAAAAATATTTAAATGAATCAGTAGATAGTGAATGAATCCATTCTCTACCTTTAGGTTCATTCAATGTATTTATTATCTTGGCTTTGAATTAGATAAAATTACAAAAGATTTATTAGGAAAGGTTTTATACTTAATGCGGCGACCTTGTTTCATACTCAAACTAGCTTCCCGCCGGCGGCTTCGCCCGTGTGGTACGTTATTATAAATATAAACCTTCCTTAAGAATCACTCTATCTATTAAAAAAACCGCATCAAAATCCGTTGCGTAGTTTTAAAGATCTAAGCATACATAGTTACAGACAGACGGCGGATAGCGACTTTGTTTTATACTATGTAGTGATAAGTTATTAATATGATAAATTGTGGTTTTTATTGCAGATGCTTTCAGAAATGAGTTTCAGTAATGGATTTATTTGCACTAAAGCCCATTGAGGTTCAGGTCTCAGGTACATAGTATACAAGTTATCATAATAATATTGTGAAGATACATACACCTTCTCTATTTACTTTTTTATAACAGTTGTGGTGGTGGTGTAATAAGCATACACTGTTGATGTTCAATAGAAGGGTGGTTAAGAGCAAGATATTTGTATGGAGAAAGGTGTATCAGATAATTTACATACATTTCTCATATAGTTGTTGCCCTTGTTGAGGGTAGTCATGCCACCCGGCGTGCGTGCGCCCCTAGCGCCGCGGCCTCTCTGCCCACGAGCACGGCCGCGCTGGTACGGCGGCTTCTGTACTCTAGTAGTATCCACCAAGTGGAAAGTGCTCTCGTCCTCATCATGGAAGTACGCGTACGACGAACCAGCGCCGAACTGAGATGCATACTTATCTGAAAGAAATTGAATTGTTGTGCATTCACTTTTTTACAAAAACATGATAAATACTATAGACAGGAAACTGGGATGTAAGTTTGAATTTGCTTGTTAGGGTATTTCAGTTTATTAAGTGTTTATGTAAATCAGTAGAATTTTGCGCACTATGGGTATTGATAGATCAAGAAATATGCTGGTGCTAAAAAACGTCATCATAACCTCAAATATTCGTAATATTTAGCAGATTGCGTGTAAATAATATGTGCTAAACAGAACAATATATATATATATAAACTTACTTTGGTATTTCTTGTCCTGTACAACAGTCCAATCACTTATTTTTCCCAAGCGATCACCTTTACTAAAGGGTTGGTAAGGCATGTCCCGAAACTGTTCCGGCATTTCGGCAGGGCCCCATCCTGTTGGATTATCTTGAATAATAGGTGCTACGAATCTTATCGGCTCTTCGGCCGGTAATACATGCTCTGACATTGTAACTATTCAAGAAAATTGTTAAATTTAGCGATAATTCAACATGAAGATAGGCCAATGCCACACGACACTTTCTTTCGAAATGACTTTTTTATGGATGACACTTTTGTGAATTTGTGACGCAAAACAGATACGAGTCTTTTGGCCAACAGTTGTTCAATAATGTTACCATTAAGTAAAATTGAAGCAAAATATCTTCATTTTTACAAATATTGGCAGGAGGGATCCATGAGGATTTTCCGGATCAAGGTTTTATATAAAAAAAGGCTTTTTGTTTCTCATTTATTAAGGTGGGTACTTAAAATAATTACAATTTGCAGTGCGGGGAAGATCTCCTTTGTGAAGGATGAACTATGGTTGTGGCAGATGAAGATTTATTTTCTAATTAGCCGTCCGGGACGACCGATAGGCTTTATCATAATTACTATTATAAGTTTATAATAAAAAATATATCACATGACATCTTTAAAAATCTTCCCGCCATGAATGACGATTAATTAAACTAGATAAACAGGTGTCTAATGAGCGAAAAAAAACTCCCAGTTCTACGTTTATGGATGAATAAGTAACAAGAACTTAAAAATAAAAATGGATCGTAGTTTAACGGTGCTTACATCATGTTACTAATGAATTTGGCGCCTAAAGCATTGTATCACATCAACTTACAAACTACAAAGTACATACTTAAGTAATCGGTTCCAAGAACAACGACTGATAAAAATAGAACAATACGAACGATTGTATGAAATTAAATTGTTAGGCACATTGTACCTAGTTCTCTTTTCGTTTGCGGTAGTACATGTAAGTCGGAGCGCGACAAGTGGGAACACCCCTTAGTTTAGTTTTGCTGGGCATTTTTCGCACTTAGCCTCCTGAATGGGCCATTGTGTGTGTCGCCTAATTCTTTTTCAGCCTATTGAGACCGCTGCAGGCTTCAATAGCGATGCTCGGGATTGAAGAATTTGTTCTGCCACACTTCTGCATTCCATAAGCACATGCTGTCGTGTTTCTTGTGCCTCCATGCATCCTCTGCATAGTGGGCTGTCTGTCATACCTATGTTGAAAAGGTGCTTGCTTAGGTAATACCCCTTACCCCTTGCCTACATTAGGGTTGTCCGATGGTAAATTTCAAAATTCAAAAATACGTAGGTATGTAAATAAAGACTTTCAGGTCATGATTTTCAGTAAGTACCACTAAAAGAGCTATTTATTATATGTAGTCTTCTAAAAAGACCTGCTACATGAGGACGCTACCCTGGGTCTAGCCCTATGTCGGGGGACTTTACGAACATAAAAGTAACAGACACAAAGTACACCAAGAGTCAAAACGAACATTACATAACGCAAATAGATAATAATAATAATAATAATAAATGTTTATTAACCAAAATAACAAGTTGCTATACAAAATAACATTGAGCCACAAACTAAGCATGCTTGTATCTTGTGGCTCTGATAATTTTTTTACAAAAGTGTTACATGGTGGTACAAACACAGTGTTAAAAAGTAATAAAGAAATAAAATATATTTAAGGTAAAATAATAACTAAAATTCAATTATTAAACATTTAAGAGTGTGTTGTGTGTTTCGGTATAAGTTTGTATGTAGATGTGTTGTTTGGGTGTGTTTGTGTAGTTTGTATGTGTATGTGTGTAAGGGGGTGTGTGTGGTGCTATACCAGAGATTCGGTATCGTTATAAGAAAGTGTAAGTAGTGATGCTGTTAAGGTTTTTTTACAGGTGGTTAATGAGGATTTGCTTATATCGAATCCAAGATTGGATTTTCGATTTAAGGTTCGGGCTCGGCGCAAGGGTAGGTATGTCGTGTAAGGTGCCCAACAAACATTTTTTTCCAAACACAAAGCCATGCACCCAGGACAAGTGACCATTGTCGTGTACACAACAATGAATATTTAATTAGGTTAGCGGTTAAGTCCGTAACTATGTAACGTAACGAGGGACTTTTGAAGTACCTGCTATAAAATAAAAATCCCCGTCAAATAAGTATGGGATACCGGTTGGTATAAAATGAAATTGTAATGTAATATTCGGTTAGTATACAGCTGTACCCCACGGTATTAATATCATCATTGGTGAATATAAATTAGGTAAGCTCTTACCTAATTTTTAAAATAATTTTCATGTAGAACTTGATTATTTTCCTCTGTAAATTTTCTATGTTCCAATGAGCCTAAATTTCCTAATTCCCGCAGAACCGTTCAGGTAGAACCGTCTGTATTTGTATGATTGACTCGATTGGATCAATGTTTGGGCGATCTTTTTCGTTATAAGCCGCAGGTTCGATATCAGTTTGGAAAAATCGCGAAGACAAATCGGAGTTTGTTGTTCCAACTTGTGAAGTTCAAAAAAATGAAATGTTTGTATGTTTTATTAATAACTTAGTTCGTATCTTTATACGTGTGTATAGGACAATGTCTGCCGGGTCCGCTAGTTGTATATAATTTATTATTTTGGATTACGATGCCGACGTCACATTCGATCTTAGCAAGGGATTACGGTTTTCTATATTATAGTATTTTTAATTGTAATATGTTAGCAAAATAACGAAAAATATAGCAGTAGGTAGGAGGATAAAGAATATTTAATGTAGGCAGTACCAAGTTACCAACATAGTGTTGACACGCTAGGCTATCACATTTAAGTTTATACGTAAGTTTACCTTTCTTTTATTCCATTTACAGTTGAATTGTATTAAACAAACAACAAACCCGTTATGAGTGTGTTTTGGCACAACTCATTTATAATAAACACAACAGAATACATTTATAATAAAACAACAATTTTTTGGATATAATAAATAGTTTAATTGGAAAAAATAAAAACTAGAGTGAATCGTACTTACCTACCTATAATTCGACCATTCCATAGCAAACTATCTCATTTTCTAATATAATTATTATTACCCATTGTTTAAAGATCTACGCTTACCATAATCAAACCAAGGACCTCTAGTTTAAAAATTAGTTAATTAATACTTTAACCAACCAACATGGTATTTTCAACCGACTTCAAAATAAGGAGGAGGTTCTCAATTCGACTTTATTTTTTTTATTATTGTTACCCAGAGCTTTCGACTGGGTGAACCGATTTTGATGATTCTTTGACAAAGCTAGTGCTTCCAGATTGGTCCCATATAAATTTTATCGAAATTCAGTAAGCGGTTTTAAAAAAATCTATGAAAGTTTAAAAAAATTGTATACATAGATGATATTTTGGTTTTCTCAGAAACGTCGCTGTTTGTTCTGGGCAGTGCGTTTAGTTGGCCTCCCCATATAATAATATAATAGGTACAAAACAAAATACATCTATATTCCACTAAAACTCTCAAAATAAATTATTTTTAAACAAAATCAAACCGCCTCCAAAAAAACCTACTTAGGAACTAAAAAGCAAAAAATAACATGTACATATTTACATTATGATTTCTAACTAATTTGGAGTCGGTGCCAAACATACATCAACGAAAGTCATATTTAAATTAAATTAGTTGTTTTTTGGAGGCGGTTTGTTTTTTGTTTAAAATAATTTATGTAATATTTTTTATACAGCAATACTTAATTTAGATACTTAAATATTACTTAATAATTACAACATTTAACAAACATGTGCATGCATGTGTGATTCGAGTTAGTTTTTTACCCGACTGCCAAAGGAGGGTTGCGTTTAACGTGTTTGTATGTCCGTTCTTATGTTCAGTCGTAACTACTCGACGGATCAACCGATTTAGATAAATGATACCTTATTAGATTCGTCTTGATGGTGGATTTTATACGCTTCAGTTTTTAAAATCAGCTCGCACGCTGATTTTAAAAATGATCTTTAGTTGTATCAATTTTCATTTCAAATCAACATTTCGTGATTTATCTAGTGATTCTATAATTATTTTAAAACTAAAAAGTAGGAAATAAAATCAATTATTAACTGAAATAACAGTCGGGTAAAAAACACGACCCGTGTAAAAAGTACTTACTAACTAAAAATCTAAAAACAAGCTCTGCGGAGTTGGATAATGTATTGCAGGCGGGACCAGCTATTCTTTCAGTCTAAATTATAATTATAGTTATGATTACCATTCCACCGACACACTAAGTACTAATATTCTATTGGGATTTTGGCAGATTTGGTATTCTGCTAAATATTCAATAATTATCCTACCAATAGTGTTCGGTGGAGTGTCGGTAAATGGCTTCTGTATTCTTATCTTTTTGTATTTTTTTTAAGCATTTTCCATGCTAAGATTACAAGTGATTTTTAATGAAGGAAAAAATCGGCTGGTGGGTAGGATTCGAACCTGAAAGGATTCGAAATTCATTTTTTCCTTCATTAAAAATAATTCTGTATTCTTATTTAGGTAATATATTATTTAGTATTTTGATTCTTATGAATTTATTACAGACGTAAACTATTGACGTTGACGACCGGGCTAACAAAAGGTGTTTGCACAGAACACATATACCCTAGCTGTTGGGGAAAGTCACTGGAACGCCACTAAAGAGCAGACTACCAAATAATGTGTAAAACTATTCTATCGACACACTATTGAAGTGTTAGTAAAAAATAGCAGACTTGAGGCCCTGTCTGTCATAAAAAATCGGCCGAGACCGAGACCACATTCAATATTCGTTCAGAATTTCAGACATCGATGTCGTCGAGGAGTAATATTGCTCTGTGGGTCGTCGTCATATCTGAATTCAGTTGATTGTTTACGATTCGCGAGCATGGTCGTGACTCGTGCTACTCCTAGCCTTTAAATAAGTTTTAACTGTTCTTAGCTAAGAATGAACATTTTCTTTAGCTACTTCACAGATAAACACTTATTTACGTAAATAATGAGATTGAAGAATTACTACTGTCTGACTGTGTGAAAGGCAAGGGCCGTTTTTGTTTTTTCACAGAGTGCTTATTTAATACGAACATGGATAAATAATAAGACTGATAAACTGGATATCCGTAAGTGATAACTTGTTTTTATTTGTTATTAATAACATAATAAATAATACCTGGTCTATATTCGAGATTCAAGAATCTAAAATTCGTAATTAACATAAAAATAACAAATGAGGAACAAGAATATTAAGCACATATCAATCAATTACTATATCATGCAAACATTGTACAATTCTGTTTTATCAATAAGACTCATGGACATAATGACAGTCTAGGTAATGTAAAAAAATCACAAAAAAGGAATTTGCTAATAAGGTCGAAGATATTTGATAATTTAGGGATCTGAGACCATCTGAGTCATAAGTTAGGGATAAACAAAAACATGAATTATAACCTAACATTTATTTTACGTGCTAGCATAATGATGAAATAAAACGATGTCAGATGGTGTATGTAGCCTATCTTTGTAATAAGCAGTTAAGTGGTTATTAAAATATAAATCAACGTTCTAAAATGCGATTTAATGTGAGTTGTGACTACAGGATTCGATACCACAGACACAGCACAGAGTATTTTTATACTACTGCTGTTATGACATGAGCTGGAGCAAAGAGAGTATTTCTACTGCTGTTTGCTGTTATGACATGAGCAAAGCTGTCACTTGTGGTCACAGACAACACAGGTTAGGTTGTTGTCTATGGAATGTGGAAACATTGGAAACAGGTCACAGGTGTACTGTATCCTTAGCAGTGTTGCCAACTTAGTGGATTTTCCACTAAAACTGGTGGTTTTGACCCCCCATTTAGTGGCGAAATATTGCGTTTAGTGGCTGGTGGATTTTCCTAGTGGTTTAGTAGAATTCAGTTTTAATTACTGAAAATGATATCACTCAACTACTAACACGTTACGAGATATATTATTTCTACTTCATTTAATTTTCAGGAGTACTATTTACTTTTATTGTTTAGGCAAAACTGAACCGCCGCATCCCGCTCATTGCACTATACGCAGGGATAGAATATTTTAAAGTAGTAGTTAGTTTACAAAACTGAGTGAACTCGGTCGCGGACTGGTCAATGTGTCGTATTATTCTCGCGAATTTTTACAAGCGTAATAATTACTAATAATTATGCCCAAACCACAATATACACGAAAGTTTTGTGTACCAATATACGGGATTCTTGGCTTCAAGACGCACATTTAAAAGACTGGCTTCAAGCTATTCAAATATTCTTATATTCAAATATGTTTCTTATCCTGCGAAATTCAAATTTCTTGCGTTTTTTGCAATTTGCAGGTCAGTGTCAGGTTGTATCTTGATCAAAATATGACATGCGATAAAAATAAATACGTTTTAATATCATTTTAAACATAAAAATCATCTTTCTAAGTTAAAGGAGGTCATCAAAGCCCATAAAACTCAGCCCAAAGGAGATCGTCAAAAGCCTATACAACTCAGCCCAAATTTGTACCAGAGGTACATGACAGCTGTCAAGTTAATAGTTTTTACCATGAAATCCCTATAAAACTGATAATAATGTGCAGTAATGGCGTGCGTTTGACATTCCGAGACTGACACTAATAGTTTTTACTATAAAAACACTATGAAATTGATGATATGTTTAAATTGGCGTGTGTTTTTTTCAAATAAAAAGTATTTTTTCTCATCCCCTAGTAAGCATACAAAAAAAGTACGAATAGAGTTTTAACCAGCGAATTACAGGGTATTTTTCCCAATAAGTATACATTCGGTACATAATTTGGGCGGATTTTGTTGACCTCTTTTCGTGCGGATTTGGCTGATTTTCGAAACCTGCAAATTGCAAAAAACGCAAGCAAGATTTGAATTTCCCGAGATAGCACAGCGCATCGTCCTTTAATTTGTTGATTGGTACTTATGTAGATTTATAATAAAATTAAGATTTAAAATATGTTAATTTTTTTTATTATTATTTACATAATAATAAAGAAACCTAATTACTATTAATGGAAATAATTAATGGAAATTTTAGTGATTTTTAAAGTACATCCGTTTTTTGTTAGTGGTTTTCTGGTGGTTTTAGAGGTTGAATCTGGTGGGAAGCTAGTATAACTGTTGGCAACACTGATCCTTAGCTCAGCTCTGTAGGCTGTCGTTCTCACCCTCAAGCCTACGTACTGTACTACGTACTGTAGCCACGAAGCTAAAACTAATCAATGGATGACGATGGAACTAGTACTCCTAACATAACCCTTCGATTCGAGAAACTAACTTGACGGCTACTGTCTCGTTTCCAAATTTGTCGTGAGGCATGTTTCACCACCTCTGGAATAGCCGCTATTCGCCGGATAAATTATAAAATAGAACAACATTTGTATGAAATTATCTGCCAAGTAATTTAACGGGCACTTATCAGTAAGCTGTGAAACAGGCCCTAAATATTACCTACTTGGGCGGAAAAATATTATTTCGTCGCATTTTCTATGGTAGATTTAATATGTAATAAGTACCTAGGGAAGCGGGGTACATTGATGCATGGGGCACATAGATACGGCGGTCATTTAAACTAAACGAATGGTAGTTTACTATTCATTTTCTCACACATAGAAACCACAGACGCACCCAATAAGCTGCCGGAAGATCGCCGCCGCCCGGTCGTTTCGCTGGACTCCACAAGCAAAAATATGTTTTTATAGGTCGCGAGAAAAATTTCGTCAACTTTAGGAAGTGCATAATTCGGCAGTTTTAATGTTGTTTTTTAAAGGCATCTACATTATGCAGTCAATAAATACTGTGAATTACTCTATAAAATAATCAGTTTTCCATAGTTACTTCCAGTATTTATTTAATATTACTTTGAATTTGAAAAAATACTTCGGGGCACATTGATACGGAGGTCAATGGGGCAGATTGATACCTGTATTAATGTACCGAGTAAAAAAAAAAGAAGAGAGCTTTTGCTAATTCTGATACTAATGGACCCAGTTAATATTGTAGGATATAGAAAAATAAAAATAAAAATAATTGATACTTATTAAATGTAAAAATACATATATACAAAATATATATACTTAACGAAGTTAATTTGTGGTAAATAAGAATGAAACTGTGATTAATTCATAAATAAAGTTAAAAACTAATCAAAATGTATTTATTTAATTTCTAAACAAATGTATATAAGTTATGTAAGAAGATATATAAGCGAATCAAACTGCCCCGTACATGGGGTAGTTTGATACAAAACCCATTTTTCAGAAAAAGCGTCATAAAAAAAATTACGTTCCTTTTTGCAGTGAAATGTATACCTACGTTTGTACCCAGATACATTCCCGACCCAGAATAATAGTTTTTGTTGCAATAACTCTATAACTATCTTTTTTAGCGACGAAACAAAAAAACGGTATCAATCTGCCCCACCTCCCCTACGTATTTTTTTTATTTTTTCAGATGATGGAAAACGGAAATAGAAAAAATCTTTATTTGGTGACGCTATCCGGTAAGTAAAAATGTTAATTTATGTTTCTTTGAAGTAAAAGTATGATTACATTTTAGCCATCTAATAAAAAAATATTATATTTATCGTTTGCTAACTGAACCTTTGCAGGTCCCATTAAACTATTAGATAAAAGGCTATGACTGAGGCACAGTCATGGAACTAATGTTTGTCAAACTTCGTTACACTTCTATAAAGAAGTATACTTAATAATTCTATGGCCACAGTACAAAAATTGACTGCGACTTACCCATAAAAAAAAAAAAACCAATAAAGCGTTCAGGGGGGCTAGACAAGTTGCATTTTGACATTCGAATCGACAAACAAAATGTATGTGACAGCCCAATTTGTCGAAAACTTGTGTCACATCCATACATTTTTCTTGTCGATTCGAATGTCAAAATGCAACTTGTCTAACCTCCCTGTTCCACTGTTCTGCCTGCCGCGCCGCGCCGTGCTAGTTGTCGAACA
This sequence comes from Acronicta psi, assembly GCA_946251955.1. Taxonomy (NCBI): domain Eukaryota; kingdom Metazoa; phylum Arthropoda; class Insecta; order Lepidoptera; family Noctuidae; genus Acronicta; species Acronicta psi. Next base: position 4,824,051 of record OX276477.1, on the reverse strand, counting down.
AAATCCACTAGGTGGCGTTGTATGCATGCATGACGTCATTTGCTGTCTGATGTTCGTACGAGACCAGCTTTGATATTATTATTTTGTATTTTAAGGTATTAGTATATTTTACGATTGATTTACCGAATGAATTGTTGAGCGATGTGTTTATGAATTTCTGATCTGGAGTGGACCTCTTGCCTCTTTAGCCTAATAGCAGTAAGCGCGACTGCTACGCTCGAGGTACTGGGTTCGATTCCCAGGTCTACGGAGTGCTATTGAGTTTTTCTATGAAATTCTCAGTAGTAGCTCGGGATTTGCATTTGTGGACTCGCCCCTTATTACGTGGGACCGAAATATGTAATAACTACACCTCTGTCAAACCCTTCAGGGAATACATGGATAGGTATATTAATTTGAATACTTCCAGTGTCAATGGCGATGGTGACATTGGGAGTATCGTCAGCGTGGCCTACGCCCGTGCTGCCTAAGTTCATCAACAACCAAACTAATGTCGACATTGACAAGGTTAGTACCTAATGTTATAGTTTCTGTAGACCATGCCTTCGGTCTACTACCAGGTAAAGAACAGAGAACGATGTTCGAAGTGGCGGTGTTCGTTTTTTACGTTGTCACCCCTGCCTTTTCCAAAACTAAAACCAAATTCAATTGTGGCGCAGAAACCGATGGTTTAGCCACAACCACACACAAGTCACAATGCCAAAGGTGCCCTCGATATGGCATAGTATAAAAGAAAGTCACTTCCGTTGTTTGTACGCCTAGATCTTTTAAACTACGCAACGAATTTTAATGCAGTTTTTAACAATAGGTAGATATGTATATAGTCATTCAAGAAATGTTACTAGAGAAAAGTCGAGAAATTTAAACCCGTGCGAAGCCGGGGCGGGTCGCTAATTTATTTATAAGACTTTATTGTACACAATATACAGATTTTAGGAAATTCCTACGGGATGGGAAATACGCTGTGGCGTTTGATAAGTCTTTCAGAAATATTGTGGGTGCCACACTAGACGAGTAAAATCGGATTGTTGGCTATGGAACCCTAAATACGGGTCAATGGGTTGGGTACTTGACTAAACACTTCACAAAGTTTTATATTTTTTGTTACTGTCATGTTGTCAACACCACGGCGATAAATAAACCTACAAAATCTAATGTGACCGTGGTAACAATGTATAAGTACACCCGTGGGTAGACGAAGTTCGAAGTTTACGTTAAATTTGTTATTACAATAAATTAATTTAAGCCGACACGGTACCCCTTATCAAGAATAGCGGATGTTTTTCAAGCGGCTCATACTTATCGTTTTACCATAAAACTATAGTGGTAAATGGTAGATTTTAGTTATGACACACACACAATACAAGTGTATTGTTTGTCTTTGTTTATTTATATAATCAGCATCATAAAAATGTAACTACGTAAACTAATATTACATGACGACGTCTGTGGTTCGAGTACCGAACTGCTGATCACGAGGTCATGGGTTCGATTCCCACAAGACACACACATTTATGTGATGAACATAGGTGTTTGTGTTTGTCTGGGTGTTTCTTATATATTATAAGTATGTATTTACAAAAAAAGTATATAAGTATTATATCCATTGTCTAGTACACATAGTACAAGCTCTGCTCAGTTTGGGACTAGATGGTGCTGTGTAAAAATGTCCCAAGATATTTATTTATTATTAGAGATTTTATTTCGTGTCAATAAGTTTCGGTTCTGGGTATCAGTAAACACACCCATGAAACAGGAGAAAATTTAGTGGTTGGTGTGTGTTTTTGTCAGTTACTTTTTACATACATACATAGCTTCACGCCTGTTTCCCATAGGGGTAGACAGAGACTATAGATATCTACATGCTACGATCCTGGCACACCAATTTCGCTTCATCTATGTTCATCAACCTCCCCATGCATGCTCGTCGGTTTAAAGTGCTCTTTTTTCATTTATAATATTAGTTTAGATTATTAACTAAATACTAAGCTGTGTTCAGGAAAATACCTATAACTAATTCAAATCAATAATCCTTATTGCGTACCTACAAAACAGTTATTATGGAAATAATTAATTTTCCGATTTAAATAATATTCTTTACTACATTAACATTATAATTTTTAATACATTTATTAATAACCATTAAAGTAAACTTGTGGTTTTCAAAACATACCTAAGTAGTCAGCGAGAAGTAAGGATTAATAATAACAATTATGATTAATATATTGTTATTTGCATAATATAAATTTATATTACGTTACTGCTGTAACGTTATTTCTACCTACTTATTACGATGTAATGACACAGTACACTATGGTAATGTTCCCGAAATTCTTTTGTTTCATAGTACGAGATGGCCACAATGTTGTCTCTGAACCCTGTCGGGTTTGCTGTCGGCTCTCTGGCTACCGGCTACATATCAGACAGATTCGGAAGACGAGCCACTATTCTGGGAAGCGCTCTGCCTATCGCGATTGGCTCCGTAAGTATAATAGACCGTTCACTTATAAAGTCAAAACGAAATGTTTCATTTCAATTTGACCATAATCAATAGGTAGGTACTTATGAAAAGTCAAACTAGTTCCACTTTTTGAAACCGTACAGTTCCAAAAAGTGGAACTTATGGAGAAGATCCGGCAAGAAACTTCATATAGGTACCTACGTTGGTATACTTAGTTAAATTTGATTGTCATACTTTGTGTTTAACATAGTAGAAAACCTTGTTCCAAATTAATGATGGTAAACACACAATTATTATGGAGTTTCGTCCTGTTAGTAAAAACATACTGATAACATATCTGTGACGTCATTTTAACAATGTATGGTGTGTCTTTTACATACCATCGCACCTATATACCCGAAGGGTAGGGGCAGATGTATAGATTCTAATAATTGATATCCAGTTTATTAATATACCTATGTAGGGCCAATGAGGCATGGTAATGTTGTAAAGAACTGGAGTCTTCGAGTCCAATATAAATGGACACGGATGACGAATTTCAAGACTCGACTCATTATAGTAGGACTCCAAGACTAGAGAACTAAAGTCATTACAAGCTCTTCGAGTGTTACATGAGAGCTCGAGTCTTTTTATGGGCTCGAGTCTTTTTTAGGGCTCGAGTCCTTTTTATGGGCTCAAGTCCTTTTTAGGGCTTAAGCAATAATTTAAGCTATAATTTAAGTAAATATAGTTTAGAGCGGACCAACAAATGCAATATGCTAACTGGAACTCATATTTACTCATATATCAAAAATATTGACAACTCGAGTCGTTGTCAAATGACTCTGAGCTCGGCTTGATTCTAGACTCCGAGCCTTTTAGCTCAACGAGTCTTGCAAAGTTGAGTCGAGTCCTAGAAAATACGACTAAAAGACTCGAGTCCTTTGCAACACTAGGCATGGGAGAGCCTATTGTAAAATAAGAACTACACAGTTTTCTTTACAGAAATTTTATAATTTACTCGACATTGGAACCTAACCAGCCAGCCAGGATTTTTGGCGTAACGACAACTATGAGGCTGTTGAGGCGTTTAATTTTATAGCAATAGGTAGTAAAAAGTAATAGGTAGATAGTCTGGGCATCTTGAAAAACGACGTTCACTCTACAGTAATCTATCTTCAATTATTGTTTCTCGCTACTAAGCTACTACTACAATGCAATGTACAGACAACTCAACTGTTGTTGTAGCATGTCATTGACATTGTGAATTCTCTGCTTTATTGGTAGCCAATTGATATTAATAATAAATGGACGATCTGCTTAGTTATAGTATGTATTACTAAGTATTATCAGTTCCCGCTTGTAGTTTCCCCAACTTAGATAACGATTCTTCGAGAACGTTCGCGAAATTTAGATGAAAGTTGCAACATAGGCATACACGGGGCAAAAACTGATTTAGCTAGACGCACGGAACTAACTAACAAACTTTAAACACAGTTATATCATCGCAAATTGTAGATACCGTCCCTAATTTGTGAATTAAACAAGAGGAGTCCTCAATTGTGTGTGGTATTCAAGTTTTTCATAAACTACTTTCAGATAATAGTAGCGTTTGCTCAAAAGGCTTGGCTGCTGTTTATAACATCGTTTACTTGGAGCTGTGGAACAGGCATGGTCAGCACCGTAAGTGTTCTTCATTCCTATACCTAAACAAGTAGTCGATTTAGGAAGAATAGATTTAAAATTCGTATTCGTAACAAGAGCTGCGGTAAATCTACAGCTAAAATACAGCAATAGTGTTAATAATGAAACGGGAAGTCAATTACAGATTTTCTCATAAAGGAAATTGAATACTCAACTAAAAACAACACTCGACATAACAATGATAAAAGTTAGATATCCATAAATAAAGACAAAAGTTATGTGTAATATTCAGATGTGTAGGATGAAACACCACTCCACCATCTGGCGGAATGTGGATCGCTGATACACAAGTGCAGTGCTTATCTAGGAAACATAATATCTTAAGCCCAGATGAAATAAAGGAGCAGTTTGTGTCAGCCGCAGGGTGCAGCGGTGAACTCTAAGTTTAGACAATCAGGCGGCGGTCACAATAGACTATTAAGGTCGCAGTGACATTATAGCCGCAAACAAACAAATAAAAAATAAAGATTTGCAGGTAAAATATAAAAGAAGGATATTTTGTTCTACAGGTCAGCAACTACTACTTGTCCGAAGTAGCCGACAAAGACGTGAGGGGTACACTGTCAGTCATTACCGGCTTCATGTTCAAGTTCGGGACTCTTCTCACCATGTCCGTGGGCCCCTTCCTCTCTTATAGTACTCTTAACTTTATCATGCTAGTCCTACCGGTTCTATTCTTCGTCACGTGCTGGTGGATACCGGAGACTCCGTATTATTGTTTGAAATCTGGCAACGTGGAAGCTGCTAGAAATTCACTCCGTATATTGCGTGGTTATAAGGATGAAAAGGTAATTTATCGGCATTAATTAAAATAATAAAATTTTGCTTGCTATTGTCATGAAGTTTTAACCACCTGACCGGCTTAGTTCAGAGTAGGTTAAATTCTCTTAAAAATGGGCTGTCGAATTACATTACTACACTTTATAATAAATCTACTAGTCCCTACATTTCTTATTTACCTTTACAGGTTCTGGAAGATGAACTGCAAGTGTTGAAGGCGAATGTCGAAAATGAAATGAGTCACTCCAGTTCTGTAAAGGAACTATTTTTTGGATCACAGTACAGGAGAGCTATAATTATAGCAGTAGGTATGTTTACAAGCATGTTTGGTATCGGTCATATAAAATTATTAGATATTGTAATAGATAAATTTAAACATAGACACACGTCTTATTAGTAGTTAAATATTGAGGCACTTAATTAATGTGAATGCTCCATGCATGTGGAAACAGCTTTCTCACCATTTGTGGAGTGAGTGACAGTCTGATAGCGTTATGTGATGCCCAGCATCACATAACGCTATCAGACTGTCATAAGGTTCCTCAAGCAAAGATACACTCCACACGTATTATCAACCAGTAATTATGATGCTATTATCCACTTTTCCAGGACTTAAGTTAACACAGATAATGACAGGAGCAGTGGTTATAAGGCAGTATTTAGGATGGATTATTGCGGAAACTAAGTTGAAGATGGATTTATCCGTAGTGCTGATCATCTATGGAGCAGTTTCCTTCGTTGTTGGTAAGAAAGATTTATTTTGACATCCTCTATGATAGACGTAGAATTTCCTGGAAAGGACCAAACATCTCAGAATATATGCCAGTGTAGAAACTTTTTAAATGTACTTCACGATATTCTCCATCAGGCTTAAAGTAGTGGTAAACCTCGTGCTTCTGTAATACATAATTTAAATTGTTTTGCAGGTATGATGTCTTCGGTCCTAGTAGACAGAGTAGGTCGTCGTCCACTCCTGGTGTTTTCGTACATCGGTACGGGAGTCTCCCTCGCTGCCGTCGGGCTATACTTCTTCTTACAAGAAATCATCAAGATCGACTATGAACTCCTTACCACTTACGGTTTCATACCGCTCCTTGGCATTATTCTCGCCAACGTCATCTCCACCGTAGGCTTTAACTCTCTAATTTTCATTATACCAGCAGAAATATTCCCTATGAATGTTAAAGCGATTGCTATGACTTCTTTAAGTCTTTTCGGATCTGCTTTAGCCTTTGCTGTTAGCCTTGGATATCAGAGAGTTAAAGATTACTGTGGTTTAGCCACTGTGTTTTGGATTTTTGCTGGTGTTGCCTTCGGTGGCGCCATATTTTGCTACTTTTTAGTAACAGAAACGAAAGGTAAAGATCTGAGAGATATTCAGGTAGAACTTCAAGGCGAAATATATGATGCTGTTGATGTTAATGATAGATTAGAGGAAATCGATGCAAACGACGAAAAATGTACTGAAATGAAGGAACTGACAAAGAAAGATTTAAGTGACGGTTAAGGAAGCTTAAATGTAAATATGATAATCTATATTATTGTAATTGATCTGGTGCATTAATGTTAAAAGTTTTTTGAAATTTTTTATTAGCGAGTAAATCTCAAAACTAAAAACTAAAGTTATAGTCATTTGTCATTGGTTTTTTTTAAATATCATCACATTTTTAAGAATTAACAAGACTTTATTCTAACTAGAAATTAGTGTCCAATAAAGACTGCAAAAGATCTACGAGTATCTCAAAAACCTAAGTACATACTACGAACAAATCTCAATAGGCATTGTAATATAATTTTATTATAAAATGTAATAAATATTTAAATTGTATACATAAGTAAATTAATAATAACATGTTATTAATTTGTTAAATGTAAATTTAAACTTTCGTATACCATATAGGTGCCACAACCTAATTTAGTTTGAAATTAATTAGGAATGATGGAAAAGTCCAAAAGGGTGCTAGTCGGATAATTTAATGAAGGTATGGTCCCTTTCTACACCTTATAGAAAAAGGCTTACCTACCTAAGCCAGTTTTCAGAGAGGCTCTTTTAGCCAGAGCCTCCCCGTCTGGCTAATAAAGCTCTGTAAAGTCGAGATTTTCACTATTATTTTTTTATGTTACAAGTTAAGTTTTTTTTTATCTGTCTATTGTAATGTCTCGATACAAATACTGCTCTATCAGGAACACAATAAAGTTCAAATTATTAGAACTTGTTTAGTACGTACTTATTGCTTTACCAAATACATACGTATCATACTATAAGTGTGATAGCGTATGTAAATAATTTTCATGTCTTCGAATTTAGCGTTCTGTGTAATCTACAATTTCAGCTGTAAGCTAAGCTAAGCTGTTTGTGCTGCCCACATTTTTTATTTTAGACTGAATATGATAACGTAATGATGTGTAACTTTATAAATGATTTTAATGTTGACAATGGGTCTGAAATACGGTTTTATATCTAGTACGAATGAATAATTCGAATTTATGCTTTATGTCTATATAAATAGAGTATAAAGTCACACATCACAATTCCGAAAGCACTAAAAGATTCGATATCGAGAGAATGCCGATACCGTCATTAATACCTTGAATAGAAATTTAATATCACTATCACTACATATTATAAAACAAAGTCTTCCGTCGCGTCTGTCTGTCTCTATGTATGCTTAGATCTTTAAAACTACGCAACGGATTTTGATGCGGTTTTTTTTAATAGATGGAGTGATTCTTAAGGAAGGTTTATATGTATAATAACAATCCACGCGGGCGTAGCTGCTGGCGGAAAGCTAGTATAAATATATAAAGTTTAAATGCAACGATATGAATAGATTAAGGATCCACCAGGTGGCGTTGTAATGTATGACATGATATACTACCAGATACTGGTACTATGTGATTAAATTTTTGTAATAAACGTTTTTAAATATTATTATGTTTTACTTTTTTTTAACTTATGAATTGTTTAGGCATGGAATTATAATCGCTACTGTTTCATTTACTGAACTCTACTGCAAGTTCAGTAAATGAAACAGTAAAACGCAATGATTTTAAATTAATAACGACAGACATAAATAGTAAATGCATTGTTGGAAAGGCTATTGCATGGAATTATATGCGGTATTATAGCTCAAAATTATACCCTGTTTGCACTTTCCATGAAAGGAAAACTAGGGTCATCATTCAAGTCAATAATATTAAAGTTCAATGTCTGTTTGACACTTTTAACCCCGTGTGCTCGGCACAGTGTGCTAAATGCGTTCCATAACTAAATCGGCCAACAATCCAGTAAACGTTATCTCCACCGCATTATACCAGCAGAAATATTCCCTATGAATGGTAAATCGATTGCTATGAGTTCTTTAAGTCTTTTCAGCGTAGTCTTAGCTTTTGTTGTTGTAAATATATAATATATACGTTAATATTAATTTACTGTGGTTTTACCACATTATTTGAGATTTTTACGTTTAGGTTTTGCGTTTGGTGGCGGTATATTTAGTTACTTCTTAGTTACAGAAACGAAAGGTAAAGATCTGAGAGATATTCCGGTTGAACTTCAAGCCAAGGAATACAATACTCTTGCTGTTACTGATAAGTTAGACGAAGTCTTTACAAACACTGCAAACGAAGAATGCACTGAAATGAAGGAACTGACCACAGAAGATAATGATGAACTTGATGATAAGGAACCTCATTCAGCATAAGTCAGGATTTGTCATGTATAAATTTACAAGCATTTGCTTATTACAAAAAACTTCTATTAAAAGACAACTATATTTTGATATTTTTTTAATGTTTAAAATACAATGTGCGCCATATACCATTTTTGGGGTGCGAAAAATTATCATCGATTCCTCCACCTGGGGAGGTGGTAGAGTATGTAGGCCTTATACTGACTAAAAACCATACTTGCCATTATTGCCAATGGGATCAAGAACCATGACTGGTGCTAAATAGCACAAAAAAGTCCGCATTTGTCGGTTCGAACGCAAATAAATTGCCTCTACTATAAATATTATTATAAAGCGCCACTACAATAATGATAAACAGCCAAAATATGTCAAGTTCAAACTCAATATGCCTCACTCACGTAATCAATCTCATTACATTTGATAATTATGCAGTAACTATGTCAGTTAATCAGTATCTATGTTAATACATAAAGCAAAATCTTTGTCCCCTTTTTAAGAAAATTACGCGAACGGTGGAGTATGAAATTTAGCATAGAAGCGTTTATATGTAGTGCAGAAATATAATATTTTTATATATGTACTTAATATGTATAAAGCCTTCATCTGTGATAACAATAGTTTTCACCTTTTTATCGTTTATGAAATAATAATCAATCATTACACTCACTACTTACCATGCATTTGACATGTTTGACCAATTCACACATCTTCTGTTGTATTGAGAAGGAAAAAAAAATGGAAACCATTTTGTGCTCATAAGGGGCTGTTACACTGCTACACAGCTTACTGATAAGTTCCCGTTAAATTAGCTGACAGATAACGGCATACGTACTTCATCATTGTTTTATTTTTGAATTTATTTATTTCGTAGCCAGCCGCTATCCAGAAGTGGTGGTAAAACAGGCCTTAAATTTCTCAAATTTCGAGCACCGGCTCATCCGTGCTTTTTTTCTTCTGACAGTCGTTTTGGTTTTGGTATCAAAAGAAACTGGAAAGTCGATGATGGGAAGGGAGGCCCTAATTTAATGAAATACAGTTCATTCAATGAAAACATATTTATTTTAACATATCACCATCACGTAATAAAATGTAATATACTTACAATTTTTATATAATATGTAATACTAGCTGACCCGGCAAACTTTGTTTTGCCATATTGGGGTGGGTCACCCTTATCATTTAAGGGAATAAAAATGATGTTGGTCGATTCTTAGACCTACCCGATATGCACACAAAATTTCATACAAATCGGTCCAGCCGTTTCGGAGAAGTTTGGTAACAAACACCATGACACGAGAATTTTATATATTAGATATTCATACCTAGTCATTATGAGGAATGTACCTATTAGTAAACATTTGTACTATTGTATAAATTATAATGAATGATTTGAATGAATAAAACAAAATGATTTAATGATATTATCATTTTTATAAACCCATCAAAGCATTTCCTTTGACTTTAGATATAGTAGATTTGAGAATGTGGGCCTGTTTCACCACCTCTGGATAGCCGCTAAGTTATCTGCCAGGTAAGTTAACGGGAACTTACTAGGAGGACTTTTTCTTGTTGCCTCAACCGGATCACCGGCTCACTGTAGCTGTTTGTTTAATGTTGATAAAACCATCACAGTCTAGACTCATCCAGCTATAGCCATAACAATGCGTACCAAAACCTACCTTCCGAGAAAAAGAATGATGGATTGGCGTCAAACCAAAAATAACCAGCCTCATTTTGATCGAGTAAATCATTTTGAACGAGCGAATGAGTAGATACGGAAAAAGGACATTAGAAATATTAAACAGATAATAAAAATACAATAACGAATAACTTTCGGTAACGAGGCAAATATTTACATGTATCTACGAATATTTTATCGGATATTTACTATTAAAGGTCACTGACAAACTAACTCATTCACATAGAGTCGTTAATTACTTGGCAAAATGTTTCTTATGCTATAGTTTATAGACAGTTTAGTTGTGGCTTATTCTTTACACTAATAGCCCGTGTGTTTACTAAAATGGAGCACAGTAGTACTAGCAGAAAAGTGCAGTATGTAGTGACTTTAGCTGGTAAGTTTAAAAGTTAACTTATTAACACTAACTATGGATTAAGTAATAAAATAATAATTGTAAATATACCGGCAGTAATAAATTAATAATAAAAATAAATCTTAGTAAAAGATTTAAAAATGTCTGTCATTCTTAAGTCTATTAGTTTTTATAATCTAATCAAAGCAGTTAGCGATAAGATAGGAATAGTGTCTCTTTATCTAACACCTCGGACAGTATTGAGAGGGACTTATCAGATATTGTATTGTGTTTCAGTGTCATTAGCTGCGGTGACGGCCGGCGTGTCCGTGTTTTGGAGTACGCCGATTATGCCGAAGTTTCACGACAATGAAACGAGTGTGCACGTAACAGATGTAAGGTTTACTCAACTAAATATAGCGGTTTGTAGGAATTGCCACTGAAAACATCATCATAATATCAGCCAAAAACGGTCCATTTCTGAACAAAGGCGTCTTGAATTCCACAAGGATGGGTAATATGCCGTCTGTATACAACTCCTAGAGCCACTAAAACATAAGAAACATATTTGGCACATTACTCACTTATCTTCAACCTATTTACGGTCCCAATGCTGGGTTCGGGTCTCCTCTAGACCTCCTTGGACCATAATTTGCTTTTCAACTCGGCTAACGCTGGTATTTTAGTCACACCGCGCAGTGTTATGCTGACACCGATTATATCTAGAGACACAAAGGCAGTTCGGGTATAGTCACTACAACGTAATACACTCTGGTAATATGCTACTAAACAATGCCAAAAATGTACTCTGGCTCAGTCTCTATGTGTGGTCAGACGTCAGCGCATTCGAAACGCGTTGGCATAGCAGAAGGCTTAATTTCGGTAGTGATTATGTAATCTGCCTAACTCGTGAGTCGGCTCGTCTGTCTCTGCAAGAGACTCACGAGAGACAGAATCAATTAATTTAAACCATAGCAGGTGACAATAGCGTTATATTATTATAACAATAGATTTAGAAAGATCGCATTGTCGTATCGTCAATGGATAAAGGCTCTATATCTTTGATCGTCTCCCTCTGCATTACCCAAAGGTTGTCTGGCAGAAAATGCCTAAGACTTGGAGACCGCCTTTGTATGTACATTAAGCATAAATAAATACATTAAAGGCAAAGATGGCCTATCAACGCTCTACTGAAACCACTGAACGTATTGGGTTGTAATTTGACACACACAGAGAAAGGAGGATTAATATCAATCTTTTCTTTTTACATAATTAAGTAACACGGTATACCGGCCATTTTGAACCAATATATTTAAGCCATGGTACATTGGCTGGCAATAGGGTTAGTGACCGGAGAGATGATCCTTTTATGCCAGTGACGTAGCATGAAGTGACATTCGTGACTGGCCTTCAGTTGCTGGCAAGGTTATGGTTGTATACAATATTAGCATCTCAATGTTTCTAAGTAGGCGTGACGTTGATGTATGTTCTTCAAAACGTTGCAATTTGGATGTTGTAATGTTAATTAGAGTTTTGGCATACACGACCGTATTACCAGAGGGATTAAGCAGAGGTAGATACAGCTGTACATACACAGTTGGCCGATATGTTGTAGGCCCCATGCATGACGTAACAGAGCCTTCTGAGAAACTGCTACTGAGTTACCTAATTAAGTCACACGCGAAGACTATAATTTCTGACTATCCACTTTACTTAATAAATCTCTCGACTCGATGGGCGCAGTGGTCAAGCAATCGGCTGCTACACTAAGACTTACGGATGTCTTCGTACAGAATAAATATTTAAAAACAGATAGTTGTTCCGGGTCTGAAAGACTATGCATTTGAGATTTCTGTCAAAACACAAGTAAAAACCATAAGTAAACGAAATTAGGCGAGTATTTAACTAAGTGATTAAAAAGAAATGTATATCATCTTCGTTATGTCATGGACACAGAACGAGCTGTCATGGATGACGGCCATGTCCTCACCAGGCTTCATGGCGGGCAGCCTGATGACGCGATTCATCGCAGACAGGTTTGGGAGACGAGCCTCAATCCTGGGGAGCGCTATACCTTACACTATTGGAACGGTAATACACAATTCCGATCTATAATAATTTTTATCTTCGTCTTCTTTTACCACGTCGGTAGCTCCATAATACGACGACGTCTGTGGTCTGGTAGTTCGAGTACCAGACTGCTAATCACCAGGTCGTGGGTTCGATTCCCACAGAACACAAAGATTTATGTGATGAACTTGTGTTTGTGTTTGTCTGGGTGTTTCCAATATAAGTATGTATTTTAAAAAAAAGCACATATACCTATAGTACAAGTTCTGCTTAGTTTGGGACTAGATGGTGCTGTGTAAAATGTACCTTTTTATTAAAAAAAACCTAATTAATACAATGTTGTACTGAATAAAAGTCTTAATATTTTCCAGATCATTCTACTTTGCGCAACAAATGCTTGGATGTTATATGTGACAAGATTTCTATGGGGTTTCGCCACCGGAATTGTTATAACAGTAAGTAAAAGTGTTGTTATCTAATCGCCTGTATTCCCCGAAGGGCAGACAGAGGTGTGACACACACCCACAGTTCACCGGTACCTATATTTGTGTGCCTGTAATAGTGGGCGAGCCTATTGTCATTAACACATTTCAAAATTCCGAGCTGCTATTGAGAATTTCATATAAAAACACAAGTACCTATAGAAGTTGTGTAGAGGTGTGGAATCAGGAATAGTATTTAGGTGAAATCGTGATGCAACAATGGCGACTACTCATGATGACTCTTTAAAATGTAAGATGATAACTGAATTGTATTAAACAAATAACAAATAAAATATGAAAATGACGAAAACTGAAATAAAATAATTTAAAGGACTATTTATGGAATTTCTTGCTGGTTCCTCTCCATCATTCCGTGAGACCCATTATTTAGAATAGTGCACAAATTTATTGTTTATTTAAACTACCTGAAATAAAACTTGACTTTAACTGAAGTAGTGACACAATGTTTCCACACACATTTTTTCTATTTTCAGGTATCATCTATATACGTAGTTGAAATTGCTGACAAAGACATCAGAGGAAAGTTGTCAGTTAGCAACAGATTCATGTTCAATTTTGGGACCTTCCTGGTGATGGCGGTCGGGCCCTTCGTCTATTTCGACACCCTGACCTACTTGTTGTTGGCACTGCCAGTGATATTCTTCACCGCCTGCTGGTGGATTCCAGAAACACCGTACTATTACTTGAAGGAAGGAAATGTGGAAGCTGCAAGAAAGGAGCTGTCACATTTGCGGGGGTATAAGGATGAGAAGGTAATAAGTAGACCGGAGTTACTGATACTAATAGTCAGGATCGTATTTATCGTATTTTTAAAATTCGAACCGTATTTATCCACAGATATAGCCATAACCATAACAACATCTAGAAGACAGAGCTATATACCAACAGTTCTACGTGTGTATTATGGGGTGAGCCTATTGCAATAAACCGGGCATGCATCTCTACATCCAAACTCGAGCTGTTATTGAGAATTTCGTCAGGCAAAGTGTAAATACATCATAGCAGTCAGGCAACTAATGTTCAGCGGGGTTTAAAAGGCCACTTTGGATGAATCAAAATATGATTCAAACTAGACACTACGTAAAAAAGCTAATTAGAAGATAAGCCCCATGTCCACAAAGATCTAATTATTTCAGATACTAGAAGAGCAGTTATCGTTGATGCGGTCAAATGTTAAGAAAGAAATGCGTCACTCAGGATCTGCAAAAGAACTGTTTACTGGCAAACAATATAGACGAGCGCTTATTATAGCTTTAGGTATGTAAATAATAACTTTTGTCATCACAACTAGGAATCAATTAGCTGAATGATGAATTATCGGAAAATCTTGTAGTTCCGATGATAGACGTAGGGCGGATTTGACGATCGGATCGGATTTGGATTAACGTTTGTATTTGCAGGTCTAAAGATGACGCAGGTGATGTCAGGGACGGTTGCTGTTCAGCAATATTTGGGGCGTATTATTCAAGAAAGCAAGTCTGGTATACAAGTCTCCACAGCGCTGATGATCTTCGGAGCTATCAGATTTGGTGTTGGTACGATTATTGTTTTGTTTTGCTGTTCATATGAGTGCTTATTTCCATTTTATTATATCCGTCGTTACTTTGTGTAAAAGCGATATAAATAATTTTTGTTTTCTGTTATATTGCAGGGGTTTGTTCTTCGCTACTAGTGGATAAAGTGGGACGACGTCCAATGCTCATCTGCTCCTACTTTTGCAGTAGCGTTTGCCTCATTACAGTCGGCATCTACTTCTACTACCAAGAAGTTATTGCAATAGGCAGTGAAACCAACCCTTATGGCTACGTTGGATTCATTGGGATCATCATTTCCAACATTATTGCTACTATAGGCTTCGATTCTTTAATATTTGTGATCCCAGCAGAAATATTTCCTATCAATGTTAAATCTGTAGCATTAACCTTCTTAAACATTTTAGGTGGTTGTATGAACTTCGCTGTTGTAAAAAGTTATCAGGGGGTAAAAGATTGGTCAGGGTTATACGGCGTGTTCTTTGTTTTTGGTACAGTTGCGTTTGCAGGGGCAGTATTCTGTTATTTTATTGTCCCTGAAACGAAAGGCAAGAGTCTAAGTGAGATCCAAGTTGAGTTACAAGGGAAGTATTATGATGATGCCGGTGATGATTTAAAAACGGGAGTGAATGATATGTCAGAATTGAAAGAACTAAAAGTATCGGAAGAGAAATAAGTATTAGAGACTGATAGTCAAGGCAAAATGTTACTTATATAATTTACAATTGAACAATATTATTATGTGATATATTACCTCGCAACTAGGTTTATAACCTAAAAATACTTGACTGTTTAGTATAGGCATAGTATGTTAATAAATTATTTAAAGAATTATTTGTCTTATTGATAACACATTGGGTTGAAATGCAACAGATGCGTTCGATAGATTCCCTTCTCGATTGATAAAATTTATGACGTTTGCGAGCACCCTCTACCCTTTGAGTAAATACTCTTTACACGTTTCTTCTGCATCTTGTTGAGAGCGAACTACGTCTTTAAACGTCCGGGGGCATGTTAGAGAGCGCCTGGTGAAATAATATAGCACCAATTGGTTTATTAACCTAATCTTAATACATGCCATCATACCATTAGGCTTGTATTCCTTGAAAAGTTAGGCAGAGGTGTACCAATGTACCCCCACAGTTCGCCGGTATGTTTAGGTCCCATGTAATATGAGGCCAGCCGCATGCAGGACCACGAGCGTAGGTAGCATCGCGCTAACGACCACTAGGCTAACGAGGTAGGCAGAAATAAAAACTCGTTTTCGCAGTAATTATAAAATATTTGCAGGACGGTTATTAATTTTTGTTAACGTACAAAAAAGCTACCATACGTTTTTGTGTGATTCAACTTCCTTATTGTTCATTAACTAGACAGGTAAACTTGATTACATAGGTATTACATACCCGTTGACGGCGGTACCTAATCTTGATTACATGTTACATACCTTTTGACGATGGCACGGCACAATTTTTGTAATGTAATAAACACAACATTTTATCTTGCCATTAATAATGAATGAAGGTTTATGTTTAGGAATAGGGCCTGGTGATATTTAACGGTACTTACCTATTAGGTATACCTACATTTATTTTTTAACTGTTTCTTTAGCCTAGTAAGCGACTGTTATGTTAGAGGTCTTGAGTTGGATTTCCAGGTGGATCAAAGTGCTATTGAGATTTTTTAGAAATTATCGGTTACAGCTCGAAGTTTCGATATGTTTCGGTCAATAGTTATGTAAAGCTTTAAAGCTTTATACATACTGCTTTATACATTACTGCTTAACGCAGATTTTTGTTAAAACCAAAATCGAAAGAGCACCTTACTGTTTGCTATTCTTAATATTGATACGTTCTCAAAATTCTTATAACTGGCTATAACACTCCAAGGCCATACTTACCGTAGTATACACACTGACCCATACTTTTTTGTTTCACCGTTAGACAATTATAGTGCCCGCATATATGTATATATGTGTGTCTCACGGTTTAATTGTACAGCAAGCCGGAGTAGTAGTACTATACCATGCCTTCGCAAATATATCATATAAATATACGAGTATATACGATAAGACAATCTCGTAAATAATGTTATTTGAATGATTAGATGGTGTTCATCTCTTGGACACGGACGTTTGATAATGTACATAGAATAAAAAAATGCTGTTTGGTTACCAAGCTAGGAGTTTTTATGAATCAAGTGTAGTGTAGTGAATAAATGGTGGCGTAACTTTAGTGTACACTATTATTTTAATACTTAAAGTGCTTTAGAATGGCTCAAGATAATAAAGTGCAATATTTGGCAGCGTTTGCTGGTAAGTACTGTTTTGTTTTTTCATACGAACACCTATGTATAACAATTGCTAGTGGCAGTGGGAATCTCAAAAGGAAAGCCAGTCTATCTTAAGGATATCGGGATTGCCCTGAGATTAGGTTGCGGAAGTTTGATGGCAGTCGTGTAAAATAATGATGTATAACCGATTCTGGTAGTCAATTCCAATAGAGTTGGGAAAAAGGCTGGACCTATTGGTAAACTAAAATGTTTTTATGTTGGTATTCCTCTTAGATTAATAACATATTCCTCATAAAACTTTTCCGGAACGACTGTTTTTAAACTTACGTTAAAGTACTAGGTAAGAGTTATTTTCGTGTGATATTGGAGTATAGATTTAATTACATCTAAACATAATTACCTAATTATTAATATGAATGGAATTGCTTGAACTTTTTTCGTTTATAATAAATATTTCACACGTTGGTAGAGTTAATACTGTATACTCCATAATTTATAAGGAGGATTCCGACACCTTATACTTAAAAATTTTAATGTTTCCTCACGAGCGCAATGCTTTAATCACCGCCCCATACAAAGTAGTATTCGTAGGACTAATATATATTCTGTGGTAATAGGTCCCTGTAAAATATTTTTTTCATCATTAGACGTAATGACGTAACAATGACATACTACACAAGACAGACATTTTCCATTTTATTGCCGTTTGTATGATGGAAAAGGAAATTGCTGGTATAGTTTTAACAGTAAATATTGAAGCTGAGACCGCCATGACGGTTTTTGACAAAATCATGTCCACGAATCTTCGCTCAGTAGTTTACTTAACCCACCTTGCTGTACCTTATCTCGTCAAGACGAAAGGAAATATCATTAATGTGTTTCCGATAACTTTAAGTAACTGTCGAGATAAAACAGCGATAGAAATGACATGATCTTACACATTATCGGCCTAGTAGGCATAAAATGTTATCTTCATCTATATCGGTATATAATAAAAATTTAGAAAACCCCCGACACGAAATGTAATTTACTTTACTTTACTTAGTAATTTAATTTTAATTTACATTTTGTGGTGGCGGCCATCTTGGATTTGCAATTTATCATAGTGTATAAGTATTCTCCTAGTCAAGCCCATTCATTTGATACTCATATTGAGGGAGTTGTGAAAAAATATGTTATCCGCTATTTTGATTTTCATCAAACATAGCTAAGAATACTCCCGACTAATTCACCTTTCAAATAAAAAAAAACAAATTCAAATTCAGTTCATCCATTCGGGAGCTACGATGCTACAGGTACACACACACACACACACACTTATAACACCCCGTCGTTTTTGCGTCGGGGGTTAAAAAGAAACAGTGGCTGACTGACTGATCTATAAACCCATAGCTCAAACTAAACGGATTGTGCTGAAATTTGGCACAGAAATAGTTATTTTAATGAAGGAAAATATCGACTGGCGGGCAGGACTCGGACACAGACAGTTATTAGGAAATAACACCAATGAAATATTTAGGGTTTCATTGAAAAACCTTATTAAACATTTCTCGATTTGGGAGCCGAACCCAGGTCTCTTTGCTCTAGCGTAGCAGTTATTCTTACGATCACTAGATAATGAGTTAATTCGAAATAAATATCATTTAGGTACTAGTATAATAAATCGCCAGTCACCATTTCTTTCCTATAACTTCAATAGTAATGGTTATATTTCAGCCAATTTACCATAATTAATTATATACCTTCCGCATGAATCACTCCGTCCATTGGTGAAAGCCGTATGAAAATCCTTTCAGCAGTTTTTAAGATAATCGCATCCAAGCAGACGGTCGCGGGTCGCGGACTTTGTTTACATTATAATCATTTGTTAATTTACTCTTACCTGTTATTTATATTTCAGTATCATTAGCGACGATGACTGCCAGTACGGCTTATTTCTGGACAGCCCCAATCCTGCCCAAGTTTCACAATAACGAGACTAGCATCAGTATAACAAATGTAAATATAATTATTTAATACTTATTGCGTGTTACTGTAATCTGTAATCGATAATTATTTCTGTATTCTCCGAGGGGTTAGACAGAGGTTATTTATTATACTATGATTGACTCTATTAGATGTTATTCTTATAAACCTATTGATGATTTTATTAAAAAATACACAAGAAAACAGTATACAACAGTAAAAAGTACATTTCAGACGTGACTTTTTAACTGGAGAAAGAGAAATTCAACATCACGGGAAGGGTCTTGTCAGCTTAGTGACTAAAGCGTATCCGGAATTATGCAGGTTCGAACCCTGCCTGAGATTTTTTTCTGTATGTTATCATGTTATTTATCTTTGACAGCGGAAAGCTTATAGGATACAATATTATGTTTCACAACCCTACCAGTGACTTCCCAATAAATTTAGCAGGTAATTTCATATCAATTTTGTTCAATTTTTTTATTTATCCGGCACTCACCGGCTATCCAGTGGTGGTGAAACAGGCCCTAACTATTAATTTATATTACCTCTTTTTTTTCAGAGTGAGATATCGTGGGTGGTAGCGATGATGGCACCTGGCATGGTCACGGGTAGCCTGGTCGCCAGCGGTATTTCTGACAGGTTTGGGAGGCGAGTCACCCTCCTTGGAAGCGTTGGGCCTTTCATCATTGGAACGGTAATAACCTATATTTTTTTATACCACAAGGGTGGCATGCGGTCCGTTCGATAGTAGACGGTTACCTCAGCAACATCGAAGGGTCACTCACGCGTTGCCGAACCTGCAAAAACCTTTTAGAGGTTTATGATGAACATTTTTCTAAGAAGTTGTACTTGTTTACAGTTATTCGTGTTATGGGCGAAGAAACCGTGGATGTTGTATATAGGAAGATATCTGTGGGGTGGAGGAGCCGGTATGATTAATACGGTAAGTTCATGGCTTAGCTAACTGAAGTTAAGTTTTTGGAAGAACTTTTTAAGATAATTGCTGTCGTAGATATGTTCAACTTTAATCCGGAGAATGCAATGCAATGTTGCTAAAACATGGTTGGCTGAATAGAGAAAATTTATTAATCAATCCATTTACTAATCCACAGCTAAGAACAGGTCTCCCCAGGTGATATTATTCTACAGTCCACTACGTTAGTCTACTGTGTGACACTGTCCAGAAAATCAGGCATGCAGGCTTCTTAGTCTTATAGTTAAAACGTGTTTTCTTACGTTTCAGGTTTCAAGCGTATACCTCTCGGAGATAGCAGATAAAGATATAAGAGGAATATTAACCGCTGGTACAAGGTTTATGTTTAGTTTCGGTGCTCTACTAGTGCTGGCTATAGGATCTTTTGTGTCCTACCAAGTGTTGAGCTGTTTCTTGATCGTGCTACCCATTTGCTACTTCATTGCCTGCTTGAAAATCCCCGAAACACCGTACTATTTATTGAAAGAAGGAAAGGTGGATGACGCAAGAAAAGAGCTTTTGAAACTTTATGGAAAAAAGGATCTTAAGGTATATACATACGGCTTCATATTAAACTGAACTGTTTTAGGATAAACTCATTTTAAGATGTTCTGTTCCAATGTAAGCTGACCTTGCATTATATTGGTATATTATGGTGCTCGGACTCTGGTCTTTGAGTTCGTAGGGGAGATATCACCGCATCCTCTTGTGCCAATTCTGGCTTTATTATTTTACACTTGTTAGTGTTCCTGTTTTAAGGAACTGGGAGGAAGGCTGTGGTTGCTACTTACCTTATGTGTGACCCGTATGTCGGTTTATCATCTTACAACCATAAAAATGGACTAGCTTACACTTGAAATACATAACTTGATGTATGTTTCGGCTGAAAATTAACAAAGCTCTTCATTATATTACAGATGGTTGAAGAGAAGTTATCATTAATGAGGTCTGACGTAAGGAAAGAAATGCTCCGATCAGGTTCTGTCAAAGAGCTGTTAACTGGCAAACAATACAGAAAAGCTGTTGTTATCACCACCGGTATGTTCGTCGGCAAATTCAATTGATTCTTTTAACTTAAATGGTTCACAATGGAAACTCCAACTTAGAAAGGACGTTTGAATGCACATCCTTAAAATGTTACCTGTTTTTATGTTAAATTATATAGTTATATCAAAACGAATAAATAATTTCGTTTTTCGGTTTATACCGTATCTTCCTCGAATTCATTTTAAAAATTTGTGAACGTATATTCTATGAAATATTACAACAGCTAGCCCATTACAAGGAGTTCTAAAATATATCGGAGAACTATGGGTGTACATTAGAGATGTTAAAAATCTCCCATTGAACCTTTCAATTTTCTAATTTTGTGATCAATTCCTTATCGTGAATCTTAATTTATGATCAGTACGTCAAAAACGCCTTTTTATGCATGGAGTACCTAAGTTCTTCAGGGTCACAGGGACGAGGCTATGTAATGTTTTGCTATCTGTTTCAGGATTGAAAGTAACTCAAATTATGGCTGGCAGTATACCTATTCAGCAATATTTAGGGCGCATTATACAGCAGAGCAACTGCGGCCTCGAAGTTTCAACAGCACTCATTATTTTTGGAGCAGTGCGATTTGTAGTTGGTTAGTGCGAACTTTCTTCAGATCAAGTATGCATTAGACTTTAGCTTAGTGAGACTATCTTAGTAATGTTAGTACCTTGAACTTTGGTTCGGATATCGTGAACATTAAACGGCTGCAAATGCAAATGAGATTACGATAGTTTTAGTTTATGTGAAGCTTTTAACACCAAAGGGTATGATTAAACCTTAATATATTTTCAGGTTTGGGGTCACCAGTGGTAATCGACAGGGTTGGTCGTCGTCCACTGCTCATATTCTCCTACTTGGGCGTGTGTTTGATGCTTGTCATCACTGGAGCATACTTCTTCATGCAGCTAATTGTAGGCATCGACGGAGAGTCCACAAATCCTTTCCGTTTCGTCGTATTTATTGCAATTGTTTGCTCCGTAGTTATATCTAGTGCTGGTTTCGATACTTTAATCTTTGTTATACCATCAGAAATTTTCCCTTTAAACGTGAGGACTGTTGCCATGACCGTGCTAAACGTTTTCACGGCATTGTTAACTTTTTTGATAGTGAAGGGATATCAAGTAATGGAGGATTGGCTGGGGTTGTATGCAGTTTTCTGGTTTTACGCCATTATGGCTTTTAGTGGTGCAGTGTTTACGTACTTTTTTGTCCCCGAAACTAGAGGAAAAAGTTTGAGGGAAATACAAATTGAATTACGAGGTAATATTTATGATGATTCTGTTGAGAATTTTGGGCAAGTCGAAAGTAAAGATAATACAGAACTGAAAGAATTGGCACCTAAAAATGATAATTTATGATTTAAAATTCGAATATGTAATTAGGATGTGTCTTTATTTATTGATCTGATCTCAATTCCATATTAAATAATTATTGTATGTAATTTAACGTATTTCATTATTTTAATGCAGTAATTGTAAATAGATCGTTGTACTTAAAAACTCTGTAGGTTGTTTCTTTTGTAACTCAAAATATTTATAAGAACATAATTATATATTTATTATGCTTCCTCGTGGTACTTTTATTGCTCCTGTATTTATTTAAGGAAGTTTTAGAATTGTAAATAACACAAGAAGTGAAAGTAAACATTTTGTTATTCAAGTGTACATTTAAAAAAAATATTTATTTTATGTTTAGTTTTGGTAGTTTCCTCGTTATGTTTAAAAGCCCTTTTGTCTTAAATCATTCTCTAAGCGCCTGTTTCACTACCTCTGGATATCCGCTAACCTCCGGATAAATACAAAAATGGAAAAACATTTGTATAAAATTATCTGCCACGTAGCATAACAGGAACTTACTAGGAGCTGGTGAAACAGGTCCTAAGCTTCATGCTACTAGTCCTGCCGATATGTTACTTTGTAGCCGTTTTATTCCTGAAACGCCGTACTACTATTTGAAAGAAGGAAGGGTCGACTATGCTAGGAAGTCACTGAAGAAATTAAGCGGTAATGAAGAAATTGAAATTGTTAGTGGTTGTGTAAAGTAAAGGTGTTTTATCTGCATTTTGTAGAACTGGAATTTAAGAAGAATAAACTGATGGAATTATGATAAAGTAAGATGTTTTATATTTTAACTCAGTTTTAGTCCAGTGCAGACATAATATAAAAATATATTGGTCTCTTCTCTGGCCTGTAATGATGATTTAAAATAAATACATACATATACGATGAAATGAGAATCGTGTCCATCCGTTCACGAACACGTGAATCCAAGCGTTCGCGACACTCAGAGGCTGCAAATATTATTATCTGCTCATATAATCACCCGGAATAGATAAACTTCTCTTTTTTTGTTGCGTGGGCGATATCACTTACATACTCCTACAATTTCTTTAATTTATTTACATAATCATAAGTAACTAGCTTTTCAACAGCGGGATCGCCCACGTAGTCTGGGTATCTATACTAATATTATAGAGGAAAGATTTGATTGTTAGTTTGTTTGTATTAAATAGGCTCCGAAACTACTGGACCGATTTGAAAAATTCTTTCATTGTTAGATAGCCCATTGATTGGGGAACGCTATAGGCTATAGGCTATATACCATCACGCTATGACTAATAGGAGCGGAGTAGCAATGAAAAATGTTGCAAAAACGTGGGAAAAATGTATAAGACTACGCAGGCGAAGCCGCTGGCAGGAAGCTAGTTTCTTAAAAATTGTCTCCTCTCAGAAGGAAACTCCATTCGTGGTCTCAATATTTCGTCGTGGGCCAGTATTTTATTATAACATTTGGCGAGTGGTTAATTTTTCTACAGTATCTGTTTGGGGACACCTATTCAAAAGATTGGGTTTATAAAGCATTAAGCCATGAGGAGTGGAAGGAAGGTAGGGAGGCCCTGCCCTTGCCCTGCAGTGGGACCAACTGGGCTGATAATAATAATAATAATCTGTTTAGGGACTTGTGTCTGAAATTCAGAGAACTACACTATTCTCCTTGAATTATTTTCAAGCGCCATCTAGTGAGTGAGTTAGGTTTTATGTTGTGCACAGACTCGCCTCGACGAATTCATTTCAATTGTTTAGGATGTGTTATGAAGATGTCACTGTACAAATAAATAGTTTTTTACTGTACGGTCAACAACGTAAGTCGATAAACACAAGCAATATTTAAAAACATCAATGTACCAAAACTATTCATTAGATTTTGACTCAGGTAAAGCATATAATTGTCCTCTAATAAGAGAACTTATACTACCTTCTAGAATCAGTAAATTATGAATATTAAAGATGTTACAGCATTTTGAAGATTATTGTGTTCAGCGACTTTCGTTACTGACTGTACCTACACATGTGGATATAACCTTAAAACATTATTGGGGGTTTATTAAACTTCTTATCAGTGATGTGTTTTATATTTTTGAGATAATATTAGGTATTTCCAAATTCCTAGAAAATTATTTTATTGTAAGTTATGTTGTTACTACGGTTAACTTCAACTTTCTTCAGATTGTGAAAAGATATCGAACAGCCTAAAAATGTATTGAATGTAAGAAAATATTTTGTTTCATTTCGTGTAATCGATTACACAATACACATAATGTTATTCAATCACAACCTGCGTCGTTGGTCTAGTGGTCCCAAGCGCGACGTCTACACTAGAGGTCCTGGATTCGATCCCCGGGTTGAGCAATGTATTGTTGTCTGTGAAATTCGCAGTAGCAGCTCGGAGTCTGGATTTGTGCCCGGATAATGGCAATAGGCTAGCCACCTATTACATGGGGTCATACATTAGTACGCCTCTGTCTATCCCTTCGGGCAATACAGGCGTGATGGTATGTTATTCTATCAAGAAAAAACAAAACAGGCAAGTTTGGGTCTGACCAATGAAGGTTCGGGCTTTCTCTTTATGAGAGAGACATTCGTCCTACAGTTCAGTAATAATTGGTAGGACCAATACACGGAGCCCATCCCTATATCTTTATTCATTTGATTGATCCCGTGCCAAAATAAATTATATCTACCGCAAGTCCACAAACCTTGGGATATTCAAAATTGATGACCTAATATCGTACCGAATAATTCGATTTCGATTTCATTTATAAAACGTGAGGCGAGTAATTTTTAGGGACCCATTTAACGGATTAGGTTTGTTGGGAGACAGATTCGATTAATGTGTATGATCGGGTGTAAAGGATATTGATGATGAGGCAAGGAAGGGTTGACAGTCCACACACTTGAGCGACAGCCTATTAATTGCTATTTTGAATGTGCAAACACCGATGTTTAGGCATGATGTCCATTTTGTTTGGAGATTACGTGAAAGTATGATGTGTCCGAGTATTGGTTTGATGTGTTTAGAATTAAAATATTATACTTACTGATGACATCCTTCAATAACAATGTTAATTTAAGTCTTAAGTATAAAGCTACAGAAGATATATTCGGACTGTATTATGTATTTCATAAATTGTCAAGTCTTAAGTTTAAGTTTTAAGATTAAGTGTCAAAGATTAAGTTTTAAACTGCTCAATAATTATAGTTGAAATTTGCTCAATTTTGTCTTGCAGTCTTACCATTGTTTTTATTATCCTACTATTGGGATATGAGGGCTGATTGTCCTTAATACAGGCTACCTTGTAACCTAGCTAGGGCATCAGATCTGAATATCTATTATTACTAATTTAAATTTGAACTACTTCTAACTTGTTTATCTTAATTTGTAACAGACTGTACCATTAATTTGTGAATTATAAATAAATAAATAAATGTGCTTTGAATTTAAAATTCGATCCACGTGCAAAGTTGTTCCCAAGTTAATGTTCTCAAGCAATCCAATTAAACTTCAAAGCTTAGAAAAACTTAATTAAGTAGGACTACAAAAGCCAGTAATGGAATATTGTAGCTCATTGTGACCACTTATAGTGTTAGCTAAATCGATATTGAAACATTTTAATAAACCTTACATCACTATCTTCGCTATTTATTACATTCTCCATCTGTTTGTCTTTAGTACTAGTGATGTACCGTGCTACACAAATATTTATCGATAGTTTAACCACGGACGTGCACCGCTTAGCATTACTGTCACGTCCCGTCGCATTGGGAATGCTATATTGTGCGAAACGATGCCAATGTACTTAGAATTGTATAATGGGTAAAATACATAGAAATAGCACCTACCTTAAAATGTTTGAGTAGAAAAGAAGGCACGCGTATTATAATTATGTCTTAGGTATAATCCAACCCGCCTGGCCTCGCATTTCGCCTATTATCTGAGGTATATTCCTTTTAATCGGTAGTTCGAAACTACCGATTAGCTCAAACGCATATTTTAATTTATCCAATTTAAAATTTCAATTTTATGCTTGTCTCTCAGATTTGCGAGAGAGGGTGGCTTAGTTATAACTACGCTGATCAACCGAACTGCAAGAAGCTGCGCTTGCAGCGCTCAGTCTGTAGATAGGAAGTCACACATCGGAAGCCCTCCGTGCCTCGGAGCTTATAATATAGACGACTATAGTAACGACGCCTATAATATCGACGCTTACAATATTGACGCCTATAGTACCGACGCCTATAATATCGACGCTTATAATATTGATGGATTTATTAACGACGTCTATAATATCGACGCCTATAGTAACGACGTCTATAATATCGACGCCTATAGTAACGACGTCTATAATATCGAAGCCTATAATATCGACGCCTATAATATTGACGCTTATAATATCGAAGCTTATAATATCGACGCCTATAGTAACGACGTCTATAATAACGAAGCCTATAATATCGACGCCTATAATATTGACGCTTATAATATCGACGCCTATAGTAACGACGTCTATAATATCGAAGCCTATAATATCGACGCCTATAATATTGACGTTTATAATATCCAAGCTTATAATATGGACGCCTATAGTAACGACGTCTATAATATCGACGTTTATAATATCGACGCATATAATATTGACGCTTATAATATCGACGCCTATAGTAACGACGTCTATAATATCGAAGCCTATAATATTGACGCCTATAATACTGACGTCTATAATATCGACGGCTATAGTAACGTCCTCTATAATATCGAATCTTATAATATCGAAGCTTATAATATCGACGTCTATAATATCGACGCCTTTAATATCGAGGCCTATGATACCGACACCTATAATAACGACGCCTATAATACCGAAGCAAACTAAAATAAAACTTTTTATATTACATCGTGTTTTATAAAAAACACAGTCTTTCGAGATACTCGTGAAACTCGAGAAATCCTGGTCGAGAATTCTTGTCTGTGATCCTTGTGCCTCGAAAATAAAAAAAGTCGAGTAACCAGAAACCTACTCTGTTTATCGATCCGAGAAGAACGAGTCCGTACTCCGACTCGCACTTGACCGATTTTCAAGAGGCTGTACCCACCACCTAATTTGAAGGCTGGATCGGAGCTTGACGTAATGTTATAACAATGAGTATAATAATAAAGCCTTTTATTCTGGGATCAGAGAGTAACAATTCCAGTATTAAGTAGGCTTATAAGATGTCTCTGGTCTCAGTGTGCCTCTTGGCATAGGCCTCCTCTAACAGTTTCCATTGTAGTCTGTCCTGGGTTACACGTCTCCATCTTGGGCCAGCAGTCAATTTGAGGTCGTCCTCCCATCTCAGATACTGTCTACCCCGGCTTCTTTTTCCATCTCTCGGGTACCACTCGGAAACTGCCTTACACCATTTTCCTTTGTTATCGCGCATCATGTGTCCGGTCCACCTCCACTTTTGTTGGTCAATATGTAGAAGGATATCTTTTAGCTTAGTTCTCGTCCTGATGTCTGTATTTCTGACTCTGTCTTGACGTTTTGACCCTAATATGCTGCGCTCCATTGCCCTTTGACATGTTGCAAGTTTGTCCCTTAGAGACTTGGTAAGTGCCCAGGTTTCACACCCATAGGTTAGGCATGGAAGAATGCAAGTGTTGAAGGTTTTCCTTTTCAGTGTCATGCCCAGGTCTTGAGATTTCATGATTTCCTTGAGTGACCAGAATTTCTTCCAACCATTGGCAATTCTAGTATTTATTTCCTTTGCTGTTAGGTCTTTTGGGGAGATGAGCTGGCCTAGGTAGGTATATTCGTTGACAAACTCTAAGTTAACTCCATTTACGGTTATGTCTGCCTTTGTTGCATTGGTCATCATTTTGGTCTTCGCAAGATTCATTTTCAATCCAACTTTCTCACTTTCTTTGTTGAGGCTTTGTATCATTAGCTCTATGGTTTCTGGGTTTTCTTCAAAGAGAACTAGGTCATCTGCAAATCTGAGATGGTTCAGTTTAGATCCGTTTATGTTCAGGCCAAAGCGCTCCCATTCCAAGTTGCGGAAGATGTTTTCTAGGACAGCTGAGAATAGTTTTGGTGATAAAGGGTCTCCCTGCCTGACGCCTCTTCTTATTGGGAAAGCTTTTCCTAATGTTTCTAGTTGTATGCTGGCCTGGCTGTGTGCATATATGTTTTTGATAATATTAGTATAGATAGCAGGTATCCCTTGTTGTTCTAGAGTGTCCCATATGTAGTTGTGGCTTAAGCTGTCAAAGGCTTTGGCATAATCTATGAAAGCAATGTAGATGTTCTTGTTGTATTCGTTATATTTTTCTAGTATTTGTTTAACAGTGTGGATATGGTCTATTGTAGAAAAGCCTTTCCTGAATCCAGCTTGTTCTACCGGTTGCTGTTCGTCTAACATGGGGCTCATCCTGTCCAGTATGATTTTTGCGAGTATTTTGTAGACATTTGACATGAGACTTATTGGCCTGTAGTTTTCTATGTCTTCTTTATCTCCTTTTTTGTGTATTAGGATGATGTGGGATTGGGCCCATTGCTTCGGTACATTGCCGCTCATAAGAATGTTGTTAAATATATTTGTAAGGATGGGGGTTAGCTCTGTCATTGTACCTTTCATCAACTCATTGGTGATATTGTCTGGACCTGGTGATTTCTCCATTTTCTGGCTCTTTATCGCCTTTTCGACTTCGCATGGTAGAATTGGTAGAATTTCTGGGGGAGGGTCTGATTTGGTTTCAGGAGGTTTTATGGTGTCTGCTATGTCTTTTTCTGTATTTGTTTCTTGGTTGGCATAGAGTTGGGAGAAGAAATAGGTAGCAAGTTCGTTGATGTTTTTCCGATTTGTAATATGCTTCCTTTTTCGCTTTAACTTTGGTATCCATTGCTTTCCTGCTACTCGTAGTTCTTTAAGCGCCTTCTTAATACCTCCAGTTCTTTGTATATGTTGTTCCAGTGTTTTTAGTCTTTTGTTTTTGCGGTCCTTTCTGATGCTTTCTCTGATTTTTTTGCTAATTTCTGCTATTCTTTGGATGTTTTCTTTGTCAGTTTGTTTGATTAGGTAGTTTTTTCTAGTATTTATAAGTTGTAGAGTTTGATCGCTTAGTTGGTATTTGTGAGTCTTCTGGTTTTTGTTTGCTGTGCAGTAATTCGTTAGGTGCTTTTCCAGGATTTCATATTTCTCTATCGGGTCTGTCAATTTGTTTATTTTGTTTTTGATTATTTCATAGTTGGTTTCGTTTTGCTTGTGAGGAACCTCAAGCTGGTTGTAAGTTAAAAAAAAAAAAAAAATTAAAAAGGTTTATTGCAGAAACTTGTACAACTTTTACAGTAAATCTTACATAGAGACCTCCTTTTAAGTAAATAATATACCTGTGATAGGAGGCCTCGCTCTTCAATGACAGCATAAAATGGTAAAAGTGGTGTACAAAGAGAAAGATAATAAATGTGAACAAAAATTACAATTAAAATCTAAAATTCAAAATTAATCAAGATTAGACTTGAACTATAACAAAATAAATGCAAAAAAGAAAAAAGATAAAACTTAAGAGATATCATCATATAGTGTTTGTGTGTTTGTGTGTGTGTTTGTGTGTGTGTGTGTGTGTGTGTGTGTGTGTGTGTGTGTGTGTGTGTGTGTGTGTGTGTGTGTGTGTGTGTGTGTGTGTGTGTGGTATGTGTGTGTGTGTGTGTGTGTGTGTGTGTTTGTGTGTTTGTCAATTCATATTGACATTGCTTGCAGCAATAATTCAATGTCATCGTAGGTCTTCCGCTGTAACCATTGAACTATTGCCTTTTTGCAGTCTTTAGTGGTCATGGGATATATGTTAATAATTTTATTCAGTTTGTTATATAGTGCAGCGGAATTAGCTTTGAATTGTCTTTTGGCATATGTAGTTTTGACGAATTCTATTGGTGCAACACGGTATTTACGTCTTCTTTCCTGAAGGTGAGGGTCATAGGGCAGGACTTTGTGTAATTTTAAGACAGCATGTAATATGTATAATTTTCTGACTGTGAGAATACCGCTAAGGGAGTATAACTCATTGGTTGGGAATCTGTACGGTTTGGTATACATGACCTTGATTAGAGATCTCTGTGCACGCTCTAACTCGAGAAACTTCGTTTTAGTCGCACCGCCCCACACGGGTATACAATATATAAGAATTGATTGAGCCAAAGAGACGTAAATTTCAGTTAACATTTTTTTAGTTGTCACATGTCTTAGGTTTTTAAACATCCAGATAAGTTTTCTCGTACGGGCCATGACCATATCTGTATGGGTATGCCAAGATAACCGCTGATCAACGATTATACCTAGGTATTTTATATGAGTTACTTTTTCAATATTTTTACAAGAACAATTTGTGCTAGCTGTATTATGACAAGTGTGGATTTTAAGATTTACGTTAGGTCCGGGTTGAGTGTTGTTGTAGTTTGTAAATGCAATATATTTTGTTTTAGATATATTTAGTGTTAGAAGATGTGAGTTCAGCCAGTTAGAAATTTCGAAAAGACCCTTTTCAGCAGATTTATATACGGATTCCCACGTATCGCCAGAGAAAGCAATAGCTGTGTCATCTGCATATGAGAAAACGCGGCCATTGTCTGGCATCATATTGCAGAGGTGGTTAATATATATTAAAAATAGAGTTGGGCCCAGTACGCTGCCCTGCGGAACGCCATAGCTCACGTGAGACTCCTTACTAATATACTCTCCTATCCTAACCTTTTGCCTACGATCCCGTAGATAATCTATTAGTAATCCTAACGGCTTTCCTCTTACGCCTATACCTTCTAGACTGCGCACAAGAATGGGGACAGAAACGGTATCGAAAGCCTTTTTTAAATCGAGAAATACAGTAACACATTTATTTCCTGAATCTACTAGGTTAACAATATGAGTTGTTAATGCGGTCACTGCGTCTTCCGTAGATAATTTTTGCCTAAACCCATATTGAGCTTGTGAAATAATGTTATATTTATTAGTGTAGCTGGTTATTCTTATATTAATTAACTTTTCAATTATTTTAGATATTGCAGGCAAGACAGAGATAGGTCTGTAGTTATTAACGTCGTCTCTGTCGCCACCCTTGTGCACAGGAGTTATTATAGCTTGCTTTAGAGCTGGTGGGAATTTCCCTTGACTAAAGCACAAGTTAGCAAGATGAGAAATTATGGGGACGAGCAATTCATGGGCAGTTTTTAAAAATTTTGTTGTAATATTATCCCAGCCTGGGGCGCTTTCAGATTTAAGATCCATTAGCACGTTATAGACTTCTCTAGGATCCGTTTCGAAAAGCACGAAGGAGGAAGTCTGTGATGTTATATTATTATGATCAGAGTCGTTTTGAAATTGTGATCTGTTTGCGAAGGTAATTTCTTCAGCCAGGGTTTTTCCGATGTTAGAAAAGTAATCATTTATGTGGTCTACTGAAGCATGAGGGGTGCTTTTTATCTCTAATAGTTCGGAGTTAACATTTTTCTTTGGTTTGCGATGAGTTATATTGTTAATAGTGTTCCAAATCTGTTTCATATTCTTATTTGCCTTTAATAGTTGTTCCTTATCATATTTTCTTCTGAGTTTTTTAACTAAACTATTGCAATGGTTGCGATATCTTCTGTAAGTAATTTGTAATATTTCGTTTTGGGGATCAGCTCGAAGTTTTCTTTGCATATTATTCCTATTTTGTATACAGCGTAAAACTCCTAAAGTTATCCATGGTTTAATAATGCGGTTATTTCTCGGAACTAAAGTAGTAATAGTGTTTTGTTGAAGGCAATTTTGGAGTATGTCTATTAATTGTACAGTTAACGTACCTGGATCATTGATTAAATTAAGATCAGAAATGTTGCTTAGTTTTAAGGTCGTTATTGTTTTATCAAAGTCCACATGTTTTTTAGTTTTTGTGCATTTATAAGAGTTTACTAATTTTGATAATTTAAGGAAAATCATGTAGTGATCTGTGATAGTGGTATTTAATACAGCAACAGAAGCAGCGTTTTTACTCTTGTCTAGTTTCAAAATAAAGTGGTCTAAACAATTTTCGCCTCTAGTTGGTAAGGAGTGTCCCGGTGACAAACCATGCATTGCAAGCATATTTAAGTAGTTTAATCTGTTTGTGCGCTCATTTGTTTGTTCAGTATTTTTATAGATTATGTTAATATTTATATCGCCTGTTATAACAATATTTTTATATGATTTAAGTGAGTCCAGGT
Organism: Acronicta psi; assembly: GCA_946251955.1. NCBI lineage: Eukaryota > Metazoa > Arthropoda > Insecta > Lepidoptera > Noctuidae > Acronicta > Acronicta psi. The sequence continues at coordinate 4,791,469 of OX276477.1, read as the reverse complement.
GATTATTTAACGAGTCTATAAAGCTATCAGCGTTAGTATTTGAGGGGGATCGATAAATAGCAAGGACTACCAGATTAGGCATTATTATTTGTAAGCATGATGCGTTAACTAAAATGATTTCCTTAACACTAACCTTGTAATCACACTTGATATATACAGCCACGCCATCGCACTGGTGAATGTGATGTGAATGTAAGTATTGGTTTTTATGTGTTTCCGTGATAGTTTTCCTGGAGCCTGCTTTAATGAGCTGCGTACCATACGATGGTTTGTATTGAAATTTAGCTTTGTTATGACCGTTGTGTCTGTGAAGAATTTTGTTTGGTTTGTAATTATATAGTCTATCTCATTTTTGTATGATCCGTCGGGTGAGATCCAGGTCCATTTATTTTTGTTGTTCTTCTTGAATATGGAGTTAAGAACTGTCAAGTTGTGTTCCATAAGGAATTCGACCAGTCTCTGTCCATTGCGGCTCCTTTTCCCGTGACCATACATCCCCAGCACATATTCGTTGTGGTTTTGTCTTACGCCTACTTGGGCATTGAAGTCACCCATTAAGATTATGTGGTTGTCTATATATTTCCTTATTGTTATTGATAGGTCTTCATAAAATAGATCTAATATAGACTGATCTGCTTGTTCAGTAGGTGCGTAGACTTGTATTACTGACCATGGCTTCTTGTAGTTTGGTAGTTTCAGATTGAGTATTGCTAGCCTTTCTGAGATTCCTATTATTTCCAGTATGTATTGCTTAAGATGTTTTTTGATTAGGAAGCCAATCCCATACTGCCCAGCTGTTTTTCCTTTTTGGTATAAGATGTAGTCTGTGTATTCTTCTATTTTTTCTTCGTGTCTACGCATTTCACTTAAGCCTAAAATATCGTATTTTACATTTTCTAGGGCATTATCGAGCTCCAGTAAACTTTCGTGGGTTCGGAGGGTTCTTGTGTTTAATGTAGCAATGTTGTATACTTTGCATCTGTTTGTTAGAGGGTGGTGGTCTGATTCTCCCGCGGGGACCAGCCGTACTGGGAGATGTTTTATTTGTTGTGGTTTATACAGTTGTTTTGAATATCCGGTTTCTGGTGGTAATGTATTAGTGTCTGTAGGTATTTTTATCTGACAGGGAGTATGATCGTTCACGCATGAACTGAAATGCATCTTTTCGCTGTAGTTTGTTTATGTTAGAGGTCTTGTTCGGGTTACCTGGGCTTGGTGTTTCAGATCTTTTCCTTTTCTCATTATCATTTCTGTTAATGTTTTTTCCATCCTTTTTTGATTGCAGAACTGATTTTGGTAAGTCTTGAGTGATATATGAGTTGGGCTTCATTTTTTGTTTGTTTTTAAGTATCTGAACTTTCTTGTGCAGGGTGGTTGTAGCTAGTAGGATTGGTCGGATTTTACCGGTTTTGTCCCCCTTTTTTCCGAGTCTTTGTAATCTGTCGATCTCCCCTTTCTCGATTTCCACATCTATTTCTTTTAATGTTGATGTAACAAGCGTATTCAGGACGTCGTAGTTTTCTTCCTCCGTTTCTGGCAGCCCGTGGAGTAGAACATTATTTCTCCTACTGTTTACTTCGAGGCTTTGTATTTTCCTGTTTAAATTTTCGACTTCACCTTTTAGTTTTTCGTTTTCTTCAATTATTGGTTGTAATTTTTCGTCAACCTTTTGGAGAACGGCCGCAGTAATACTTTCAGTTATTGTTTTTGTTTGAAGGTTAAGTTGTTCTGTCATTTTTGACAGGAGTAGTGACATCTCAGGTGACAGTTGAGTAGTCATGTTATTGACGTGCGTGAATCGGAACGTAAGAGTGATGTATGAACGTATCGATACTCGTTTGTTGAGTTGGCAGCCCTGTATTTGTCGTCTTACGTCTATGTGGTGGAGTTGGTTGTCTATGACTGATGACAGTTGGATAACCTCAAAATACTCCGGTGTAGTCTAAATATCGAAGTTTTATCACTTTTTATTGTTGATTATTGCGATATTTTATTGTTTTTCGATGGCCACAAGCACAATGCACTGCCCGAATGGTATTATTTCGCGCACTGATCGTTATTTCTCACTTATTTTATTTTAGTTAGAGAGCGTTTCGACAAAGAACAATGAGTATAAGTAAAGATAAATCTATACAAGAAGCTTATCACAAACATCTAGTACTTCACTGATAAGGACTAAGATGGACACCTTCCCCTCTTTTTATTTCCCTCGTGCCCTCTGATCTATTTTTTCGCAACGATGGAGAATATTTTTTTCTTTGTTGTTTTCAGAATGAATGCTCGATAGGTATTCTGATAAGGCTTTGACAAATCACAGTGAGCCGCGGGCGACTGAGAACGTGTGTTATCAACGAAAACGTTTTCTACAGGATTTTGTATTATTGAGTACCGTAGGCATCTTTTGATGTGGAATCAGAATTGTATTGTTGAAGTCTTTCAAAAATATACTGTATTCAATTACAGGATTGATATATAATAATAGATTAATGATAGCTTAGTAATATCATTGTTGGGCTGCCAAGTCAATGGTCTGATTGTCAGTCACCTCTGACTTCGAAATCACGTGCGTAATTATCACTCGCCTTAACGGTGAAGGAAAACATCGTGAGGAAACCTGCATGCCTGACAGGTTTTCTCGACGGCATGTGAACTTTGTGAAGTCTGTCAACCCGCATTAAGCCAGCGTGGTGGACTATAGCCTAAGCCCTCTGAGTATATGGGTTGATTATCTACCTCAACTATGAGTTCTATCGAATGGCTTTCGATAGGTTTATTATGCATCCAAACGCTGTAATCTCATAGCAGATTTTAGTTCCTTACGTAACCGCTAGAGGCGCTGCGAGGGTTTTCCATACAAATATTTTACGGCGTCGCTAGCGAGTCTAGTCAGAAAAACTCATGGTCGAGGCACTGAATTGTAGACCACAAATCTCCCAAAGAACTGCCAGAGAGCAAATGATTTCTCTAGTGGCATAGAAAAAAAACTATAAAGGTCTGTTTCAACACCTCTGGATAGCCGCTATCAGCTGGATAAATTCAACAATATAACAACATTTGTATAAAATTATGTGGAACGTATCAGGCGGTGAAACATTCTCTTAATCTTATAGCATTGAACAATAAATACATACCTATACCAACGCAATATAATATCAAATTTCCGTCTTCACTTATAACGTTCGTTTTTTTGTACAACAACACAAAAAGACGGTAATATTTTTCTTCCATATTATTTGTTGCAAATCCAATTATTGTCGTCTGCTTAGCCGTCGCAGGAGGGTGCGAGTGCGGGCAAACCCGAGGAAATCGATTGTACTTAGACTTGTGTTGGAAGATTGGCAACTAACTGGGATAATGAGGTTTGGACCTGACAACTCCTTTTTCGAAACGTTTTGAAGATACATGGGGACACTCGTTTATAGACAACCTTACTTCCTAAACCCTATCCGTTCTGTCGTAAAAAGTCATATTTAGAGTTTGAATTGAGGAGGAAAATACAAATAGGCACTTTTATATAAACTTCATCGATATAAAGTCATCTTCTCGGGATCGATATAACCTTTTTGTAATGACTGGTGTATTTTTTTTATTTATGTGGATAGTGCATACAGATACATGCGGTAGTCCAGTGATGGCGAACCAATGGCACGCGAATATTAAAAGCAAGTCAATTGTAAAGACAGAGAAAACAGGTCGAAGGCTGAGATACATATATACATAAGCATAACTTACACTGACGCCTGTAAGCACATGTGTGCTGCCAAAGTTAATCGTGAAATTGGGCCCCATAAGGAATTTCACAGGAAAACCCAAAAAAACTTTGCTCGACTACTACGGTAGAAGTCACACGATACGACAATCTCAAGTTTAAAACTTAACGTAATTGTTGTGTTGAGGTTGTTTGACACATCATCACCTGATCAAACATTTTTATAAAAAAAAAAATTGCAAGTAGATCGAAAAAGGTTCGCCACCCTGCATTACCGATATTACTTAAACGAGAGTTGAAGATGGGTCTTACGTCTAGTGCAAGAGTTCAAAATAAAAGCGCGTAAGTGTGAACATACCCATTATGCGTCCTACATCCTCTACATAGCTGTGTTTTATTGGCTGACATTCTTGCTTGACGGTTGGCCTCTCCCGCGACCTGGTTGACAGTACTAGGGTTGTAATGCAATATACCAGCCTGCAATGCGTACTACTTTTATTGTGGTGCTAAAATGCAGGTATACAAGAATACGTTCAGGCATACGTTTTAATACCACTAGACTGAAAGTTTAAGCCGCGCAGCCTTCAAATCACAATAGAATAAAATCACGTTTTGGCAACGGATTGTCAATAAAAAAGATAATTAATAAATAAGCAGCACTATGCATCAACGTAGCACGTAAATAAACGCGTGCGCCATTTTAGAAACTAGTACTATTACAAATAAAAAATCATGTTTATTTTTAGCTAAGTAGCAAGTTTGAAATTATGTGAAGTTATTGTAAAAATAACAATCATGTGATCAAATAAAACCCTTTTTCTTTTTGTATAAATGAAAAATATTTTTATGTATCAATTTATATAATTATTACTTAAAGATAATGAGAAGTAGCAATCATTTCCATACATAGCCACCACGCACCTGTAGGTACTTAAAGAAAAGGATCCTTACCAGGATCAAAACAGAAACGACTTACATTTTCCGTACCAAATGATTGGAAAGATATTACAGTTCCCCTTCGGGCGAAGAAAAATGCAAATTACTTCGTTAGAAGGGTTTTTCTACAGTCCACTTAAGTTACCGCACTTATTTCGTTCGGAAATTATTCCAATGGCAACGTGCGACAGGGAAATTGCCAAAAAAATTTAATTCTGTTAACATTATTTTTAATTAAATTGGTCAGTGACGGAAATTTTTAAGTTTCGGCTTCGAGGCTCATACTTTTTTACTTAAATAATTATGATTTGTGTGTGCAATCGATGTAGGAGGTAGGAGGTAAGTATGTAGCTAACAAAAAAAAACTATAGTTGTTATGATTGCTATCTACTAGAATCCGGGTTAACTAATAAAAGTTCATAAATCTGACTTCTTTTTTTCTTCTTTGTTCTGATCTGATTTCTTGTTTAATAATATTTCTTCACCTCTGGATAACCACTAACTGCCAAATAAATTAAAAAAGGCAGCAACATTTATATGAAATTATCTGCCAGCTAATTTAACGGGAACTTATCAGCAGGTGGTGAAACAGGCCGTAAGTCTTTTATTCAAGAATTGCTAAACCAAAGACAACACTAGATATACTAGTAACCAATAAACTATGTGTTTCACTATTATAAAGAAACCTGGTTATCTACCAGAACAAAACACGTAAACTACACCATAAACAAATCTTCACGCTAGAATTATTCTAAAATCTAGAACGGAATGTGTCTGGAATACTATCTCTGCCAGGCCCGTTTGTGCAATAGCAATTGCCTATTCAAGCATACAGAAACTTGTCCCGTGTACGCTGAACTTATTTTGTTTTTATTGTGTTCAAGTTCTGAACAAACACAGACGGCAGGGATTTAGACATCAAAACTTTAAAAGTACTGGAAATAGTGTAGAAAGTAGTGAGATAAACTGTAGATCTTTATTTAGAGTTATTATTTTTGTTTTGGAATTTGTTGTAGTATGTATATTATGATGGCAAGCAACGTAATATAAGAAAAATACGAAAAAATCGACTAGCGGACAGGGCCTGTAGACAAGTTGCATTTTGACATTCGAATCGACAAACGAATAGAAAGAAAATGTATGGAAATGACATTAGTGACAGCCGGACTTGTCGAAAGCTTGTGTCATTTCAACTCATTTCCATACATTTTGTTTGTCAGAACCTGCGTCTTTTGGTTAAATACACCAGACGCTATAACTACTCAGCAACTGTGAGTCCTACTTGCCAAGTCGAAATCTTCCTTCACATTCTAAATTTACGTCACAAGCTGACGTTTTATAAGTAAGCAAGTACCCTGCCCACTCCGCCATAAAATAATCTCTATTGTTCATATGCAAGCTTGTTATCAGAAAGAAAGTGTCACAATTGTTGAAATTCTCAGTAGCAGTGAGCATTTTAATAACACTGCTCAACCTGGGATTCAAACTCAGGACGTTGAGCGGAGCAGTCGCGTTTAGAACCACCAGGCAACAAACTTGAATGCTTTAATAGGCGTGTTTGATTAAAAAGTTATGATTTTAAGTACCCGGTACGTGTACAGTCATGAGCAAAGATTTATAAACACTTACAAAAGTGTTAAAGCGATTTTTTCATGATTAATTTATGCATTGAGTGAGTGATTTATGGTCAGTGCGGTCCTTCTTCTCGGTAGTGAATACAGTGTAATGTAAAACTTGTGTTTGTTTTCAACCAGTCAACAGCAAGTTTATGCATGGGTAAGTTTTTGAACATAGATTTTTGACTTTGAATGTCTATAACACCTGTTCTATTATACTATATTATCATATTTTTTATTACGGAAATAGGAAAACTATTCATAAACAAACAGTAGCTTACAGAATGTGGATAACTGCTCTAGTTTAGGTTTTATGAGCATTCTAGTGAGGGCGGGCGATGCCGCGATGGAGTGGCGCGCCGCTGCCCGCTTAAGCAGCGAGTACGCTAGCGACCTGCCAATTTTCGACAGGCGAATTTCAAGTGGCCGATTGCAACTTTGTGATAACACCAATGTCACTATAGTATTGGTTCGTAAATACTATGTTCGTAATACCACAAAATTTCTATCAGTACCTACTTTAGGAGAAAATCGCTTTTGAATTTTGACAAGTGTATACAGTCACCCGTGACCATGGACGCTGTAAAGGGTCTGAAACGTCGGGATTAAAATAATATCAATATAACGCGATAAAATCCGTAAAAAGTAGTTTTATTTCAAAGTGTATACATGTTTCTACTCGTTACTGTACAACATCTGCATTCATGTTGGAGTGGAGGAAATGAATTAATTGCCTCGCAAATGCACTTCCCGCGGCGAGGACTCGGGAAGGAAGCTAAGTTTTCATCTATTTATTAATGTCATAATAACAATCCCCCACTCGGGCGGCGAAATGGTCTCGCTTTAATGCATTACGTTTCTCCCACAAAAGACGGGAGCCATCTCGTAAATGTATCGCTCAGATTAATTGCTGCCTTGTTAGTCTAGTGGTTTCGAACGCGACTGCTATGGTAGAAGCCCTAGGTTCGAGTAAAGTGTTATTGGGTTTATCTATGAAATTCTAGAAAAGTATAAGTTTTTATTCTCAGTAGAAAGTCGAAGGTTGGATGTGTGCCGTCCCCTATTACTTGGAACCTTAACATACATTATGTCGGTAGGGTATACATTATGTTGCTGATAAGTTATATTCGTAATTGGAGCTCCAGTGACCAAGACAAGTTACAATTACAATCGAGTCGACAAAAAAACACAAAGAAAATGTATGGTAATGACGTAAGCTTTCGACAAATCGGGCTGTCACTAATGTCATTTACATACAATTTCTTTCTATTCGTTTGTTAATTCGAATGTCAAATTGCAACTTCTCTAGCCCCCTGGGCTCCGACTGTCGTCATGAAATGTTACCTTATTTCTATAAATGGTAATGGTTCAGACCCGCAACCGGGTGGTAGGCTTTGCAAATTATATTTCTCCATTGCGGGAATCAAAGCTATGACCTGATTGGGCCATTCTTCGCACCGTCTTATTTATAGGTCTTACTTACGAAAAGCTCCCGGCAGTATATATGGGATATAAGTTGATTCGAATTTCAAATTAGTTTATCCCATACTGCACAAACGCTAATAACAGCTCACCGTTTCTCACAGCAGTTTCAAAAGCACTGTTAAAACCTTTTACGTTTTATGCCACTAAAAATAAGCGCATATAAACGCGATGCTATATTCGTTGAAAAAAAAAGCTGTTCCGCTGTAGCCAGGCGAATGTAATAACGATGCCTTTCACAGAGTGATTGGGAAAATAGCATTACTTGAGTTGCAGTGGGCTCAAAGAGAATTCAGTCATATGCCATATGTGATACTTTTGTGAGTACATGCGACTTACTGAGTAAATAACTGCACTGCCTCCGAGGTTTGATCTGTTTTGAATTTTTAAGATTTTATACGCTGTTCTGTATTCGAATGGGCCTGCGATATTTTGTTTTTAATTTATTTTCCATTTCGCATGCAATCTCTTTGTTTGTATTTGTTGAAGGAACTTTTTTAGTCCTAAATTCCTATAAAATGAATGTCAGAAAATATTTTTATGAAGCTTCGCTGGATTTCAACACTGTAGGAACGGGATTAAACGGAAGGGAAAGAAAAGGTAAATTAAATAGACGTTCTGTAAAATGCTGTGATTTCATATATGCTGTGATTGCATTCATTATAAAAGCAAACGAGATTCCATAATATGATTGTGATGATAAGTACTGTTTGCCAAGTCGTACGCTTGTCATAATAATATATTTTTAAATATGATACTGACGCATTTTCCTGTTAATTTTTAAGTAGACAGTAAACGATACCATGCGGATGAAGTTGCAGGCAATAAAGAATAATGTCGAATAGGTAATGTTACAAAACCTTCTACAAAGAAGAAAATGCCAAAAAATTGCGACCTTTCTCGTTTCTATTTAGGTAATAACATGACGTAAATACAGACAATATTGTAAGTCTCGCACAAAGGCATTGAAAGCGTCTTACAGTCGTACAACAGAGTACGTAATACCTCATTGTTGGCAAGTAGCAAGTACCAATCCGTCATGTCAGTCAGAATAAGTGTTCGGTAAAACATGAGTGATAGACGTTTGTCGCTGCACTTTCGGTCGCAAAGGCGATTGTGAGGCAAAGGCAATAAAATACTGTGCATATTACGTAGGTAATGTGAAAGAGGTTTTATTATTAGAGTATTATAGTCAATTTTTTTTAAATACTGTGTTTGAGGTACAATTGCTGTTGAGTTTGTCTGGGAATTACCAAATATTCTGCTGATAGCGATAGAATGTTAATGTTAATGTGTTCTATAGTCATTTAAATGACAGGGTAAATGAGACTATACAACTGGGGTCTCCAGATGGCAGCACGCTTCAACCAACTAACCATCAAGCAGCCTGTATTCGTTTACTGCTCACTGTAAACCTTATTTAATGAACGCCACAGAGCCCAAATACCTAATTATTTGTCATATATTATATTGGTAGGAATAATAAAAGCCTACTGGGTCCAATTAACAAAAATAAAGACATTTTTAATATCGATACAAAAAGAAAAAGATACGGTAGCCTCAAAATCACAACAATAAAAATACAATACAAGATGTATTTGGTGAACTCGATCAGAGGTTCTGACGAGACAATCGGAAGCAAAATCTGATGTAAGTATAAAGCCCTTTATACAACAGAACCAAACTGAATACCTACCACAATAGAAAGGCAGACGTAGACTGAATAAAGATCTATCTACGCTGTTTGTATCGAAAAGAATTATATTTGACGTAAAGCCGTGTCGTCAACATTAAAAATTAGATTGGTTGGCTCAGTTAATGTATCTAACAGACGTCCCCTGTCGTAATCTTGGGCTTGCGAAGGTTGGTAAACACTAATCTTTGCCAACGCTTTTTGGTTCAAAGAGTATGTAAGTAAAGAGTCGAAATTGATGTGTATGGTTTATGTTGTTGCAAAAAGTTGTTGGTTCTTTATGTATGTTCACGCATATTTATGAATAATTTCGTATCGCGATTCTTGTTTGTAGAAGCAGGAAGTCCCGAGTAAAAAATACTGATTTTATCAAATACCATTCAAATTACTATGCTTAGGGCTTGTTTCTGATGCGGCCTTTCCTGATGCGAAAGGCAGCATCACCGAATTGTGAACTTGGGATTGTGGTAACAAAATTAAAGATGTGCAACATTTGCTACCTAATCGATTGTATACATAAAACGAAACGAAAGAGATATAGATATAAACCAAAATATTTTGTCATACAAAAAGAAAATCAGATACAATAAAATGTTATATGGACTTATTCAAAAGACTGGTTCAAAACAAAACAGGGGCCTGTTTTACCATTTAGTCACGCAATACCTAGCAATAGGTACATCATCTGTGTTTAGCGATAAAACGTCTCAACAAAGCAATATCGCATCTACTTCACCATTTTCATCAAAACGAATGGAACTTCGTCCAGACTTATTTCCGGGGGCGCTCGTTTGGAATAAATAAACAGGCGACCGCTCAAATATAGCGAGCGCTTGATTTTTCCTTATTGAGCCCATGGCACTAATCGATGCCGTGATTAAATATACCCTATTTGATGAACAAATATTTATGGTGATCTTATACAGTTCTCGCCAAACTTATTGTCCGGGTTGAAGTTGGCCCGAGATAACTTTAACCTAGCCATAAAAATCAGAGACAGAAAAATATTGGGTTAAAATTATTTAAAAGGCAGCCTACGACTTGAGCTTTCGTTTTTATTTATTACTATCCAATATTTTTCTTTCTGCGATTTTTACGGCCGAGTTAAAGTTAGCTCGTGCCAACTTCAACCTAGGCAATAAGTTTGGCGAGAACTGTACGATTCGTGGATATGTGATTTTATAATAAAACATACCACCTATTATTACTACTCGTATAGAGAAAAATATGTTGAGATGGTTTGGACAACTCGAGAGAATGGATGAACGGCGATTGACAAAAGGGATTTATAAGGCTAATGTCAGTGGAAGCGCCCGGGAAACGCCCTAGAAAGACTTATACCGACGTTATTGGTGAGGTCCTTCAAAAAGGTCAGGTGTGTAGTACTCACAACCGGCGCGTGTGTATGACAAGATGAAGAAGTATGCAAGAATCGTACCCAGTGGCGGTCTCTAGTTTCTGCCTACGAAAAAGGCGTGAGTGTATATATATATGTAGGAATGGAACGTGATGAATGAACTAAGTATTATGGCATGTAAGGTGTGAGTGAGAGAACGAATGTATGAACGATTAGATGACGCGAATGACGTAAAAGATAAATGAGTGACAGATGACAGATGACAATTGACATTGACGGATGACACGACATTGACAGACGGAAGAAAGACGAACAGGGAGAAAGACGATTGTACTGAAGACGATAAGACTAAGACGCAATAAAGAAAAAATCCAAAGTTTATTTATCCCATCAAGGAGTTTTAATTCCTAATAATACAAATCCCACATGTATGTACCATACCATCTCGCCTTTTTCGCGGAAAGATGAGAGGTGAAGTGAATAGTGATGTTAGCATATCAACAGGTTCATTGCTGCACTGGTATGGTTTAGATCCTTGTAAGATATCAAACCTTTTCCCATTTACCGGGCACACATCCGAATATCGAGCTTCTGTTGAAACTGCTTTTTATAGAAGTATTCAATAATAATCTCTGGTGGTCTTTTAATTAAGCACTGACAACCTTATAAACATGTACAGTCACGAGGACAAACATGTATACACTAACAAAAGTGATAAAGCCATTTTTTCATGATTGAATTATCTTTGAGATAACACCAATGTCACTTTATTATTGGTTCGTAAATACTTTGTTCGTAATATCACAAAAGTTCTATTAGGTGGTACTTTATTATGGTATATGGTATTTTTGTTAGTGTATACTTTACTTTAGCACTTTCATTGTGTTTCTTTACACATGTTTTTGCTCGTGACTGTACAGGCTGTTTATTTTTAATGACGTAACAAAAAGGGATGTTTAAAGCCATCAGTGTGTGTGTTTTCTCTATGACTATGTGACTGTGTCGTAGGAACAAATGATAAGGTTCCCATGTAAATTGGGAAAATTTTACTAAGAAGCGCGAAGGAAAATAATTGATATTCGTTCATTAACTGTCGGCCCGTGGGCGTAAGACGGAGGCAATCAATTTAATTGGGCTGTTATAAGACTCAGGCCATTTTGATAGGGAAACTGGAATTAATTAATTATCAAATTACCAACAAGTCGTAGGTATTCTGCTTCTCGCGTTTGAACGAACGTCTACATCATATAAGATGGTGTAAATGAGTTATACACACATACACTGACGCCTTTTTCCCACAGGGGTAGGCAGAAACTAGAGACCGACCATTGGCTACGATTCTTATATACTTCGTTAGCTTCCTCCACGTTCATACATCTTGTCATACACGAGAAAAAAAAAATGAATACATAAATGAGTTATGTTAAAATAAAATAAGTAACTAGCGAACCGTGAGCAGCTTCGTGCCTGGTTTAAAAAAATACGAGTAAAAATACGTATATATACGAGTGAAAAAGTATAAATAACAAGGAAAAAAGTAAATAGGATAGCAAAAAATTTTAAAAAAAAACGCTCTTGTTTTGCATGTAACAATCGTCGTATTGATTTTGTTTATGCATTGTTACCGGGACCATAATAACGAATCGATTGACACCTCATTCATCAAATCAGACCAGTACTTCAAGCACTGTAGTGGAACATACGTTAATAGGAAAATATATAGAATGCCTAATATAAATCCCTTCCTACGGCTTTTTGCCGTGTCGTCGGGTAAAAACAGGGAAACGCCTGTGAAGCTGCACACGGGTCGCTATTGTCGCTAGCTATGTGTACGAATACGAATGTACATTATTCTCGTCCATTACTGTCGTTTTCAAGTCTTGAAGATACGACCACAGATTACAATATAGAGTTAGTTAAGATGGCATAGGCGCCACAGACTAAATAGAATGATGTCCCGTGCCAACAGCAAGTGAAAAATTCACTAAATCAGGTCGATACATTTCAATAGAAATATTTGATTGAAGATTACGTAGAAGTGAGAAGTTATATTATGTAACTTATAAGTATTTAAGGGCCATACTGTTCATACTTAATATGTCTTAAATGTTTTGGTGTCGACAGTTGAATTATGATCCACTCAAAGTTTGACACTCCAGAATCTTCGGAATCTAGATTAAATTATCAACAAACTAAATCCTAGAGTTTCAAAATGTAATTGTTTAAACGAATATCAGGGATTTTTTTACATAATTCGTCAATTATATAACCTAATTTATGATATATACCTTTTTTACGTAGTGTCTTTGGTGTCCTACTGCTGGGTAAGAGCCTCGCCCCCTAAATCAGTCCAGGATTTTCTATCCTAGGCTTCTTCATACATTGGGAAAAGCGGTTCAAATCATCTCGCCGCCGTCAATTTATATTTGGACGACCTCGTCCACGAATACCGTTGCATATACAATAGAAAATCGATTGCCTTTGGACGCTTCCACCCGGCAGTCATTTGATATCTACTTAACAAGGCCAATCTTACTTACATCATCTCCACCTTGCCGATGCGAAGTAGCCTGCAACCCGAGGCGGGAGATCTTATGGTTTCAAAGTTATTGAGCCAATAATGGCTTTATAAATTATTTAGTATATAGTTATTAATATCCATCACGCCTGTATTACCCGAAGAGCTAGGCAGAGGTGCACTATTGTACATTGTGTATAATCACACTTCGGGGTAGGTTTAGGTCTCATGTAATAGGGGGCAAGCCTATTGCCATCAACCGAGCATAAATCCAGACTGAGCTGCTACTGGGGATTTCGAAGGGGAGGGAGGGAGAGGAGAGAGAAACATCAAGGGGATAGAGATAAAAAGGAGGAAGAGACAAAGGAGAGCAGGGACCAAAGATTGCAAAAGATTGTTTGATCGGTGATAATTAGCGTAAGAGTAAATATCCAATTTCAGCCATCAAGATATCGGTTTCAAGTCAGACAAACTTCCCCTTAAGAAATACAAAATTGATATTTATTGTGAACGGTAACAGCTTCGTGCGACTAATGTGAAGGGAATTTTCCTACAAATGTCTGTATTAGTTCCAGGATCTCAGTACGTATTCAATCGTTAAGATGTGCTAAACGTACCATGAGATTTTAGTACCTATTTGGATAATAAATTCACGTTGTCAATATCTCAAAAGATATACAGGTTGTGTGAAATTCCTCCCTCGAATTCGGCCTCGCTTAGCAAATTCTTTTTGTAAATAGTCGTCATTTTTGAAAATTCATATTTACCCGACTGTTTAGGTTTATAAACAGGATGGCGTCGCATCGCCGATATTTTTAGAGTCTTTAAAGAAAAAATGCTGTAACGACCCGAAGAAGAATTATATTACAAAGTTTATAGAAAATTGTCCCTTTGTATGATGTTCCAAAATGGAGTAAGGAATAATTGTTGAATAATAATTAATATTTTTGACACCAGCCCGATGGTCGGACGATATTGCGAGGGTAGTAGGATCTTGTGCAAGTAGCACATACAGGTTATGTACTACTTGCACAAGATCAGCAACAGTGGCGTAATGGAGAAAAGGCCTTTACTCAGCAGTGGGTGTTACAGGCTGAGTAAATAGATAGATAGAATTGTTGAATAGTGATTCTTTACCAAAGCAAAAATTTTTTTTATAACAGTAATTGCATTCCTAATACATTTTATTCCTTTCCTTACACCCTCTGTATAAACATTTCTATCAAACTCTTCTTGATTTTTTATATTCCGAACTACCAAATGTATGATAGATTTTGTAATAGAAGAGAATTTTAGTGTATCGCCAGCCAGTATAAAGCTTCACATTCATAGAAATAGGCCATTGACATTTGAACAAAGCGATTTGGAAAATCAGGCCAACACTTTTGCTTCGTCATTTAAGCATACTTTCTTATTACGGCCATGAATCCACAGAAATCTAGATTAGTCTTTGTTGAGATGCGCCTTTATACTTATATTTATTTAATGTGTAGGTATACTTAACGCATATCTTTTGACTCTAAATATAAAAAAAACTAATCTAACTAATCTTTTCACCATTGCAATCTTATTTACATGGGAACCACGTAATTTTGGAGATATTTAAAGGTCAGTGACATTATTTTTTTTTTATTTTTTCACGAAAATCTTCGCAAAATAAAAATACGTAAGTACTTTTTACTCCTAAAATAAATAGGATAGATATTTCTTAGCTTGGCTTTTGACGTTTCAAAACGCAATGAATTTCAATGAAAACACGACGTGCGAAAATAAAAGAAATTATTAGCCTTATTGGCTTAGTGGCTTAAGGGTGAATGCTGCGCATGGGGTTCTCTTCGGTTCCCAGATCGAGCAAAGTAATAGTGGGTTTTTCTATAAAATCGCTTACTATTACACGGGACCTTATTTTATATAGCGGCGCCCTGCGGGTGTATTGTACAATGTTTACATTAGTACATTTCTGCGTAAGCTTTGGACAATAAAGGCGTGATGGTTATGTTTTACTTGAAATCAATCTGTGGCAGTAGATATTATGCTGTGCCAAACGGCAAAACAAAAGCAGGAATACTTTTTACCGTCAAACGACCGCTTGATTGCTTAAAACTTAAGTTTCGAACAAAAGACGCCGAGCATTACAACACTTTTTCTAAAGCTCGTGGTGATGTTTAAGAAGCAGTTACAGTGGTTAGTTTGGGAAGTCACCTGGCTTCCGAGTCTGTCACTTCGCATTTAGTATGAAACTTGCAGCAACTGAGGACAGCTTGCATCATCTTACAGAATTCATTTAAAAAGAGAACAATTTGAAAGAAATTCCTGGTCGCAAAAAGGCCGCATTTTGTACGTTAAAATTCATGTTGTCCTGTCCTTGTTAATAATGTTTTGGTTGTACTCAATTAAGTCTACTCAACTATTACTTCATTTACTTACAGTTCCTATGATATCTATTAAAAAAAAACAACGCCATTTCTTAAAAATAAGTACCTCTTCTAATCCTTTAATTTCGTTACATGATAAAAATAGTAAAGTAAACAGAATTTTATATCAAGTTGTGGCTCGTTAAGGTCTAGAGGGCGCCACTAATGAGAATTTAAATATTTCAGCGGAACGCGGGTAGAAGGAAAAATCCGTTAATCCTGAAAGAGATGTAGCTATGTAATGTGAGTGGTATAAATAATTACACTCCCTTCCAATGTCCGAATTATCTATGATCATTAGTTTTTCTTCTTATGAATTGTCTTATGTTGTTGACGTTCTTTTCGTAAAAAGAGGTTGCGTGCTGCGTGAAACCTCTTTTTACGAAAAGAACGTCAAAACAGATATACATACTTTAACAAGGTAACTTAAAAGTACCAGCAGAACATTAATTGGTTTATTTTATTTATGTTACATTATTTAGGACATCCTATATCTGTATAATTTTTGTGCAAATAAATAAATGTATTTATTGAAATTTATAGTTTTTTTTGTACATTGCCATGTAACAAAACCAGTTACAAAGCTCTTACACTAAAACATAATCCGTTTTATAACTGTTACGTTTTTAACCACAAGGGAAAATGGTGGCTATTTAAAGTCGCTCAGAAAATTCGCATAGAAGATAAGCCAGTAATTGCGGCCGATTTTGTGGGAATGCCGGGAAATTCCGCTGAGGCCGAGTTTTTATCAATACCTATCTGTCTTTGAAAGTGGGATTTAAATTCTTTTGGATTCGTGCGAGCCTGTGATTATCGTACATGTGAAGTCTCATTGGAATCGGTGGTTAGTGAGCGTCAGTGGTTCTTTCTAGTAAAGAAAAGAAATGAACCTATTCTCCGAATGGTTAGGTAAGCAGAGGTGTAATAATTTACAGCCATAGTTCTTCAATATGGAATGCTGTAATTAACCTCTATCAATTCTTAACGTTATTTTGTTTGTTTGTTAATTTTATACCTGACAACTTAATTGTAACTTTGTATAACTAACTTAGTAAATAATAATTTGTGTAAGTTGTAATTTAATTTTAGGCTGATGTTGATTTAATGTTGTGCATGCAGTGCTTATCTAGCATGACTAGCATTGACTTATTTAATTGTGCTATAATTATTATTTTGTTTGAGTGTAAGAAATTATTGATGAGCCTAATAAATAAAATTAAATATGTTGTCCCATGACCCAGGGGCGAACCTATTGCCATTAATCGGGCACAATTTCAAACTCCAAGTTGCTACAGAAAACTTTATAGAATTCTATTGGCTAGAGGTATTCGGTGGCTCGCCATCAAGTCCGGTTAAGTTTTAAAACACTCCTTTGTGGCAAAAACTATGTCCGTAATAAAAAGAAACTTGACCTGGGAATCGAAGGCAGGACCTCGATGGTAGCAGTCGCACTTACGATGTCTCTATGCTATCTGCATTTGACAGTGTTTCCATTTCCTTCACAGCTTAAGAAATTTCTGTTCCTTGAATTTACCTCCCGTAAACTCTTACGGGAGGTACACAGGTACGATACATCTCATTGACCATACAATACATATAATAGCCTATATAAATTATTATAAATATATACGCAAAGGCGTACCAAGGCCTACCCAATACCTTCGAGGAACACAGGCGTGATGGTATTTATATATATGTATATGTGTAATTATGCTTTACAATAGTTATCACAAAAATTCAAATCTATTCAGTAGTTTTAGCGCCAACCGCTAACAAACAGACAATAATTCCAAAAATCACTTTATTGAGTTCGCTATCGTTTATATAGGTACTGTGACCTCACTTGTTTTTTTTAATATCTTCAATGTAAACACAAGGCATTTTTACGATTGTATAATAGTAGAGATATACGATTCTAATTTTTATCATGTCCAAGGACTATGTCGATACACCTCCGTGAACTGTTGCCATTAGTCACATTTCGACGTCCAATTAGTGCGTTGTCATTCACACGCACTAATTACCTCATATCAATTGTATCACGACAGTCCTGGCTATTTGTCTTGCTGGACATTTCAATAAGGCTTGCGGCTAGCTGAGAACGGAACACGTATGTATATAAGAAGTTCTCATTTTGTAAGAAGAGATAAAGATGGATGAAATGAAATGAAAGAAAGACATGATATTTATTTTTGTTAATAGGTCTTTCAAGGACAGAAAGGAGTTAGACTAGTTACCTTTCTTTCCTGGTTAGACTGGAAGCCGACCCCAACATGGTTGGCAAAAGGCTAGGAAGAAGAAGAAGAAGGGCTTTCAAGGACACTTTTACAATTATTAAATGCTAAAGTAACTCAGTCTGTCTGTTTGTTACGTTTCATGCCTAAATCACTACACAGACGTTGATAAAATTTGGCAAGGAGATCGGTTGCATTAGGGTCAGCGCAGACCGATTTTTTTATAATAGTCAAAAAAAGAGCAACTGCTATCTATGTATAAACATAATTAGGATAAATTATACAGTTATTTTAATGAAGGAAAAATTCGGCTGTCGGATAGTTTCCATGTTTAAGATTATGAGTCATTAAAATAACTGAGAATCTTAGCATGAAAAATGCTTAAAAAAGACAAAAAGATAATAAATATAATACATTTATAATAGAGGTACATTATACCGCAATACGCAGGACAAGAACATTTTTGGGGAACAGATAAAATAGAACCTTAGGGGATGGGTGCCTTAGGGATGTTTTAAAGGAGCCACGCTCTCCTCATTTGAATATTAAAGGAATAAATGTTATTGTTATCTCAATGTTTAATTCTCAATGCTGATGCTGAATGTCGTCCCGACAAGGTACATGACGCTAATAATTTGCGTTTTTATCGTAGTCTCTTTAGACCTTTATGTTTTCAGAATGTTTATATGTTTAAAGCGTAAATTGTTTACACCAAATTTTCAAATCAATGAAGCGATACTAAAAAAACTTGTAGTTATTTATTTATTTATATTTAGAGCCTGTTTCACCATCGCTAATCGCTGTATAAATTAAAAATTTTAGTTTAAAAAACTACAAACCGACTACAGAAGAAATCAACTGAAAATCATGTAACAAGAACATAATTTCTATTTCACCTTTCTGATAAACAATTTAGTGAATTCAATTCACTAAATTGTTTCATCAACAACAAAAGGAAAATAAAAAAAAAATAAAAAAAACGCTCTTTTTTGCACGTAACTTTCGCCGTATTGTTTTTGTTTATAGAAAATGTAGCCATTGTTCCCGGGACTATAATAACGAATCGATTGATATCTCATTCATCAAAATCAGATGAGTACTTTAGGCGCTGTAGTGGAACATACGTAAATAGGAAGATACATAGACTGCCTAATATAAAACCCTTCCTTCGGCTTTTTCCCGTGTCGTCGGGTAAAAAAACGAACAAAATCTGTCTGAAAATTATCTGCCAAGTAATTTAACAGGAACTTATTAGGACCCTAAGGGCGTGTTTCACAGCTTACTGACAAGTTCTCGTTAAATTAGTTAACAGATAATTTAATAAAAATGTTCCATTTTAAAATTTATCCTGCGGTCAGCGCCTCTCCAGAGGTGGTGAAACAGGACCTTAATGTTTACGTCACCTCCACCTTGCACACATTAGGTGTTGCCAATTGTCAATGACCAATAAATTACGCTCCATGAAAGCTAATACAATAGATGGAGCGTTATGATTGCTATGTAAACAGTTTGTGCGATCAATTGGATACTGTGAAGCGAACAGTAATCGAATTATAATTACTCCTGCGCACACGATCGAATCTAATTATTTGTTCTGATAACGTAATACGGAGGTATGATTAGTCTCTAAGCGTGGCTGCTGTTAATGATGTTTTGGGATATATTTTTACTATTTTCGAGTCGTGAAAACTGTCATTAGGTTTTTCCTTAAAGAAATTCTGAAGAAGCTTGGAGTTAAGATTCAAACATATTGTGAAAATTGATGACGATCTCGATGTGATATGGACACCCATCCATAAACAAACAGTGTCAAGTGCAGATCAATTGATCCACAGTTATGACTTAGCCATGAGCTCCCTACCATTGTTTTTGAGCACTGGCACTCAAATGTGATAACGAATTAAACACTTTGTGTAACTCAATATAACATTATTAAGCCGAGGATGTACAGAATTGACTGCTTCGTTGGTCTAGTGGTCCCAAGTGCGACTGCTTCGCTAGAGGTCCTGGGTTCGATTCCCGAGTCGAGCAAAGTATTGTTGGGTTTTTCTGTGAAATTCCCAGAAGCAGCTCGGAGTCTGGATTTGTCCCCGGCTGATGGCAATAGCCTCACCCGCTATTACATGGGACCTAAACATACTGGCAAACTGTGGGTGTACATTAGTACACCTCTGCCTAACCCTTCGGGGAATACAGGCGTGATGGTATATAATGTTATGTACAGAATTGTTTTGTAAACAAAACTGTTACAATCGTGACGCACTTACTCCGAACCTCGTTTCTCTCAGTAACAACGTTGCAGGGTTGCCAGCTCTGAAATTTAATCTCCCTACTTTGTTGGCACAACGATATTATTTCCTTGTTGTCCGTTATTCAGCTTATAATGTTTGTCAGCTGTTAATTGAAATGGATCAGCTTTTGTGATTTCTAATTAAAAATAATCGTATTAACGGTAGCTTAGTAGCTGCTTAGGATTGTGGACTGAAAGAGCAGATTGATCGTAGGAATTTTAATGGTGAATAATATTGCTTTATGCATTACGGCTTAGCAAAAATAGGTTTAGAATTTTTTTTCAAAATATTTTACCTTCATAAATCTACATCTTAATGAATGAATCGTCATACGCTACTTTAAAAAAATTACAGCACTAAGACTTCCACTTTTTGTAGGTGCGTTTATCATATAGGTACCTATTTATATGTATATATAATACTCGGACCAAATAACCGAATCGAATCCGCGACTGTGGCGATAATACTAATCGCTCAGCCACTGCACACAACGTACCTCCTTTTTAATTTAATTTGCTATATAGACATCATCATATCTTATAGTGAACGCAACAGATCCCATGAACAGTGTTGCTTTATGAATACATTTATCAATAAATCGTTTTAAATTGCATGCCTAGCAACCCATTTACATAGATGCTTATTCTCTAAATCACCTGAAGCGAATATAATATTTTACTATTAGCAGGCAACGGCGCAATAGATTCGACCAGAGCGTAAACATTACGCCCCATGTGTAAACGGCCCCTACTTTTATGCACCTCCTACATTACGGCGAATAGGTTATTTCAAAAAAACACTTTTAAATAGTGTATTTTCTCTTGTGTTGCTTTCATGAGTTTGTTATAAGAAATACTGAGTTTAATTTAAAATTCTGCGTTTGATGAATGTATTTTGAATTGAGGTTACCAAGAATTCTGTGTTATAGAGTGGAGCGGGAAGTGGTTTCTCGTTCGGCAGTTTTCTAGGACGATGTTATTATGAGGGTAGAAGCAGTGTGAAATTAGAATTACATAAGTTCCAAACAGAATAAAGATTTAAATAACATCTAAGCATAAAAACTTTTACATGTTAATATTTTAATACTAGATGGCGCCGGCATTTCCTAGCTAGAAGATATGCCGAAACCAACTCAGAGAATCATGTATATTTCAAAATCCAAACAGAAGTAGTATCATATTATGTGAGTTATAAAGTGTAGTGGAATATCTGAACTATAGCTTAGACGGTATGATATAAATAACATTCTTTAGTTTACAATTAGATCGATAATAAGAAATAGATTAAGTTCGCCTTTTGTGCTTCTTTTGTACATTGAAGTATAAATAAATAAATATCAGACATTCATCCTATTGGGTTGTGGAGGTCTGATGGCGGTCGCTTCTTGTAAAATACTGATATTCAGCCGCATCTGGTTAGACTGAAAGCCGACCCCAACATGGTTGGGAAACATGCTAGGAGGATGAGATGAGACAATCATTCATTCGACAGTATAAAATGCCATCTACATAATTTATTGGACATTCATCATACCTATACAGTGAAGTCTAAACTGGCATCATAAGTTTCGTATGCCATGGCTTTCTCTGGCAACAGTAGGAGATGAACGAGGACATTATTTGTTCCGACACACCTGCGACTCAATCCGATTGTGAACTTAGTTGCATCTATTTCATGGTCGGCAGAACGGGTCATACGGGGAGTAGGGCTGATCGGAAAACATAACAGTTGTTTGCAAACACAATAATTTTAAAACTTATTTAAAACTAGCGGAGTATTCCCGTCTAGGCAACTGTTTTTAGAGCACCCTATAAACTGTAAATTCTCAAAAGGCAATAAAAAACAGGGGCCTAGACAAGTTGTAATTTGACATTCGAATTGACAAACGAATAGAAACAAAATGTATGGAAATGACACAAGCTTTCGACAAATCGGGCTGTCACTAATGTCATTTCCATACATTTTGTTTCTATTAATTTGTCGACTCGAATGTCAAAATACAACTTTTCTAGGTCTAAAAATAGGCTCTCAGACGGGAACGGCCGCTTTTTCCTCTTTCTATTAGTGAAAACTGTATAAATACAAATACCGAGCGTTGTTTAGAAGAAGTAGGCAAGCAGAAAAACACACGGGAATTTCCGGGCTGGAATACCAGCCTTGGCAGAAATACCAAATAAGCACACATACCCAGAAATCTAGAAAATATAAAACCACATAAGCATATTAAGTTTATCGTCTACTTACCTCACGCTCGTTGCAGAACCGCTGAGTACCTACAACAATATAAAAAAAAGTTATGAGAACTAATTTCGTCGAAAGAAAAATAATAACCCACGTGTCTAACTTTCGCAATGATCCGTCTAACTTTGTCTATTAAACAAAAACAGTTTGCAACGCGCGGCGTTCAAAATGTTAAATTGTTTTAGGGCATCCCTAGCGTATCTGCTAGGGGTGCGGGGCTTAAAGTGTCGGCCCGTGTTAACGCTTACACAGAAAACCTCCCATGCATGACCCTACGATACGAACTGACTCACAAAGCTCTCAATGTAATTGTCAACTGCATTGTTGAGCTAGTAAACTTTGTGTGTGGAATAAAAGAGCTACATTTTACTATCAGTATGTCCAAAGTAGATGTTTTAACTACTTATCATTTTATGCTGTGTTTTTAAAATCCTATATTAAAATGTACCTATAACATACAGCGTGCGAATGTACGAGTAGTATTATGTAGTATTTATGTATGTGTGCGTGACGCAGAAGTTCTGTAGTGTAGTACTGGATTATCATAAGTAATTGTAAACACATTCCTTTTTAAAATGTTCGTATGACGATTACACTTTGCTCAACCTGGGAATCGAATCCAGGATCTCACCGGCCGCGCTTGTCACCATTGAGGTACCTATATTACCAAAGACTTTACGACATAATATAAAACAAAGTCCTCTGTCACCGATTTTCATGCTGTTTTTACCAATAGATAGAGCGGTTCTCGAGGAAGATTTATTAAAAATTTATTAAAAATTTTCAAGTTTTTGTATGCATTGGCTAAAATATAAAGCCGCTGGCGAAAACCTAGTTATTTTATAAAAATAAATACTTTTTTAATCCGTTAAATTAGGATCCAGTGAATAATCAATTTCATCTAATTAATGTACTAACTAGTGAGGCTTCGCAGAACTCCTATTTCTTTTTTAATCTAATACTTAGAGGAGAACTTGATAGGAATATTACCCCCATATACCAGACGCTGGTATTAGATATCGTCTCAAGTTAAAAGTTACACGTCTAAGTTATGTGTTCCGGGCACAGATAAAGGGGAATAAAGTGGGAGAAGTGGCCCTATTTTATGTGGAAATATTAGTACAGAGGTTCGTGTATTAGAAGAAAATATATGCTTTAGACATTTTGATATTTTTTACTAACTTAAACCATAAGGCTATCTTAAGACATTTAATTTTTTTTATTTAGGATGTTAGATTTTTTTTCCATTTGGCATTTATGGAAACAAAGACCATCTGTTGTTGTGTGTTTTGTCAGATACGTCTTTCCTTGGAACTGGCATTTTATTGAATTTATATTATGAAAACAATTTAAATATCACGATTTGTCTTTAGAGATTTATATGAATATAGGTAGTAAATAATTAGAAAGTTTTCCTAAACTTTTTTACTTTATTTGGGAAACAAACAGATACAATACAAAAAAAAAACATACAAGTAAACCATACATAATCCAAAACAGTTTCCACATTTATGTTATATTAGCGCCAAAACACAAAAAAAACAACAAACCTAAACATCAAATATAGATTACATATATATATTGATACTTTTGAATTATGGGTATGAGAACAATTATAATGTTAGTTACTTGGAGTCGGAAATTTATAAGGGTATGAAATTATTTTACCTACCTGGTTAAATACCTATTTGAATTTAAAATTCCACTAACACAATTCATCGTTCATAATTTCCGATTTAACAGATATCGTATGATTTAATCATCATACAAATATGAAGGTAATGAGCCCAGTTGACGTCCATCACGAGAGCTACTCTCGCGCGTCCAAACAAATCGAGAGTGCTTGACGTCGCGTCGAAGCGCACTCTTTATTTGACAACTCGACGCTTATGTCAATCCAAAGGGTAATGAGTGGGCATTTTTTATATATCTATCAGCTATTGGAGCTCTCACCCTAAGTGGATTCAGAGGATTGGGTTAGAATAAGTGGTTTTATTTTCGGAAATACTTATATCATTTAAAATGGTTACTGTCTATGGGATATTATATTTATTTAAAGGAGGTCATCAAAAGCCCTTACAACTCAGCCCAAATTTGTACCGGAGGTACATGACAGCTGTCAAGTTGATAGTTTTCACCATGAAATCACTATGAAACTGATAATAATCTGCCTGTGTTTAACATTCCGAAACTGACACTGACAGTTTTTTTATGAAATCATTACGAAACAGCTATTAGTGTGCCAAATGGGCGCGATTCTTCTCAAATAATTTTTTTTTCTCGTTTGTTTCTCTGTGTACAACTTTCATTGTGAAATAAAGAGGATTCGCAAATCACATAATACCTAAGTAGGTACTTTACGTTCGTTTTCCTCAAAAGCGTAGGTAGAGCTTATATACTGAACATCAGTACTTCAATGTTGATGGTATTTAGGCCTGTGTGGGACGGTACTAGGAACCTTCCTTTACTCATTATGGAATAAACAGTAGATTTTCTAATGTATTTTGGAGCTGACTGATGGATTCTTGGAATCGGTATTGCCTTTTTGTTTTTTCCTGGTAAATAAATTTTATTTGCGTAAATGTTAATCCACTTAGGTTTATTATAATTACCTACACATTTTCTTGAAGTATTCACTTCAATTGTTTGATTTTTGAAATTGTCTTTTTTCGTGGTAATGAAACGCAGTAAGATTATAATAATGATGGAGTGCTAAGAAAGAACCACAAATTTTAATGATACCATACCATCTTCCTTTCTAATTACAGGCCTTCAGGATCTTCTGGAGTCTGCCTAAGCAGAGGTGTACTAATGTACACTCATAGTTCGCCGGTATGTTTTTGGTCTCATGTAGTAGGGGGCGAGCCTATTGCCATCAACCGGACACAAATCCAGACTACGAGCTCTTGCCATCAAGACGAATTTAATAACAGATATCGTTTATCAAAATGGGTCGAGTCGTTGTGTGGTTACGAGCGAACATAGGAACGGACATACATACATACAGGTCAAACACACAACCCTCTTTCAGCAGACGGATAAAAAAACTGGGACGCAGTGAACGGTAGATCAATCTAACCATTCGACTATCGTTGCTATCGTCTAAACCCAGCCCCATACTAAGCCCTACTTAAACATTGCTTATCGTTAAACAAGGAGATTATGAAACTATGATTTATGCGCCATCGTAATTACTGGAACATGTTTACCCAATAATCGCTTTGTTACGCATATTCCATGATTAGTGGTTAATATTCAATTCATGTGAAGATGTTTTGGTTGTATCGTAGGGATTATAATAATAGTAGGGTTGGGTGGTGTGGCTCCGGAACCGGATAGCAGTCTAAGTGTTTTTGCAGTTTTTTAAAACAATTATCTAAACTGTGTTAATAAAAAAGTACCTATACCTATAGAAAAAAGTAATTTATTTCACAATTTGTTTGAGCATATTGCTCAAAAAGAGCATAAAATACTATGGTTTCGAAGGGTTAGACGAAGTTGTACTGCTCTCCACTCACATTAGGTCCATAGAACATAGGATTTCCAACGTCGAAAAAGAAGATATCTGTAAATAGGAGGTTTTAAGCAAAATATGCGGTGTTTATTTCTTCAGAATTTAAATTGTTTTTAACCCCCGACGCAAAAACGACGGGGTGTTATGAGTTTGACGTGTCTGTGTGTGTGTGTGTGTCTGTCTGTGGCATCGTAGCTCCCGAACGGATGAACCGATTTTGATTTAGTTTTTTTTATTTGAAAGGTGAATTAGTTGGGAGTGTTCTTAGCTATGTTTCATGAAAATCGGTCCAAGATGGCCGCCGCCACAAAGCGAATTATAATATATTTTTTCACAACTCCCTCAATATGGGTATCAAATGAAAGGGCTTAACTAGGAGAATACTAATAAATTTCAAATCCAAGATGGCCGCCACCACAAAATGGAAAAATACATTACGTGTCGAGGGTTTTCTAAATTTTTAATTTAGGTAAGGTTATTTCTGTATCTGTCTGTACGCACGAAATTGAATGCAGTTTTGGTTGATTTCTGACACTGTTCTGTAAAGTCTGCAATTTGTGAACACACCCTTGACAAGGCCCGGCATTACATCAGATTTGATCAACCACAAGTCCTCGCAAAAGAAAACCGATTCCTACCCAGGATGATTCGTGAGGCCATTGAAATTAAAAAACATCCAAATTTCAATAGAGAAGATGGCTGGGTCTTACCACCTGCTTGGAACCCTATTACAGATTCAATTAAATCTAAATCCAGGCCTAAAATTGCAAGACCGAAGGACACGGTGAGCTCGTTCTGCGTGAATCGGATTGCCAACAATTAATAAAAATGTAGGGTAGCTGCTAGTAATTGAAACGTCAAGACGCCTACCACCTTAGTCACCCGTGACCATGGACGCTGTAAAGGGTCCGAAACGTCGGGATTAAAATAATATCAATATAACGCGATAAAATCCGTAAAAAGTAGTTTTATTTCAATGCAGTTTTATTGTTACAGGTCTAATTGAAAATCTGGTGCTTATTTCAGAAGTTGTATAGATAATCCGCCTTATTAATAAACTGGATTTAGGTTAAAGATAGTAAATCTGTTTTTCTCTTTCCTATTTCGGTCACTTTAAAATCATCTGACAATGACAAAACATCGATAGCCTGTTTATTAATTCTTTATTAATAAACAATTACATTACAATTATACAAATATTGTAAATCTTGTTTATTAATAAGGCGGAATATGTTTGGAGCTTGTTAGGTCAATTCAAATTTATTCAATGATAAACAGAGACAGCGATTCCCGTGTACATAGGACCTTAGTATCACATGGTATAATATACTTGTGCAAGTAAATGTTTACCTGTCCAAGATATTGCATGTGTGTACACGTCCTACACCAACAAGGCGGCGTGCATAACTGATGAAATAGCATAAACAACGTAACGGAAACCACCCGATGTTCTGTTGTTGTGGCCGCCCTGAAGGAAATACCTATGTGTAGTTCAGGAGATGTAATGAGATGTGATTGTTTTAAGGTTACGCCGTTTTAAACTTGGCTGTTAAATAACTGCTACGGCTAGAGGTCCTGGGTTTGATTCCCGGGTCGAGCTGTTGTCGTTGTTGATTTGAAATTTAATAGGAATTTCACAGATAAACCCGACAAGGCTTTGCTGTAGCTCGGAGTCTGAATTTGTGCCCGGTTGATGGCAATAGGCTCGCCCCCACAGGCCCATGGGACCGCAACATATCGGTGAAATGTGGGTGTACATTAGTACACCTCTGCCTAATCTTCGGGGAACACAGGCGTGATGGTATGTTATATTATGACGTGATCTTCAGATTTAAAACTGACATGTTTTACTTGTGTTTATGTTTTGTACAATGTCGCCACTGTAATTCTACAGAATATAAATAAATACCGATTTGCTTCTGTCTGAATGTTTGTATGAAGTAAGTCTCGAATAGGCTCAAAGATTACATAACAAATAAAAAAAAAATTACATAGTAAATGTTTACAAAAAATAGGGTTTTAAACATGGACTAAAACTTTCCGTGTAAATATTTTGCAGGGTTCAGAATATAGGTATGATTGTAAATAGCATGAGCATCTCATGCGTTCGGAAGCAACGCGCGCCACTATGACAGCAGGAAATTAATTCTAATGCTCCATTTACTTGCCCAAGCGCCGGTTTTGACAGTCTGACACCTCACTTTGACAACTACATTCGCCGATGACATCATGGGTTAGTATAGGATATTATTAGTACAGGGTCAAAGACCTTATTTATTGGACTGTGTACCAAAATGTTTGTATTTTTCATAAATATGATATGAAAATAATGGTAAGACAGACAGACAGTCACTGTTGCATTTCTGATATTAGGCGACTTCACCTGCGATTTCAGTCGCATCCTAAAGGACAATTACTCTTACAGTTGGGTGTCTTCAAGACGAGAGTGAATTGGTTTCTTCTGGGAAAGCGCGCTCCATCGTAGACCACATCGTTGCTTGCCACATCAGGCAAGTTGTGGTCAAGTAAGATTAAAAAAAAATAGGACTTGTAAGTAAACGTACCCTATTTCATTGCATACAATCTATTTAAAAAAAAAAACTGTTCAACGGTTTAAGCTTGAAAAGGAAACAAACAGACCGTTACTTTTGTAGGTATTCATAATATTATTACTTAGTACGGATGGATAAGGCGATTTCTCACTTTACGTTACGAAATGGAAAGGGGCCTTTGTACAACTTATTCATTATAATAATTAAATTTAAATAAATTGCCTAACTATAGCAATATTACTTGGTGTAAATTATAATATTGCGGCGGCGGCGCCCATTTTCCTTGTGCGAATAAGTCACCTGATTAATTTAGATGGCTCTTCTTTCCCGAGTTTGCGAATATAGGTATCTCTAATTTAATCCTCCGACTTGGGACTTGGGCTTTTGGGATTAGCGAAAATTCACTAAATCTTACCTTAATAATTACTGATTGCCTCACTGGTCTATTGGTCGTAAGCGCGACTGCTACTGTAGAGGTTCTGGGTTCAATTCCCGAGTGTTGTTGGGTTTTTCTGTAAATTTATACATTATTTTACCTCCGAAATCCAGTTTCTGGGCAATATCGATATCATATAAGAGACTGGTTGTTGACTGACTGACTGAGACTACCACTATGGTACACTGGATCTATTTGACCGCAAGCGCAGCTTAACTAACCTCTTTTGATTTTAGAGCGCACTTATTATTTAGCCATAGTTACTCTTCTCGTTCCAAAACATGAAGTTTCATATTTGCCAGATATAGGTAACTAAATATTGCGCTGGAAACAATGTGAACATTTTACCGCAACTTGAATGCAAGCTGTCACAACTTGCATGCATGAAAGAGTACAAGAACAAAGACTAATTTGGCCAACCCGCATTAGGCCAGCGTGGTGGACTATAGCCTAAGCCCTATCAGTATATGGATTGATAATCAAAATTGTAGAACAAAAATGCCCCTCATACTGAGAGGAGACCCGTGCCCAGTGCCCAGCACTCATTATGGAATGATGACACTGGTTATCATTCCATAATGATGTTGATGTTCAGCAGCTTACGCGTGAAAATGTAACAGACAGACAGACGTAGTTTGTTTAGTTTTTCCAATTTTAAATTCTTGATTCAATTTCTCTCCATTTCAAAATGAACGCAATCATAGGTGTTTGACGGTTTCTGAACCAGTTTGTTCTCCGCATTATAGAACGTTCTACTTTATCCAATTAACTCGACATTTTATACTAATGAAGTGCTAACACAATCCTCGTAAGGGTACGACTACTGTCGGTATAATATTTTCTATTCGTATAATTATACCTACGAGTGGCATAATTATGCCATAATTACTCACTGCGGTGTTCCTCTAAATTTGTAACGAATCAAAACGAAAATGATTAAGTTCGTTTGCAATTCAAATTATTCTTTGTGAACTTAGTTCGAATGATCGTTAATTAAATTAGCTGGAATTCAAGGAACTTTAACAATGTTTTGGGGAATGGTGATCATTTGCGAGAATAGTAATGTTTCGTGCCATTTATTATCTGTTAATATTTACACTCTATTTATTAATAGTGATGGGCTCGTGGCTAAGCTATAACTACTGATCTGATCAAGCGATCTGCAAGGTTAAGCTACGCTTGCCGAGGTCAGTCTGTGGATGGGTGATCATTATTAACACATCGAGACCCCTCCGTGCCTCGGAGAGCACGTAAAGCCGTCGGTCCCGGTTGTCATACGAACACCTATGATAATCAAGTTATTTTTATATTAGTTAATAATCAAGGTAAATAAACCCGTACAGTTGCAAGTATTTTTGGTATTGCGAATTCAACTCACAATATTTGGTGAAATTCAACCGACTAGAATCCTGGTTTACTCCTAAAACAAAGTTGTTCGGTTCACATACGAACTGTCCCTACAAATGTTATCCTAAAGCGGTAAAACTTCACCACAAAGGAAGTTACGTGCCCGGTCAACTATGAATATGACGTCAGCTTACTGTTTAACTGTAGTTAAAGCGGAACAAAGAGTCGCCTACCTCGGAGTCGTTAAAGTATTTGCTAAGTGTTAACTAGGTCTTGTCAAGTTCGTAACATTGATTGGTGCAACCCGACCATGTCAATGTAGGTTCTGATAAATCTATTACATCGTAGACAATGTTTCAAAAGGAAACAGTTGCTTATAGACAAGCTGATACCAAATTTTATTTATGTAATACCTTCGACTCATACCGACTGTGCGAAAAACCGCACTTCCCTTCTTTTCACTTCAAAGGACAAAATCAACTGGCGAGCAGGATTCGAACCTGCTTCTTCTGGTTAAATATGCTATGATCTCTAAGCCTCTTTTTTACTTACTTCTCATTTTTTCCCTTCATTAAAATAACTGGTATTATCTAGGATGGAAAATTGTAAAAAAATATATTAAAAACTTTTTGTGGCAGAAAAATACACTTTCAGGCAGGGTCCAAACCAGCGTTCCTCCAGTTCAGTTTACCGGACGCTTTAGCGAACCAGGCTAAAGAGATCAATGCCTGGCCGAAGTTTATATCTTTTCAATAACGAAACGTACAAATAACAGAAACGAACACAACATTTCGCACTTAGACCAATGAACAAATGAATTCACAACATCACTAGAAACAATTCTAAAGAATGTTTAATTTATTCGCTAAGCCTTGTAGACAGTGGTTCCCGCATACGACTGTGTTCGGAAAGTAATTAAGATTGTAGTGAGTAAGTTAGCCACAGAAACGTAGGTACTGCAACCATATAATCTAAAAGTTTTGAATGTACAGTCGACATAAGATTTAGGTTCACAGACAGCGAAAATCTCGAAATAGATTTCGTGACTATGATTACAAAATAGAACTTATCGGCTGTAAAGTCGATAATAGTTGCAATCGGTATGTACATGTAAAAGCAACTTTGTTCTTTATCCTTTGGTTTTGGTATGGTAAAAGAAATAGGCAAAATAGCAAGCAGAGACGACGCTCAGCGTAAAGTAAGGCTTTCGTATGTCAAATTTGTATTACAATATGACATACGGAAGCGTAAGTTCATGCTAAGTCTCGTTTCTGAATCTCAGCCTTACATTTAACACTTCTTAGCCAGGGAATTATTACTCGGCAAGAACTTATACCTACTTATATTGATCTCGGAGATTATTACAACGATGGAGGGTAAGTGTTTCATTTCTGTTACCTCACAGCTTACGTGTCGGGGATTAAAAGGCCGTCGTTACAAAGGAGCTTATTTCGCAGCCTGATGGCACGTCAGAACTATACGACGTATCGTGTGATGTGGGTATCCACCGGCATGCCGATCTTGCGTGAGCATGCGAAGGGTTAAGAAGTAAATAATGAAGTTATTTATTTTCGTACAGCACTAGCTGTTAAACGCGGTGTTACTCGTGTTTATCTAGGTTTTTTTCCAATCCCGTGGTAATTTCACAAAACCCTTTCTTAGGGGAAGCATAATAACTATTATTTCAGCCCAATCAGTTCAGTACTTTGAGCTGTGCATTAATAGCTCAGTCAGTTTTTCCTTTTATACATTTATGTCTATACAGATTTCTATTATATTGGAACAAGTAAATATAGAAAATTTTTAATGTTGGGTTTCTCATAAAAATATCAAATAAAAAATTCACACTGCACTCTGGTAAAATTGGTACAAACGAATTGTATTGAATATATTTATTTATGTAATTATTAGTGTTTACCTACTATAATAAACATTTTTAATATGAAACGTAAATAATATCGTACCTAAAAATTAAAATGCTTTAATTTACATTTAAACAATATTCCAATTTCATTAACTTACTCCTTATTCAGATGCAAAAATACTGGTCACATTGTGCACCCACTTTTAGGCCAGTTACATACGGTATGTTTCAATTTCGCCCCAAGTAAATGTATTAGGCGCCTCGACTTTGTAAAGGTGGGTACATAAGAGCGGACAACTAACGAGGGGCCATCTGCATATCGAGCGGGGAACCCAAACCCAATTGACGTCTCCGTCCGCTTGCTCGATTACATGCAGGGTTGGTGGGTACGCCAAATGTATTACCATTGTGGTTGCTACTCGTGTATTTCATGGCAACTCGTGGGTAAAAGAAGTTTAGGGTCTAGTGATTGTCAATAGTTCATTCTGCTTTTGACCGATAACTACGTAACTTTAATAATTTACGTAGTACAAAGTAGTAATACAATCGTTTAGTTATTGACTACGTACACTCAAAATTTTACAGTTTTTAATCAAATTTATTTTATCGGTTCAATATTTAAATAAGTAATACGAATAGCAACTTACCCCCTATGTTGCTATTGTTGTTGCTAATTCGTAAAACGTAAACGTAGTCACAAATAAATAAATAAAAATAATAAAAAAAAAGCAAATGTTTTTTTTTCTCATAAATATTGCAAAAATAAATTACAATTACACAATCCACCCAATTTCATCTGTGGGTCAACCCTAACGTCCAGAAATCGTCTGTGTGCACCACACATAAGATTACTTTAAAACGTTGGCCCGACCAACTGCTGAACATATGACAACTGGGTCACATAAGTGACTTCTATTGGATTGAGCAATTGTTCAATAGTACACCGTCTTCGAAGAGATAGTTCAGACGTGGAGTAAGTAAAGAAGTGACATTCTATTGGCGTCAACGATTTTACTCGTGTTTACAAATGATTTATTGTAATCTCTATCTACCCTTACGCAGATTTAATTTTCGTCTGAATTATACCTATCAGAACGGTAATTAAAAGCAGATTCAAAAGGTTCCTTGAATCTCTAAAAAAGCACTGATGGAATGTAAGTAAGTAAGTAAAAGAACAGTAGAACTGAATAGTATAAGGGTCGTAACCATAGTTACCTAAACAGAAGGTACGAAGTCGATTGTGATTTCCTTTCAGAAAATGCCATTTGCAGATTTCACTTTAGATCGAGTGGGACTTAAAATTGTTGGCTTGCTTACGGTGATAACAGGTTCACCTGGGCAAATGTTAGCCTGTGGGTTTTTAAAAAAAAAATGAAAAAAATGGTAATAAAAAAAACCTTTATTATCATGTCTTTAGCCTCGAAGGCAATCAAAGACTATGGGTTATGTACTCGTTGAAGGCAATGCAGTGATTACTGATGTACAGTCGACAAAAGACTTAAGTACCTATACACATCACCAAGTACAAACAACACCTAAGCTGCGTTTTGACATTATTTTGTGAAACATACACTAGCTTTGTTTCATAAGCTACGAGATCTTTTTTGACAAAGATATGTATAATTGTATATGTATCACGAAATATTTTCAAAACGTAGGTGTTGTTTGCCTTCAATACCTTCATACCAAACATATGGTGGACATTATCCACCATGTATAACGTAATCTGTATCAAGACGCAGATGTCTGTGCACCTAATACTTTTGTCGAGTGTACATTCAAAACTTTTTGTATTTCATAGAAAATTCCAATTTCATTTTCTCGTTCTGGGATTAGAACAGGAATAACATGACAGACAGAATAACAGACAACCAGAATAACAAGGAACATTCAGTAGGCTTTCTAGTAGCCAGACGACTATGGAGGGGCTAAAAATATATGTAAATATTTTTTTATACAGTGTCACTGGTCTTTCATAACACTAGCTGCTAAAACGGTTATAAATTCATCATGTTTCACACAACACAGCTCGTCGATCCACAGTGGGGCATAAGCTTTATACAGTAATACTTTAAATATTCAGTATATCACTCTATCGGGTATGTAACATCTATTTACGGTACGACAAAAAATCGCAGTTGCGTCACAACGCAAACCCTGTTACATAATACCGGTACGATACCTGGGGGACTACTCTGGATACGAAATACGATTCGACTGACGGATTTTAATGCCATGATTAGTGTTTGATTTGAATTTCGCGGTTTAATTTATTTTCTTGCGTTGAGCCTACGAGTAAATGTCATTTGATTGTCTGGTAATAGTACTTCTATACCAGACAATCAAACATACATACATACACAAGACATAGAAAATGTAATTTACTATAGGTACCTAACCTATAATTTACTATACCTCAAAATAAAAAAAATAACATTTTATTTAATAACAAATTATTATTAATTATACCTATATTTATTCAAATAAATAAAATTAATACCTAACCATATTGGTGAGGTCTTTCAAAAAAGGTGTGTAGTATTCGCAACCGGCGCGTGAGTATGACAAAATGTGTGTGGAAGATGCACAAGAAGTAGGCTAAAATTGTAGCAAGTAGGTACTCGTTTCTGCTTAAAAAAGTTGTGTCTATACAAAATAGTATTTAAGGTATGATGAGATTTATTGGCACCGTTTCGATTCGAAGTTCGAATTTAAATCGGCGTTCCATTGTCGTAGTAGGCCCGCTGTGCACATGTAGATTGTAGAGGCCTCGTGCGCTCGTTAGCTCCGTTTCAATCGTCCCGTGAGCAGAAATAACAAGGAAATCTAATCAACGCTTGTTGGACATTTGTTTGTGAAACGTTGGTTTTTGATCGGTTTAATATACGCTAACGGGCGCCGCACATGGCTCCATAAAATCCGCAATCACTCTCACACGTGGACGTAAGAGAGTAAATTATGTATTAATTACTCTCTTTTGTCCATAATTAGCTCTCTCCACCAATGTGTGTGTCGGTCGGAGGAAGAAGTCGTGGCTACGAAACATCAGAGAGTGGACGGGGATAGCGAGTGCTGCCGAACTGTTTCGCCTCGCTAGAGACAGGCATGAATATGCTAAATTGACTGCCAACCTTCGCTAGTCGGAGAGGCACTATGAGAGAGAGACCAATGTGGTGCTTATACAGACGTTTAAAGATTAGCGAAAGGAAAATTCGTCTGCTTCATTAGTCTAGAGGTCCTAAGAGCGACATCCACGGTAGAGGTCTTGAGTTCAATTCCCGGGTCGAGCAAAGTGCTATTGAGTTTTTCTATGAAATTCTATTCTATTTTATATGAAACTCATGCTCGAAGTTTAGATTTGTACCCGGTTGATGATAATATGCTCGCCCCCTATTACATAGGAGCTAAACATACCGGTGATCTGTGGGTGTACATACACACTGCCTAACCCTTCGGGTAATAGAGGCGTGATGGTCTGTAATGATGGTCTGAATTAATAAATTAATTCATTTCCAAAAACAGGTGGTAAATTTTTAGATATCAGTAATATACAAGGTGGAATACATCGACGCACATCCGAATACCATACATGATACTATGAATGAATGAATACATGATTCTGGAACCCTTGAAATTTTCCGTAACTTTTTTCATTAATTTTTCAATTTTTTTTGTAGTTGTTTTTACTTGAACGTGTAAAAAAACATTATTTCTATCTACCCAAATTAGATTTATAATTATATGATCATTATTTCATTTATTTCGGGTCGCGCGCGCGACAATATTCACCGCGGAGCGTTATAATCGCGTTTTTAATAATACACGCTCCATCTGTAATAACCGATCATTTTCTACATGAATGACCTAGGTCATTTTATTTTTGACCTTGAGTGAAACCTTGTCACGACGAATATACCTATTAGAATACCTATAATAATACTAATCTAATATCTACTCCACCTCAGCGCCCTCGCATTTGAGGCAAGGTTCAAGGTAACACGACATAATCCCGATAATTAGGTAACATTACGTTTCACATGTATTAATTGCCACTCACGGTAAAGTAATGGGAGAATTCATTATCTTTTCATTTAGGAGCTGGAGCGGAAATGATGTAGGATGTACATACATTTTATCGTACGTATAAAACATAATTATTACCTTATGAGTTTGTATTGAGTATTAAATAGTGCCTGAGGTGAAGTTGATAAAAAAAAAATATGACGTTTGACTTCGACACAAAATTCTACAATTAATTAATTGTATAATGTTTTAGTCCGGTCTATTTAAGCCTAAAATCAGGAGAAAGGTTACATAAATTCCCATAAAGCTGAATATTGGCATAGTTGTTCAAAACATCATTATAAAGAAAATCTCAAAAGTCCTCATCGTTCCGAGGTGTGCTAAAAATTTGGCACGGGGTCAAAGGTCAAAAAAATGAGTTTTTTGCGATTTTTAGCGAAACGGTGAGTTTTTTCGCAAAATTACCCCAGTACAAAATTGTAGATCACAAAATTCTCTACAAAAAATATATCAATAATTTTTTTCCTAAAAGCCACCATTTTGGAGATATAACGTTCCGAAAAGTTGGATCAGTCGTAATCCCTCTATTTTGCACACGTACGCCACATATGAAAAATACGCGTAATAAAAAACAAGTCAACTTAGCTTCTCTTCCTCCAACCTCAGTAGCTGCTCATCAACATCTGTTTCGGGTATATTACCAAGTTCAAGTGTGGCTTGGTAATCAGCTGGACCCTAAAGACTGGGGTTGGAAGTTGATCGACAATACACTAGAGCCAGTTCAAACTTTACTTCCACCAGCACCTGAGAAACTTCTCAACACAATATTTTGCAACTGCAAGAAAGGGTGTAGTGCAAAATGTGGTTGCAGAAAAGTTGGACTGTTTTGTTCCCTGGCATGCACACACTGTCAAGGCGGATCATGCTCGAATGTTGAGTCACCAACTCTTGAAGATTCGTTTGATACCGATCAGGAATCGCTATTGGGGCAGTTTACGTGTGAAATAGAACAAGAAGAAGAAGAAGAACAAGAGGATGAACAGGAAGAAGAAGGAGAAGAAGATCAAGAAGAAGAAGAAACAGAAATCTTGGACAGTTATGAATCAGACGACTAACTTTTTATTTTAAGTATTTTATTTAATTACACCGCCGTTGTTTTTGCCCACTATAATATATAATATTATTTTGCAATAGTTTTAAAACATATAAAATCTCAGCAGACCCGTGGAATAGGCCTACTGGGGAAACCACGTTAAAAAAAACGCGCTTTGTACACTACCTCATAGGTGGCGTGGAAACGTGTGCAAAATAGAGGGATTACGACTGATCCAACTTTTCGGAACGTTATATCTCCAAAATGGTGGCTTTTAGGAAAAAAATTATTGATATATTTTTTGTAGAGAATTTTGTGATCTACAATTTTGTACTGGGGTAATTTTGCGAAAAAACTCACCGTTTCGCTAAAAATCGCAAAAAACTCATTTTTTTGACCTTTGACCCCGTGCCAAATTTTTAGCACACCTCGGAACGATGAGGACTTTTGAGATTTTCTTTATAATGATGTTTTGAACAACTATGCCAATATTCAGCTTTATGGGAATTTATGTAAACTTGAATGTGTAAATAGACCGGACTATTTTTCAGTATAGCAATATTTACTTCCAAAATAATAAAAAGATAAAACTACAGTTTTACGCTCAAATCAGTATTGAAACTGTTAAGTACAATTTCTTAATCTATACTAATACATATGTATAACAAAGCTGAAATTGAATTGATTGAAATTCTTTCAGTGTTAAATAGCCCGTTTATCGAGGAAGGCTATAGGATATATATCATGACGCTACGACCAATAGGAGCGGAGTATCAATTAAAAATGTTACAAAAACGGGTAAAAAAAATCAACTTCGGGAACGAAGTCGCGTGCAAAAGCTAGTTAATTATACGTGGCAGGCTCATTTATTATACACCATTTTGTCTTTATCCTCGAGTTGCGTATACTTCGCTAAGTGAGATAGAACATGGAACATAGAAGATAAGTGAGACATTAGATCGGTGAAGTTGGGCGGTAATTAGTGGGCTGCTCTGATAGCGGTGGATTGTCTTTGAGTCTTGAGTTTCAGTAGTTACAAAGCTTGAAGCTGTAACTGAATCTGGATATGGTCAAACGATGTCTGAAGATGGTAATTATAGACAGCATTGATACATAGAGGATGGTTTATTGTTTAAAATATAGCAGTATATTAGTACCTAGATTAGCTCTGCATTGTTGGATTTGTGTAGGTAATATAATATACAGAGTTTCTTATCAGAGGTTGTTATACAAATTATTAAACATTTATTTGTAATAGTGTAAAAAGATCTATAATATACATATCAATTAATCAGTCTTACAACGTTTTCATATACATAATGTCATCTTGAACTAAAAGAAACAAACGCGGTGTTGCCGTAGAAATTAATAAATAACCCTTGCGCCACAAACACAATACAACAAAACGAGCTTTTCAATTGTCTGCACAAGTCCTAAGAAATAACAATTTGTTACCTCCAAAACAAAACATCGCATCCGTTGTGAGTTGTGACGTCAAAATCTCTTCGAAATATAATTACGTTCAACGTAACCGACTTGTTTAGGTTTTGCCGACCGCCGCCATAAAAGGAGAGAATAATGAGAGACGAAAATTAATAAATGGGGATTACAAAAGATCTTATTACGCCCATTTCCCACAGTACCGCCTCTGTGGAGCAATAATTAGTAAAAGAAATGGCTGGGAAGAACTTAAGGAATCGGCGCGAGGAATTTGTCTAACAATGCGAAACCGCCGTGAACCGCGTCGGTCGCGTCGCTCGGAAATCTATTTGAACTTTTTCAGTGGAATTTCACAATAGACTGGGACAATTAAAGCAATCTGATAGTTGTACTTT
This sequence comes from Acronicta psi, assembly GCA_946251955.1. Taxonomy (NCBI): domain Eukaryota; kingdom Metazoa; phylum Arthropoda; class Insecta; order Lepidoptera; family Noctuidae; genus Acronicta; species Acronicta psi. The sequence goes on along the minus strand of OX276477.1, from coordinate 4,752,314 downwards.
ATTGATCGCATTTTTAAACGGAAACGTAGTAGTTTTATCATCTGCTCACACTTGTTTTTGTTGAACACCCGATTTGTTTTCGTGAAGAGTTCGAGCTGCAATCTTTTTTAAAAAGATAGCGATGTGTGCTTATGCAAAACAGCACCATTTATATGGAATCACTGAATATCGAATATGCAACATGTATTCAGCGCATTTCTATTTTCGGTCGGGATCGGGCATTATGTTGAATTTACTGTTTTGTATTAGTATTATCGAGTACGAGTATCTCTGTTCATCCAGCGTGTTTTCACTACAGTTGGCTTATGCATTTAATACATTATTATTTCTATGATTATGCACATGATTAAAATTGGTATAAATGTTTCATCAATATACTATTTTTAAATACTTGTAATACACCAACGAACCTCCCCAAGCATATGGGGAGGTTAACACCTTGGTCACCTATGGTCACTGGTGACCATGAACGCTGTAAAGGGTCCGTAACGTCGGGATTAAAATAATATCAATATACCGGGATAAAATCCGTAAAAAGTAGTTTTATTTAAATTTTTGTTGCATTTCGGCTTTTACAATATCTGGAAAAGAACAAGTTGTAATACATACTTATTGCAACAAATTGCAATGAAAATATTTAGTGTTAATTCCGCTTATGCTGAGATGCAAGAGCACCGCCCTCCCGCTCGCTTAATTATGCACATGCAGAGAGAACAAAGTTTTTAGTGCAACATTCATACCCAAACCTATGTGACGACACGCGGAGAGGCGACACACGTGTCGTCACATAGGTTAGGGTAAATATTTTTATTGCAATTTGTTGTCATGGATTTCCGCAAAGTAACGCCTGATTCCATTAATTTCATACTTATTGCTTTTCTATTGAAGTAAATTAATTGTAGTACCATTAGCTTACAGAGTGCAGCTGGCAGTTTTAAGTAGTTCGTTACTGCTAGCGCCCGATAACAATAACTTTTCTATTGTAGGTGTGTTGTAACATACATCCATAGAAAAGTACATACATTTCATACCCATCTCCTATTTCGGGGTAGGCAGAGACTATATTTACCACTTGCTACGATCCTGGCACACAAATTTCGCTTCATCGACTCAAATTAAGGTTGTACTGTCCTTAAAAAAAAGGTAATTTTAAAGAAGGATCCAACAAAACAGTACTCCCAAATTGCGAAATTAAAAATGGATGCATATTTCAACCATACATTAATATTAAAACAGCCATTATTATAATTAAAATATATAGCCTACACGAACAACTCAAAGCGGGGAGATTTATTATGATAGCGGTAATTTTTGCAGTCTGCGAGCCACTAATTTACGTCTCCCATTCTACCAAACGGGATGATATTATTACGGTTCGTGCTATCCTGGTAGATGGCGACACACTGCGCACGGTACATTGACGTTGGAAATAAGGGGAAATGGTAGAAGATATCCACGTAATTAAATTTGCATGACCTGTCGATGACGTAGGCACTTAGACGTTCTTTGAACATTCGTAATTAGTAATACATTAATGGAAAACTGGCACCGGTGAGATTAGAGAAGCCCAAACTTGTATGTTCTATCAAACAAGATATGAGAATATGTAATGATCGGAAAAGTTTCAGAGAAAAGAAGAGTTGGAAGAAGGAAATTATGTTGGCTCCTCAACATCCTACAATGGACTGGGATAAGGATATTGCTGATCAAGGAAGAATTTAGAAGGATGACTGCCAACCTTCATAGTGGAGAGGCCCACAAGAAGAAAAAGAAGGACACAGCACGGAAGCAGCATGCAGCATAACTAGTCATTGTGGAAGTCTATGGGGGAAACCTTTGTTGAGCAGTGGGTTTCTTTTGGATATGATGATTATTGAATTGTTACATGAATGTATTATTCAACAGTCAAAATGGACCGGTCTACCTAAAGTACTTAAACTATTGGTGCTCTTTATTAGCTTACTAAAGCTGTAAAGCTTTCGTATTAAACTATAAAAACATAAACACAATTTAGGAACACTTACTGTTAATACGACTTGCTCTGGATCTAAGAATCCGAAATACTACATATATATACATAGCTTCATGCCTGTTTCCCATAGGGGTAGGCAGAGACTATAGATTTCCACTTGCTGTGATCCTGGCACACCACTCTCGCTTCATCTTTGTTCAGTAGCAGGCATCTTGACGTTTAAATTTACTCTACTTATTGGCAATCCGAAACGTCGGCATTAAAATAATATTACGTGATAAAATTCGTAAAAAGTAGTTTTATTGTTTTCAGATATACCCAAAGGGCTTAGAATTCTGTGCGCATCCAATTTAGGTCACTGTTGCATCTGCCACGCTTCTGCAGTGCGTCAACTATGTTTGCGTAGGCGCGCACAGATGGTTTTGATGCCATATGGCGTAAAAAGACAACCTCACTTTTAAACAGATTGCGTGGGAGCAGCAACAGCATTTTAAATATAAGCCTGTAAGTTAGATAGCCCTCTGGTGTAGAATCTCACCCAGAGGACTAAGTCACTCTTACACCCCAACTCAGAGACGTCACTTAACCTTAATGAATCGTTAAAAAACAGTGGCTACCATATCTTGACCTATTTTTCTATATTAGAGTTTGTTGTCAGTGTACTAAGATATACTGGCTGTCATTAGCTAATGATTCATTAAGTTAAGTGACGTTTCTGAGTGCGGCCCTTAGTTATTAAGTACTAACATAGTTTCTAAGTTCTTACTAATAATGTTTATATAATGGATTATGTATGAAATGGATCTATGGTTATCTGAATAAACAAGTTTATTATTATTATAATGTTTAGTATTCGCATAAGTGTTAGAAATCACTATAAACAATTATGTCAGTGATGTACAAAGTACAACGAACATGTAAAGATAAAGAAATAAAAACAAAATAATATTACGCTGTAAATAGCAAGCTCATATTGTGTGGTGCTTGAAATTGTATGTCAAAAACAACACGGTCGGTCGGAAAGCTGAACAACCGCCAGACAGGAAAGATACTACGAACACTGCAAATAATGAAAGATTTACACTGACAGTGTAGGGATGGAAAAAGTAACCTGAATTTTGGTATGGAAGTTTAGTGTTTTGCACAGAAAACTAGCTAGTTCCATTTGAAAGTCACAGTTTTAAATCAATATTCCAAACTATCTCAACATTCTCTGCCTGTATTCGTTGAATGGTTAGAAGAAGTACAGTACGTACACCTTTTATGAGGCGAGCCTATTGCACAACCAAGCACAAATCCAGACTCCGAGAAGCTACTGCGGATTTCACAGAAAAATCCAACAACACTTTGCACGACCTGGGAATCGAACCTAGATCCTAACAATTACAGATTAATGTTTTATATACCGATTATTCGTTATTAGATTTGATTATAATGTTGTATTATACTTTTCGATTTCATTACAATGTTAAATTAAACGTTTAATTAAAAATAAAAGCAGAATACAATTTAAAATTAGGGGTACTTAATTAATAAAAATGATATTTTTTATTGTTTGATTTCGACTTATCTACACACATAGATTTATCTAATCACTCTCATCACCATCACACCCGTGCCCAGCAGCGGTATGGTAAATGGGTTGATGATGGTGATGAAGATGAATTAGACTTCAGATTGAAACATTAAGTCGGTAAATGTATTGTTGTGTATTGTAGTATGTAATCGTTTCTAGTAACGCGTCACCGGCCCATATGGTCCAAGTAGTTCGTGAAGCCAACTGGATACCGTCCAGGGATTGTAAGTTACACTAACGTTACATTCCTGGTAGCCTAACACGCGAACATAAAGACCAAAATACCGTACCTACAACAATTTATAGTAATATCTCTATTGCATTTTTATTGCATTATATGCATAATAGCTTTCCGCCAGCGGCTTCGCCCGCGTGGTCTCATACATTTTTTCTCCCGTTTTTGCAACATTTTTGATTGCTACTCAGCTCCTTATAAACGTAGCGTGATGGTATATAGCCTATAGCCTTCCCCGATAAATGGGCTATCTAACACTGAAAGATTTTTTATAATCGGTTTAATAGTTTCGGAGCATATTCAATACAAACAAATAATCAAATTTTTCCTCTTTATAATATTAGTATAGACTAGTGAGCCGTATACAGTTTCGCCTGCGTTTCCCTACCTTCGCAGCCTCACCTACCGGGTCAATAATAATTAATAATTTAATACCATTGATGTAAATATTAAAGATAGGGCTGTCCGAACATTTGACACATGCGTTCGCCATATTATACAGAAACACTAACGCCATCTTTGCTAATAGGTATCGCAAGGCATTTGTTTTTAGCTGATCGCGGTCTAGTTCTCTTTGGTTTAGAGAAGACCATTTACTTATCTTATCTACCATTCACGACACACACACACCCATTGAGGAGTCATAAGCAATCAAAGAGTCTGTTATTTGATAAAAAAAAAATGTATAAAACCTACGTAGTACCTATAAGTAGGTATGATACAAATAATTTTCGTACTAAACAGAAAACATCAAAGAAAATAACGTCCATATTTTGTATCTTATAATAATGTGTTCCTAAGCAAACATTTCCCTTTTGATTCACTCTCGAGGGGCCCTCCACTAAGTATTACTTAGCGTTTCTATTAAATGAGTTTCGGTAATTATTCTCTAAGATTTACCGCCCTACTTATGAGGGCTTTGTAGTAAATGTAATTAGTTAAAATATCAAGACTCCCAGTCCAGTTTAATGAATTAAGGGCCATCTGAAATTGAGTTTGAGCTAAAAACTCAGAAACATGTATGCATAATTAGACATAGGTTTTTCTTTAATAAGTCGTAAACAGCAACAGCCTAAGTAGTGAGTATAATAGTATAAAATGTCAGATTATACAATATTGTGATGTTTCGGTGCCAGTTGTACCCCTAGGCTAAAAATCCATTATAACTATAATTCATAAAATATGAAAGTACTCTGTTTAACCATGCTCATATCTAAACCAAAAAAGAGAGACAGGACATGGGCTACTGAATGTATAAAATTAGTAAATTACAGTGGTTTTAGAACACGTAACGTAAAATTGCGAACATCAGGTATCATATCGATGCAATGCAGAAATAGACAAAAACCTACATGCACATGGAAATTGGGCAAGTTCGGCCCATACAAGAAAAAAAAAAATATACGTTAAATTAAATACTAAATAAATAAAAATTAGAATTAAAAAGCAACTAATTATTTTTAATTGATCTCCATCTCATCTACTTAAAACATAGCTTGGTCAATGTCTTAGAATTGGAATCAAAATCATCTGTCAATCACAACTAGTTATTATTTTCATTTAAATCGTACATGTCACAAAATCCATTAAAAACATTAAGGGCATTTAACAAAAAACATCCATCTATCATCATTAACGTGGCGGTCATCGCCCTCGGTATAATATTCTGCAGTATCTGCGAAACAAGGACACAACGTTAGTATTTTATGACCCCGATGAAACAGCGTAATCTTCTTAAATAACTTGTTTCGCGCCACAAGGAAAGGCCCCTCTATTTCTTCAGAAAGCAAGAGCATTAACCTAATAAAGAGGTCAATTTACACTGGTGTTGTGAGACCACAGCTTCGAGGTGAATAGGCGGTGTCTATTAAATTCTTATCTCATTATTATGATTAGCTGTCGCCAGAGACTGGTCCTTAGAGTCGCGTTTTATTTCCAAAGAAATTGCTTTTTAATTTTTGAAATCACACTGTCTTTAAGATTTTAGTTTTTTGTTGTAAACCGCTGATTAGTTTTGTTGAAAAAAGTATTTTGTTAAATATCGTCTTCGTAATTTGCTTTTCGTTTTGACAATGACACAGATAATTAATTTGTTTACATAACAACATCGATGTAAATGTTGTCATGCATATTATTACAAACAAAGTCAGCAAAATAAGTGAAAATCGAATTATATTACCTGACTGTTCCTCGCGATGTATCCGAGTCAGCCTACGAGATCGCTACGCAGAAGCTACGTGCGTAGCGCGTGCTACGAAAAAGTGCTACGCTGACGCTTTGTAACCAATTCAATTATATTATTGGTAACTTAGTGCGGGATTTCTCCTATATTTATCTTAAACTCGTAATAACATACCATCACGCCTGTAAACCGTTAAACCGCTATTTCATAGAAATAATAATGACACTATGTACCAGCGAATCGAACCCAGGATCTTACACTCAGCAGCCGCGCTTCTTACTATGTAGTTACTTAACTTACAGTAAAATTGACTAACCGTGTCTACATAATATACTAATTAATCTGTAAATCGGAATGAAAATTTAGCACCAGAAACAAATTTATTGGAACCGATACAAAAATGTATACCGTTTACTTTTTTGTTGAAAACCGATTATTCATTGACAGTTAAAATAAATACTACCTACATCTATACACAATTAATATACTCACATAACTAAAATATTTTAATTGTCACGATATGTATCGGATAAGGGTATTTAAATATCCATCATATCCGACGAAATATACGGATTTGATCGCCAACTTAACAGTTTAATTACGAAACATCGTATAATGATTGCTTATGCTGATAGCGTAGGGTTACAATAATTATTTTGATCATTAAATCCTTTAATAAATTTCCAGCAATATTCAGACATAAGGGTGAGTGCAAACCGGCGGAGTGGAAAGTGTTACTAGTTCTTAGAATTCTGATAATCCAAACTGACTAAAGAAAGCAAGAATATGATATATAATATAATTGAATATGGTAGTCGTCAAAGCCGTACACGGCCGTATTTAAAGCACTCGCATTCTCAAGGACTCAATTCAACTGTCAATGAATTAATGTCAATGTCAATTCAATGTATCTGTCTGTCAAGTATTAGATTAGCTAGGACACCAAACAGGGAACCAACCAAAAAACAAGAACCGGTAAGCAAGCACCCTCATTGGGCGTATTTGGCCTTACAAAAATATGTAATCGCTTACCAACTGTGGCTTACTGTTATTGATAGTTCTAGTTGACATTGTTGACAGCCATTACCGCTTAGCGATCGCCATTTTGCTTAAAAGAATCTAAGCGCTTTTATCGGCCACCCATTGTTTTGACGGAACCCTCAAACACTAACATTTATTATCACACACACATAATAAGCCTGTTATGCAAACACGGGCCATAAAACACTCAAGCTTTTGTTTAGAAAATTCTTCTTAATAAATTATTCAGACGCATCCGGGTGGAGAAAGGCCCTTTTTGTGCTTGGATATTTTTCTTTGGTAGTACAAAGGCCCGGTAACTATTCACGATGGTACAACGCAACGTAAAGGGTTAAGTAGGGACCTAAGTGTGGATCGGACCTTGACGGATGATTCCGCTCGTTGCCGCCACGCGAAAGTATTTTGTTTGCGAACTATGTTGCCGCAAAAATGTGGAAATGAGTGAGAAAAATGTCGCGTACGTTTTTGCCGTTTTCTAGTTTCGTTGAGAATACGAATGTTCTTTTGTCTAAATGGCAGGTATAGTTGAGAATGTGTGCGGAATGTTTTACTTTTTTCGACTTAGTTTTTTTGCGGAGTTAGATATGTTCAATAATTCAGAAGTAGGTACCTATTGTGTTTTTGGTCTTGTATAAAGCAAATATTACGTCCTCAAAGGTTCTACTTCCATCCATATTCATATTATGCATGTCTGTTATCTTTACGCACCCCAATCTGCCGAACATAATTAAAAAATAATAATAAGTTATTTTTAATGAAGGAAAAAGATAAATAATAATAAATAATAATCAACCCATATACTGTCCCACTGCTAGTCACGGGTCCTCCCGGGTTGGGAAAAGGCTAGGAAGATGACATAAAACGATTGATAAATTATTTTGAACTAGCGACCCGCCCCGGCTTCGCATGGATACATATAAACCTTCCGTTTAAATAGATCTAAGCGTACAAACAGCGGGAGCGGGAGCGGGAGCGGGAGCGACTTTGTAAAGATTACCACAATATTCCTTAAACTTATCAAAATTATGTAAAAACATACAAGTTATAACGTACTGATGTAAACGTTGCATTCGCAATCACCATAAACATACCCCAATAAATTGTCACCAATCAAATCACGTCAAATGAAAAGAAAATCGGGCAGAATTCATTTCCCGTACTCTGTATGCATACAGCGCAATCGATCTTTTCTTCTTCCACGCACGTCGACGGTACCGTATATTTACGTACAACTGCCCAGTATACGTTGATACGTGGCAGAATACGGAACTAAATTTCTACGCACTGAATTTGACATTGTATTGACACTTTTCTTTGCGAGCAGCGTCTCTGAGAGCTATCAATTTATATTGGTCGTATTGCCAGCGTATATTTACGTATTTATTGTGAATATATTGGTATGTCTGTATGTGGGTGCTGTAATAAATCGTCAGATGTGTCTGTAAAACATGGAGTAATTTATCAGTGTCTTTTCGTGAATACTTTACAATTTTTTGTCGAGAAAACGGTTGCTCGTCCCGACGATGCTGGCGCCTGACCGAAATAAGATACTGTCGTTTGTTTAGCTGGTAATTTTGACTGACAAGCGACTATGGTGTTTTGTTATTTGTTTCTTTTGAATATTTTTTGTCATACCATCATACCATCACGCCTGTATTCCCCGAAAAGTTAGGCAGAGGCGTACTAATGTACACCCACATTTCACCGGTATGTTTAGCACCAATCCAGACCCCATTGCAATTGGTAATGGCAATTGTACGGTCCAGGCGTCTGCGAAAAAAATAATTAAGATAAAGACAACGAAAACTACAACAAATAGCGGGGTGCGGTGCTGTGTCTAAGCTCAGGGAAGGGCTTAGTTAGGTACTATTATTTATTATATAAAATTTGTTATCCTACACCCTAGTATGAATACCAGGATTGACCACAAAGGAATTGAATGACGAGATGACGGCTAATAAAGATGTATGGAAGAAAAAGACACTTCGCCGACCCTAAGTGAATTGGGATAAGGGCAGGAGGATGATGATATTATGATGAGAGAGAGAGAGAGAGAGATAAATTAGGCTATAGTCCACCACGCTAGCCTAATGGTGGTTGGCAGACTTCACATGTCGTCGAGAAAATCTCTCAGGCACGCAGGTTTCCTTACGATGTTTTCCTTCACCGTTAAAGCGAGTGATATTTCGAAAAGTCAGAGGTGCGTGCCTTGGTTCGAACTCGAGACCTTTGACTTACACCTACCTAATAAATAAGTATAAAGTAATAATTTGCTACTACTATACCTACTTATAATTTACAATATAATTTAGAGCTTTACGGATAAATGAACACGTAAATATAAAGTTTCATTCACACTGAAAGCCATAACACAAACGGCAGATTGCGCTAATTCAATTAACAATTTATGTTCAATTGCATTAAATCGTTTGATTTGGTTCATGTACTAATTTTATTATTAGTATCTATTAGAAATATGTGTGTGCGCGGCCATACATACCATACCATCAAGTCTGAGTTACTCATTAATAACAAAGGCATAAGTAGGATGGTTATAGTAGATACAGGCTATAGTTTTTGAACCTGTGCGGAACCGGGGTCCCAAGTCGGAGTGGGATGAGTTGAGTCTCATTCCACTCCGATGGCCCACCACTCTCAAACACTATACGATTCTACCACTCCAAACAAGTGTATAGTAAGTTTGACTTAGAGCTTGTTTCACCAATAGATCAAAATCAAAATAGTTTTATTTTCACATAGACCTTATGCAGGCACTTATGAAATGTCGAAACTAGGTGCACGGTTCCAAATTAGTCGTTTCCTATGAAGAAGAACCGGCAAGAAACTCCATGGTTACCCTTTTAAATTTTGGTTTTTTACAGTTACATCTGATACAATAGTTTAAGGATACTTACACAAGATAGCCGCTATCCACCGGATAAATTTGAAAATGGAACAAAATTTGTAAGAAACTATCTGGGCCTGTTTCACCACCTCCTAGTGTCTCATCTTATCCTGCTATGGGGACTGGTACAGCCAGCAACACTTCGACCCAATGGGATCTTTTGTGTTGTCCCCATTACCGTATATTCCTTACTCTTTGAAGACGTGGTTCATGAAGGCGACTAACCCACTGAGAGGAAGGAACCTAAAATCTTCTAGCTTCGGGTACCCTTTCCCGAGAAGACTCATCCGTTTCGTCGCTAGGACATCATAATTGCACAGGATGTGCTGCACTGTTCCCTTGAATTCACCTTCTAGTAAGTTCCTGTTAAATTACTTGGCAGATAATTTCATGTAAAATTTGTTCAATTTTTTGAATTTATCCGTCTGATAGGCCAGGTATGATGAAAAAGGCCCTCTGTTTTGACTGGATGGAACATACTACGAGGTAGAGAAACAGGCATTTTGTCTTGTTTGTCACCAACATAGGGTCCAACACTAACACAAAATATCAAATATTAATTACTCTCCATACTTCATCCCCCGATGTATTATTCAAAGAGCTCTCAAAAGGATCGCGAACCTTCGATAAATTATAAAATCTTGCTCAAGCGTTTTATGTTGATGAAATGCAAATCAGCTGACACTTTACTACACTTGTTATCTTTTTGAGATACTTGTTAATTTATTCATGATATTATCGGCCAGTTAAGAGCTTAACTTGCCTAGCGGTACTGGGTTCTTGAATTTAATTTAAATTAAAAATATGTTTTGAATTCATTATTCTTATTCTTTATTGCTTGCGTCTTTATCCGAAGAGTTATTTATTTTATAGTAACTTTAACGCAATTTTAGTTTAAACACATGTATTATTATTTTTATTTGCTGTAAATAGATAGTAAAATTAGATATCAACATTTAAGATTTTTAGTAACTATTACGAAATTCGTTGCCTTTGTTATTGGATTACTAAGGGCCCGTTTCACCACCTCTGGATAGCCACTAACTATCGGATAAATTAAAAAATGGAACAAAATTTGTATGAAAATATCAGCCAGGTAATTTAACGGGAACTTATCAGGAGATGGTGCAACCAGGGGCTAGACAAGTTGCAATTTGATATTCGAATCAACAAACGAAAAGACGGAAAATGTATTGAAATGACATTAGTGACAGCCCGATTTGTCGAAAGCTTGTGTCATTTCCGTATATTTTCTGTCTATTCGTTTGTCGATTCGAATGTTAAATTGCAACTTGTCTAGCCCCCCAGGCCTAATTGTTGCAAACCTTTGGCGCTGTATTAATCAGCGTATCATATTTCGACGTCACGTAGCGGATCCGTGGTCTCCGTACCGCGAGTTTCCTCAATTTTTTTTCTGAATGGTAAGGGATAATGGAAAAGGATCCCTAAACCAAAAAGTTATTATGCTGATTTTTTTTTAAGATTTGAAATTTGCACACAAACTGCCATTGAAAATGAACAAGTCAATATAATATACACATTTGTGAAACTGAAAACCCAGTTAAATTATTCACAAACATTCTAAAGCCAAAACAAACATAGTAAATCAAACAATAACAACAAAAAAAATCGAATCGCCCATTGAAATCCAAACGAAGTTAATATAATACAGTATTGTTTACGTAGTATTAGTAACAAAGGGTTGTATTTATTGTAGTTAAACCCAATGTATACAAATTAGCTAGACCAATGATAAACGGTCAATAAATGTGGGCTTTACTAGATGAATGTGTCTAGGTCATAGGTCCTGAATTATTTATAATGCTAAGTTGAGTTACATTTTATTAATTATGCGGCTTAGTTTTAATAATGGTTTGGAGCAAAATAACCTACGGATAAATGTTGTATGGATTACAATCGAAGAATGTAAACACGTTATTTTCATCATTATCATCAACTTATCATTATAGAGAATCTAAAGAGAGGTAGTGCATAGCCATTTATGGCTCAAATCTGGAGCAGCCCATCTGGGGAAGTACCTCCACCTTACAGAAACCTGCAGCCAAATAACACACTTTATTGTGTGTTGTGTTCCTGCAGTGAGTAAGGTCGCCAGAGCTCCTTCTTAGGATGCGCTGCGCTGGCCGTAAGAGGAATATTTCCTCAAACTGTCGGCGCAGTGAATCCTTCATAAACCTCTAAGATGTTTTTCGGGTCGGCAACGCGCGAGTGATACCCCTGGTGTTGCAAGCGTCCATAGGCTATGGTAACCGCTTACCATCGGGCGGGCCGTATGCTTGTGTGCCACCTTAGTGGTATAAAAAATATATATATTATAGTCCTACTACTGGACTACCTCTAAGAAGCCGGATGGCCTATAATTCATACAAACGAAAACATCCTGAAGAACACTGCATGAAAGATTTCTCGTTTATCTTTAAGCCTCTGATTTTTCTATCGTGCGACAGTAAACGGGTTGATCATGTAAAAATTTAATTTTCTAGCTTGAAATTGCACGAAAAAATTAAATCTATTTTGCTATTAATGTAACGCTTTCCCTCTCACAAATACATGTACTTACTTACATACCATCACGTCTGTAAGTCCCGAAGGGTTAGGCTGAGGTGTAATTAGGTAATAGGTTATGTAATTAGGTTTACCCACAGTTCGCCGGTATGTTTCATGTCATGTAATGGGGGGCCAGCCTATTGCCATCAATCGGGTACATCTGTACTCCCGAGCTACTGGGAATTTAACAGAAAAACCCAACAACACTTTGCTCGACCCGGGAATCGAACCCAGGACCTCTAGGGTAGCAGTCGCGCTTGAGATCACTATACCAACGACGCAGTTGTATGTATAAATTTATTTATTTTGAAAGGTACTTTAATGACTTATTCAGTATAACATTACAAAATGAAGAATAACATATTTTTTATATATCATTAGTGAATTCGTCACTTATAGAAGTACACTGTAGCACTGTCATGTACTTAGGTATCTACGTAATACACGTAACATGAGGTGACAGCCTAAAATTAACTAATAAACCCCATGTAATTGTGGAAAACAAAGTGTTACGTAATTTTAAATTAAGTGAATTTCAGAAGTTGAGTAAATATTTGTGTAATTGATATTGCCATTTACATAGAAAATGTGGAGAAAAGTTTAGTTCAGCCTGTGGTTTTAATTGACGAGAACAAATTGTTACAGGGATATAGTTTCACTGGATGTGTCCAGTTTGTTCGAAGAGAAAGCAATAAAATAATACCGCGTTAAAAATTATCGGAACAACTAAGAAAATTTAATCTTTGATGGCTGGCTTTACACGTGAACTCGTTTAATGCATAATGAACTATATGCCTATTAAACATACAGTTCATTATGTATTAAACGAGTAAAGTTAAATTTTCTTAGTTGTTCCGATCATTTTGAACACTATATCTTATGCTGATTGTACGCGGTGAGGTCAGTTCATTGATTTAAGTACTAAAGATAGGGCTGTCCAAACCTTTGACAGACCCGCTCGCCATACATAAAAATACTAACGCCATCTTTGTTAGTATCACATGTCATTTGTTTTTTAGCGCGGTTCTACGAACTAGTTCATTTCAGTTTAGAAGTAGAGAAAACCATTTTGGGACCAAGCTCGTTGGTGTCATTGTGACATGTGGTCTGTCCACGCAGTAATATATAGGTCAATGGGTCAGTGTATGTCTTTTTAGTAAACTTTAAACATTTCTAGTAATAACATGTCCATGTAAAACTATTTCAATAGTCGGCCGCTTAGTTTTCAATGTTTAATTAAACCGAAAGTGAGTTCTGACCGCACCAACCACTAAAGGATTGGTATATATAGCAATAAGTAGAAACGGTGCTGTGACAACCCTACGCTCGAACATAATTATAGTCTGTATTATTTTCTGGTTTAAAAAAAATACCTATGACACAATCACACACACACCATCACGCCTGTATTCACCCAAGGGGTAAGCAGAGGTAATGTATCTATGACAGAATATATTTCAAATTATGTTTTGTAACTAAAATAATGCCCATGTTTTGTCCAGGCGTTACGGTGGTATCGTTTGCCGACAAAAAACAAAAATTGTATTAGTTATTTGCAGGGAGGGGATCGTCATCACCTTTCAAATAAAAAAAACAAAATCAAAATCGGTTCATCCGTTCGGGAGCTACGATGCCACAGACAGACACACACACACACAGACACGTCAAAATTATAACACCCCGTCGTTTTTGCGTCGGGGGTTAAAAACATTTGAACTTGAACTTGAATGGTAGCCGCAAACCCAAAAAGCCATAACCAGTCTATCGTTCGAATATCGGTAGTGCCCAAAAAAATGGTTTTCGAAGATTGACGGCAGTCGCTTCATGTAAAATACTGATGTTCAGCCGCATGGTTACTCTAGACACTGAACAAGTCGCAGTGATCTCTATTTTTTTTAAGTTTGGTTCGTCGAGATCGGTTTCCGTCCAGTTTGTTTTATTACAAATGAAAAAACTTATACCTTCCATTAAGAAATGGTATAATATTTGTTAAAGTAAGCACAAGTAATTACGGTTTCAATATTATAATTCAAAGTTTGGCCGCATATATTTGTACGACTGGATTAATCTTAAAAGCTGAGCGGTAGCTGGGGTTTCTGGTCGGCCGCAGTTTAATCCAAGTTGTTTGAAGTCATGGCTTGTTCCTTTTAAAACTTTATGTGAGTGAAAATAAAATAAAAGCAAATGTGTGCTATTGTGAGAACTGTGATTTTTGGTTTGGAGTGGTGATGACAAGGGTGACTGCTAAGCGTGAGGTTCTGGATTCCCAGGTCGAGCAGTGTTTTGTGTTTTTTATAAAATTCTCAATAGCAGGTTGGCATGTAGGCCTGGTCAATACCAGGGCCATATTGCATTGCTATTAAGCAATGCTATGTCTATACCAGGTGGAAGGGACATCGACGCTCAAACGTCGTGACAAAGTTTCACTCAAGATCAAAAATAAAATGACCTAGGTCATTCATATAGAAAATGATCGGTTATTACAGATATTGACATTTTTGAGCGCGCAGTGTATTTCTGAAAACGTGATAATAAAATACACAACGCACCAAAATAAATACAATAATGTTTTTTCAATTATAAATCTAATTTGGGTACATAGAAATAATGTTCATTTACACGTTCAAGTAAAAGAACTGCAGAAAATGTGGAAAAATTGATGAAAAAAATTACGGAAAATTTCAACGCAGGGCGGTCCAGAATCATGTACTGAATTCATGGTATTCGGATGTGCGTCGATTTCCCTTCCACTTTGTATAAGTGCGTGTCTTAGATTCGAACTTGAGACCTATGACTTGGTAGTCCAATGGTCATATCACAGCTTTTGTAAAACACATAGGTACCTACAATACATAGCCAATGTTAATAAGTATGTGTATATTATTTCCTACGTGCATAATACGTGAAAACAGTTTAATTAAAGTGTCACGCCTGTTACAAAGTTTAATTTCCGCCGTGTATAGTCTGGGGACATTTATTTCAGTGGTTACGCACTCTGTTTGTTGTTGTTGCTTCAGTGAATTATTAAAAACTTGGACAGTGACAGAGAGCAATATTTGAAATAAGAATATGTTTGGCAGAATTGTCGACATCGGCACAATTGCCATAGTGAAAAAATAGAATAGAATAAAGTATTTTGAAAGGTGCTGTAAATTTTATTTTAAATTAACGTCAATTCTGTCACTTTTGACGTACAGATATGTCAGTGTCAGATTATCATTATTTAATACTTTATTTTACTGTCTCATTTCAATTAAAAATAAAATATGTAACTAGAGCATTTTTCGGCACAATTAAAAGATAAAGTTGCTAGCTTATAACAAAACCAATTGCTAAATGAAACAATAATCCCGACTACGTTAAAAGTACTAACTAAATCTAAAAACAAGTTATATGTATTATCGGAAATGAAGTTATTACTAAAGAAATTATTAAAATGTATTGCAGGCGGGACTCGGGACAAGCTAAGCAAAAATTCTGTTTAAAAATCAGTATTTTTTATAATTTACACTGAACGAATAGCCTCTCCTCCCTGTCTGTAATACATTTTTGTCAGAGCCGAGTGTTATTGGGTTTTCAATGGTTAGTATCAGCCCGGAATTTGGCTTAGGCTCTCTACATATTGTATGATCCAAACAAAACGGTAAACTTTGGTTGAACAGCAGCTGCAGTACACCTCTGCCTAACCTTTAGAGAAATACAGGTCTGATAGTATATTAAGAAAAATTAATTATGAGGGAATGGATCTTTACTAATACATTATTTTACACTTTCACGCATCCAGTAATAAATTATAAACAAAATAAAATAATATATTGTTTTCTGGCACTGGGCTTTATAATCATGAAAGATGTAATTAATAATAATAATCCACCATATACTGTCCCACTGCTGGGCACGGGTCTCCTCTCAGTATGAGAGGGATTAGGCTAAAGTGCACCACGCTAGCCTAATGCGGGTTGGCAGACTTCACACGCGGTCGAGAAAATCTCTCAGGTTTTGTAGGCAAGATGTAATTACATATCTATTTATTTTCATTAATTAATAGGTCTATAGGCTCTTACAATTTTGATAATAACCTCTTATATTCGAGGCGCCCACTCGGTGTAGATGATTGTACGACAATTTTAGCGTACAATATTATAGTGTGTGCTTGTCAATGTAACCACATCGTAATTAAATGGGGCTGCCTCACACGAGGTGCCTAGTGACAGCCTGTGGAGTTTAGATTTTAATTGAAATTAATATTTTAGAACACGTTAAAAGGCAAGCTAGACGAAAATATATACAATAGTATGTTTCAAAGTGTTAATTTAAACAATATAATAAGATAATAATAATTATGTGTATGATGTATATTTATTGCACAGGTTTTTTTAAGTATAATTATTGTTATTTGCAGTTTTTTTTTCAAGTTGAAAAAAAAACTGTATTGGTAATTCATATGAAAGTAGCAATTTTTATACGGAATTTTACAGCTAATTGAGCCTAAAATTATTAGCAAACAACATATCTTGAGCGAATGAGCAGTCCAGAGTAAGTAAGACAATTTATTGAAACGATATACGCGGAAGGTCATTAACTGGCGGAGAAACTTAACACCGCGATTCAGGAAACAATTGAATTCGCACAACTCCATCTATGAGCCAAAATAGGAACTACAATTCAAAATTTAAATATTCGAACGGATTCGACAGTCCTACTGCTTGACACGTTTTGATCTTTTTTATCTTTTAACAACGAAGCGAACTATTAATTTAGTAGCTCGAATTTGATAGAAAAATAACCACAAATTATTTAATTTATATAACATTTTAAAATTCCGATTACAGTGCACATATTTTTGAGGCTGACTGTACATCAATGCTTCTAAGATTTATTACACTACCCTAACTTATACACTAAAGGGGGGTCCAATAAAATGAATAGGAATTCGTCTATAGCTGATCTGTCAAAAAAGTTCGAGGGTGCGTTGATATATCACGTTAGAAAGGCATGGATGCGAACTTTTTCAATATAACTGTATTTTCTGACAACTGCGAGATGCTAACGAAAGCTGACTATGGCTCTGAATAGATGAGGTTTTTGGACTTCGGAACTTGAACCTTTTTGAATGCCGAATTTCTTTCCTTGCTCTAGTCTACAATTATAAGTGCACGTGTGTATAAACAAGGTTCAAACTCAATTAACTGCCTGTACAATCCTCAAAAGATCGCACAAACGTTTGTATATCTATAGATATCGGTATACGATCAGAGCAAAAAGTTTTCATTACAAATTAGATGAATATATGTATATACCTATAATGCGTCTTTTAGGTAGAATGTATAATCCGTCATGGTCGTGATGAGAGCTATTGGTCCCATAGCCATGGCGATTAGGGAAGGGAAATGCGAGTTTTAGTCGGAACGAGTCAGCCCTCCTAGGCGGCAGGTTTCCAAGAGGATTTTCCACACTACAATAAAAGCTTGAATATGTGAGGGATCAAAGAAAAACTACTTACCCATGACTTTTACCAACATTACTAAACCTAAATAAATTCAAAGGACAGGATTATTCCAAAATTGGGTTAAAAAATTACGAGATAAATCGTTTACTATCTAAAATCAAAACTTTTCAACAGTACTCGAGGTTCAAACGTTAAATCACATTAATTTTATTTATCTGTAACACTCATCAGGAACCTGGCTTATCCGTTTCTCTCTCGTTTTCTCTTTCATATTCTCGTTAGCAAGTCGTTAGACGTGTTTTACGATTTGTTTCCTGAAGGCCAAAAAGGTGGTGGGGCCAAAAATATCAGGATAAATAAAACAATTTCGTGAATGTTTTCCAACGGCAGACTTAAGAAAAGATTCACTAAAGTGTTATTACATGGGCTATGATAAAGATTTCTTTTATTATATTTCTTTTTTCAAATAATAATCGCAAAAGCTTTTGTCCTGCTGAGTGCTGGTTATAAGTCATGCTGTTTCCACCAGTTGGTAATGTAAAAGATTAAAGGATTACGTCAGGGTGATGGGCAGCAAGCTTATAGGTAAGCGACTCACCAAGGTAGTAGTTTAATTATATTTATTTATTTATTTATTTATTTATGTACACACTGAAGAAAACAGAAAATTATAAATAATTAGGAATATTGTACAAAGGTACAGTTGTTATAGTATTTGTGAAGGTAAAATTGCAATGATATTTGCAATTTATTGTCATGGATTTCCGCAAAGTAACGCCTGATTCCATTAATTATGTTTGTGAAGGGATAAACTATAGGTAAAGTTTAGTGAAATAAAAATGCAACCTCAAGGAGGATTCGGACCTTTGTTGCACTTAGGACTAGACTGACGAGGCAGTTAACTTAATAGCGATAACTACATATTTATAACTCTATTACATGGGACCAGTACCTCAACCATGAGTTCTATCGAATGGCTCTCTATAGGTTTTTTACGCATCGAAACGCTGTAATCTCATGCAGATTTTAGTTCCTTACGTAACCGCTAGAGGCGCTGCGAGGTTTTGCATACAAATATTTTACGGCGTCGCTAGCTAGTCTAGTGAGCAATACTCATGGTCGTGGTCATTAGTATGCCTTCGGAAAATTTGAAGTGTTTGCAGGGTTGGCAACGCGAGTGTAATACTTCGGTGTTGTAAACGTCCATAGGCTATGGTAACCGCCTACAATCAAGCAGACTACTGCATGCTTACTTGCCGCCCTTGTGGTATGAAAAAAATACAGATGTGATAGTATAATAATTATGTCAATATTCTATCTCTAGTAAGCAAATCTATTGATTGATTTGTTACAGAAGCCGGCTGTTAACAAACTATCAACTTGATACCAATTACATTATATATGGTTTAAAAAGAGGCTTGATGTGATACATATGTCTCAGTAGTTTCCACAAGTAAATTTATTGTTGGCCCTGTGCTTATTCGTGCCGTTTAAACAATTCGTTCCCCGCCGAGATACAGGGCGAGTCTCATTATTTATTGCAATAATGCAATCTTATGGTGTCATCTAATGTTTCTCTTATCTAATGCTAAATATGCCGTCCTGGCTTGATTTATTTTGGCAATTTCGGGCCACTCATTATGGTTGGTGTTCCATTTAGTCCTCACCGTGGTTATGATAATATTTTGTTACCTATATATGCATAATTATATAAATTTGCATAGAAAACATCCACAATTTTCTCTTGAACTGCATAGTACTCGTATTTTCATAATTATGTGAATTTTCTGTCAGTTATTTGAGCTAAATAAGAGCCTATTGCTATATTCCCACAACAGACTCTATTTGAACAGAGAAAATAAGACTAACCTCTGACCTCGCTCCGGTGGTCCTGGCAGGACGCCTTCTTTGCTTCCGCTGGAGTTCTTGATTCACTGAACCACTAGGCACTGGCACTTGCAGAGAGACAAGGAGTTCAGTTGGGAGTGTCACGGGTATGTGACGCTAGTAGGTTAAGTGCTTAAAGGCACCCACCATTACTATCTATTCAGTAGCTAAACCATCCGAGCTATGGAACGGAGTATTTTGAGACCGGATTAGGAATACTGCCATCCGTTCCGAAACAAAAATAATGGACGTCACTCTTAAGAAAGAAAGAACGAAAAAAAAACACGTAGTTTCGCGAATAATGAAACAATGTAGGTACTAATTGTAATAATGGATTTAATTCCTAATGTTACCAAAAACAACGGAATAGATTCGGGACAAATAGCACCGTTCCTATCTCACAATGAAAAAGCTGGTGTATATATTTGTTCATAAACCATTTACGTGAGAATATATAGTTCCAGAAGCGAGCAAGCTTGTACTAGCTTGCTCGCTTCGCTCGCAAGTTTGTACACGAGAGTACACACAAGTATGAGCAACAATACCTAGCAATTACAACACAGTACACAAGTACACATACATCTTAATTAGGGCGTCGTGTTGTGACGACACAAACATAAACCTAAGACGAATGCATTAGACAGACGGTGCTATCTACTAGTATTTAGCAAATGCGTTCTGCCGCTAACAAAGGAAATTATAGTCAATTGTCGGGTAGTGAGTGTGTTCTCTATCTTTACAAAGAATGGTTTAATTGTTAACCGACTTAAAAATAGGGGCAATTTTTCAAAGACTGTATATATTTTTTTATTTGCTCAATGTGTTCGTTCTTTGTTATCTTTTTTGCGGTCTATGATTTTTCAAATAGACCCACTAAAGTATGGATAAATGTACTTCTAGTTATTTGGAAAAAGGATATTGTAGTAAAATTAAGTACATTATTTGTACATTTATTCAGTGTATTTTGGATCTATTTGGAAATCATACACCCGCCATCGTGATGCATACTTTTTCCCCATATACTAGCCCACCGTTGGGCAAAGACTACCCAACTTTCCACATTTTTAGCTTTCTCAGCGAGCGAAGCCGCTTGCAGAAGAAGAATATTTATTGAATTCATGAAAATATGAACGGAAATATTCAACAAATTTGAAATAAGTATACATACATCGTGTCCGTTTTGGAGGGCATCCAATATAATTTATTAGCAATCCGGCGGCGCATGCATCTTCTAAGTTTCCCGGTCCCGTATGCTACTGCGAATTATAGCTTACCCAACAAAGTTACCTTCTCTGTGCTATATTTGAATATGTCTAGTAATATACACGTTTTGTATTCATACGAATATTGTAAATGCGATAGCTATGTCTGTCTTTCAAAGAGCTAGATTGCATCCTGAGGAAGGCTTATATTTCCATATACCTAGGTCTTAAAAAGTCGTACAGTAGTCACCAATATTTTAGGTGCACAAAATGGCGACTACTATACCTCATAATAATCCTCAAAATGGGGGCCAATGACATTTATTATAATGTTTAAAAAATTTAATAGAGACAAATGTGAAATAACCTTTAGTCCACGACCAAATAATATTCCTTTTATGTATATGAATATAACTTCTATATTACCTCCAAACCCTTATAAAATATAAATACAAATAGTTTCAAGATCATGCTAAGCATAAAATTATGATAAATAAAAATATTCTTTTTCGTGTAAGCACCAAATAAAAATTTAATAAATTATTTAGCAAGCACTACTCACTTTAGCTGAGTAGCGAACTTGCACGGACCGATAAGCCGCTGACGCAAAATTTCCCCTCTATCTGCCCACAAACAAACACAAAAAGCCCAGTATCTGCTTATACGCGCAGAAAAATGTCTTCTGAATTGCCAGAGGCTCACAAAGCCACGTAAATCAGGCACTGACGGTCGCTTGTTTTGAATAGGCCCACAATTTGTCACAACAAATTATTCAGCCATGCCGCCTGAAAAGGGTACCTTTTTAATTTCCACAACGCGAAATGATTCAGTAATTGGGGCGCCGATGAAACTGACCTTATTAACCGATGAATTCGTGTGAATAATGTGAATTTATTTGATAAATTTTGACGGATTATATGACTTTACTTTTTATCAACGAAGGCTTTTTTGATGTTCAATTGGTCATTTTATATTTAGATTTGTGTATATGGCCGGTTTAAATAATATCAAATTAAGTACTATTTAGATTTTAGTACGTAAATATGTACCTAAATGCTACAGCTACCTACTGGATAATGCCAGCAGATAAATTCATTGAAATCGGTAGCTAAAGTGAATGTAGTAAGGTTATTTTTTTTTATCTATTATCGATATGGTTCTCTATAATTCAATTCATCATTACCGTAAACGTTGGCTTCATGGCTTACTGCCAAACTTGAGAATCCATTGTCGAAATAGGTCGACTTTCAGCTGACCGGACCATTTTTTACGAAGATGAATAAAGTCGATTCCTTCCTAATGTCAAAAGAGATTGGACTAGGTAGTTAACTAGGTTTTACATAAAATTATTGTCTTTTTTAATTAGGAAGATATAGTTTTTTTTGTAGATTTATAGGTACGTAATACTTTATTTTATAATAATTATAAAACTTGTTCACTAACTAAAGAGAGGAAATCAAAAATTAAGCCAAAATAAATCATGTAGTAATTTGAATTATGGAAAATTTCCCAAAAATGGTTTTAGTCCCAAAATAAAAAATAATACAAAACATATCAGGCATCTCAACCATATTTTTTGTCCAACTATTCATAAATAATGACGAGGCCGTACAGAAACTTCCAACCCCTTTTCGCAACTTCAAGAGTATTCGAAAACATTGTATAAACTTATAATAGGGTTTTCTACGACATAGTCCCATCTGTTTGAGATTCTGTGAATCGATTGAATACTGTTTGTTTAGGAAAGAACATCATTTCGGCTAGCAAGAACAAACTTATCTACAAACCAACATCTAGATTGTACCCGTAGATAAATTTAAGATAAATAAGATGTACCCCGCAGATAAATTTATTTACCCTTGGTAGAAACCGCAGGGCGAATTATTTCTCAGTAACAAAAACAAATATCTTCTTTCCAATTTGTGTGATGTCAATTAAACGAAACAAAAAAAGCAAGTTATTATAGTTTATATGTTTTATCTTATGTCTTTCATCAATTTTAACAAAGCTATATGTACACTCGCGAGCAACCAAATCGACTCAACCCGTAAGCACGTATACATATACGTTTTTTTTTTTCATATGATACTTGTATATAAAATTCATATATCATTAAAAAGCTTAAGGAATCAGCTTTAAATTGGTACCAGCATTGTCAACATCCATTCAGTACTTTATAAAATAATGGTACCTGGATGAAAATGTAGCGAAAATAAGAATTTAGAAATATGATTTGTGGTTAGGTATTTTTAAAATTAAATAAAATCTGTAAAAATATCATGAAAAAAATTTATTGTAACAATACTTGGTATGAACTGCTCTAGCTGATATCATGGATCGCAGTCGGTTCTTCATTGATCTCATGATTTTTTCGACGGTTTCCTAAGAAACACTATCCCGCTCCTCTAATAACGCCGCCTTCAATTCGTTAAAAGTCTTACGAACTTGATTCTAAGCTCAAACCCTTCTCTTAAGCTCGTCCCATAGGTGTTCAATGGGATTCATGGCTGGGTTGAATGCAAGCCAGTCCATTGGACGTATATTCATCTCGTTTAAGAATTTCTGAGTGAAACGCGACGTGTGACAATGGATATTACGGTGCATTAACAAAAACTAATCACAAATAAACCACGTAGAGAACCGCGTGGTGTTGAAGAATGTCAGCAATGTACCGATCAGCCGTCAACTCTCCTACTTGGCCTCCTACGGGCATGAAAACGAGCGCGGCTTTTCACTCTAAACAGATACCAAATTACATCACGCGTGAACCGCTGATGAATGCATTATTTTAGCAAACCAGCACTACACAAATCACTCACCAGGACGCCTTTAAACCCTACGTATCCTGTCATTCCCATGTAGGCACATTTTACACTTATCAATAAACAAAATCGGCTACTATGGCCCAATGTTTCAATTAAGACGCTCTCGTACAAATCAAAGGCGCGCTTGCCGATGATCTATGGTTAATTTCAGGCCCGTGGCAGGTCGTTTTATAGAGAGATTAGCTTCTCTTAAGCGTCTTCTTATTGTTGACTACCTGACAGCCACCCTTCGAACGCGTCTCAGCTCTTGCTGCATATCAACACCCGTCAGGTGTCGATTTCATAGCTATACTGAGACGGTAAACCGGTATTTTTTCTCTAAAGTGCAATGTTGGCGGCTGGTTCTTGGTGTCCGATTAAAGACAGCAGTCTCTTGAAACCTTCTGTATACCAAATGATACAGCAGGTTGGTTCAAGTGAACCTGGGCATCTAATGTTCACTAACTAAGTCCCTTTTGCAACAGGGTCCCATATTAGCAGCTTCTTCAGGCATAGTATTCATAAATTCGTCTAAAAAATTAATATTTTTTCTTTTTGATAGTATTGTCTTACAGCTGGAGCTTAATTTCAGTGGATAAACTGACTGTGGCAGTTTTTATAGGGGTAATGCAGAGCGCAACTCGTAGGTACGGTAAAGTCAATTTTCCTCTGCGCGCATTAAAGTCCGGTAATTAAAAGGTTACTGAATATTTAATAAATGATATTGGTACTAATGTAAAGCTAATTAATCAATCTTTCAATAAACATACGGTTCTTGTGAACAAAATATACAATTTTTTTTAAAATCACAAATGTTTAGCGGTTGTAGGTTGAGTCGATTTAGTTGCTCGCGAGTGTAGTTTATACGTTTTATCTTATGTCTTTCATCAATTTTAACAAAGCTATATGTATATGTAATACATGAGATTGATTTCTCATCTAAATAAATTAAACAGAAAATAAAGATAACAAATTGTATTGTGGAGTTAAAAAAGCAGAAAATTAAGGTTAATTGTAATGTGGGATTAAAAAAGTAAAAAGATCATATTATTATGACGTAATTCGTATGACAAAAGGCATATTTAGGTATCTATTGTAGAAGAACCGTTTTTGTAATAAGAAGACAAACTGTCTCTTTGCATTGGTCTAGTGGTCCCAAGCGCGACTGCTACGCTAGAGGTTCTGGATTCGATTTCCAGGTCGAACAAAGTGTTGTTGGGTTTTTCTGTGAAACTCCCAGTAAGTAGCAGCTAGGAGTCTGGATTTGGGCTCAGTTGAGGGCAATAGGCTCGCCCCCTATTACCTGAAACCTAGACATACCGGCGGACAGTGGGTGTATATTAGGCGTGATGGTGCAACCGTACCGCTTGATGGTAAACGGCAACCTCAGCCTGTAGAGGGCACCAACACGAATATAGTATCACTAAACTTATAACGCGTTGTCATCTTGAAACTCTCGAAGTTATCCAGTACACTAAACCCCTACATCCATAGACCATTTCACTTTAACTTTCATATTTCACAATAGCTCCTGCACTCACCTGGGATAACTGTATTCCCATAGTGCAGTTATGGATTAGCTCAGGTCAAATCAAAGATCAAAGCTCTCCAAGGGGCCTCTACGCGTTGGACCTGTGTCCCCGCGCAAGCCTTCCAAAGGACCGGATGTCTCCCTCACAGGAGGCATGCAGTGAGATCTAAAAGGAGATAAAAATAATAATAATAAATATCTTGGGACACTTTTATACAGCACCATCTAGTCCCAAACTAAGCAGAGCGTGTACTATGGGTACTAGACAATGGATATAATACTTATATACTACATAAATGTTTGTGTCTCATAATAATAGTCTTCTTCTTTGTGTCGATGGTACGAATTTAAAATTTAAAACGGATTCCTTAAGACTTTAATTATAATCAACCAAAAGTGCTTTTAGCCGTAATAATCTATATTAAAACTATATTATTACCATATTTTAATAACCTCGTAAAGAGCAACACCTGTGCTAGAGAAAAATAAACGAAAATGCGCCTACATTTTCCTGTGAAAGTAATACATGAGTGAAACGTCCGCCGACATTAGTTTTAAAAATTGCAATTAAAAAATGGAAGACTAATGTTCTCTCCAGTCCCCAACCGGGTTCTGGGAGTATATATTTTACATACGAACTTACACTGTTATTTTATACGAGTACATAATTTATTGAAGGCAGAATATTTTTCACGCGCGCGAAACTAAGAGCTTGTTTCAGCACCCCCTGATAAGTTCCCGTTAATTTACTTGGCAGATGATTTCATATAAATTTTATTCCATTTTCGAATTTATCTGGCGGTTGATGACTGTTGATGACGGTTGATGACTGACGGTGGATGACTATCCAGAGGTGGTGAAACATGTTTTAAATTATATAAGACTTAACAACTGAGGTTTCCAGATATCAACGCGCTTGTGATACTGGTGGTGTTGCACATGTTCACAGCTTACTGATAAGTTTCCGTTAAATTACTTGGCAGATAATTTCATACAAATATTGATTCATTTTTTAATTTATCTTGCGGTTAGCGGCTATCCAGAGGTGGTGAAACAGGCCCTAACACTAGGATTCTTACTAGATACGGATCCTGTATTTTAAATTAGACTTCTAGCAATACATCAGTGAATATTGAATTGAATTACATGCAGTAGTTTTTACATATGCGAGCACAAACATACACACAGACAGACAAACATTAAAAAGCTGTTGTTTTGGCTTATATTGCTCTATTAAAGACCCTCTATAATATATATATATTAGTTTTTTTTCAATATTTATAAGGTACAGACATAGGGCCGTTACAATTTAATTATATTTTATGTATAGATTTACGTTTTTCTTGAAATACGTTAAGTAGTAATACTTTACCCCAGTAAAAGAACAATGTTTGTAAATATTATGAAGTATATCAAGAGTATGACCCAAATTATGTTTTTGAAACCATTTAAGTAGCGAGTTATGTCGTCATAAGCCGACGTGAGTCGTGTTAACACTTTGCCCGCTCTCTCAAATCCCCTGGCAAAAAGTTGCGCTGCCAGACCGACGCAGCGACGGTGACAAATCGCTTTCAGCGCTAACACCATCCTATACTTATGTGCTCTACTTTTCTAGGATAAAAGAACGTATTGGCATAGACTAAGTTAACAAATTTGAACTTTTTTTTCAGTTTTTTTTGTCCTATGTATGTCGTTATCACTTGTTTACTGAAGTCTTCATAGTATTTTTATATTATATTCTTCCTGTTTATATGTGAGGGGTTCATGCATGCTATCAATAATTATAGTAACGTTATTTAATAATAAATAATAAAAAATAAATATAAAAAAACATAATAATAAATAACGATACAAAAAAAGCTAAATTTAATTATATCAAAATAATAATTAAAAAACAATAAACATGTACACTACACTGAAAGAAAACTTGCAAATTGCTAATTTTTTGTATGTTTAAATGCATGGAATAAAAGGTTTATTTTATTTTATTTATTCTTCCTCTTTCGAGTTGACATGAGCTATATATAGCCGTAAAAATATTGGCCAGTCGATAAGGAGTTTATTTTTATTAGGTACTTAAGATTTGCTAACAATAATGTAACATGGAGTTGATAAGGAGACTGCACTAGTGGGCTGGATGATGATTCTGATGATCATCGTGTCTGTTCAGTAAAATGTAAAGGATAAGCTAACCCTTTAACTTAATACTATGCTATCCAGAATATTGCTACAACATTTAAAATATAATTCCGCAGGGCTAGTTTTAGTTACTAATACTTTGCACTTGTAATACTAATTTATCAAATGCAAAACTGTGTTTATCTGTCGATCTGTTGACTTTTTATGCCTAAACCGCTGAACAGATATCTATAAAAGGCATGGAGATAAAATTCAAAAAGGAGTTCAGAAAAATACGCAACCTCATTTAGTATACTTATACAGTAGCATGTCGATATAAGACGAGGACTCGGCGTCCTGCTCGTAAACGAAGCTTCAACTAGTTAAAAGTTAATGCCTCTGGTTGTATACAGTCATTTAAAAGTGTTGCGCACTCAATCTTCGCTGCAGATTGGAAAATATACTTCAATTTTGTTTTTTTTATGGAAGGATAGTGATGTTTCTAACTGCTGGGCAAAGATGAAACCTCAAACATTTTTTTGAGCTTGAATTAATATTACATACATACATATATCACGCCTGTTTCCCATAGGGGGAGGCAGAGACTATAGATTTCCACTTGCTACGATCCTGGCACACCACTTTCGGTCCATCTATGTTCATCAACCTCCCCATGCTCGTCGCCTTAGAGTTGCTCTTATCCTTGCCTTTTTTGAGAACGCCCCTTCCGACTCTTCAATTCGTACTCGCCATGTATACTTGTACGCTTTTTTTATAGTTTTTATGGAGCCATGGTGCCATTTGGACACCATTCGAGAAAAGCATAATAAGCAAGGAATCATTTAATCTTTCCGTAACATCAGGCCATGAGGCATTCTATAGCATCATCATCATCACCATCATTGACTCATATACTATCCCACTGCTGGGCACGAATCTCCTAGGCACGACGCTGCCCTAATGCGGGTTGGCAGACTTCACATGCCGTCGAGAAAATCTCTCAGCTATGCATGTATTTTTAATTAATACTCTTGACACTGGCAAATCAATACTAAATTCCAATAATTTAGTCGCGTCGCATTGTTACAATAACATTTATAACGATAATATAAAGGGTTCAAGCAAAACAAGCACACACACGACTGTAAAAATATTCCACTGGATAAAATATTCCTGTTATTGAAACATACCGGTCGAAAATATTTAATATAATTTGTAAACTCGGGCCCAAGAGGAGTGCCGAGTGCCGAGTATAATTCACCAGCGTTTCGTCCCCCGAGAGCAACATGATTATATACTGTGTCGTATATTATGCGGTCATCTCGTAAACTACCATTTATATGTTGGATTTAATAAGCCATGAATGGCAATGAACCGCTGAATTAATTCGTTGTAGTGTTATTTGTGTTGCCAAAATAAAAAAAGAACAATGTGTAGTGTTATTAATTTATTATTTACACATACTTAGTTCATGCTAATGTTAAAAATACGAAAGTAATTCTGTCTGTATGTTACGCATTCACGCCTAAACCGCTTTATTGATTTTGATGAAATTTGGTACAGAAATAGATTAGAACTTGGAGAAGGAGGTTTGTTGAAAAACCCAACAACACATTCCTCGACCCGGGAATCGGAACCAGGACCTCTAGCGTAACAGACAAGCTTGGGACCACTAGGCCAACGAGGCAGTCTTCCAAATTCTTTTCATAAAAAAACCGACAGTTTGCTTGACCTGGGAATTGAACCAAGGACCACAAGCAGTAATAAACGCTAATAAGGCAGTAAGCCGTCCTAGTATAACTAATTACCTACAAAAAGAACTAGGTTACCTTACTTCAAAGTTCGTTCTCAGAAAACTGACAAAATAAAAATGATATCTTTATTTTTCTCAGCCAATATTTTTATCTCGACGTAGTGTCGCTAGAGTGTGTACCTGACACTTACTCTTACTTACCTTTTTCTATTCTGAGGACCTTATTTGCTGCATTGCGGTAAATATCATAGTCAGAAAGATTTACAATTAATGCCGCTTAGCCTCATCATCCTAGTAATATTATAAATGTAAGTTTGGATAGATGGATGTTTGTTACTCTTTCACGCAAAAACTACTAAACGGATCTGGATAGGATTTGGCACAGAGATAGGTTATAGTCTGGAATAGCAGATAAGCTACTTTTTATTGCGGTAAAATTTATGGTTCCTGTGGGGTAGGTGTTTTAATCATTTATAAGAACTATATCACCATGCGAGTAATAACATCTATGTATAACATACCGTACATGATGTACGTATGTACATGACATATTATGTATATGACATAATGTATGTATATGACATTATGTCGTGTATCGAAATACGTTTGTACGTATGCCGTTGACAGACAGCTAGTATAATAGTGATAAACGTAGGGTTGCGTAAGAGATTCAAGATTCGTTAGCACTCTCAAGATTAGGGGCGTAGCTACCGCCGTATCTGCCGTATTAATTATACGGGGGCCCCCGACGTGCGTAAGCAAAAATGAATAAAAACTTATCATTTTTTTTTTTCAGAAATGACAAATGCCAATAAAGCCATATCTTTTTTCCCGCGGCTGCGGCATTTCCCCGCTTAAGTATACTTCAATACATGTAATCAAATGTTTCTTTTAATTCTATGCAAACATTTTTTTCTTTTGTGAGAAATCTTTACGCTTCTTCCAAACAACTTTTTTATACGGGGATTTTTAGCCAAGGCACGCTACGCCACTGCTCAAGATACTCTTAAGATAAGTAGTATTTTTTAAATGAAACTACACATTTTTGTAAATTATAGGGATCCGATTCACGCAGAATGAACTCACTGATCTTGCAGTTTTATGCTTAGATTTAGATTTAATAGAATCTGTATTGAGGTTTTAAGCAGATGGTAAGTTATTTAAATGAGGCAGTTATGAGAAAGAAAAATAAAACTGTTATAAACTGCCATAACTGCAAAGAGGTTGCGTTTGAAGAGTTTTGATACTTGAACTGGCTTCCTACACCAAGAGCAAAAGTACAAGGTATCGTAGACGTCTCGTGGAAGTTTCTACGAAAGTTTGTATTGGAATATTTGACTTTATAACCAACTTAGTTTTATAGTGTTTGGTTTAATTTTAAAACTGATTTTCGAGGTGATGAAAAATGTATGATTATTACTAACATAAAACTTGAAAGAAAAGCAACGGTAAAAATGAGAGAGTTTTTTATACATAGAACTTAAAAAACTAACTTTAAAAGTTAAGTAATCAAACACAACTTTGGAAAATGTATCGTTTAGTGCTCTAGAACGTGAGGATAAAAGGTATTTTAAGTACCTAGTTAGTTTTTTGAATGCAGTACATATTTGTATTGGAACGCGGATTATGGTTTTTAAAATAGTTACACATACACACTAATACACATACACACATATAGGTACACATTCAGACATAGGTACACATTGCCCCGGACATGGATCGTGACGTTTAAGGCCACCAGGCTAACGAGGCTGTTTGAGTGAAGAAAAGTGATATTCTCGGGCCTATTACATTTTTTGATGTTATTACTAAAAGTGAAACCAGTTTGTTATACTAATACAAGTTGTTTGTTTGGAATCAAATCCAAACGCCCTTCAAGAGATTAAGAATACATTGTTATAGAAAGTTAAACAGTTGTATTTATGTGAACAATACCTATCAAATTAGGTATTATTTCTGTTTAAAGTATTAGTAAAAAACTGTTGTTTTTAGAGGGCGGTATGTTCAGTTCCATTTTGTCAGTTAGGTTTAAATATCTGTCAGTGCAAATAAAGCATTCATTGTGAATAATCCGGTTTCTTATTGTCAAATCACCTGCAGATAAAAATGCTCCTTATTCAGTGGAACACCACCTCTAAGGTTGGAGGGAATGTGTGTGCCCGGGCTTACATTTTTTTAACTAGCCTGTCCCAATTCTGAGCAAATGCCTGCCCCCATTCCTTCCACTTATCTCTTTTCGGGCTATATGTGTCCAGTTGTCCAGTCATCCAAGGCATCCAAGGCGTCTCGCCATCTCCTCCGTGGTCTGCCACATTTCCGTTTAACTTTAAATCCCTTTATTTATATTATGTATGTGTGCCAGCGGATACGTAGCAAAAGCGATGAATTATTAATTACTTAAATCTTAACCAGGAAATATTAATAAATTAACAGACTGAAATGTTAAGAGAAATGGGAAGAAGCGGCGCAATACTCCCGCGCCGCTTCTTCCCATCGAAAACACCAGGAGGTGGCAGAAATGTAAAAGTGACGTTCAAAAAGCGCTATTTTGTAAGTGTATCTTAAGGCGAGGCATTGACAAACTATGAATCTGAAATCGGACCCCCGCACCGCGCCATCCGCTTACACCCCGCAAATACTTCGTGGTTTGCGATCGTAGGCTCGCGCTGTGGAACAGAGACGTCATAGAGTCGCGCTTACTATCTTTATTTTTGTTGCAAGAATATTAATTTGAACTTTGAAATTTGAAAATAATTATTTTGTGTAATGTTAAATGGATATTTTAAGGGGTTGTTCCCAGAGGTCAACGATTATATAATAATAATAATTAGCTCCAGGAACAGATGGACAGAACAATTTTTGGTTAAAATGGCTACGTACTTCACATGCTCGCTTGGCGTCTCAATTCCAGTCACCCTTAGAATCTGAGACGCTACCACCTTCCTATTCTCAACTATTGAAGTTACCCATCCGCTTCATAAGTATGGTAGTACTGTGGAACTAATGTGAATGGAGTGCGTCCAATGTAAGGCTGGTTTATTACTAACTCAAACATGGCCGCGATAAAGAAAGCGCTCGGCGGCGGCGCGGCGTCGCGTAGGTATTCATCAGGAACCCAAGAATCACGCACCCATCACTTGTTTACCGACAGTCTATAGGCTTCTTACATATATTTTGAGAACAAAAAATATTGATAAAAATTCAATTAAGTATGTCTGCGTTTTAAAAATGGATGTAGGAACGTGGTACTAAGGAGCTACTGTAGTACGGTAGTAGTTGTATGCTAGTCCCGGTAATGTCTACCCGTGTGAAGTCGGGATGGACCGCTAGGAATTAAAAACTACATAATTAAATTATTATGTACCTAATATTAAATGTATATTTTAAGATTTCTAATTAAAGGTAACATGTCAAAATAGCATGCTAATAAATTTATAAGTCGATAATATAAAATGGTTTACAATTTTCATGGTTGTCATACTGCTACTATCTACAAAAGATTCGTAAACAAAAATTATAAAATTCTAAATATGGCAACACATACAGTCGTTTCTGGAGCTTATAACTGAGTTATGAGCCGTTTTGTGTGATGATGTGCGTGTATAATTATACTGGTGACCATTTTTAACATACCGAGACCCCTCCGTGCCTCGGTGAGCACGTCGTAAAGCGCTCTTTCCCTGTTGTCAAGGGCTAGATTCCTACAAGATACAAATATGTGTGATGAAAATAATGGTTTGTGTTGGTCTGGGTATTTCTTAAGTATTTATAAATATATAAAAAAAAACTATTTAAGTATTATTTCTATTGTCTAGTGCTCTACTAATTTTGGGACTGATGGTGCTGTATAAAATGTCCCCTAACGAACGAACGAATTCAGACAACCATGACAATCGTTAGTGGTGGTCAAAAGCCCAAGAAAGCCTGACAACTTCGAATATCCTTCGGATATTGGTACTGCCCAGAAATTTAGAAGCATATATGTCTGACTGCAGTCACTTCGTGTTCGTGTAAAATATTGGTATACTGCGGCATTGGTTACATTGGAAGCCTATCCCTACATAATTGAGAAAAAGCTAAGACGATGATCATTCAGTTGTTTTATGTAATCAGTCACAAAGCCAAGCTTAGGATGTACTAGGTACATCCTAAGGTTGGGTTTGTAGGTAGGTAATAATTTGATGGCAAATGGTTCACCACCTCTTACATGGGGCCTACACATACCAGCAAACTTTTAGTTACATTAGTATATCTCAGTTTATCGCCATAGCCCTTGACGAATACAGGCGCGGACGTGATATTATGTTAAGTAATATATGAAAATTGGTGTCGGTATTCGGTATTTTTTCTTCCTATGTAAACCAGAATAAGACAAAATGGTCTACCGTTCCTATTAGGATCACACATTGTTATTAGAAATTTATATTACTTAATAGGCTTAGTTGTAGTGTTTAAAAGTGTATAGAAATAGTTTTTATCAGAGTTACCAGAGCTTAAACTTATGTTATTTTTTTTAATGTCTGGGAAGATGCCGTGTTATTTATGTAAATTTAATAAATGCGTGGAATTCGGGCTAACGTTTGGTCCGGTCTTAACCAACTTTCGTCCAGGCAGAGCTCGCAAGCCCAGGTACTTACTTGTACCTTCTAGTTTATATTATTATTTATTAGCGAGTAACGACCTGCCTAGCTTTGCACAGACAGCAGAGCATATAGGTATGCATTAATTTTTTTAACCGACGAAGAACCGGAGCCGGTTTTATATTCGTCTGTATATTCATAATTGTATATGTTTTTACTACCCTTGAAATGAACCCTTTCAAATTTTTACTTGAGAACCGATTGTGATGAAACTTAGCACAGTTATGTAGTCCTAATGACCTTACAACATAATGGACATCTAAAGGTGACCTGATGATGGAGACGGAAGACAGTCGAAGAAAACCCTCAATGGTTTAAAGATAGACCACATTAAATAATGTAACCATTTTTTAAAATATTAGAATGGGTATAGTAAGCTATTTTTAAAAGATACACTTATGGTATCGGGAACTTTTTTATAGGCCTATCAAAAAGGAACAATTCTACCATACATTATTTTTTTATATCTCAAAGGGATAAGGCAGCATTTTCCATGAAAGTTCCCAGTCGCTTAATTTTTTAGATTTAATTTGGATTTTTTTTACGTTATTGTATGTTGATTTATAGACCTGGTTACCTGAAATACATTGAAAATATATTAAATGTGATAATATTTTTTTATATTCGCATAAGTCCAAAGACGACTCCATTTAGCTTTGTTCTATTTTACCGATTGTCAATTTATAAAGTCCAGTCTAATAAGCATTTACATTGTATAGGCTTCCCGTACGCTGAAAGGTCAGCTTATACTGGTCGTGGGAGCTCATCTGACACAGACCCGGCGCTGATAACAGTCCATGGCGGACTGACAGGAGGCATTCTCCATACAAAAACAAGTGCAAACTAGCTTATAGTGGAAAGTCGTATGCGCCAAAACGGTTTTTCTCGTTTAAAATCTAATCTAAAATGTATTTTAAAAAATCCAATTACCATTTCAAAGAGTCTGTTGAAACTTATCTATAGTGAAAATTTGAAGATTTAAATCCGTTCCGTTTCTTCATAAAATGCGAATCCATGTTTTTGAAGAGCTGTCTTCAAAATTTTTTTCTCTGCAGTAAAGTTTAACCGATCCTGTTTCTGTACTACAAATTTATAGCTAAAGACATGAATAATGACATATGTAAAAATCAGATCCGTATGTTTTGTAATGGCTGAGAAATATTAAGATCCATGACCCCCAAATCTTCAATGCGTCGTCTTAAATAAATGATGTTGGTTTTTACTTTGATGTAATAGGTTACGTCTTAAAGTTACAAGAAATGGAAAATA
Source organism: Acronicta psi (assembly GCA_946251955.1). Classification (NCBI taxonomy): domain Eukaryota; kingdom Metazoa; phylum Arthropoda; class Insecta; order Lepidoptera; family Noctuidae; genus Acronicta; species Acronicta psi. The sequence goes on along the minus strand of OX276477.1, from coordinate 4,717,182 downwards.
GTTATAATAATAAATCTTGAGTAGTTGAGTCACGATGTGTATGTCGGATACAGGAATCTGTATCCTTGGCAGGAAGGCAAAGTAACGACTATCTTGTGGGCAACAGGTGGGTTATGCTGGTTCAAACATTAAAACACAGAACTCGTACTCAAATGCCATTATATTTGGTTTTGACCGAGTACGAAATATTACAATACAGACATCCCCCAAAACGCCCACCCTTCGCAGCTTCGCTAGTGCTACCTACTGAGGAGAAGAAGCCGCGGAAGAAACTCCTCAAGCACATTTGTCTGTTATGAATTTACGATTACCAAGCTACATTTAAATTACACTTCAGCAATAGCAATAACAATGTAGGTAGAACTATAAAGTAACGTGAGTCCGTCAGTCAATCAAACCCAACGTCTGCACGAATCGACTACACAGTGTGAAGTGCCGAGAGCACTTGTGCAACCGCGCGAGGCACAACCGTAACTGTTTTCCCCACTGCGCCGCCGCGCCCTTTATGTGAAGTCGTTGGTTCGATTCGACGTCACCAGGGGCGCTGTCATCTCAATAGTGTCATCAGGTGGCGCTCTAGTCTCAAAAGAGTCAATTGAACGTCCGTGATCATGTCCGATCCGACACGGCCATTCTGACAAGGCACACGTCCTCGTGTGTTAGTTAACCTGTAACCAAAAGAAAACAACAGCACAGTATACGTTCGGCCAATCCTGACCAAGACAAGTCAGCTAAGCTTTTCTAGGACCATCGCTTAACTAGCGGTATCGCTCAATAAAATCATCTCTACGATTTTATAAACAAACAGTCATCGACGTGACCATATAAACTAACACAGTGACCATAGTACAACAGATACAGTCCTTCCCGACTAGCACCCATCCCCGGGTCTACTTATAGGCAAACTGTGCTCAGAGTAACTCCATTCGGGGTTACTCGCTCAAAATAATAAATCAACTCAAATCGATTAAAAAATGATCTAATATAATCGACTAAATTAAACACGCGCCGTTACGGCCGTCCTCCGTCTTCACACGTCCTCGGGTGAATAGTTAATCTCATCAGTCATCTGTGGACAATCGTAAAACAACTCAAATAAACAACCCAACGTTCGGTCATTCTGACCGTTTTGAATCAAACACCTCAATATCGCAGAGCGATCACAGTTATCGGAAAACTCAAAACAATCATCAAATTACCACACAGGTTAATACCACACAGACGGGGCCACATAGGCTAGGACCATACTGGCTAGTGCCGGACAGGCTATTACCAAACTATATTGCCACACAGGGTATTCCCACACAGGTCGTTGCCACACAGGCTGGCGCCACACAGGCTGATGCCACACAGGCTGATGCCACACAGGCTGATGCCACACAGGCTGATGCCACACAGGCTGATGCCACACAGGCTGATGCCACACAGGCTGATGCCACACAGGCTGATGCCACACAGGCCATGGTTGCCACACAGGCTACCGTTGCCACACAGGCTACCGTTGCCACACAGGCTACCGTTGCCACACAGGCTACCGTTGCCACACAGGCTACCGTTGCCACACAGGCTACCGTTGCCACACAGGCTACGGTCGCCACACAGGCTACGGTCGCCACACAGGCTACGGTCGCCACACAGGCTACGGTCGCCACACAGGCTACGGTCGCCACACAGGCTACGGTCGCCACACAGGCTAGGCTCGCCACACAGGCTACGCTCGCCACACAGGCTACGCTCGCCACACAGGCTACGCTCGCCACACAGGCTACGCTCGCATCCATATCTGCGCATCCTCACAAGGATCGCCAAGTCCCTCCTGGACTTTATGCGCATCCTCACAGGATCGCCAAGTCCCTCCTGGATTTTATGGTTTCCTACGAAACCCCAACACCAGAGTTATCTGCCTACCGCGTACTCACGGACTACTGTTTACACAGTAGATACCGATTTCTACTGAGCTACGGCTACAAATCAACCTCCGACATTGAATCACACAACCAATCAACATGTAAGCTTAGTTTTCTACTGTCTCGTTAGTATTTAGGTTCACACTTTGCTCTACCTCAAGATCGTCAGTTATGCTCTGATCCTCTGGCATTTTTAATTAAAACTAAATCACCGACACTGAACTTAACAATCTTTGCTTTCGTACAATCAAAACGTGACTTAGCGTAAACAGCATTTTTCTCAATATTTTGGACCGCTTGTTCTCTCACATCGGAAATATCAATGTCAATCTCGTCATCGTGTTCTACCATTAAACTTAGAGGTCTAGCCACCTTCCTCTCATGATCATGGGGGTATTTGAAAGTTCGCTTAAAGCCAAATGCCTTTTTACTTTGGTTCTAACTTGGTTACTACAAAAAACTAAATTGTAACCTTCCTTAAATAAAAGAAACAAGTTTTGCTACTTAGCTTCCATCAGGCATTCAACAACAGAGTCGTAAGTAAAACAATACAGCTCACCATTTATTTTCCTCCGTCTTATGTTAGGAATGTAACGCAAACACAGGTGCACTTCCCGCTCTGCACTAGCCACCATACTAGTGTGTCTGCAGCAGCTCAACAGCACCTCAGCTTAACGCCTTGTTTTGAACAGCATTTGGTCCCAGCGAGGATGAGAAACACGATCGGGTGTATATCTAAAACAAAAATTCTTACGCAGCATCACTTTCATTCGGTTACGTCGTTACCTGGCTTAATTTTACTAGAGAAGAATCGAATTTTCAATTATCGCTGACAAAGCCATGTACCACACACAGTCATTCGATTCAGAATCTGTAACTCTAAAACCTACGAGTAAAACAGCCGACCAGCAATCTTATTGCATCATACATCTAGCCAATGAATCGAAACTGTACGCATATCCATCGAGGGGATCGCCCGTGTCTATCACGCAGTGACTACACACTCTAGACCCCGACTTTCGCTAGGGTTAAACGCATACCGCACAGCCACGGACTACTCGACCTGCCTCAAGAGACCGATTTCTACCTGGCTATGACGACGTAATAACCACTGGTACGTTTGAACACAATACGGCCACTAGAACCCCTTACTTGGCCTCAAGTCTCAACTTAAACTTCCTCATCAACAACATCCGAATACCTTTCAAACGCTTGCGTTCTCATCACCACACGCATATGGGTCTTACATCGTCTCTTGTAGGTCACCCTAGGTACCTACCCACAAAAATACAACAGAGACGTTAGTCTGCATGATGCAGAGCTAAAGCTACCGACAACGTGGTGTTCTTAAAAACAAACTTCAACTTCACTATTGTTTGGTACCTAGTACACAATCCACCGACACGTGGATAGACCAAAACCGCGTGTACAGTTTTACACAAAGAAACAACTGAGACGCACACAAACTACTGCGAAACGACACTGCATTAATTTCACAATAAAAACCAACACCGCGCTTCGGTCGACCTAATTCAATCAGAAATCTCACAAGGTTAAAATCACCACCGCACACAAACACCGCACATGGTGTCTGCAACAAACATCATCAATGATAAAGCAACTTGGTTTGATCTCACCGGGATACAGCATCATAACGGCATTCCTAACTCAGCCCTTTAGTACCATCAGGTCTTGCAACTTGATGATCTACGGTCGTACTTGACAGCTCCAAGACGACACCTTCGAAGTCCTTTATCGTTCAGCAATGCACTCAGCACGTAATCACTTAGAAATCTGCAACAGATTTTGAAGTTTTCTCAGGTATCGGTCACACACTTTACACTGAACACTTGTCCGAGCCACTTTATGTTTGAACCAACACTTATCCCACTTCTGATGTCGGATACAGGAATCTGTATCCTTGGCAGGAAGGCAAAGTAACGACTATCTTGTGGGCAACAGGTGGGTTATGCTGGTTCAAACATTAAAACACAGAACTCGTACTCAAATGCCATTATATTTGGTTTTGACCGAGTACGAAATATTACAATACAGACATCCCCCAAAACGCCCACCCTTCGCAGCTTCGCTAGTGCTACCTACTGAGGAGAAGAAGCCGCGGAAGAAACTCCTCAAGCACATTTGTCTGTTATGAATTTACGATTACCAAGCTACATTTAAATTACACTTCAGCAATAGCAATAACAATGTAGGTAGAACTATAAAGTAACGTGAGTCCGTCAGTCAATCAAACCCAACGTCTGCACGAATCGACTACACAGTGTGAAGTGCCGAGAGCACTTGTGCAACCGCGCGAGGCACAACCGTAACTGTTTTCCCCACTGCGCCGCCGCGCCCTTTATGTGAAGTCGTTGGTTCGATTCGACGTCACCAGGGGCGCTGTCATCTCAATAGTGTCATCAGGTGGCGCTCTAGTCTCAAAAGAGTCAATTGAACGTCCGTGATCATGTCCGATCCGACATGTATATTAATGTGTTTTGGTCGTCCTGTATATTTCATACCACTAGGTGATTAGGGTCTATGGATCTATCCAGAAAAAAAAGTATGGTAGAACAACGTTTGTTGGGTCAGCTATAGTCTGCGCGGAACTAGTTAGCCGCGCCTTAGGTATGTGAGCGGCGGGACGGAGGAGCGGGATCGCCAGCGCGCTGTGAGACGGGGGGGAAGGGAAGGGGGCGCTTGCTTTTGTTCGCAATAACCCGCTGCCTCACCCCCGTCCTACCTAAGGCGCGGCCAACTAGTTCCGCGTGGACTATAGTAATATAATAAAAAAAGTTGAACCGATGAATTGATGGTCGCGTGCTAGGGCTCTTAATGTGTGAATTTAATTTAAACATGAATGACTATTTACAAAGGATGACAAAGTAAGTCCTAATTATTACTTATAGCGCCTTGTTGTGTACCATTTGTCCTTCATACGGTATTCAGCTGATACTGAATTTATAATGATTTAGGTGTTTATTGTAGCCCCTTATGTAACTACCCTACGTAGGCTAATTTACATTGAATATTTTAATGTTTAATGTATATGAAAACATTTATAGGATAAACATGATCAGTAGTTCAATCTATTTGATTAGACTGGAAGCTGTCTCTACCGGTGTTCGAAAAAGTCAATCCTATCTACCTAGCTTTTTTTAATTTTAAGTTATATTTTAAAAAAAATATCTCTCCCACTAGAAACATGCATGATTATTGTGCTACGGTGCGAGGATTTGATACGGCACGAATCAAGTATTTGTATGTTTGAGATTTGAATGGAAATCTGCTCGTTTGCCAACATTATGTACCTATGTATATACAAAATATACAAAGTCCTTGTGCCGTTCATGTTTGTCTAAGTATAAAATATTTCACCCCAAATAAAGGTTATAAAAATGAATAGACTGCCTCGTTGGTCTAGTGGTACTAAGCGCAACTGCTACGCTAAAGGTTCTGGGTCGATCCCCGGGTCGAGCAAAGTGTTGTTGCGTTTTCTGTGAAATTCCCAGTAGCAGGTCGGAGTCTGGATTTGTGCCCGGTTGATGGCAATAGGCTCTCCCTATTACATGAGATCTAAACATACCGGTGAAATGTGGGTGTAAATTAGTACGCCTCTGCCTATCCCTTATGATGGTATGTTAAAATGAAAAGATCTTGAACTGAAGCAAAACGTGCAAAACTGATAGAAAAACGTGCTAGTGAGGTATGTAGACAGTTCAATTACTTAATGGCTTGCGGAACACACCTCTTGGCGCGACGTTCCGAATAGCGAACCTTAGTCTCGGAGATCGTAATTTTTTTAGCAATCTAAAGTCAATAAATAAATCAAATATATAATAAATAAATAAAGCAGTGATAGCCTAGGGGTATGACCACTGGACTGCCAAGTCAAAGGTCTCGAGTTCGAATCCAAGGCACGCACCCCTGACTTTTCGAAATCATGTGCGTAATTATCAAGGAAAACATCGTGAGGAAACCAGCATGCCTGAGATATTTTCTCGACGGCGTGTGAAGTCTACCAACCCGCATTAGGCTAGCGTGGTGGACTATAGCCCTCTCATACTGAGAGGAAACCCGTGCCCAGCACAGTGGGACAGTATATGGGTTGATTATTTATTTATTTATTTAAAGTCAATAAAGTATAATTAATTTTATACAACGTAACAATGATGGCCTTAGCACTTCGTAATACGACCCCAGTACTGTACAACCTATTTCTGTTATTACTTACTCCAAACTCTTAGATTATACTGAGAGCGAATTTCTACCTAATCACACTTTACTGCACCTGGGAATTGAACCCAGAACCTCGAGCGTAGTAGTCACGCTTAGGACCACAACGCTAATGAGGCAGTTATAATAGTTCTATAACTACACTATACTTTATCGATCTTCAACAAAAAAAAAACTTCTGATAACACTTTTGCACCTTAAAAATAAGAGGCGAGTGTAAGCATCAGTAGGTACTTATAATTGATCACAAATACTCAGCGAGCTTGTACTCAGCGAGGTATGGAGGGGGATCGACGAAGAATGACGACGGCAAGCAAATCGATATATTCGATTATTTCATCTATAGCCACATTTTGGCATGAGACAATATGGGACGATAAAATGATGGCGTGGTGCATATCATATTTATCTAGTAAATATTGACAAAATGTCTGGCCTTGAAATTTTAATACGTTTTGGTTAAATGCTAATATCATTCCTTTATAAAATGAGAATAACAGTGAGCAAGATTTTTCATTAACGATTTATTAGTATGTATTTAAATAATTGCAAACAAGATAAAATACTATATTTATACAACTGATTTTTGAAGCCAATTTATTTCTGGTTCTGGCGTATTGTTCGTCCATCTTTTGTTTTATTTTATTTTTCTATTTTAATTATGTCGAAATTTTCCACTTTACACGTGTTTTTTTTTTCAGGATAAGTGGCCAGATGGAATTTATACACAAACAGACACACAGCCACTTTTCTCCCAAATAATTCATATTTACAATTAGTAATAATATATTTGATAAACAAAACTGTCAAATACTTATCAACACTGATTCCGAAGTCATTTAATGATGATTTAACACGTGATTCAGCCTAATGCATAACGAATTGTTTTGCTTTACCGAATAAAAGTCTTGCACATTTGAGGCTCAATTTTTGAAACAATGTTTAAAATAAACCTATTATGAATTTTAAAATTAATCCAACAGTTCACTATCTCTCTGCCTACAACCCTGTCGCGCCCTAACGTGTTTTCATGAACTAGAATGTTTACGTTGCCTGAGTAAAGTCTATGGCTCAACATGGATTTTAACAGCACTGAGACACGGAATGAACCTCGCCTATGAATACACTACTTTGTTGACTCCTGCTAAATGGCGAATAAGCCCGCTAGTTCAAAAACTTCGAGCTAGCAAAATGGTTTTTTGAACTGGCAACACCTTTGAGCTTCAAACCGTTTAAAACGGCAATAGGTTTTTGCAAGTTCATTTACGTTGCGTTCACTAATTTAGTGGAAAAGTCATAAAGTTTTGTTAAGGCTTCGTTAGATACAAATGACACGTGTTTTACTATTTTCATTCTACCTTTTTTTGTTAAGGTCAGAGCGTAAAACTGCCTCATTGGTCTATTGGTCGTAAAAGACGAGTATTTTCAGTATTTTCTATGATAGGTACAGTTTATGGAGGGGCCTACCTAGTTACTCATTAAAGTGGCCAATGGCCTTTAACTTACTAGCACGCCCGGCTTCGCACAAGTCCATAGATTAAAGCCAAATCTATACCTGACAACATTTTCATACGGACGGAATTTCACACGGGTTTGACCAGTTTGAAATTCCGTACAGTAGTTTCTTACATTAGACCCAACAATCACAAACTCAGCGCAGTGCGAAGTCATTTTTTGTTATAATAATGATCGGTGTTTCATTAAAATACGATGACTCTGTACAATTTAAAATGAATTTCATAATTACGGACACTTTTGTACCTTTGCAGTAGTAGACAGTCATAATTTATCAGCGAGAAGCACAGAGCAAGAATAAATGGAGTGTCAAAGTATGTTATGTTTTTTATATTTTCCATAATAAAATTGAAATATAATTATAATCTATTAAATAATAAAACTACATGTACATGTCTTAAGATTTTTCACACTTGTTGCTTTTGTTTTTATTGCACCTGATTACATTTATTTATTAAGATGATTTTATGATTGTTGTCGCCCACACTCCAAAATAAAATAAATAGTCGTTGTATTGGCCGGAAGTAGGAGGAGAGCGTTTAGGAGTGGGGATGACATCATGGCGGCACTCGGTGGCTTGTTGATTATTGGTAGCATTTAACATCAGTTGCATTTGAACCGACTCGGAGTGAGGTCGTGAAATCAGTATTGTAGACAATATTTGTATAGATAATATATTTAAAGGTGTTATAATAAATCAAGTGAAATATACTGTTCGTTATACCTGCAAGTGAGTTTAAACTTTACATCAGAAGTGGGATACGCATGAAGTTTCCATATCTTTGTGTGTATCCCTAAGCCCACTAAAACAATTGTCGTTACATTTGGTAGTGGTTACGATCAGACAGGGCATTGCGATAGTTTCTTGCAACAAATGATTTGTCAATGCAAAAGCTACATACCGTCATTGGCAGTTTGATATTTAAAATTGTTTGAGGTTATAGCGTGATGACGTGTGTGCATTATGAACATCTTTGTAAGTGGTTGGTAAGCCATGTCAATTTATCACAAGTGGTAAAGTGTAGGTAGGTGTAAGGTGTCAAAAAGTGTTGCAGGTTTCTCAGCCGTGATTAAGTGAAGCGACATTTGACTTCAAGTATGACTTGGTACCAAAGGCCTGAGGCAGGAAACGTGATGCTGTATCCTGGTGAGATCAAACTAATTTGTTTTCTAAGTCATCATAACTATAACGAGATTTCTAACTGAAACTAGGATGACCGAACGGTGTTTGTTGTTTCTTTGTGTCAAACTTCGCTGATCTGTGTGTATAACTACCGTGTATTGCAGTTGTTTCTTGTTTCCATGCATTGACTAGACTTCGGTGGATTATGTACCAAACAATAATTGTCATTTATTTATTTTATTTATTTTATTTTATTCATAAGGTAAAGTAACAGACTACAGACCAATACATACAAACTTAATTTAACAAAAGAATACAATACTTGAATCTGAAGTCCAATTATAACAATACACAACGTCCATTAGTTAGAGTTTCTGTGTGTTAGAAATTTATAAAAATTAATGTTTTTTTTTTACAAAATTAGAATTACTAAGTTATTACATTTATTGACTAATTGATATTTATTTATTATTACAATATTCATTGTTCATTATTTTTCATTATTATTATTCAGTGGTACATTCTTAAGTAAGAGACTTTTGAACATTAGAAATTGGCAATGAAAAATATCCACTTGAGAACATATTGAATTATATTGATTGCACATTCGTGAGATAGGATTGTTTTGTGAAACATTGTTGTTGCTAGCAGGTACATTGAATAGTTGTGGAATGCGCACGGATCTATTTGGTATCTTATAGTTTAACTGGCCAACAAGTTGACTATCAAATTTGCCGTTCACAATCTTGTGGAGAATGCACAAGTCACACATCCACCTTCTCTGTTCTAGACTCATAATATTAAACCTGTGAAGTCGGCTTTCATAATCTGGTATTCTGCGCCTTAGCCCAAACTTAGAGCAAAGTGCTCTAACAAACCTTCTCTGAACTGCCTCTATTCGATCTACATGAGTCCTGTAAATGGGAGCCCACACCGATGAACAGTAATCAGTTATGCTTCTTACCAGGCAATAGTACAGTGTTACTAAAGAACTTACTTGTCTGAATGGTCTAGCGGTCTAGCGGTCATGATTGGTATGATATTCGATTTCGTTTATGATTTTAAATATAATAAGTATATTCTAGTCTAGTGCAAGTGCCTCGAACAGTGTAATGTTCACAAACGTTTCAATGGAGGATTGACTTGGGACGCATACTGCAGGGTTGGCCTAAGGCATCGCCTACGGTAGCTACCAAGTCAAAAACGCTGGCCGTCGATGGAATAGCGTACCTTGTGAAACTGGGTGAATATTACTCTAGCTTGAGTATACTTGTGATAACACTTTCTGTATTTACCGGCCGTCGATGGAATGAGTAAATACAGATGTAAATGCATATATAGAGGTTATAATGCATTTAACGAATTTTATGGCTCTTGACGCTATTAACTTGGTACACATTATCTAAATTCCCGTTTCTTGTTCTCAGCACATGCACCAGACACGAACACATTCGAGGACAAATGTGTAAGCAGGAGGGCCGGATGTTGTCGCCCACACTCCAAAATAAAATAAATAGTCGTTGTATTGGCCGGAAGTAGGAGGAGAGCGTTTAGGAGTGGGGATGACATCATGGCGGCACTCGGTGGCTTGTTGATTATTGGTAGCATTTAACATCAGTTGCATTTGAACCGACTCGGAGTGAGGTCGTGAAATCAGTATTGTAGACAATATTTGTATAGATAATATATTTAAAGGTGTTATAATAAATCAAGTGAAATATACTGTTCGTTATACCTGCAAGTGAGTTTAAACTTTACATGATTATAATAATTATTATGATGAAAGGATCATTACGCATTGGTGACGTAATTGCGAGTAATTGTGAGTTCAATCACGGATCATTTGCAATGCTTGACTATTATAATTGTCTTGTTTTTGTATGTAGTATCTGTCTTTGTAATTCCCACCATACTAAAAGGGCACAGCATACAAAGTTGATTGAATTGTTTATTAAAAAAGGGTCTAATAGTAATTTAATTATATAAAACGGAACACGCATTAAAAATTCACAATATATCTTATCAAGTGATCACTCCATTTCCTCGTATTCCGTGTTATAAGGGTAGGCTGGACTGCTATAATTACATTTATAGCTAGCCCACAACGCCTTTGTTTCGTTTATTATTTAACCTTTTGTCTTTTCCGTTATAACTTTTAACCCCTTTATTATCACTTTAGGGGCGAAGCATTTTTCGTACAGGATTTGCGAGGGAAGAATTTGATTGATATTTGAAAAGTGTAATAAGCAATATTTTGTTTAGGTAGCGTATTTGTGATGTTGTTTTCTTAATCATCCTTTATAACCACCAAATATATAGTTCTAATGTAACAATATATAATAGTCTTACTAATGTTCACGCACAATTCACCTTCACCCATTTCAAATCTGCCGCCTTACGCCGTCTGGGCGCCGGATGACGGCGAGCGAGCGCGGCGACCAATCAGAGACGCTTCTGCGTTCGGTACCTATCATGGCGGACACTGAGTAAAATCGGAACGGCGGCTCCCGTAAAAACCCCTTAAAAACTGTTAAAACCATTTGTATAATGCCGGAATAAGTGTGATGTGAGTGCAGGCAAACCCGGTTGCCTATTCCACTACGTAGATTCCACCACGGACGGAAACTGACCCTGCAGCGCCTTCCACGTGCCGGCCCAGACCTCCTGAAGACCGCGGCAAAGGTAGGTGGATTGATTTGGGCTGTTGTGTGTGTTGTTGCGTAATTTGGTGTTTAGGTTCGGCCTACTGGCCCTATAGATTATCTCTTTATACAGTCCACTAAATATACGGTACATAAATTTGGTCCGCTCGAGCCGGATGGTCGGACTTTTCGGTCGGTTTAAATCCTTAACTTCGCGGTATAGAAGTGGGTATATATTTTCGGCATACTTAGTTCAATTTATAAACTTGTATTTAACATAACTCTAACGTTTTCAACTGTTAAATTTCATAAATTACGCGTCATTTGTCTCGGATACTCAAGTTAGGTAGTGTAGGTAGGTACTTACTACTTCGTTCGTACAAGTTGCGTCTATTCTAGAACAAATTCAAAATGGCGAAATCTTTTGAAGTAAAATTTAAATTAGAATGCGATTGGTTTCAATATTCGGTTGAGATGATTGACTCGTCTGATTGTAATAGCAGCGTATTATCGGCAAGATTACGTAAGCTCGATTCGCATTTTCAAAATTTAACCACGGCATATGAAGGTATACTCGGGGCTACTGACGATGATGAAGTTATAGCCACCTATGATAAACGGTACGCTAATGCTACGTTGCAGTATGATATCTTGGAGGCCAAGTCGGCAGAGTTTCCAAACTCGCAAGGCATACACAAACCTACTACTAGTGCGCCTTCGGCCCGCCTTCCTCGGATAGATTTACCGAATTTCGACGGTGATTTATTTAATTGGTGCAGCTTCATAAGTTTATATAATTCACTTGTACTGTCACGGAAAGATATATCTAAAACGGAAAAATATCATTACTTGTTTTCTCATTTACAAAAGGAACCAAGGTCATTAGTACAGCACCTACCTATGGTCGACACGTCGCTCGACACGGCATTAGAATTATTATATTCCAGGTATGATAACAAACGTTTACTTGCGGATACCTACATTTCTCGGATTTTAAATATTCAGCCCTTGAAAAGGCCATCCATGTTGCGGTCTCTTATTTTAAACCCTCTGCTTGAATGCACAAGGGCATTAAAAGGTCTTGGTTTACCGGTGGACGAATGGAGTTTTATTCTCGTTCATATTAGCTTAACTAAATTGCCAGTCGAAATAAAAACACGGTTTGAACAAAATTACGGCGGTTTAAAACGCGATCTACCTAAGTTCAATGACCTTGTGCAATTCTTGCAAAATGAGTGCAGTATGATTGAAACTGCAAACTCTTCGGACACTTCCCGGACATACTCGGAATCTCGGCGGACGGTTGGTAATTCGAATTCAACTCGGACGGACTCGTTCAATCGTAATAATAATATGGTTCACTCAACAATTGTAAACAATAGTCCCCGCACTAACTTAGTGTGCGCCTTTTGTTCGACTTCGGGACATAAAATTGATAATTGTTTTAAATTCAAAATCGGTAATACCGATGAACGTAGGTTATGGGTTCGTAACAGTGGGTTATGTTTTAAGTGTTTCGGTGGGCATACGGCAGCCCAATGTAATAATAATATTCCCTGCGAACGGTGCGGTAACGTAGGCCATCATAATATGTTATGCAGAATGAACATGCAATACACACCTAATTATAATGAGGCGAACCAATCTGTTAAAAAACCACAATCGTCCCACTTCGGTCAAAATTATCGCACCTCGAATGAGCGCGTGGGTCATAGTCATAGTGTTTCGTTCAGCCCGGAGCGCCTCGGCGTCGGCTCGGGAGTGAACGATCGTGCGCCGAACGCACGCTCGAATATTGTTCCACAATAGCGGTTAAAGTCGGAGATGAATTTAATCTCTCCGACTAATTTACCTACATTGCATAAAGATGTTGTTTTACCTACGGTTGTTGTAAATGTTTTATCGGCTAACGGTGATACGGTTAAGGCTAGGGCTTTGATAGATTTTGGTTCACAGATATCGGTAGTACGTAGTGATTTGGTCGAATTACTAGGTTTAAAGAAATTTAATTATATAACACCATTGGGGGGTATCGGCGGGTCACAAATAGAAAAAAGTAAATATATTGTTCGGTTACAATTTACATCGGATCGTAGTAATAAAATGTTGTTATCAGTAAATGCGGTTGTATTAAAAACGCCAACCAATTATGTTACAAAGCGTTACAGTTTATCGGATAATTTGGAAATTTCGGATATCGGTTACGGATATTTATGTCAAGTAGATATTATTTTCGGTTGTGATATTCTCGGTGAAATTACGGAAGGTAAGAAGGTAACCATACAGCCGGGTGGACCTTATGCCTTAGATACTATTTTTGATTTTGCTATTTTCGGACCTATGAATGTTACGGTTAATCGTTCGGATACGATATATTTTTCGGGTGTGTCTTTAATAGAAGCGGTTGAGCGATTTTGGAGATCGGAAGAGCCACCAAAAATAAAAATAAAAGATCCGGTTGATGTTCAATGCGAACAAATGTTTGCAAATTCCGTGCAACGTTGTTCGGACGGTAAATATATGGTGCGGTTACCATTAGTGCCTGGTCACGCGGAGTTAGGTGATTCTCAGACACAAGCAGTTAGGCAATTTATATCATTGGAACGTAGAATGAAGGCTCAGCCTAATTTTAGGGCTAAGTATATTGAATTTATTAACGAATACATAGGTCACGGACATATGCAGCTTTCGGACTTCGATGTCAATTCTGGACAAGAACATTACTTCTTGCCACATCACGGCGTGTTCAAAACATCAGGCGATACGGGGAAAATAAGGGTTGTTTTTAATGGTAGTTGTAAAACTTCTTCAGGCGTTAGCCTAAATGATTGTTTATATTCGGGTGAGAAATTACAAAATGATATAACTAAAATAATTTTAAATTTTCGGGTTCCTTTTATTGTATTTACAACGGATGTTAGGATGATGTTTAGGATGACATGGATTCATCCAGATGATCGGAAATATCAACTTATTTTATGGCGTGAGAATCCGGCGGAACCTTTAAGAATTTATGAGCTCACGACCAATACCTACGGTTTAAAGTCAAGTCCCTTTGTTGCGATTCGTTGTTTACATCAGTTGGCTGCGGATGAATTGGAGCGGTTTCCCAAGGCAGCTAAGTTGCTGCTTACTAATTCGTATGTCGATGACATCAATGGTGGTGCTGATTCGGTTACAGAGGCTCGGGAAATTCGAGATGAGTTAATACAGCTCATGGGTACGGCTGGTTATGAGTTGCGTAAATGGTCAACGAATAAACCAGAACTTCTTAATGACATTCCGGAGGACTTTTGTGAGACACCTCGGTGTTTTGATGATGGTTTAGGTTTTATCAAGGTTTTAGGTATTCAGTGGAACCCATGTTCGGACAACTTCACTTATCGGGTTTTGAACTTACCATCGGAAATGTCTTCAGTTACTCGGCGATGCATACTATCTTCGTTGGCAAAACTCTTCGACCCCTTAGGCTGGATCTCACCTGTTGTGTTTCGCGCCAAGTTGTTGCTCCAGGAGTTGTTGAGTGATGGTGCTAAGAGCGTGGATTGGGACGCGCCCGCCCCGGAGTACCTGTTAGAAAAATGGAATGAGTTTATTGCGGACTTACCTAATATTCAGAGGGTATCTATCCCACGGTGTTTAAAGTCGCCCGGCGATGTGATGTTCTCTCTTCACGGTTTTTGCGATGGTTCTTCTTCAGGTTATGCCGCTGCCGTATATTTACGAACAGAAAATTCTCGCGGCGAAGCTTCAATTCGGTTAGTAATGGGAAAGTCACGAGTTGCCCCTTTGAAAACAAAAATGACTATACCTCAGCTCGAGCTCAGCGGAGCTGTACTTCTTGTTAATCTCCTGCAACATGTTTCTTCGTCGTTGCGTGAAGCTTCGGTAAATTTGTCGGAAATTGTCGGTTGGTGCGATAGCACTATTGTATTAGCGTGGCTGGAAACCCCTCCACACAAATTAGAGGTTTTTCAGGGTAATAGGGTTTCGCAAATAAATAATGCAAACTTACCTATTCGTTGGAGACACGTACCGGGTCTTCTTAATTGTGCAGATGTTGCATCTCGTGGTTGTTCGGCTGCTCAGCTATTGGAACATCCTTTGTGGTGGGGACCAAGTTGGCTTTTTCAGCCCCGTGAATCTTGGCCTGATGAGCGGGCTGAGATACCAAATGACTTACCGGGTCTTCGGTCTAAGTATTTTTCGAATGTTACGGTATCAGAACCGTCAGATTATATTTCGGAATTATTCGGTCGGTATAGTTCGTTTGAAACTCTTGTAAATGTTTTCGGTTTTGTAATTCGGTTTATAAATAATTGTCGGCGGAAAAAATATCTCGGTAAGGATATTTCATCTTCGGTTTACGGTTCTTCTTCTAATACGGTTTCGGCTTACGGTTCTTCTTCTAATACGGTTTCGGTTTACGGTTCTTCTAATTCGGCTTCGGTGTCCGGTAAATTTAACTCGGTTTCTAATTCGGTTTCGGTTTCTCGGTTTTTCGGTATTTACCTTTCGGTTTCGGAACGTCGCAAGGCGTTAATTTGTTTAATACGGGCGGTTCAAAGACTGCATTTCGGTGATTATATTGCAGCTTTAAATTCATCAAAACCTTTACGTGATTCGGCACGAAAGCTTAATTTGTTTTTGGATAGGGACGGTGTTATCCGCGTGGGCGGACGGATTCGGCATTCGGAATTACCTTTTTCGGCTAGGCATCCTATTCTTCTTCCCGGTAAATGTAAGTTTTCAACACTTCTGGTTGAATATTATCATAAATCGTATTGCCATGTTGGCGCTAATGCCTTGGCAGCTATTCTGTCCCGGAATTACTGGATACTGTCGGTACGTAAACTTACGCGAAGTATCACTTTTAAATGTGTTCAATGTTTTAAGGCTAACCCTCGGGCAAACCAACCGTTTATGGCAGACTTACCGCCAGATCGGGTTCGGATTACTCGTGCGTTTGAAGGTGTCGGTACGGACTTCGCGGGGCCTTTTTCAATAAAGACTAGCTCTTTAAAAAATGCAAAAATTTTGAAATGTTATTTATGCATCTTCGTGTGCCTAAGCACAAAAGCGGTGCATCTAGAAGTTGTATCGGAGTTGTCGGTTGAAGCTTTTGTCGCGGCTTTTACTAGATTTGTCTCGCGAAGGGGTCTTCCTTCTTTAATACGGTCGGATTGCGGAACAAATTATGTCGGTACGGACAAATATTTAAAGGACGTTTATGTGTTTTTAAGAGACCATCAATCTGATTTGGAGCGTGACTTAGTTAAGAAAAATATAACGTGGCTGTTTAACCCTCCGAGTAGTCCCAATATGGGTGGACTTTTCGAAGCGGCTGTGAAGTCTGCCAAGACTCACATGTATCGTGTACTCGGTGATCGACGGCTCACCTTTGAGGAACTTACTACATTTTTTGCTAAGGTCGAAGCGGTCATGAATTCTCGACCACTTTGCCCTTTGAGTACGGACCCTGCGGACTTGGAAACTCTTACTCCCGGACATTTTATCATAGGTCAACCGCTAGTGGCACTCCCTGAGTATTCCTTTGAAGATGTCAATATAAATCGGTTATCGCGCTTCAAACAGATTCAAAAATTAACGCAACACTTTTGGTCTAGATGGCGCAATGAGTACTTACACACATTGCAACAAAGAACCAAATGGACTTCTCATTCAGAACCTCTTAACGTTGACGATTTAGTATTAATAAAGGAAAACAATTATCCGTCGTTGCAATGGAAACGCGGTAGAGTAGTTAGGTTACTACCCGGTTCGGATTCGGTTAATCGTGTCGCAGAAGTTAAAACGCGCAATAGCATATTGCTTCGGCCTGTATCAAAGTTGTGCAGGCTACCAATGTAGGTTAGGCAGGTTTCATTTCTTTCGGGGGGGAGGGTATGTTCACGCACAATTCACCTTCACCCATTTCAAATCTGCCGCCTTACGCCGTCTGGGCGCCGGATGACGGCGAGCGAGCGCGGCGACCAATCAGAGACGCTTCTGCGTTCGGTACCTATCATGGCGGACACTGAGTAAAATCGGAACGGCGGCTCCCGTAAAAACCCCTTAAAAACTGTTAAAACCATTTGTATAATGCCGGAATAAGTGTGATGTGAGTGCAGGCAAACCCGGTTGCCTATTCCACTACGTAGATTCCACCACGGACGGAAACTGACCCTGCAGCGCCTTCCACGTGCCGGCCCAGACCTCCTGAAGACCGCGGCAAAGGTAGGTGGATTGATTTGGGCTGTTGTGTGTGTTGTTGCGTAATTTGGTGTTTAGGTTCGGCCTACTGGCCCTATAGATTATCTCTTTATACAGTCCACTAAATATACGGTACAACTAATATTATAAAGGTGAACGTTTGGATGTTTGTTGCTCTTTCACGGTAAAACGGCTGAACCGATTTGGCTGATAGTTAAAATGGTGATGACTTATACCTTGAAAGAGGACATAGGCACCATTTTAATACCGAAAATTTCAAAGGTTTTACACTATTAATATGCATTTTTGGGGTTGGACATACTTAATATAAACAGTGACTTGCAGTTTCGAAAGAATGCCGCCGTAATGTATCTCGCGTTGCTGAATTCACGTGTCTGTGTCGTTTTGTTTCAAGATGCTTAATATTATAATTATATTTCTATCTAAATATTTGCAGCAAAAACATCTGTTCTCGCAAAAACTATACAATAGCAATCGTTTTGCTTCATTATGAAGGAGATAATGTATTCATGACTCATTCAAACCACGTTTTTGTCTACACGTGAAACTGCTTTAGATAATTCTAAGAAGATCGACTGCAGAAGTTACCTAATGTGAAAAAAATATATGGGTAATGTCTTAGTTGTCCCACACTTTTACATCGTGATATAATCCAGTGATGCAAAAACATTTCGCTCGTCATGGGAACCGAACCTTTTATACCGTTGTTTAAGTAGTTGTTTGATTTACATAACAATTAACATACCATCACGCCTATATTCCCCGAAGGGTTTGGCAGAGGTGTACTAATGTACACTCGCAGTTCGCCTCGATTCGATTTAAAATGTTCGACTCACCCCGTTTTTTATTTATTTTGGTGTAGTGATTTGCGAAGAGGCAAGTGAAAAATTCACATTTAATGAATAATTATTCTGATGTATCGAATAACCCCTTGCGGTATTTCCTTTAAATTTATTCCTTAGTGATAACTAAAATGAGACTGAAATTAACGTAAAATAATTAGCATTTGTGTCAATAACATTTTAATGTTTGCAATGCAATAAAACACTATTCAACTCTGGTAATATTTTATTCTGAATAAATATTAATGTCATTTTATTTTGGAAAAAATATTTTGACTAACTTTTGTCCGTGACTTCGTCCGCGAGGAATAGTTATTTTGGCCTTAGACGTTAGTGGAACCTAACAAAACCAATTTTTTTCTTCACCAATATATTTTATTACTGTTTCTGATTCATATGGTTAAAAATAGCTTAGGTATTTTTATAACCCTGTATTTTGGTGGTGAAATAATTAATAAAAGTTCTGCCCGCGACTATTCCCGCGTGCAATATTCTTTTGGGCAACGTTTCAACCCTTTTACTTTCATCCCCTATTTAATGAAGAAATCTACGTAAGACAAAATTTCAAAAATACTTGAAGGGGTTGAAACCTGAGGTTGTCGTTCGTTTAAGAGTCTGTCATTATTGAAGATAAAACCTGATAAGAAATAAACAATAAATAAGCATTTGCTTATCAAGATTCATTGTTAAACAATGAAAGACCCCTATAAAAAATCTTTTGCGAGAAAAGGCCGCCAATGTCCTCTGTACCAAATTTTATCAAAATTGTAACAGACAGACAGGCTTACAACAACAATACAGACAACATAAAAATTACTTGCGCATTTTCATAGTTCTCATTGGCAATATGTACACATATACACAATGAACAAATAAGCATACATTAAAATTTTTCACTAACCTATATAAGAGCATTGTTGAATAAATTGCATTATTCAACACCATGTCAGGGTAAGAGATCACTTTGTTCGTTTGGCTACATTATCACCATCATTGCCTGTAATTATCTTAGTCATCACTTACTAGCTTACCGCCAGCGGCTTCGCCCGCTGGGTATTTCTTATAACTTTCATCCCCTATTTCAACTCCTTACAGTTCTTTTTTGGCATTAAAAAGTAGCATAATTATGTCCTTTCTCAGGCTCTAGACTATCTGTGTACCAAATTTTATTTAAATCGGTGAAGTAGTTTTGGCGTGAAAGCGTGACAGACAGACAGAGTTACTTTTGCATTTATATTATTAGTAAGGATATAAGTAGGACCTCACCAAGCACATAGGTACATTTTTTTTTACTAGCCCACTTTGTCCCACTGCTGGGCAAAGGCCTCCCTTCCTTCCTTCCAAGCCGCTCATACATACATACATACATAGGTACATGGGAGATATATTTTTAAAACAAAACAGGAATTATTATTATTAAAGGAAAGTATTATTAATATTATAATAATAGTTTTACTCACTGTTTTCCCTCTCGCAAAGCGCTAAAATTTTCCCATAGTAAGAGGAAACATGCCTACGTCTGCTATAATGACCACTGGGATTGCAGTCTTCTCACATGCGTTCTCAAAACTACAAAGCAATTTCGTATTCGTAAATACATAAATTAGAGCTATAAGCCATATTTGAAGCTGTAAGGAATATAATAAAACTTTAAATATGATATCTTCATCATCATTGGTGATGCATTCCACATTCTAAGTAAAATGTATTTATTTCCTTCTCAACTTATTTTTACTAGCAACTCCAGTGCGACATGCCTGTTTCCAACAGCAGGGTCTGCTGGTTCGACCTTCGCAGCAGCGTTGCAATACTTCGCTGCATCACAGTGTCTCCTCAGTCACAGCACACTACCTGACGCTGACATCAGTGGTATGTACCAAGGTTAAATAATTCGTTCTCACCAATAATATCACCCGCTAGAACACTGACAGATTCACGGTGCCACGTCTGCTTGTTTCTTGACATAAATCGTAAAACGTTTGATAATTCCGTGTCCAGTATAATAATGCCCTCAGAATGCTGTTGGGGTTTCCGCGTTTCTGTAGTGCGTCAGGCATGTTTGCTGAAACAAAAACCGACGGATTTTATGCTATAATGCGGAAGAGAGCGGCATCTCTGATGCGCAGGATTCGCGGGAGCACCAACAGTATTTTAAAGGTCATTGCGGACAAGCCAGATTGTCCATTCCTGGGATACTGGATCCGTATGCACAGCGGCGGGTCTGGTGCCATGGGTAATGGGCAAAGGTATATGAACTAATTTAATATAGAATTTATTTATTTATTATTTATTTATTTGTGAATTGGACTAATCGGTAATATATTATGGAATGAGTTGATTTAGAACTTTAATTGTATTTAATTTTATTGAATTAATTTGATCGATGATATATTATTAATTAGCAATTATGTATTTATGGAATATTATAATGAAATTAATTTGTTTACTAATATAGTTTATTAGTGACTTTTACTAGCACATTATGGATCGATGTAATCTGATTTAAAGAATAAATAAATAAATAATAATCAATTAAGAAATCTAATTAAAAATATATTTATTAAATCAGTTTTTAAGTGCAGAGGTAACAAAAGACAGAGGCAGAAAAATTTTCATTTGCTCTAATTTCCTGGTTTGTTTCTAGATTTTGGTACAGTTGACTTCATAATAATCGGATCAGGTTCAGCAGGGAGTGTGCTTGCGAATCGCCTCACTGAAGTTGAAAACTGGAATGTTTTGCTTATAGAAGCAGGAGGTGACCCACCTATAGAATCCGATGTAAGAATCCAAATAATCACAATTAACTCTTTAGAAAAAGGAAACACACTTCAAGCAATTATTAGTTTTTAAACCCATGGCCAGATTTTAACTAACAACTGGGACATCTCAGTTATAAATTTAGTTCTTCTCTTGTTGTTTGATTTTACCCATTCTTAGAAGAAATTTACTATTTACCTTAATGTTTTTCTATTGCTCAGGCGCGAAGTGGAACTAGAATGTTATATTACCACGCTTGTATACCCAGATTATCAAAAAATTCTTTGGCTTAAACTTATTTAACTTTTCAGATTCCAGCATTGTCAGCAGCTTTGCTTCACACAGATTACGACTGGCAGTATTTGACTGAAAATAATGGATCAACAGAGCAAGGTTTAGTAAATGGATCTGTAAGCTGGCCGAGAGGGAAGATGTTCGGGGGTAGTAGTAGCATAAATGCCAATTATTATGTGCGCGGAAGTGACGAGGATTATATAAATTGGTATAACGCAGGCAACACAGAGTGGGGTATAGACGATGTACTTCGTTGTTTTAAGAAAGCTGAAAGTCTTCAAAATGAAGATTTGTTAAAAAATTCTACGATCAACAATTTTTATGGTCTCGATGGTCCACTCGTCATTAATAAATTTAATCACACTTACGATAGTTATCTTAAAAAAGTGCTTGAGTCATGGGATGAGATGGGTGTTAAGAATGTTCCTGACTTAAACGTGGCCAATATGATGGGATCTGGATACATTACAGTCACAGCAGCCGATGGAATAAGACAAAGTACGAACAAGGCGTATCTTATGCCAATTGCTAACAACAGATCAAATTTAAAAATAATTAAAAACGCGTTAGTAACAAAAATTTTGATAAATGACAGTTCAATAGCTTATGGTGTAGAAGTAGAGAAAGACGGAGAAAAGCTAACATTTAATGCATCCCTTGAAGTAATTTTAAGCGCTGGATCTATAAATTCTCCACAATTATTGATGTTGTCTGGTATCGGTCCGCAAGAGCATCTTTTGTCAAAAAATATCACATGCAAAGTTGATTCACCCATGGTTGGACAAAATCTACAAGACCATTCAATTATACCAATAACAATATACGGTGATGCCCCAGAAGAAGAAACAACAGCTGAACAGTTCTTTGGCGCCGTGAACTTCCTCGCTAATCGGAAAGGATATTTAGCAGAAAACCCTATCGCCACAAGTGGTATAGCATTTTTCTCCACCATTGATAATGCTACATTTCCAGAATGTGAAACTTACGTGGGAATTAGGCCTAAAAACTCTTCCACGCTAGATTCATTATTAAGTTCTCTATTTCGATTCACTGAATCTGTTCGGACCTCAATAACCGAACTGAACAAAAACCATGCACTGTATTATTTTTATTTCTCTCTTCTACATCCTTATTCGATGGGATATATTTCTTTGAATTCCAGCGATCCAAATGACCACCCTCTTATATATCCTAACTATCTCGACGATGAGAGAGATATAGATACTACTGTAAAAGGAATTAAGATGGTTACACAGATTTTAAACACGACATATTTTAAATCAATCAACGCTTTTCTGGGCAGAATAGATTTGCCCGTTTGTAATGATTATGAATTAGACAGTGAAGATTATTGGAGATGTATTAGTGTTAATGTATTATCGACAGTTTTTCATCCATCTGGAACGTGTAAAATGGGTCTTAACATTAGTATGTCAGTAGTAGACAGTCGGTTAAGAGTCCACGGAGTGGAAAAACTGCGAGTGGCTGACGCTAGCGTTATGCCCGATTCAATTAGCGGTAACACAAATGGACCCGTTATTATGACAGCAGAAAGAGCAGCAGAACTTATCAAAGAAGAATACGGAATAAGTGCGTAAGTGGCTGAAACGTGAGCAGTGTTAAACTGTTTTTAAACATTTAAATAAACCGTTTATATGTAACTGTTTTGAAACATCTTTATATTTTTTTAAATAAATACAATTTTTTTTTATAGTGCTTAGATACTCTATGCATCAATAATATTAAAAAGTGCACCCATTATTTCCTGTCAGTAACAAAATAAATAAATAATTAATTCATGATGTTGATTGTTTTATTCTCACTCTTATAATAAAATTATAACAACAAAACTGAATTAAATAAGGATAGGATGACACTAAACATAAATTAGATGATTTTTAAGCATTCTTTATCAGTCTCTCCTTTTAGACAAAAGGTTAGAATAATATCAGCACAGAGGAACATTATCCTGAAAATAAGTTTCCATTCATTGGACACTTTAAGGATATCGTACATTAGAGTTCTGGTTTTATTAAAGGTACTCAAGCATTCAAAATTGGCTACAAGCTTACCCTGATGCGCTTGTGGCGCCATCCTAATTTAAGGCATTTCAATACTCAATACTCAACATATTTATTGCACTCCACAATGTAATTTTAACAGTTGTTATTATAATAAAACCCTGTCGGGCACGGCAATGTAGGAGAGAGGAGGAAGGTATTTTGTTAAACTTGCACATGTTTTTTTTACTTTACATTTTTTTTTTGTTTTACATCTTATTAGTATTTTGACGACTTTATACACGTAGATCGTTCTTCTTCTCTCTATATCCTAAAGTAACTATTATTATAGCCGTTATCGGTTATCAGATAACAGATCATTTTTAAACTTTAAAAAAACTTGCGTTTCTTGTACAGAGAAATAGGTTTTCATTCTTACTCATCCTTCTATAAAATAGCCTAATTATTTAGAAAAAGGATGTTTACTGAGGTGATTCCTTTAATAACATCCTCTCTTAATGTTGGTTCCATTTAAAAGACTAAAGTTAACTATGAACGATGCTTGAAAACCAAACCAATTCACATTTCAATCTTATTTATGAAGCTAATATAAATTTAAAATATTCTACAATTTTATTTCATATACGCACGAGTGGACAGCAAAGCCTCGGAGATTTGCGGCGTCCCGCAAGGGTTTAACCGAGCACGTATCATTTGCGCTGTATGTGGTCACGACTGACCGCAAACGTGGTTGAAACTTTATTCTGAGTGTTAAGAAGGTTATGCTCTGAATAAAATCAATTGGACTGGCTTTGAGATATTTTTGTGGTCCGCGCAAATGTCCCGCCGATCGCGTTACAGGTTGTTGAGCTCCCTACGATATGATTGAACTACACATTGACTGTTGCCTGCGTGCCGTCGTCGGCAGGGCCTGGCCTATATATAGTCCGTGTGGAACTAGTTGGCCGCGCCCTAGGTAAAAATAAATAAATAATGTAGATGTAAAGTAGGTAGGGATGGGGTGGGGCGGGTTACTGTGAACGAAAGCAAGCGTCCCGCTCCTCCGTCCCACCGCACACGGCGCGGCAAGCTAGTTCCGCGAAGACTAAGTCAAAGCCACTACGGCTTTTTCTTCAGGAATTTTCAGACATTTCCCTGCATAGTGACACTTACATAATTATAATGCTACTATGTCTGGACTTATTGGCGGAGTTTGTTTCGGCGTTTCTTCTCAAAGGCCAGAAATGCCATCGCAATCTAGTTAAAAAAGTTTAACATTGACTTGTTAAAGTCCTTGAAAGATCTATTTGCAGAAATTAATATTATTTGACAGAAATCAATCGACTAGGTTATTTTTTATGGCTTCAGGAAAAAGTTGATAAGTATTTTATATCGAAACGTTTTCCATATAAAATACTTGATTGAGATATCTCCTGGTTAAGCTAAACGTTTCCCAAACAAGCTCATTCTAACACCAAATACTCTTCAACTTACCATCGAGAAACTATTCTTGTGTCGTTTACCTAATCTAGACTAATCTTCGGGTATTAGTCGACCCCTTAAGAATTGCGGTCAGAAAACTTGTTTGTTAGTAAATCGCGCTGAGAATACACAATGCTTGTCTTGTTGTTATGTTGGTAAACATTAGTAAAGTCGAAAGGATGGTTCTGTAGTATTTTTTAATCTATGTGATCCCTCCCACTGCTGAACAACGGTCTCTACATCTCCTTCTACTGATCTCTGTTAAGTGGCATCAGAGGCAAATCTGTTCAGATTACTTCCAAATCATCCTGCCAGCATTTTCAAGCATTATTATTTAGACAAAATGTTAAAAATTATGTTGTGGGCTATGAAGTTGAATATGGGATAGATTCCCGTGCCTATAGTTTTTGTATATAAATAGAATATAATATAACTAAATGGAATGCCAAATAAACGATCAAAAAAAATATGTAACAGAAATTTGCATTTTTGACGACCTCTATGATCTAGTGGTTCGAGTGTATCATGAGGTCAATAAATTCTCGCAGGACAAAAATATTAATATGATCAACCTAAGGTTTTGGTTTCGGTGCTTTTTATGTATTATAAGTAGGTATTTACTTACAACAGTTATGTAGCACCAACTATGTAGTTCCAACTACATAGTTGGCGCTATGTAAAATGTTTAAAAAATATTTATTTATTTGTATACTTCTTAAGACTATATTAATCTTTCATATTAACATTTCTGGAAGTGTAGCTGTACAGGGTTTCTACGAGTATACGTATTTATTTTCATATCAAATTTTAGGACAATATTAATTGTGCTTCACCATACATTATTTTAGGAGACCATTTTAAACTAGTTTTCAAATAGATGATAAATTGTTTAATATCATCCTTGATTGCAAAATAGAGACAAATTGCCTAACAGATATGATGATATTGACAAGTTGTCTAGGCATGATGATAGTAATTAAGAATCACATAAATAATGTGTTTAACTGGTTAAATATGATCAATAGATTTAGAAATATGTATTTATTTTTACATTTAGGGCGAGATTGATAATTTATTGAATAAATTAAAACTATAAAATACAGCAGTCCGCCATGTTAAGTTAAACACCACCAGAGTGAATGACGTCACGAATATATTGTAAGCATTGTAGACGTCAGTTTATTTCGTATGAACTTGGATGATATCTGCACTTTTAATTGTTTTTACCTGCGTTTTTACGCGTATTTCGTGATTTTCATCGATCAGTTGCCTAGTTTTGTGTTCTTAAAACATGGTGGACCAAGGATTTACAAAGGCAAATAGCTCTAATTTGTCTAGAGTGAATTTGTTGTTGTTGGGGGAGTTTTTGGCGGCAAACAAAGACTTTTGTTCAGCAGAATTTAGAAATGTTAAACCAACATTGTAAATATACAACAATCTAAAATCTTTATAAACAATAACTCAAAAGACATTGAAATAAAACTACTTTTTACGGATTTTATCCCGTTATATTGATATTATTTTAATCCCGACGTTTCGGACCCTTTACAGCGTCCATGGTCACGGGTGACTAAGGTGGTAGGCGTCTTGACGTTTCAATTACTAACAGCTACCCTACATTTTTGTTAATTGTTGGCAATCCGATTCACGCAGAACGAGCTCACTGTATCCTTCGGTCTTGCAGTATTTGGCTTGGATTTAGATTTAATTGAATCTATAATAGGGTTCCAAGCAGGTGGTAAGACCCAGCCATCTTCTCTATTGAAATTTGGATGTTTTTTAATTTCAATAGCCTCACGAATCATCCTGGGTAGGAATCGGTTTTCTTTTGCGAGGACTTGTGGTTGATCAAATCTGATGTAATGCCGGGCCTTGTCAAGGGTGTGTTCACAAATTGCAGACTTTCCAGAACGGCGGTGTTTGACATCAGCGATGTGTTCTTTTACGCGGGTCCCTATGCTTCGTTTAGTTTGGCCTATGTAAGAGAGACCACAGTCACAATCAAGCTTGTATACTCCCTTGACAAGGCCCGGTATTACATCAGATTTGATCAACCACAAGTCCTCGCAAAAGAAAACCGATTCCTACCCAGGATGATTCGTGAGGCTATTGAAATTTAAAAACATCCAAATTTCAATAGAGAAGATGGCTGGGTCTTACCACCTGCTTGGAACCCTATTATAGATTCAATTAAATCTAAATCCAAGCCAAATTGCCAACAATTAACAAAAATGTAGGGTAGCTGTTAGTAATTGAAACGTCAAGACGCCTACCACCTTAGTCACCCGTGACCATGGACGCTGTAAAGGGTCCGAAACGTCGGGATTAAAATAATATCAATATAACGCGATAAAATCCGTAAAAAGTAGTTTTATTTCAATGTCTAGTATTCGCGTAAGTGTCAGAAATCAGTAATAACTCAAAAGTACAAAACTCGTAAAATCACTTTTAATAAAAATAACTTCTTGATATATTAGTATTAATTCATAATAGAGGTTGATGTTCTTCAAAAAAAAAATTTAACCTAAAGCGGGTTCCAGACGTTCAGTTTAAACTGAACAGTTCTAACTGATCAGTTAAATCATACGTGTGTAGGCAAAACTATGAGAACTGTTCAGTTGAACTGATCAGTTAAATCGTACTCAGTATCATACGGTTTAACTGATCAGTTAGAACTGTTCAGTTAAAACTGAATGTCTGGAAGCCGCTTTAGGTTGTAACAGATACATAGTGACTTATTTATTGATATCATTGTTTAGATCAACAAAGTTATGTTCATTTACAATTTATGATAAGTAATTCGTTACACAAAGTGGGTTTTAAACTAAAAACTTAAGTAAAAGTAAAAATCCAGTACGTCAAAATGATCTTCACAGAAATAAATAGGAGAATTTGGACATATAGCTGTTGGATCTCCCCGTGCAAGATTTAGCCACTTAATTCAATATTTTTTATTGTTGCGTTGAACATAAACAAATAGTTTGTTAGTAGTTTTTATTGACGTATGAACGCACTGAGGGGTTGCACACCACTTATAAACTTTGTTATTCATATTTAACACACAATGTAACTTAAATAACTGATTTGCTGCTTAGTGTTAGTTAGCAGTTAGTGTTTACGACTTGCGGTCTATTTACATTGAGGTGACGTCACAAACGACGCCATGACACCGGCGGCCGTTTTGGAACGAAAACGATATGTTTAGGTCTCACGTAATAGGGGGCGAGCCGTTTGCCATCAACCGGGCACAAATCCAGACTCCGAGCTGTTACTGCTGCTAATTTCACAGAAACGTTTCTTCCAGGCAACCTTTGGATGGGCACAGCTGCACTGGACAAAAATAATTGGTGTAGGCTCCGCTTGTCCCTTAGACCTTGCCCCTTTCGATTTAAAATGTTAGACTCACCCCGTTTTTTATTTTTTTTGGTATAGTGATTTGGCATTTTTTGAAGAGGCAAGTGAAAAATTTAAATTTAATAAATTACTCTGATGTACCGTACCGAATCACTCCTCGCGGTATTTCCTTTCAATTTATTCCTTAGTGATAACTAAAATGAGAAGACTGAAATTAACGTAAAATATCGGCGGGCGGGCAGGATTCGAACCTGCGCCGTCTGGTGTTAGTCGTGTTGGTTGTGAAAGCATTCTTCACAATAGATGGCGCTACGTCACCTTAAGACGTAAATTAGAATGTGGAGGAAGATTTCGACTGGCGAGCAGGGCGAGCGGTGGCTTAGTGGTCAGAGCGTCTGGTGTACCGAACCAGAAGGCGCAGGTTCGAATCCTGCCTGCCCGCCGATTTTTTCCTTCATTAAAAATAACTTGTAATCTTAGCATGGAAAATGCTTAAAAAAGTACAAAAAGATAACGTAAAATAATTAGCATTTGTGTCAATAACATTTTAATGTTTGCAATGCAATAAAACACTATTGAATAAATATTAATGTCTTTTTATTTTGGAAAAAATATATTGACTAACTTTTGTCCGTGACTTCGTCCGCGAGGAATAGTTATTTTGGCCTTTCATACTTTTACTTTCACCCCCTGTATGTCGAAATTTTTAATTAAAGGCAGAAACCCACCGTGTTAGTGGAACCTAACAAAACCAACTTTTTTCTTCACTAATATATTCTATTACTGTTTCTGATTCAGATGGTTAAAAATAGCTTAGGTATTTTTTATAACCCTGTATTTTGGTGGTGAAATAATTATTAAAAGTTCTGCCCGCGACTTTTCCCGCGTGCAATATTCTTTTGGGCAACGTTTCAACCCTTTTACTTTCATCCCCTATTTAATGAAGAAATCTACGTAGGACGAAATTTCAAAAATACTTGAAGGGGTTGAAACATGAGGTTGTCGTTCGTTTAAGAGTCTGTCATTATTGAACATAAAACCTGATAAGAAATAAACAATAAATAAGCATTTTCTTATCAAGATTCATTGTTAAACAATGAAAGACCCCTATGAAAAAATCTTTTGCGAGAAAAGGCAGCCTATGTCCTCTGTACCAAATTTTATCAAACTCGTAACAGACAGACAGAGTTACAACAACAATACAGACAACATAAAAATGACTTGCGCATTTTCATAGTTCTCATTGGCAATATGTACAAATATACAAAATGAACAAATAAGCATACATTAAAAACTTTCACTAACCTATATAAGAGCATTGTTGAATAAATTGCATTATTCAACATCATGTCAGGGTAAGAGATCACTTTGTTCGTTAGGTTACATTATCACCATCATTGCCTATAATTATCTTATTCATCACTTACTAGTTGACCGCCAGCGGCTTCGCCCGCTGGGTATTTCTTATAACTTTCATCCCCTATTTCAACTCCTTACAGTTCTTTTTTGGCATTAAAAAGTAGCATAATTATGTCCTTTCTCAGGTTCTAGACTATCTGTGTACCAAATTTTATTTAAATCGGTGAAGTAGTTTTGGCGTGAAAGCGTGACAGACAGACAGAGTTACTTTTGCATTTATATTATTAGTAAGGATGTAAGTAGGACCTCACCAAGCACATAGGTACATTTTTTATTTTTTTTACTAGCCCACTTTGTCCCACTGCTGGGCAAAGGCCCAGGCTTCCCTCCTGCCAAGCCGCTCATACATACATACATACATAGGTACATGGGAGATATATTTTTTAAAACAAAATAGGAATTATTATTATTAAAGGAAAGTATTATTATTATTATAATAATAGTTTTACTCACTGTTTTCCCTCTCCTAAGCGCTAAAATTTTCCCATAGTAAGAGGAAACATGCCTACGTCTGCTATAATGACCACTGGGATTGACAGTCTTCTCACATGCTTTCTGAAAACTACAAAGCAATTTCGTATTCGTAAATACATAAATTAGAGCTATAAGCCATATTTGAAGCTGTAAGGAATATAATAAAACTTTAAATATGATATCTTCATCATCATTGGTGATTCATTCCACATTCTAAGTAAAATGTATTTACTTCCTTCTCAACTTATTTTTTCTAGCAACTCCAGCGCGACATGCCTGTTTCCAACAGCAGGGTCTGCTGGTTCGACCTTCGCAGCAGCTTTGCAATACTTCGCTGCATCACAGTGTCTCCTCAGTCACAGCACACTACCTGAAGCTAACATCAGTGGTATGTACCAATGTTAAATAATTCGTTCTCACCAATAATATCACTCGCTAGAACACTGACAGATCCACGGTGCCACGTCTGCTTGTTTCCTGACATAAATCGTAAAACGTTTGATAATTCCGTGTCCAGTATAATAATGCCCTCAGAATGCTGTTGGGGTTTCCGCGTTTCTGTAGTGCGTCAGGCATGTTTGCTGAAACAAAAACCGACGGTTTTTATGCTATAATGCGGAAGAGAGCGGCATCTCTGATGCGCAGGATTCGCGGGAGCACCAACAGTATTTTGAAAGTCATTGCGGACAAGCCAGATTGTCCATTCCTGAGACACTGGACCCGTATGCACAGCGGCGGGTCTGGTGCCATGGGTAATGGGCAAAGGTATATGAACTAATTTAATATAGAATTTATTTGTGAATTGGACTAATCGGTAATATATTATGGAATGAGTTGATTTAGAAATTTTAATTAAAAAAAATATATTTTTTGAATTAATTTGATCGATGATATTTTATTAATTAGCAATTATGTATTTATGGACTATTATAATGAAATGAATTTGTTTACCAATATAGTTTATTAGTGACTTTTACTAACACATTATGGATCGATGTAATTAAAATATATATTTATTAAATCAGTTTTCAAGTGCAGAGGTAACAAAAGACAGAGGCAGAAAAATTGTCATTTGCTCTAATTTCCTGGTTTGTTTCTAGATTTTTGTACAGTTGACTTCATAATAATCGGATCAGGCGCAGCAGGGAGTGTGCTTGCGAATCGCCTCACTGAAGTTGAAAACTGGAATGTTCTGCTTATAGAAGCAGGAGGTGACCCACCTATAGAATCCGATGTAAGAATCCAAACAATCACAATTAACTCTTTAGAAAAAGGAAACACACTTCAAGCAATTATTAGTTTTTAAATCCATGGCCAGATTTAAATTAACAACTGGGACATCTCAGTTGTAAATTTAGTTCTTCTGTTGTTGTTTTGATTTTACCCATTCTTAGAAGAAATTGACTATTTACCTTAATGTTTTTCTATTGCTCAGGCGCGAAGTGGAACTAGAATGTTATATTACCACGCTTGTATACCCAGATTATCAAACAATTCTTTGGCTTAAACTTATTTAACTTGTCAGATTCCAGCATTGTCAGCAGCTTTGCTTCACACAGAATACGACTGGCAGTATTTGACTGAAAATAATGGATCAACAGAGCAAGGTTTAGTAAATGGATCTGTAAGCTGGCCGAGAGGGAAGATGTTCGGGGGTAGTAGTGGCTTAAATACCAATTATTATGCGCGCGGAAGTGACGAGGACTATTTAAATTGGTATAACGCAGGCAACACAGAGTGGGGTATAGATGATGTAGTTCGTTGTTTTAAGAAAGCTGAAAGTCTTCAAAATGAAGATATGTTACAAAATTCTACGATCAATAATTTTTATGGTCGTGATGGTCCACTCGTCATTAATAAACTTAATCACACTTACGATACTTATCTTAAAAAAGTGCTTGAGTCATGGGATGAGATGGGTGTTAAGAATGTTCCTGACTTAAACGTGGCCAATATGATGGGATCTGGATACATTACAGTCACAGCAGCCGATGGAATAAGACAAAGTACGAACAAGGCGTACCTTATGCCAATTGCTAACAACAGATCGAATTTAAAAATAATTAAGAACGCGTTAGTAACAAAAATTTTGATAAATGACAGTTCAATAGCTTATGGTGTAGAAGTAGAGAAAGACGGAGAAAAGCTAACATTTAATGCATCCCTTGAAGTAATTTTAAGCGCTGGATCTATAAATTCTCCACAATTATTGATGTTGTCTGGTATCGGTCCGCAAGAGCATCTTTTGTCAAAAAATATCACATGCAAAGTTGATTCACCTATGGTTGGACAAAATCTACAAGACCATTCAATTATACCAATAACAATATACGGTGATGCCCCAGAAGAAGAAACAACAGCTGAACAGTTCTTTGGCGCTGTGAACTTCCTCGCTAATCGGAAAGGATATTTAGCAGAAAGCCCTACGTGCACAAGTGGTATAGCATTTTTCTCCACCATTGATAATGCTACATTTCCAGAATGTGAAACTTACGTGAAAATTAGGCCTAAAAACTCTTCCACGCTAGATTCATTATTAAGTTCTCTATTTCGATTCACTGAATCTGTTCGGACCTCAATAACCGAACTGAACAAGAACCATGCACTGTATTATTTTTATTTCTCTCTTCTACATCCTTACTCGATGGGATATATTTCTTTAAATTCCAGCGATCCAAATGACCACCCTCTTATATATCCCAACTATCTCGATGATGAGAGAGATATAGATACTACTGTAAAAGGAATTAAGATGGTTACACAGATTTTGAACACGACATATTTTAAATCAATCAACGCTTTTTTGGGCAGAATAGATTTGCCCGTTTGTAATGATTATGAATTAGACAGCGAAAATTATTGGAGATGTATTAGTGTTAATGTATTATCGACAGTTTTTCATCCATCTGGAACGTGTAAGATGGGTCTTAACATTAGTATGTCAGTAGTAGACAGTCGGTTAAGAGTCCACGGGGTGGAAAACCTGCGAGTGGCTGACGCTAGCGTTATGCCTGATTCAATCAGCGGTGGCACCAATGGACCCGTTATTATGACAGCAGAAAGAGCAGCGGAACTTATCAAAGAAGATTACGGAATAAGTTCGTAAGTAACTGAAACGTGAGCAGTGTTAAACTCTTTTTAAACATTTAAATAAACTGTTTTTGTGTAACTGTTTTGAAACATCTTTATTTTTTTTTAAATAAATACAAATAAAAAAATTTAATAGTGCTTAGATACTCTATGCATCAATAATATTAAAAAGTGCACTCTTTGTTTCCTGTCAGTAACAAAATAAATAAATAATTTAGTGATATTGATTGTTTTATTCTCACTCTTATAATTATAACAACAAAACTGAATTAAATAAGGATGGGATGAATTAAATAAGTCCCGCAAGGGTTTAACCGAGCACGTATCATTAGCGTTGTATGTGGTCACGACTGACCGCAAACGTGGTTGAAACTTTATTCTGAGTGTTAAGAAGCTTATGCTTTGAATAAAATCAATTGGACTGGCTTTGAGATATTTTTGTGGTCCGCGCAAATGTCCCGCCGATCGCGTTACAGGTTGTTGAGCTCCTTACGATATGATTAAACTACACATTGACTGTTGCGTGCGTGCCGTCGTCGGCAGGGCCTGGCCTGGTCCGTGTGGAACTAGTTGGCCGCGCCTTAGGTAGGGACGGGGTGGGGCGGCGGGTTACTGTGAACGAAAGCAAGTGTCCCGCCCCTCCGTCCAACCACTCACATACATAAGGCGCGGCCAGCTAGTTCCGCGAAGGCTAAGTCAAAGCCACTACGGCTTTTTGATATATAGATGATAAATTGTTTAATATAATTATTAACTGCAAAATAGAGACAAATTGCCTCACAGGATGATATTGACAAGTTGTCATACACTATATTTATGACCTCTAAGGAATGGATGTCAACAGTTCCATGCAAGCACCTAAGACTCCAAACTTCGACCCAAATGCAAAGTTCGAAAGCTTTTGCAGTTGACAATGAAGTGTCAACGACAAAGACAGGTAGTAACTTCATATTATATTATATCTAGCGATCTTATTCTAAGCTGTTCAGTATTCCTATCACGTATCTCCCCGATATTGACTCAAGTCTGTCTCAGTGAGTTCAGAGAGATCGCAGCATAAATTACGTTTAGCATAATGAGACATTCGACATTCGATTCAAATAGATTGTCTGAAGGATATAATTTAACCATGGTGACTTCGTTATTAGTCTAGATTTAAGTGGTCGTAAGTCGTAAGTCGTGTTGAGTAAGACGTCCTCGATTTGATACCTGGGTCAGGCAAAGTGTTATTAGATTTTTTTTATAAAGGATGTCATCGAAAACGGCCCAAATGATGTACCGAAGGTACACTTATTGGAAAAAATACCCTGTATTACGCTGGTTAAAACTCTAATCGTACTCTTTATGTTGACTGAGGAAAGAGAAAAAAAAACTTTTAATTTGAGCAAAACAGCTATTAGTGTGAAAAATTTCACACTAATGGCTGTTTCGTAATGATTTCATAGTAAAAACTGTCAGTGTCAGTTTCGGAATGTCAAACGCAAGCCATTACGGTAGATTAATATCAGTTTCATAGTGATTTTATGGTACAAATTATCAACTTGTGTACCACTGCTACAAATTTGGGCTGAGTTGTATGGGTTTTTAATGTTCTCTTTTGCCAATAACAGGCTAGAGTTTGGAAATGTGACCGGTTAATGGCAATAGACTCGCATCTATTATAGGGGACCTAAGCATATCGCCGAATTGTGGGAGTACCGCGGTTCACCTCAACATATGCCTATATAGGCGTGATGCAGAAGGCAGACGTGCTAAGGGTACCTGCAAGATGGTCGGATAATGCATCGTGCCGTCCACACATCCTATGATCGCAGTCTGTGGAAGCAAGCAACATAATATGATCGCGGTCCTCAGTAGTGAGGGTACCTACGAGAAAAAAGAAGATGCAAAACACATGTGTTTGACATGGCTTTCGATTTTTATAATATGCCAAGCGGCGATCAAAGAGACAAGGAAAATATTCGACCGGATTGAACTTAAATATGCGTGAAGCGAAGAATCTCTGACAAGATTTGTGACCATTAAATTTTCTTTGATCCTTACCCCAGTTTGTGGGGACCTGACAAAATTGGAATTGGAACATGGGATTTTCATACTATCACGCCCTCGTATTCTTCGAAGGGTTAGGTAGTGGTGCACTGTACGCCCACAGTGTGTTTAGGTCCCATGTAAGAGAGCCATGTAAGAGAGAGAGAAGAGAGAGCCATGTAAGAGGCCTATTACCATCAACCGGGCAAAGGTCCAGACTCCGAGCTACAAAATAAATTAATGTGAAATTCCCAGTAGTAGCAACTAGGCGTTTGAAATGGTAATTGCTTATACCTTGGATTAAGACATAGGCATAATTATATTTTAGACACCCGCCCGTCTGCCACTGTAGGCAAAAAAAATGAATTCAAAGTTCCTAACTCCACGCGGGCTAAGTCATGAGCAAAAGCTTATATTATTGTAGGCATTGTACAGGCATTATTAATGATTCACAGATTTGATCACTAAGTGCTGATACTTTTCTATTTTCCAGTTTTATTATAAAAAAAAACAAAACGTTTTCCCACGGCAAATTTTTCCACGAATAAGGAGTTGCTTTATTTCTTCTTATTACTCCATGATTTTGTTACAAAAAAATATTTTGTTTTGTACCTTTTTCCTCCGAGAAGTTTAAATTATTCATTGTACTTCATTATCGT
This sequence comes from Acronicta psi, assembly GCA_946251955.1. Taxonomy (NCBI): domain Eukaryota; kingdom Metazoa; phylum Arthropoda; class Insecta; order Lepidoptera; family Noctuidae; genus Acronicta; species Acronicta psi. The sequence goes on along the minus strand of OX276477.1, from coordinate 4,681,126 downwards.
TACAATATTCCGGATATTTAAAGAAAAATGAAAATGTTTACAAAATTTGTTTATTATAATTATTAAGGTTCCTGTTTCTTAGCACATTATAATCTTATACATCGTATTGTAATAAACCATCTATATAATAATATCTGTCTATAAGTAAATACTAAGCAATCGCTGCTAAGACTTTTTATTTCTTCTTCTTTCAGTTGATAGTAAGACCTTTAAGGGCCTATTTCATTACCTCCGGATATCCGCTAACTGTCGGATAAATTCATAAATGGAGCATAATTGTATTTAATTTTATTCTAACTTAGAAGGAGATGGCGACAAGCCGTTAGTGTCACAAGACTTTGCCCCTTCTACAACGTCCTCAATGGCAGTGCAAAGGTCGGATCTCATCATGAATAAACATACTACTTAAAACAATAATTCTTAAAAGAATACTCATAAGATAATAAACTCAGGTGCAAATATAGCAACTAAAATAAAAACAAGAATAAACTCATCTAACAACTGTAACAATTTCTTCTTTCTTTTTCTTGAAAGAATGTTCCAGATCTTATTAGTTCAATGATCTTTATAGTCTTGTTTGATAAACTCTGACCCTCTTTCCGCAATCATAATACTAGGTGCAAGAATGTTTCCACTTGTTATTTTAGGCATTGCAGATGCATCGATTACTCTTAGCCGTGATACCCCATGAACTCTCAGTCTGCTGTCCACCACTGAAGTCTTTGGATCAGGTCCCATCTTACAGGTTCCTACAGGATGATGCATTGAAGTTACCAAGTTCTTGCTAATACATTCCCAATATTCTTCACTATCCAAGTCAAGGCTGTCACACGCTGGCCACTTCATTCTGCCAAGAAATCCCCCTATAGCCTTGAAATATGTAGATTTCACAACTTTCGATGCCATCTTAATACCTTGAATTGTGGTTTTCAAATCTCTTATATCATCGAAATAATTTGTGAATATAAGTGGAGCATTGTTAGAATCATTCGATCTTAAAGAAACATTGCCTGTTGAATAAGGATGCAGAAGATTGAAGGTAAATAAATATAGAGTATATTCTTTGTTAATTTCTTCCATTGAGTTTACAACGGAGTCTTTGTATCTATAATTTGATTGAAGATAGTATTTCAAATCAATCATATTTTTCGGTATAATTGAGAGATGAAGCTGACATTCTGGATAAAATTTATTTTTCTTAGTAGCATAGAAAGCTGATATATCTGTAAGAATACTACTCTCTGCTAAGCGTCCAGTGCGATCCAAAATATAATTAATGACATCACGGTGATTATTATTTTCAAGATCTTGCCTTTCCGGTTCATCACCGTAAACTGTGATTGGGACAGAAAGATGATCTTGTAAATTTTGTCCAACCATTGGAGAATTATGCAAACATTTGATATTTTTGGACTGGAGCTGTTCTTTAGGACCGATGCCAGATAACATTAGAAGATGTGGAGAGTTTACCGCCCCGGCACTTATAATAACTTCATGTGTCGAATAATATGTTCGGAGTTTGCCATTTTTTTCAACTTCAACCCCAAAAGCGACTTTTGAATCTTCTGTTATCAATATCTTTTTGACGTGAGCATTTTTAAGTATGTATAAATTTCCTCTATTTTTAATAGGTACTAAATACCCCGTATTTGTACTTTGTCTTACTCCATCAGATGCTGTTGATGTCACTATACCAGATCCTATAAGACCAGCGGCATTTAAATCAGGAACGTGTCTGAATCCGATTTCATGCCACGACTTCAGTACATTATTAGTTATATCTCTAAGAGTACTATTGAACCTATTAATAACTAATGGTCCATCTTTGCCATAATATTTGCGAATAGTTAGGTCTTTAAGCAATTTCTTGCTTTGGAGATTTTCAGCTTTTTTGAAACATCTCTGTACGTCTTCAGAACTCCAGTCTACATTCCCTGCATCGAACCAATCTTGGAAATCCTGGTCGTGTCCTCTAATATAGTGCATTTCGTTGACACTACTGCTTCCTCCTAACATTTTGCCTTTAATCAGATTGATATTTCCATTTTCAATGGCCTGATCTATTTCTCCGTTGTTTGCTGATAGAGATTTCCAAATATAGTCACTGTTAACTAGTGCTTTGTTTAAGCCAGGAACCTGAAAATGATGGAGACATAATTTAGACCAATCAATAAAGACAAACAGTTGAAGTATTTGAGTAGTTTTTAGTTGAATAAAGATCTTTGTGTAGTTCAATACACAAAAATCTTCATTCGTAGAATTCAATTATGCTATCAAACAGTGATACTTTCAACAGAATATGTGTATTCACAGTTTCGATCAATAGGGGTCAAGCCTGTTGCCAAATTCAAACTCCGAGCTGCTACTGAGAATATTATAGGTAAATCCAATACACTTTGCGCAACCTGTGTCTATTATTTGTGAAAACAAGTTACATTTTTCAGTAGATCAGATTCTGTTTACTTTTTGATCAGGTTCTGTATATGCGTCTAAGTTCGATACTTACGTGAGATTCAATAGGCGGGTCGCCACCAGCTTCTATGAGCAATATCTTCCATCCTTTAACTTCACTGAGCCGGTTTGCAACCACACTACCCGCAGTCCCACCACCAATTATTATGAAATCAAAACTTTTGAAATCTGAAATGAAAGCAAAACATATCATCACGCCTATATTCCTAAGAAAAGGTGTACGCCACATTATTACATGTGGTGTACATTAGTACACCTGTGCCTAAACCACCGTTCGCCGATATGTTTAGGTCCCATATAATAGGGGGCGAGCCTATTATTACCACCAACGGAGCACTAATCCAGACTCGGAGCTGCTACCGGAAATTTTACAGAAAAACTCATCACCACTTTGCTCAACCCTTTGCAGTCGTGTTTGGGACGAGTCAACGAGGAATCGTAAAGGTGTAACTAGGAGAAAATATGCGCGCCACCTACTAGGGCCAGATGAGGCAATTCCTGTCTTATTAAGCTTCCCGTCATGTTCGTGGTGAATGTTTCTTCTGATCCCATGGCCATGACGCATAAGACAAGTGACGGACAAGTAGGGTTTTTAGTCGGTATGAGTCCGACACACCCTGGCGTTTCCCCAGGTGGATGGACGGATACCACATCCATGAGGATTGTCCCCAGCCCAAAAAAAAATTAGATACTTACTCGGGACATCAGACTCCGGTACAGTATCATTTGTTAGCAGGCATTGTGCAGCGGCGATGTACTGCAATGTTGCAGCAAACATTTGGGCCCCAGCCCCTGTTGAGGGCGTCAGACATGACGGGTTGGTACTACAAAATAGAAAGAAGAACAAAGGGTAAGGAAGAGGTGTCTTGCTGTACAGTTTGACTGTAGTTTAGGTCCCATTTACCACTGACGCAGAAAAAATGGGTTCAATTATTACATAACTTTTTTATGCCATATTTCCTCAAACAATTTGTATTATTTTGTTGGTCTTGTAAACCATACTAATCAAATACTAATATAATAATTCTGAAAGTCACCCTGTGTGTCTGTCTTTTATTTTTACGCGCTAAACTGATGAACACATTTCAATAAAAAATGGCATGGTTAAATTTTGAGGAAGTTCTTCTTTAGGATGCGAGTGTAACCTTGGGCAATAGCTAGTTATATGTAATCCTATCCTTTAACCTACTTCTAAATGAGCAATATTTGTATACATATACAATATAATTATTTGTTATCTCGTCCTCGAAAACTGCTCTAACGATTTGATTTTCAATGAAAGTTTTGTATAGCTTGGTCTCGGTCCTAGGTAAAATGATTTCTATTTTACTTTACTAATTAAATAATGTAAAATAATTTATCTATTTATTTACGCTACATATATAATTCTATAATTTATAATAACAAAAAGACACACGTCATAATAACCAGGTGTATTCGTAGAGGTCGAAACGCATTCCCCATTGTCATAGACAACAATGAGCTTGTGAATACACTATTTCAATATAAAAACTACATTATTTGAGAAACAAGAAAACACTTACAATTATTATTTGTTAGGTAGTATGTAGTAGTTTCATTAAAAAATCCATAATTAATTCGGTGTCGCGTATATATATAAATGTTAAACCTTAAGCCTGAAGTAACGCTTCCGTATGTCAAATTTGTATTACAATTTGACATACGGAAGCGTAAGTTTACGCTTAGCGTCGACTCTGAATATTAGCCTAAGTTATTCATTTTGTGAAAGTATATTTCAACCTCAGGCAGGATTCGAATCGTTGTCCTCCGGTTTATAGTCCACGCGGATGTAGTTGGCCGCGCCTTAGGTAGGGACGGGGGTAAGGTGGCGGGTTACTGTGAACAAAAGCAAGTGCCCCCCGAGAGCAGGTGACCCCACCCCTCCGACCGGCCGCTCACATACCTAAGGCGCGGCCAACTAGTTCCGCGCAGACTATATAGTACACTAGACTCTGTAGCTATATTGTACTACATCTAAGACCCAGTTTAGAACATCATGACATATAGGACAAGGGTGGTTTAAAAGGGTGTTGTTTTAAGGGTCGAGTCGATATGAGACACGAGTGGCAGTGGATTTTCCGTATCCCAAAAAAGTTAAAACTGGTACCGAACTTATGTCCCCAAAAAAGAACACCTAAAACACCGACGTTGAAAAATGTATTTATTTAAGCAATAAATACATTGCATGTAAAATGCTTAAAAAAATACAAAAAGATAATAAATACATTTTTCATTTGATATCGCAATCAATTTAAATACAAAAAACAATTTATTTACTCACCAGAACATTTTTAATATTTATAATAAATACTATAACTTATTATAATAATAATTTTCGAAGCGGCGCAGCTTGCACGGTGCTCACACAACGTATGGTTGACATCGGATCGATTGCGAACTTATAAAAGCGACTTATTTTTGCAATGTACACAAATACGGCAGACGTTGAAAAATAAATAGTGATGTTTTTGTTTGCAAACACATCACCAACCCTTCAAGCGGGTTTATGACCAGTACTTATGTTGTTATTCTTCAAAATGAATAACCGTCCTCTATGACACACTTATGTATGTATTATACATTGCACAAACATGTTTCGTAACATGTTTTTGTGCACAAAACATGTTTAAGCAATGTATAATAGGTATCTCTATATATTATGGTACCTGATATTCTGCCAACTGAGTATTTTTAAACTTTTCAACTTCGATCACTTCAAAGTGTGAAGAACTATGACATTACCCATATTTTCTTTACAATTACTTGAGCAACCAACCAATCTTCAATTATTTTTCCTGAGTATTAAACGTTCTAGAATGATCCATGACAAGTGTAGGGAGACAGGTGAAAACATTTCAAGGTTTTTTATGAATAAATTATTATATAAAGGAGAAAAACAATGTTATTTATAAAGTTTTTGCAAGTACAGATGTTTTTTCTGCATACATTTTGACAGAATTTATTCATTAAATTGTAATACTATGCAACTTTGTCACGTGAATTTCAGCTAGATGGTACATTAATGCGCCATTCTCTCAAGTCTGCAAATCATTGTTTAAATTAAATTATTTCCCATCCCGACGAATTTGTAATTGTTATGTAAGTCTTTGTGCGTATTATATGAGAGCCATAACACAAGTTGAATCTTTCTCTGGGTATCAGAATTTTCCTCCTTAAATCCTCCCTTCGAATTCCCCGAAGGGTTTAGACAGAGGTGTAATAATGTACACCAACAGTTGGCCGGTATGTTTAGGTCTCATGTAATAGGGGGCGAGCCTATTGCCAGTTTGGTATAAGGTCCTACCTACACTACAAAAAAATAACAGAAATAAATGTTCAATACGCAAGTTGAGCAGTGTTCCTGTTATTTTTTTGTAGTGTTTCTTTCGTGCTGTGGCTAAATAAATGTTTCTTTCTTTCTTTCCTACATTAATAAACTTTTGCCTAATCTTTCGGGAATGCTGCGTGATGCATTCCCGACACATTCACACATCACATCATTATGTTATGTCACATCATACATCACTCTTTTGTAAGCGTAATATTTTATTTGAGTCATAAAGAAAAAGTAAGTGCAGATGTTGATATTTTCTTATTGACTTTTAAATTGAATAAATATGTCTTCGAGTTTGTATTAAATTTCCTTAGCCATAAGTGACAAATCAGACTTGTACTGAAACTCACAGTTGTCATTATACCGGGCAATATTGTAATACATTTCTTTCCTTACGAGTCGCTGCCTAATTTGATACAAACGTAAATTTCCGACTTACAAGCAACAGAAACGATTACACCAAAACAGACACGAAGCGAAAAGTGTCTTTACACGAACGCACGGTTCCGTACACAAAGTTTGTGTTTTGTCAGCTGGGTTGTTCCGAAATAAATTCGCGACCCTCTTCCTTTTGTGTACATTATTACCTTGATAAAGTTACTATTCTATTTACCGGTCCGGGGCAGAATTAAGTGGCTGTTCTTACACAGACGCTGCAGTTCATAAGCGTTATAACTTAAAATTATTGTATGTGATTATAAAATAAAATTTCCCATTATCGTAGTACACCAAAGCATTACTAACAAAATACAGTAGGTACTTTTTTAGGAAATATAAAGCCATCAACATTCTAAATCTATTATAGAATTATTACAAAAACTGCCTGGTATTTTTTTTTGGATTTGCTGACTGTCAACAGTGCGAAAGAACGCAACAATACGTACTGTTACGCAACAACGCGAAAGAACAGTTTTTTACTTGCTATAGCAAATTGTTTGAGAAAACTGAGGTTAATGTGTTCAGTTCACGGCTCTGAGACTGGATCGTATTTTGAACATTTTTAACCGGTCATAAAAAATTGCGGACACATTAAAAAAACAATGAATTGTTACAAGACAACTCTTTATAGAGAGTTAATTATCAGGATTTAACTTTAGTTCAAATCACTCTCTAAAACATTGCCAACATCACAAAAAAAAGCGTTCAAGTCTAATTTATTATGCTAACTTGTTCATACAAATACTAAGCTACATCAGCAACTAGCTCGACGATAAATGATAGCCTCGATGAAATCTGCACACAACACCGCAAAACAAACAAACCAAAAATTAACTTTTGCACCAAACAAACGTTTGTCATTCAATGTTTGTAGGGATTATGCTACGTGTGCTCCATTCCCTATTGTTAAAATATTTACGTGATGCCAACCAACCCGTTTACTTAGGACCTAGTTCCTGAGTCAGCCCATGAGAGCACCTAAACATCGCCGCATATAATCTTCGGCGCTGTAATCATGTGAAAATAGCCAACGGTACCACGAAATTTGGGTCAAAGCTCTTGTGGGACCGATTAGAGGGGATTTACAACCAAACCGTACTGTTTTTGCATTATTTATATGTAATTCTCTGGATATTTTGTATCGTTCTGCTAATGTAGTGATAAATCGGTTTGTTTTGGAGCTTTGGGATATTTAGTACTGAATAGGTGTACTAAGCAATGATAGCCTTGGGGTGTGAACACTCGAAGTGACTATGCTAAGTCAAAGGGCTCGAGTTCACATTCAAGGCACGCATCTCTGACTTTTCGAAATCATGTGCGTAATTTATGTCACTTGTTTTAACAGTGAAGGAAAACATCGTGAGGCAACCTGCATGCCTGAGAGATTTTCTCGACATGTGAAGTTTGCCAACCCACATTAGGCTACCGTGGTGGATATAGCCTAATCCCTCTCATACTGAGAAGAGACATATGCCCAGCAGTGGGACAGTATGTGGGTTGACGATGATGATGAGGTACTACTATGGCTGATGTACCTACCTATATTTTTTTGTGAATGGTAATTATTTCGATATAATTTCACTTGTGTAAAAGTCTAATTAATTCTATTACCAATCGTCACATGGTTGTTTACAAAGTAAGTCAAAGAAAAAAATATAATTAATATGATAAAGAAAATACTTTTATATGAAATGCATGGTTATCGCCATATCGTCCATTATAACAAAAATGCTGCTTTCAACGACTTTCTCTAAGTTTAAAACGGAGTTAAACTGCAGTTCGAATTGACAATGCGTTTAAAAGTTCTAAAATTTTTCAATAGGTCTATAATTTTTAAAAGTGCCCATTGAATCGAAACTTATTTTCAGGATGATGTTCCTTTGTGCTAATAATATTCTTATCTTTGTTCAAATAAAAGGAGAGACTGTAAAAAATGCTTGCAAATCATATTACATAAACATGTTTAGTGATAATTCCAATCTTTTATTTCATTAATTTTTGTTGGTCTATAGAAGTGTAACCAATCAACATTATTACTAATATTAGGTAGTTGTATTACTGGCAGTGCACACGAGTGCACTTCCTAATTAATTTAGTGTCAGTGTCGCCGAAGTTATAAATTCACATTACACCTAAAGAGCATATGTAATTGTCCTGCCCGCGAGTAGATTTTTAACATGGAAGCATGGAAAATGCTTAAAAAATACAACAAGATAATTATTTGTAACCTTAAAATTGTTCCTAAACTTAATAAAAAAAAAGTACAAACAGGTTTTATATTTTAATTTTTTAATGAAATATGGTTTACATACGTTTCAGTTACTTGAATTTATTCCATAATCTTCTTTAATAAGTTCTGATGCTCTTTCTGCAGTCATAATAGTGGCTGCATTGTTGTTACCGCTGATTGTACCTGGCATGACGCTGGCGTCAACTACTCGCAGTTTTTCCACCCCGTGGACTCTCAGTCGACTGTCAACTACTGACATACTTATGTTAAGACCCATCTGGCACGTGCCAATTGGATGAAATACTGTTGTTACTAAATTAATACTAATACATCTCCAATAATCTTCACTGTCTAATTCGTAACCATTACAAGCAGGCAAGTCTAGTCTGCCCAAAAAGGCGTTGATGGATTTAAAATAAGTCGTGTTCAAAATTGGTGTAACCATCTTAATTCCTTTTACAGCTGTATCTAAATCTCTCAAATCATCGAGATAGTTGGGATCTATAAGGGGGCTGTCTTTTGGATCGTTGGAATTTAAAGAAATGTTTCCCTTCGAATAAGCATGTAGAAGAGAGAAATAAAGGAAATAAAGTGAGTGGTTTTTGTTCAGTTCGGTTATTGAGTTGCGAACCGATTCGGTGTATCGAAATAGAGAACTTAATATTTCTTCTAGTGTGGAATAGTTTTTTGGTATAATTGCGATCTGGTTTTGACAATTGGGAAATGTTGCATTATCAATAGTGGAGTAAAATGCTACAGCACCTGACGATATAGTGTTTTCCGCTAAATAGCCTTGTCGATTAGCGAGGTAGTTAATAGCTCCAAATGACTGTTCAGCTGTTGTTTGTGCTTCTGGTGCATCAGCGAATATTGGTATTGGTATAATTGTATGGTCTTGTAGATTTTGTCCAACCGTGGGCGAATCAACTTTGCATGTGATATTTTTTGACAAAAGATGCTCTTGCGGACCGATTCCAGACAACATCAATAATTGTGGAGAATTTATGGATCCAGCGCTTAAAATTACTTCTAGGGATGCAATAAACGTTAGCTTTTCACCGTCTTTTTCTACTTCTACACCATATGCTATTGAACTGTTGTTAATCAAAATTTTTGTTACCAAAGCGTTCTTAATAATTTTTAAATTCGATCTATTAGCTATTGGCATAACGTATGCTTTATTTGTACTCTGTCTTGTTCCATTGGCTGCTGTGGCTGTAATATATCCAGATCCCATCATATTGGCCACGTTTAAGTCAGGAACATTCTTGAAACCGATCTCATCCCATGATTCAATCACTTTTTTAAGATAAGTATCGTAAGTGTGATTGAATTTATTGATGACGAGTGGACCATCGTGACCATAATAGTCGTTGATCGTAGAATCATTTAACATATCTAGATTTTGAAGACTTTCAGCTTTCTTAAAACAACGAAGGACATCGTCTATAGCCCACTCTGTGTTGCCTGCGTTATGCCATTTTTTATAGTCCTCGTCACTTCCACGTGCATAAATTAGGATATTTATACTACTGCTACCCCCGAACATCTTCCCTCTCGGCCAGCTTACAGATCCATTTATTAAACCTTGATCTGTTAATCCATTATTAACAGTCAAAAATTGCCAGTCGTATTGTGAGCCATACAAAGCTGATGATAATCCTGGAATCTGGAAAGTTATATTAGCTAATTTACAAGCGTGATTAACAGTACTAACATATTCTAGTTATAACACTTGTGCTTGCAACCATTATGAAACAAATGATTTTATGATTTTTATGATTTTTTTATTTTTCATTATGATTTTCTACAAATGGGTAAAATTACACCATGAAAAGAATTCTTTTACAATTTGTGTGTAGTTAAGAGGTGGCCGTCGATTTTGAAGCTTTAATGATTTCTTTGAGGGTGTTTCCTTTTTCTAAAGAGTTAATTTGTGATTGTTTGGATTCTTACATCGGATTCTACGGGTGGGTCACCTCCTGCTTCTATAAGCAGAACATTCCAGTTTTCAACTTCAGTAAGGCGATTAGCAAGCACACTCCCTGCTGAACCTGCTCCGATTATTATGAATTCAAACGTATCAGAATCTAAAACGAAACAAGAAAATTATAGGAAATTATTATTTATTTTAAATATTTCCTTGGGTGTCCACTGTCCAGTATTTTTTTTTTATGGTTTATGTCAGCAGACTGGTTTTCGTAAAGCATCTTTCTGTGTGCTCCCACTTTAAGAGTCGGGACACACACAAAGGTATTTTACGAGGGACGCCGACGAAAAGGTGGTGGTCAGCCAGTCAAACCCCAAAGGTCCTACGATATCAATCACGATATCAATAAGAGATAGAAGGTTACGTGTTTATGCTTCCATAAAACTAACCTTCACTGCTTATATTTATAGCTATTGTACTGTAGTAATCGTAACCGTAAGTTACTCAATGCGGTGGAGTTATTACATTTAAACAGGTACTTAATTCTGGGGACATTATTTTTTTAAATTGCGTTTCACAATTACGAGTATGTGTCTTGTTAAATTTACGAACAATCTCAACCAGTATTCAGGGTTGGTCAGTTTTTTAACAGCGTCAGTTAACCTTAAGGAACTAAATTAATAAATTGCATATCGAATAAAAAAATACCGGTTACCATTGCGAACGTTTACAACAAGGTATCACATTGTCATATTAATGTTACAACATGATATATAAATATATATAAATTATAACCTAAATAAATGAAGTAATTACGTCTATTTGTGATATCGTAGAGGGTGATAATGATAGTGAGAACTAATTAATTAACATTGGTACATACCACTGATGTTAGCTTCGGGTAGTGTGCTGTGACTGAGGAGACACTGTGATGCAGCGAAGTATTGCAATGCTGCTGCGAAGGTCGAACCAGCAGACCCTGCTGTTGGAAATAGGCATGACGCGCTAGAGTTGCTGGAAAAATATGTTGAGAAGGAAGTAATATAGCGCACACGCCTCTGAATTGGACCTACCTATTTACGAATATTAAATTAATAGATGATTTTTTTATAGCGATGAAAGAAAGCATGTGAGAATAGTCTGCGATTCCAGTGGGCAATGTAGTAGACAGGCACATTCCCTCTTACCCTGGGAAACTGTTAGCGCCCAGGAGCAGGAAAACTATGAGTGAACCTATTGTAATATAAATGTTATGTTGTAATAATGTTATGTTTTACTTTACTAAAATAAATATAAATAAATATCCTGAGACATTTTACACAGCACCATCTAGTCCCAAAATAAGCAGAGCTTGTTCTATGGGTACCTACCAGACAATGGATATAATACTTATATACTTTTTTTTTGTAAATATATACTTATAATATAGAAGAAACACCCAGACAAACACAAACACTTTAGTTCATCAAAATAAATGTTTGTGTCCTGTGGGAATCGAACCCACCAACCACCTCGTCGTCGACGTCGTCAAACTAAGGTACTTAATTGTTTAAAAAAAAAGTATTCTCTCTCTATAAATATTTTTTTAAGGACGCAGCAATAGGGAATCTATTGTTATGACAGATGATAGTAATAATGTAACGAACAAAGTGATCTCTTACCATGACATTTTGTTGAATAATGTAATTTATTTGGCAATACGGTGTTATTTATAAGTTAGGTATATTGTAATTTATTCATTGACGCATATTTGCACATTATGTCTGAAACATATTTCCAATGAAAACTAATAAGATATGTAAAATAAATTTTCCAACAAAAAATTATAACATATGAAATGTCTTAGTATGCGCAATGGTAATAAAAAACACTATCATTAATTAATTATAATTTTTTTTCGACAGTATGGGTATAGTGCCACAAATTTATCTGATAACGAGGCCACCGTCGTATTAGGTATATGTACTTACCATTAATTTTATTACCACTAGGAACAACGAAGATATCAATTCGTAATAAGAAACGTGACCCCACATTACTAGATGATTTAAAAACACTTTCATAAACATCCAGATTAGGAATTATGCAAGCGAGCAGCATATACAAAACGTTTTTCGTGCGGGGATCGCACCACAAACCACTTAAGTAAGCAAGAAATATTCATACAAAACAGAAAACTATAAAACTGAACCGAACTGAATCAAAATGGCGACGTTCAAAATGACGTTAGTTCCAATTATGGTTACCAGATCAGACAAGTTTGTCGCACTGTAGATTCGCTGCGATTTTATGTAAAACTCACCGTATTACGTCTTAATTATTAACATTTATCAGCAATCGCCTTCAAGAAGAAATGTGTAGTAAAGTATTATATTTATACAGCATACAATATTACCGAAATTGAATAAATAGCGTTTGATTGCCTTGCAAACATTTAGTCATAATAAAACAGATGTTAAATATTTTACGATAAGTAATTTCCGTTTTATTTCAGTTATTACTATGAAGGATCGTTTATCGATCCATCCAAAGACTTTTGAGGAATGCCAAGGTCCGACAAACAATGAATTGTATCATGTAGCAAAAATATGAAGATAGAGTTATATAACTATTATATAACTAACCCGGCAAACCCGATGTTTTACCAAACAGAGTTGGATCACCCTTATCATTTACGGGTTTCAAAAATAGATGTAGGCCAATTCTTAGACCTACCCGATAAGCACACAAAATTTCATACAAATCGGTCCAGCCGTCCAGGAGTTTGGTAACAAACACTGCGACACGAGAATTTTATATCTTAGATAGAAATTTAAATAGGGACATAACTTCCCCATTGATTTCTTGGAAGGTATTTTTTTATAAACATTTAAAAATAGTAGGCACTTTTAGATAATAACACACCTTATCAACATAATTATCGTTTTTTATTTCGTAGTTATTAGGAAACCGATGCCATTCATTTGTTATTTGATTGTGATTTTTTTTATAACTCAGTAAATATATTTTTTATAATACCAAAAAACCTTCAAATTATAATACATTCGAAAGACGTAGGAAATTTCTGTAACAATAATTATAATTAACATACAATATATTTTCATATAATAATATTACATATAATATATTTTCTTAAAACAGTATCATCTGCGTAAATATTTCAAAACTGTAGGGAGTCAGAAACGGAAATTTAGTAGATACTTTAAAATGGACTGGTGAGTATTAAATTGGTTTTTGTACGCCCCTGATTTATTTATTTATTTATTTATTTATTGTTATTGTACTCCAACGACTTATTCACTAATACATAGGCACATAGCATTAAAAACAATGAAGACAGGGTGAATTTGTCAATTACAGGAGCACACAGCAATTACATATAGGTTTACAAGTTAATTATAAACATGTAATGAAACTTATTCAATCTAATTAAAAAATAATTTATATTATGAATGTTATATATTTTGGAGAAGGGAAATCCTTCTAGAGTGGTGGCAATGATCAAAATTTCAAATGTACTGAGACGCGATAAAGTTTCTTACTTATTCATTAATAGTACTATTGTTATTGATCAAAGTTGTTATTCAAGTCATTTGAGTAATTCGAGAACACTATCTTTTTGTGTTTTTTTAAGCATTTTCCATGCTAAGATTCCTTCATTAAAAATAATTCGAGAACAGTTTTTTTTATAACATTTACATATGAAACAGACAATCAACGAAAGTCATATTTAAATTAAATTAGTAGCTTTTTAGTTCTTTTTGGAGGCGGTTTGTTTTTGAAATAAAACTACTTTTTACGGATTTTATCGCGTTTAAAAAGTAGTTTTATTTCAATGTCTAGTATTCGCGTAAGTGTCAGAAATCAATACGACTTGTTTTTGTTTAAAAATAGTTTATTTTAAAAGTTTTAGTGGAATATATATTATATTATATACCGCACAGACAGCGAGGTTTCGGAGTGAACCATAATATCATCTATGTACACATTTTTTTTAATTTCAGTCGATATTTTTATAACCGCTCACCGGGTTCGATACAAAATTTATGAGACCAATTTGTAAGCACCAGCTATCGAATAAAAAAAGAATCATCACAATCGGTTCTCCCAGTCGAAAGTTATGAAGTAACAATCATTAAAAAAAAAATACAGTCGAATTGAGAACTTCCTCCTTTTTTGAAGTCGGTTGAAAATATACCAAATTCTTTAATTCTTTTCTCTTTTTTTTGTGGTTTGCCATTGAATATATGTATTAACGAGTGTAAATACATATTGGTGATAGTGTCGAACTCAACCGCACTCTTTGTAGGTCTCTTACACGTATAATTTAAACCCTGGAATTCTTTTTTTTATTGCGAACTTGAAACTGCTGTAGACCCTTTAATGGGGCTATAAGAGGTGACTTTCCTCATCAAAAGTGGTAGTTATATTATAATACATTAAACTTATTTTTAGTTTAACCAATACGACATGTTAGTCTCTAATGACGGGGGGCGATCTGGCGTCGGTAATAGGGGAGAAGACTGGTGTTGAATTTGTTAATAATCACACGCTTATTGAAAAATATCATTAGCATGCTTCGTATATTGAAAATAAATATTAAATCGACCAAGTAATTTCTGAGATAAAGGCGTTAAAAGTTTTTGGTGGGGATTGAGAGGGGGGGCTGCTCTGTCCCTTTCCCGCAAAACGAGTGTTAGTATAGAATTAGTATGGCGCACGCTACTTTTGACGTCATTTGTAAGTATAGTGCGCTCTCTTTCTAGCATAAAATAAAAATGCTTTTAACTTCGTTATTTTTGAACCAATTTAAATTTTGTTTTTTATAATCGGCTCTATTTATGGTCAAGTTTTTTATGAGGCCATAAAAAATAATTAGTCGCATAGCCTATTCAATGCTTTTTTTAATTTACTTTGAATCATAGTTACAAAATTTCGAACCTAAATGTACCAATTTATAAATATACCTATTTAATAAATGATATAAATTCTCTTATTCTTGTTTTTGTTGCACAAAAGATATCTTTTATTATTTCCCCAAAGACATTACAAAGTTAAAAAGAGGATCTTCCCCCTTTTTATTAGCTGTCAATGTCAATAGGACACTGGATAAGCAATAATTGCTAGATACATTATAATTATTTTACCCTTTACTAGAATAATAGACGATACTAGGTAATTAATTAATTTTTCAAATCGGTCCAGTAGTTTCGGAGCCTATTCAATACGAACAAACAAACAATGAAATCTTTCCTCTTTATAATATTAAATAATTATGGTGATCACAAAACACGAGTTCATAAAGTATTTGTTAATTTAGCAGGCGGGCCATCTAATACTCCTCTATCACAGAAACTCCCTGCTAAATTGGGGTTAACTTAATAATAGTTTAATTGTTATTTGTCGCACGGTTTCGGCCAACAATCAAGTACTTTATCACCATCGTGGGCGTTGCAAGGGGCAGCTACGGAATGAATAATAAGGAAGAACACCGATATTACCTTGGAGTCTGTACAAAGTGTAAGCTTACCCTTAACGAAGCTTAAAACTACGTAAACTGTGCATTAAATAACCCCCATTGATAGTAAAATAACTTTTAATGTTTGCCTTAGAGAGAGTGTTTTGTATGATATTCATTGGTTTTTGTAATTTCATAACCTTATTTGCAAAGAAATTTAAATATGTAGAAGAAAATTAAGTGGGTAACAATATGAATAATTTAGTTTTAAACTAAACTTTCTTTCATTTAGGTAAAAAAGAAGTAAACTATATAGGTCCCAGGTATGACCTAGTCTAGAGTAAAAAATAATGGCAATAATAATAAGCAGATTGTGTACTTGGTTTTCGTTAAGGATCAGAAGAAAAGACGTGTGCTATTTATTAAAATTAGTGTTTGGGTTTTACTATGAAATTCTCAGTTCAGCTCGGAATTTTGATTCTCTATTACATGAGACCTATACCAGCAGTGTGGGTGTCCGTTAGTATTCATCTGCCTTACCACTGGGGGAATATTACCTATGATGTATATGTAAGTACATTTTTTTAATCAGTTTCTAACAGAGGTATACAAGGTGGAACGGACATCGACGCACATCCGAATACCATGAGCTCAGTACGTGATTCTGGACCCCCCTGTGTTGAAATGTTCCGTAACTTTTTCATTAATTTTTCAATTTCTTCTGCAGTTTTTTTTTACTTGAACGTGTAAAATAACATTATTATTTTAGGTAATAATAATGTTTTTTTACACGTTCTAAATTAGATTTATAATGAAAAAATCATTATTTCATTTATTTCGGATCGCGCGCGCGATAACATTCATCGCGGAGCGTTATGATCGCGTTATTAACAATACACTGCACGCTCAAAAATGTTAATATCTATAATAACCGATTTTCTACATGAATGACCTAGGTCATTTTATTTTTGACCTTGAGTCAAACCTTGTCACGACGTTTTGTGCGTCGATGTCCCTTCCACCTTGTATATAAGCAGTCACAGCAAATAACAATAGTTATGTTTGTGGGAATAGGTTCTTTAGTCATTTTTTTTTCGAATCAGTATTCTAATTCGGAAATGTGAAGGTCAATTAGGTGCGTGCACTCATTTGGCGCTGTCAAAAAGCACATTGATACCACAGGCGCCCAAAAACAATTAATTCTATATGCACAATATAAAAAGGGTCGGGTTTCTATTGAATTAACAAGCAAATTGTCATTAAACCAATACTGTGTGCGTTATTGGTGAGGGCGCGTATTTACTTAGGATCGTCCCAATGTAATGTCACCGCTTGCTATTCATGAAACCCTGGTACATTGGTAACAATTTATTAATATTGTAAGGACGTCGATAATAATTTATATATTCGTCGATAAATTATTTTCTTACAAACTGTATAGCCGTTACCAATGTAATAATGCATGTTGTGCTTACCTGTAAGAGATTGATACACTAGGTCATAAGTCTATGAATTTGAATTAGTGTACACAGTGTGTGTTGGTGAGCCAAATAAATAAAATAAAAATAAAATATTTTGTTTTTATAGAATTTATTGGTTCATTTTGGCTTGATCACTGAAGTAGTTTCAGTGGCTATTTATGTAGTATTTGAATTAAGAAACTAGTGTTGTGTCGCACACTGGATTCTTGATAATGTAAATTGATACATAATTTAAATACTCGGACCCGGAATAACCTAAGTATAGTTCACGCGGAACTAGTTGGCCACGCCTTAGGTATGTGAGGGGCGGGGTAGCTTGTTTTTATTTACACAGTAACTCGCCGCCTCACCCCCGTCCCTACCTAAGGCGCGGCCGTCTAGTTCCGCACGGAATATACCTTTTTAAAGTTTTTATTTTAAGTACCATACCGTACCATTAAACAGATTAAACTAACATACTCCTACAAGTCATATACGTAGGTCGGCTCTATTCCGACTGGATGCTCAGTTCCTTTGGGATTTAGGTTTCTGCAGAATGAAGTTGTACGGAATTGAAGTTCTGATAAACTTGAAATCTCGTGGAATTGCAAGGAAAGTTAGTACATGTACTGCGGGATTTGGGTTCATGAAAGCTTGGATGAAAAGTATTTATATGAAGAACTAGCTGACCTGAAAGACGTTGTACGATCTATACTAAATTCCTAATAAATCATTTAAAATAATCGACGTTAAAATCCTGAATTGGATAATGTTCCGGGAATCTTTTCCAATATTGCTTTCCATGAAAACTTATTTTGGACTATTTATTACAAACATTTCAAAATAAAAAATGGCCTAAACATCAAGCCCATCCAATTCCTTTTTATTTTTATAGAAATAAATATCATTTATTAATAACCGCCACGATTTCACTGGCATCCCAAAGGAATTTTGAAGATAACAAGAAGCCTCAAGGTGCAATCTAGCTCCTTGCCAAATTATATCAAAATCTGTTCAGCGGTTTAGACGTTTTACAGAAATTGGAATATGGATAACAATGACTGGTAATCAAAATCAATAAAAAGTAATAATAATACTAAGTAATATCAATAATATCGGAGACGTTCATCATTTTTGATATAGACGTGACTATCTTTGACATTTGGGGACAATCTTTTCATGTTTGCACAACTTGACAGAACTCTAAAGACAACGAAAAAATAAAATGTGTTCGAAAAATAAATATAGGCTTGTCGTACAACTTGACTTTGACGTAAACGTCATTTGTTAATGTCAAGCGTCATTGACATTTGTCAAAACGTATTATTTACTAGTGGCCCGTCCCGGATTTGGATACGTGGAGTCTTTTTAAACATATAACATCTAGGTTATTCACTTACTCCATAGAGGGAGTGAATTATCTTAGTTATGGTGAAAGAATTAATTTAAATCATTCCAGTTTTGATGTAATTAGGTCTAACACTTATAATTATTATGAATTGCAATTCTAGGGCGTGTCTATACTACGTCGGTAATAATCAAATCTGGATCCTTACGCATAGGTACCAGTGATTGTTTTATAAAACCAGAATGTAATTGTATGTAATATGAATGTATTATGTACCTACATAATAATTAGGAACCAGCACAATGTATTTCTTCAAGGATTGGTTGTAGCATAAATAAAGTCTGAAGTACGAACTTAGAATTACATAGAAAAACCCAATAGCACGGCTTGAAATGTGTGCTAAAAAGTGCTGTCAACAGTTATGATTGTTATGAATCTTCAATCGCAAATGTACGCTCTACCTTATGTTCTATATTATACCTACTATTTATACAGGCGTTCGTATAATAATAACACGAACACATTTATTGGTGTACTTGTATCGTATTTCCAATAAATACTTTTGCTTTCTTTGTTTTCGTTCCTGCAGTCCATACCTATTTTTTTTGTCGTGTGGAAAATCTTCACGGATCCCTGCCACCTGGGGGGCTAACAGGGGACGTCGGTCGGACTGGACTAAAACCTCACTTGCCTTGCCTTGCCCATGGGATCAGAAACATTACCACTACCATGACGTAACCACCGGATTCCCATCAGAGGCCTCTCCTCGCTTCCTGCTGAAGCGTGGATTGCCGCCCGTCGCCTACTGGTGCCATTATCTGGTAGGGCGATCTTCCAAGTTTGCTTAAGAAGTCGGCGTCGTCGTAAGCCGGCTTGTTACAACAAATGAAGGAATGTAGATCTTGAATCAGCTTCCTGTCGAGATTTTCACAAGAGAGTACAGCATGGGGTTCTTCACAAAGGATGTAAAAAGATTTTTACAGCATAGGCAACGCGCGCGTGATAACCTTTAATGTTGCAAGCGTCCATAAGCTACGGTAACCGCTTACTATCAGGCGGGCCGTATTCGTTTGCCACCTTAAAAAATATCTATGTTTGTACTAATACCTAATATGGCTCATTAGTTTGTCAGTCGTGAGCGCGACTGCTACGCTCTTGGGTTCAATTCCCAGGTCAAGCAAAACGATTCACAGCGATTATGATTAATGAAAATTGGCCATTTTAGCCACCGTATACATAGTAGGTACTGGTACTACGGTACCGTATGGTTTGTAATTTGGCTACATATTACAGCCATATAAAAAATATATAAATATATACAAACATTTATTGTGATAAATTTAAGTGTTTGTGTTTGTCTGGGTGTTTTCTATGTATTATAAGTATGTATTTACAAAAAAAAGTATATAAGTATAATATCCATTGTCTAGTACCCATAGTACAAGCTCTGCTTAGTTTGGGACTAGATGGTGCTGTGTAAAAATGTCCCACTATATAAGCTACTCTATACGCAGTATTGGTATTTATGTAGGGTTTGTAACTTACTGCACTTATAAAAATTTGCTTCCAACTATTGTCCCTTGTTGATAGGTAGTGTCCTACTTTCAAATAGTCATTTATGTGGCGAACTTTACAACTAAACTAGTGTTACTCACGCGAGTGTGAAGTCAAATAATTAATAAATCTACTTACTTTAACTTTAATGACCATAGTAAATTTTACTCTTTATTTCCCTGTATGAAAGTAGGACGCTGGGCGTGCACAGGAACTTCGAAACCGTGTTGGGCTTTTCTATGAAATTCTCAGTAACAACTCGGAGTTTAGACATGTGTACGGGTCATGTCAATACCTTAGACTTGTGTACGGGTCATGCCAATACCTATACTTAAATAGAACCTAAAATATCGGCAAATTGTGGATTTATATTTTAAGCCGACTGCCGAAAGAGGGTTATGTGTTTGACGTGTATGTATGTATGTCCGATCCTATGTCCGCTCGTAACTACTCAACGGCTCAACCGATTTAGATAGATGGTACATCATTACATTCGTCTTGATGGCACGAGTGTCACTGGGTACAAGATGAATTTAAAAAAATCTAAATGGCGTATTTTATACACTTTAATGTGCGTGCTGATTTTAAAAATGATCTTTAATTGTATCAATTTTCATTTTAAAGTAGCATTTAGGATCCATTTTGTGATTCTATGATGATTTATAAACTAAAAAGTAGGAAATAAAATCAATTATTAAATGAAATAAAAAACCCGACTGCGTAAAAAGTACTAACAAAAATCTAAAAACAAGCTTTGTGTTGTTGGAAAATATATTGAAGGCGGGACAAGCTATTCGTTCATTAACAAAATTGATTCTTTGCTTGTCCCGTCTTAGGATGGTTGAATTTTCGGATGCTAAGATCTTTTACTTTTTAGTAATCTCGTCTTTAAGTCTAATAAGACATTAATTAACCGACAATGTTCACAATTCCTGTTATCGCTAATATTCTACTAGTAAAAAACTTATTTAAAAAAAAATGTCTATAGAGTTTCTTATTAAAATGTTCTCCATAGGGTCAACTGGAAACTGTATGATAAGCGTCATTTAACGTTTCGTATATATGTATTGTATATATTATATGGTTGTAAAAGTCTATCTATATAAACAAAAATGAATCACTAAATGTGTTGCTAAGCGCAAAACTCGAGAACGGCTGAACCGATTTGGCTGATTTCTTTTTTGTTTTGTTTGATGGAGAAAAGTCTAAGCAAGGTTCTTATGGAGGCAAAATCGTAAAACCTTTGTTTCAGAGAAACAGGGCAGAACAAGGTCTGTCAGGACAGCTAGTTTGAAATAAAATTATACGAACTTGAAATTATGCAATCAAGTACCAGCAGCTATCATAGGAAATAACTGTCACTGAGTTCACATTTTGAAAATAAAATGTTGAATGAAATTCTGACACTTTTAATCAACAGACTACAACATTGTTTGCAATCCCATCTCTTGAAGATATATTGGCTAGAGTACCGAGTGTTACAGACACTATTGAGAGCTGCCACAATTCACTGGCCAACAAGAAATGCACAAAATTGGCACAACAGAATACAACCAAACATTTCAGTTTCAGGGTAACTGGAGCTGTATTTTTTTCCTATTTGAAAAATACCTTTGTTCGGGGCTCGTGGCAAAGTCTATTATTGACCTTCAAGATTAGACTGACCGAGCAAGCATGGCTTGGCTTGCTCGGTCAGTCACAGACACGTAGCTATTTTAGCTTGTCGCGTTGCCCGTAAATAGGAACTACACAAAAAAGCCCGAAGTGATTTCTTTGTAATAGCTGTTTTCGAATCTTTTTGGTTTTTTTTAAGCGTTTTCTACGCTAAGATTACCAGTTATTTTAATGAAGGAAAAAATCGACTGGCGGACAGGATTCGAATCTGCGTCTTCTAGTTCGGTACACCAGACGATATGACCACTAAGTCCCCGCTTGCCAACACGAAATCTTTCTTCACATTCTAAACTTACCTCTTAAGGTGACGTAGCGATATTGTGATTGCTTCACAATGGACACGACTGACTTTACAGGTAGTTCGATGTCATATGATGCCACCTTACCTATTAATTATCTTTTTATAAGATTATCAGTTATTTTAATGATTTTTAATTGGTAAGGTGATTAAAAAATCTCAACTACGATCTGCTACTAAGGCCCCCGTCCCTTGCTCGAGCCGGCCCGCGCCGAGCCAGTAGTTTTAAAATCGTCCCAAAATAATTTAATCCCAGATCCAGCTGTCCCTAGCTGCCCTCCCAGCAACGCCCTAAGCCGAGGTTCGAGTCCCATTAGGGGACGCCCTTAGCTGCTGTTGCGTAGTTTATAAGTGTCCCTGGCTGGAGGCACAAAAGGTGCCTAGCCACCAAGCCCGGTTAAGATTCAAAAGATCCTGGGCTAGAATCTACACCCGTCATAAAAAAAAAATAACTGCTACTAAGAATTTTATAGAAAAACCCCAATAACATTTTGCAAACCCAGGACTTTGAGCGTAGCAGTCACGCTAAAGACCACTAGGCTAACGAGCCAGTTTGTCATGTCATGTTATGTTAAAAAGGGGATATGTGTACACCACCCTTAAACTTTCCGTGTCTACCCTCACGATATGCTCAAATTAGGGCGGACGGTCCCATGATTTGTGTGCCAAGTTAATACGGAACGAATTTTCCATTTTTTGGTATATTTTTTGAGGCGTAAGTGGGGACGTTGCGTTGTTCATGACGAGGGGAAGACCCTTTGCAATCTAACATAAAGGTTTCCTCAAATTATAAGGTTTAATGGACTATTCTTTATTTAGAAATAAAGCTTACTAAAATTCGTGCAGTCTTCGTATCATCACGCTTGCATTCCCCGAAGGGTTAGGCAGAGGTGTACAAATACATGTACCCTCACAATTCGCCGGTATGTTGAGGTCTCATGTAATGGGGGCGAGCCTATTGCCGTTAACTGCTTCAAATCAAAACTGGGTTGCTACTGAGAAATTTGTAGAAAAACCCACATAACACTGGTCGGCCTAGGATTCGAATCCAAGACCTGGAGCGTAGCAATCGCACTTAACATTTGTATACTGACCTAAATATTGACTAACTTGATTATAACAGAATATTGACTACTGGGAATTTCACAGAAAAACAAAACAACAATGCTCTACCTGAGAATCGAATCCAGGGCTTATAAACTTTATTCCGATGAGGCAGTTGTAAGTAAAAATTCATTCTGACTATCGATAACGGCTTAAACTGTCAAAAACGGTGACAGTTATCCATTGCTTACTTTTTTGGACATTCCACGATTCAGTAAAAAAGCTTTAAAAAAAAGAAATATTTAGGTCACTGAATATATCGTCGACCCTTTGTGAGTGACGTATGATATTGAATTAAAATTACCACGCCTCAAAGGCTTTATAGGATCGCTATACTAAAATTACATAACTGGAATAACAGGCTGTTATTAAAAATTGTTGCCTTGTATGATCTAGTGTTCAAAACCCCTATTACTGAATCGATTAAAAGTTACTGATTCTAGTACTTGTGCGAGTGGAAAATAAATCGATATGACAAAATTAGATTATTTGATTGTAAACGCTTAAACAATGGAGCGACAGCTTGGTCGGCTCAGACGGAGGTGGAGTGACGAACTCGACTCCCACGAGAGAGACTGGATCCTTAAGTCAGAGTGGGACGGCCTCCAACGAGATGGACCGATGACCTGGTAAAGGTCGCTGAAAGTCGTTGGATGCAGGTAGCATGCGTCCGGTCCCTGTGGAAGTCAATGGGGGAGGCCTTTGTTCAGCAGTGGACCTCTTTTGGCTGACATGATGATGATGATAAGTCAATGGACAAGCAGGGTCGGGATCGAAGGGGTCGTTTAACATTTCTTATACTTTAATGATATGGACAATCAAACAATTGAAATTCAGCTTTATGCGAATGAATGTAAGCTTGAATGTCTATTTTGACCAGGCTTATAGGTCATACCACAGGAAATTACACAAAACCCGGAACTTGCAGACATAATTAGGTTAAACCCATCGGTTAACACGACACAATTGGGCGCAGTTTTGAATAGGCCATTGTGTAGACTGTAATAATAATTTTATTTTGATAATATCCTGCTAGCTGAACAAAGTTGCATTAATATCGTTTGAATTTGTGACCTCCGGGTTCCACTCACAAGTCAGTTTCTTGTATTATTGAGTTTTTTTTTCTAAGAAAAGAATTTAATAGCAATGTTTTGTCCGCTTACTAACAAACCTTGGGGGCTAGACAAGTTGCATTTTGACATTCGAATCGACAAACAAAATGTATGTAAATGACATTTATCGAAAGCTTGTGTCATTTCCATACATTTTGTGTGTCGATTCGAAGATACAAGTCCCTTGCTTCCGCCACGTTCTTACATCTAGTTATACGCACGAATACTACACAATTCACCTTTTTGACGTATTTAATATACCTACACAAATCGAGCAAAATGTCATAAACACGCGTCCATCCCGAACACGCTAACAAAATGACATGTTTACATAAAATATTAGCACAATATTATTATTTTAATTTGTCTCTTCACGAACTTTTATATAAACATACTATCACGCTTGTATTCCCCGATGGGTTAGTCAGACGTATACTAATGTACACCCACCTACGTTTCGCCAGTATGTTTAGGTTCCATGTAATAGAGGGCGAGCCTATTGCCGGGCACAAAACCAGACTCCGTGCTGCTGCGGGGAATTTCACAGAAAAACCCAACAACACTGCTCGACCCGGGATTTGAACCTTTAGCGTAGTAGTCGTGCTTGGGCCGACGAGGCAGTCCTAGAACTTTTTTATGTCTGCACCAATCTAAGGCTGAGATTCAGAGAAGAGACTCAGCATGAACTTACGCTTCCGTATGTCAAATTGTAATACAAATTTGACATACGGAAGCCTTACTTAACGCTGAGCATCGTCTCTGAATGTTAGCCTCAGTACTGTGAGACAGACACCTATGAACTTGGTAAATTGCTCACCAAAGTTTGAAGTAAAGGCTTCGAAGCTTGTCATATGACTGCGAATAATCTTGATGAAAATCTTGATTTAGAATTTGAATGCAGACACGCCTCTCTGACATGTCAAATTTAGAATAATTTGCGTAATTATCTCAATGGTATCTTCCTCCAATTCTTACCTCTTTCACTCTGAGAAGAGACCTGAGTCAGTGACAGTGAGATAGTCAATGTATTCATCGAACAGTAAGGCAGGTTACCACCTCCAGTTCTCGTGTAATAGGGAGTGATCCAATTGCCACAGACCGGGCTAATAATTTGATATATTCCTCTTTTTTAAAGTCGGCAAAAACAAATGCCTTTATTACATATTTGATGCGGGAAATTCTTCCTTACCACAACTCGTTCGTTTAATATTTGGGCGCTTCGAATCTGTCTCTCCAATATCCTGCTTCCACTTCGTCTGTCTAAACGGAAATTGTTGAAAGAGGTTCGACAAACATTTTGACGGATGCCAAAACTACAAACCAATCACCTTTTATATTATGTAAAGCTTCAAGTTTGGATACATTGAAGACTTCTTTGTGTTGATGCTGTGAATAACAAATATGTATGATTGGGGCAATGTTAGGTTATGTTTACATGGCTTATAGATAGTGACTACTATGCTTATCAATGTTTTGATTATGGCCTGAAGTTGCCTTTGAATTGACAAAATTTGTGATTCAACTCGTTTTTTAAGATTCATATTTTTTTTTACAGTACCAGAACGTAGAATGCGGGGTAACTAAGCACGTGCCCATGTTTTGGAAACCTATTCAGACGTTTATTGAAGGTTTAACGTCTGAATAGGTTAGTTCTGGGCAAGTGTTCTGTTGCTGACCGCATCGGTATGAGATATTGCTCAAATGCAAACTTCTCCAACAACAATATTGAATTTGCATAAAGACATCACGCTATTTTGCCACAGATTTTGGGCTTAGAATGCGGTAGACAGTAAACTGTCTAATCTAATACTAATATTGTAAAGCTAAAGACCGTGTTTGTTTGTTTGGTTGGTTGGACGCGCTAATCTCACTCACTACTGGTCCGATTTGAAAAATTCTTTCAGTGTTAGATAGCCTGTTTAACGAGGAAGGCTATAGGCCTATATATCATCACGCTACGACCAACAGGGGCGGCGGCAGTATCAATAAAAATGTTGCAAAAACGGGGGAAAAATTCAACTTGTACGGGAATGAAGTCGCAGCAAAGGTTAGTATGATATATTTTTGTATCTCTTGGTACTAACAATCTCTCGTTTTACTGTAATACATAGTTTAACTATGTATGGTTTTATGTTCATAAAGGGTAAGCAATTAAAATTGCATACACTATAACTGCGTAATGTTTTATGGGCAGAACTTTATCATTTTACTTGTGTGTTTTAACGGTTCACAAGGGAACATCACGGAGGCTAATGAATAACACCATCAAGTTGTTTATTACCAACATTCATTGCTCGTGGAATTTAATTTTCGACATATTTGTGGTGTAGACTTTTCTTTTAAATTTCAAACTTGCAATTTTTTTTAAATTATCATAAAGAGGACAAACTGTTTCGTTAGCCTAGTGGTTTTACGCATAGTTTGAGAAGTGCTTAGTAAATAGCAAGGCTCGCCCTTTAATACAGGGGACCTAAAATATACTGTTAAACCCTGGGTGTACATTAGTACATTTCTAATGCTATGTATAGATAGGCGTCGGCTCAGCTTTGCCCCTGGCGTTGCTGATGTCCATGGGCGGTGGTTACCACTTACCATCAGGTGGGCCACCTGCTCGTCTGCCACTGTAGGCAATAAAAAAATGAGAAACATTGCAATTTCATCTAGCACAAAACCGTAAAACATTGACTAGTAAGTGTCTTAAAAGATGAGAGATTTATTAATTTTCATTTCATATAAGTAGGTTATTAATACAATTCGGTGTTACAATATTTTAGAATTTATAATTATATTCTGCCTCATGGAATGCAAAAATGTATTAGATAGATAGATAGATAGAATATGCTTTATTGCACGCCAAAACCAATTTAATTAGCTTACAATATTTAACTTATAGCTATTTAAATATTTACTTTGTATGTGAAAACTTAACTAAATGACTTGTCATTGTCAAAGATCTAGCATATTTGCAGAAATCAATTTCATTTCATCATTTAATTAATTAATTTATTTTTCTTTATTTTGACAAGGCACTTCAACGACTTATTCACTAAATACAGTTTATATTTATATAAAATACAGTTTCTTTTTGTAGGGTGAATTTGCCACTTATAGAAGTGCATAGCACTGGCATACATTTCACTAGACTGGCACTGTGCACCTGTATCAAGAAGCAAGAAACGGAACACCCGTGATCTTTACTTATTTAGGGTGTCAAGGCTAAAAATTTTAAGAGATAATTTCATTTCAATAGTTCCTCTATCCTTTATACTTTCGACCACTAGGTACTAAGTTAAATTTATACATGCTCTACAGCGAGTTTTGACTCTGAATAGAGAGAAAAGCGCGAAAAAGTTTCAACTTTTTGCTAACCCTCACTTCTCTCGCATTGTTAAAAGCTTCAATAGCAAAGTGAAGCTGTGTATTTGGTTTTTCTTTAGGGTTAGAAAGTAAATTGAACGAAGTTTGTTTCAACTGGAAAGTTTTTGAGAGTAGTAGAAACACAAAGACAGTAGGTTTTAGGCATTAAATTTATCAACACACCTATTTTCTATTAACGCCCGCTAATAGAAAATGATATTGGCGTGTATGATAATACCATGAAATAGTCGAGATTTCTCGGGTTTTTCTTTCGGGTTCTCGAGAATTTCTTGTATAAAGTCTGTCAACCCTGATTCACGTTGCAGTCGTGCTTACGACTACTAGGCGATGGGCATGCGGCAAAAAGAGCACGTATTCGTAAAGATAGAAGGCCGTTGTCTTGAATCTAAAATCCAGACCTATGACTTTAGCAGTCGAAAAAAAGAAGGCATTAAATATTCTTTAATTTCTGGTATTTTTGTGAAGATATTGAAGACTAGCTTTGCTCGCGTCAAGTTGGAACCCTGAAATTTTCTGATGTTTTAATAGTTGTTCTGTTATTCAGGGTGTAGACAAATCCAACAATCTTCATCAATCGTAAGGTGAAAATCGGTCCAGCAGTTTATTTATTTAATTCTTGATGTACATACATAGGCGGTCTTAATGCCATAGGCATTCTCTACCAGACAACCTTAGGGTGGTGGAGAGACGATCACGGTAGATGTACTAAAAGGATGGTAGTGAGAGGCATGAGATGAAGACAATTTTACAGATTATCTTTACAGATTATAAGCGCATAAACTTACATAAGCATTACATAGATACGTATTAAATATACATATACAATACATAATACATACAATATATAATATATATGTGTAGTCACAAAGAAAAATCAGTACCGAGATGAATGTAGCAGAGTTTTGTCGAGAAAGTTCTGTTTTATTTCTAACCGACCCTTTTTCTTTACGGTCCAGTGCAATATTAATTAAATACCCTATTTTGTTTGTTACTATTAATTTGAACACGACCTAGATAGCAGCAAATGTTCCACAGATTGCAGTAATGCACACAGTAACAGTTTGTTGCGAACGTTGCCAACGCCATGTAGCCCGTATACTTGATGGACGGTTAATATTTTTGCTGGTAATACAATGTCAGCATGGCCTGGAGATTTCATCTAATTCTAAAGACTACGTACATCGTTGGTGTAAGATAAAAGGCTAGGAGGCCATGAACCCTAAGCAGCCAAATTTCACGCCAATACCAATCCTAAGGATAAAATGATTAGGCTTTTTTGGACTTCTAATTAGCACTAACGTTCGTATGACAACCGGGAACAATAGCTTTACACGACTCTTCGAAGCAAGATACAGTCTTCGGTGTGTTAATAATTTTTTTGTTATTGAAAATGATTAATTGGTAACAAAAGTTCAAATATATGTAAGAATCCTGCCCGCCAGTCGATTTTTTCCTTCATTAAAAATAACATAGGCAAGAAGTCAAACAACCATTTTTAGTATTATAATAAGAACAAGATTTATTATTATTTGTTTGATTAGTTAATTAGTAATGTTATACTCGTGATCTTCCAAATTCCAAATTTGAACATGTAATATGTGGATAATGTAGTTAGTTACGCACTGATATACCTTAATTGTAAGCCATTTTTAATCATATATAGTGTGTAATTGTTTGTTTTCCTTAATAAATAAAAAAAAAAGTATATAAGTAAATACATTTAATAAATAATAATAACGTTAAATTAACATAAATAAAAAACGAATCTAAAAGAAGTTATATTACAAAGTCTTACTTTCGAGTAATACGCAGAAACCATTAAATAAATGGGTCTAACATTGAAAAGGTTAATACACGTTTTTATTTTGCTTCCCAAATATTTTTATTTGAAATATATTCCTGTTTAGTAATAGTCTTTCCAAATCTAATTGTATACTCATCTCTAGAGACATAAAATATGTACAGAAAAAGTATTTTTGTATTTTTCTCTTATATACTTTACATAACAGTTTTCTCGGTGCTTTACTCACAGATGTTTTTTTGTTAATACATATTAATGAGCTAAACTACTGTTAAGTATATTTTTATCCTGTTCCATAAAAAAACTGTATTAAAGAAGGTCATCGAAATCGGCCCAAATAATGTACCGAAGGTACACGTATTGGAAAAAATACCCTGTATTACGCTGGTTAAAAAAAGTATGTCTAGAGTTTTAACTCTAGACGTTGAAAATGTTGACTGGGGGATGAGGAAAATTACTTATAATTTGAACTTTAATCAGGCTATTTGGCATACTATTATCTGTTTTTTAATGATTTCATAGTAAAAACTGTCAACTTGACAGCTATCCGCTGTCAGTGTCAGTTTCTGTCTGTTATTGAGTACCGACCATTTTTAACATCTCGTACCTTGACATTGGCAAAATCATCGAATGTTCGTCGATGGAGCCATAACTCTTAAAAAAACTCCAATAAGGCGCAATATTATCAGTTTCATAGTGATTTCATGGTAAAAACTGTCAACTTGACAGCTGTCATGTACCCCTGGTACAAATTTGGGCTGAGTTGTATTTGGTGGCTTTTGATGACCTCATTTTTTGCTTCATTAGATTTAGTAAGATTCATTAGATTTATTATTCTATATTCTAATAACGAACATGCGAATGGCGAAGAACGAGGTTTGAGTCTTGCCCGCAGTTAAAGAATGATGGGCACTTTTGTATGGACCCTGGCCGGCTATCCAATAGAGTTTTAATGTATGTTAGCTAATTGCTAATAACCTACAGTTACTGAAACGAAACAGTTCATGTTAAGAATTGACCGGAAATGTACAGTCGGGGACATAAAAGTTTACATTTTCTGCGCCTCCTATTTTTTGTATAATCATACCTACAATGGAAAAGTTCACGCTATGCTGTATTTTGGCCAGATTATCACTTGGGTAAATAATCTTAGAGGGATGGCATACAATAAAACACACATTTAATATGGTAACAACTTACGCGGATAAACAATGAAAATCATTTGACGACGTCTGTGGTGCAGTGGTTCGAGTGCCGAGTGCTTCGCGATCAGCAGGATCGCGAAATCGAGGGTTCGATTCCCACATGACACAAATATTTATGTGATAAACATAAGTGTTTGTGTTTGTCTGGGTGTTTCATATGTATTATAAAAATCAACATCAATCCATATTATCCGTGCTGAGCACGGGTCTCCTCTCAGTATGAGAGGGATTAGGCTATGGTCCACCACGCTAGCTTAATGCGGGTTGGCAGACTTCACATGCCGTCGAGAAAATCTTTCATGCATGCAGATTTCCTCACGATGGTTTCCTTCACCCTTACAGCGAGTGATAATTACGCACATGATTTAGATAGTTGGAAGAAAAGTCAGAGGTGGCCAGCCAGCCAGGCCTTGGATTCAAACTCGAGATCTTTGACTTGGCAGCCCAGTGGTCAATAGGAATAATATGAAAAATAAATGAAGTGGGGATGCATCGAGTTGTGGTTGAAGTGGGGATGCATCGAGTTGTGGTTGAAGTGGACAAGGGACTTACCCCGCTCTTCTTAGCTAAAGGGAACTGGCGCAAACCTGCAGTTCTCAAAATGGTCATGCCACACTGTACTGGAATCGCTCTATCATCACAGACAGGACTATTGTAGCCAATAGGTAAGCCTGATATTCTGGTGATAGACTGTTAAGAGCGTAGTTAGTAATTATTGTTGATATCGCCATCCCGCATGACAAGAACCTCATGAAAGCCAAGAAAGGTAAGAAATAAAGTATCTTCATTTGGCACTTGACGTTGTGTGGGAGGTAAATTCTGTGATTATAGTACCGATCGTTGCCGTAGCCGATCAAGAACCTCGACTAACATTTAAGGAGACTCGCGTTGGGTGAGTGGATCAAGGGTTTGATACGGACGGCGGTACTCCTAGATACGGCTAAAATTACAAAATACATTACTATCACGATTATAATCCCACAAGGGCTGAGCAGAACTTTAGGTAACATTTGATTATACATGTCACCTCCATAAAAGGGGATGAACCAACAAACATAACATATAAATATGTATATATAGTTGTCGCTGTACAGCTCGATGTATAGATCGACGGCATAAAACACATCACCGGTTTATTTGTTACATTTCAAGAATGAAATCAAAGTTCACAGCAGGAGTAATCGAGTCCAGTATACACATCCGCGAGGGTAGGTATAGAAGTAAACATAATTAATATCAAATCACAAATCGTTGTTATGAAGAGTCACGAAGATAGACGTCTGTGTATATATTTTTTGAGAATAGCTTAAGTACCGAAGTGGTTAATTCGATAGATGTTTGGGGGGTGATATCTTTTTTCTCCGGCAGGTTACAGTGTTCTGCCAATACTAAAAATTGAAGCTTATGATATAAGGTTTCATTTCATATCATAATTATTTTTATTGGATATACCGGCCAACTTGACCCATCATTCTTTGTTTTTCACAAAATTTGCAGCTATATAGACTTATTTTGTAAATATAATACCATCAATTGTTTTTAGAATTAAGATGGTATCGGCTAAAATGATCTACATAGATACTTTAGACCTCAGACAAAGTTTTTTGTCGTAATATCAGTAAAATTTGTCACGTACGACATACAAGGCTTGTACGCTTATTGAAGGATGGGAAGTATTATTGATGTTCAAAAGAACGTGTGTTTATTTTATATGTATATAATACATCTATGCTGTAAGTATTATCTTTTTCATCTTTGTAATAAATAAATAATAATATGGTCTGTTTGTAATTTCAAAATAAAAGCCTTTCACTAAATGTATATGAAAGTAAGTATGTACGGTACTTAAGTCAAAAAATCTATTTTTTTTATTGTCTATCTGTTTGTTCCGGTTAATCTCTGAAATGGCTCTACCGATTTAGACGGGACTTTCACTGACAGATAGCTGATGTTATAAGAAAAAACTTACTTAACTTAGGCTACTTTGTTTTAGAAATTCTATTAGATAGTGTTGTGAAAAATGTTTTCAAATCGGTCCAGTAGTTTCGGAGCCTATTCAATTCAAACATTTTATATTAATAAAAACATTAGAACAATCAAATCTTTTCTCTTTATAATATTAGTATAGATTGTCAGAATCATTTGGACATGGAACAATTGGCTCTGTATTTGAGTCATCGGTGGTTGCAAATTCTGTTCCCACAAAATGTTGATTTTAGTTTTATAATTATACCGTAGATGTGAGAATTTGCATTTCTATGTGCAATATAGAAGAAAATCTGAGACATGACGTAAGTTTCTTATACAGTTTAAGGTGGTGTCTACACTTATAGCCCGCGCGGAACTAGTTGCCGCGCCTTAGGTAGGGACGGGGGTGCGGCGGGTTACTGTGAACAAAAACAAGCGCCCCCGCCCCTCCGTCCCACCGCGCGCCGGCGACCCCGCCCCGCCATCCCACCGCTCACATACCTAAGGCGGCCAACTAGCTCCGCGCAGACTATAGTTATATTTTTTTATTAAAGAAACTAGACATCTTCTTTGTGTCTAATGTTTGTATTTATATCAATTCGATTTTCATATCATGGATTTTTTATTTACTTGAGCTCAAACAGCTGTCAGTATTTACAATAGCGGTCAGACCCGTGTTAGGTTACCAATAAATATCATTTCATTTCATCCATCTCATTTTTCAAATCTAATATCATCACGCCTGTATTCCCTAAAGGGTTGTACCTAGAGGTGTACTAATGTACGCCCTCAGTTCGCCGAGGGACGAGCAATAGGGGGACGAGCCATTAACCAAACAGAATTCGAAACTTGCCAACCAACTGCTATGCACTGAGAATTTTATGGAGAAACCCAATAACACATTGCACGAGCTAGGAATCAAACCCAGAACCTCTAGCGTAGCAGTAGCGCTTGGGACCACTGGACTAATAAAGCAGTAAAGAGCTCAAATCTTAAGTAGGTAAATGACTTGCGTTACTGGAGTACAATAAGTTTTGCGAGAGCAACAAGCGATTAATTATGGTTGATAGCCCAATCACTAGAGTAGACAAACCTTTATAATTCCCAACACTATTTGCTATACAAAACTTGAAGAAGCGCGTCAAAACCTCTCAGTTCTTTTACCGTGACACATAAAACCATGAGGGTAAAGCAAGTTATACACAGTACAATCGTCCCCTCTCGACCTTTCATCCTTTTACACAAAAGATTACGCCACATCACATATGTTTAGGGTAGCTCGCATCGTTAGGACATCGTTCGAGCAAAACCGGAAAGACTTGGAAGATTTGACTCGAGGAGCATTCAACCCTCTGAATATACTCATGCTTATCAACTCAACGGCTCTCGATAAGGTAAAGGTGAAGGTTACTTGATAGAAATTTGAATTGAGTTTTTCTATTTGTGATTTTGATTTCGACGAACATGTTGGGTGGATGGTTTAAAAAGCAGTGAATTTCGTTTATTCAGCAGAGGTGTACTAATGTACACCCACATTTCGCCGGTATGTTTAGGTCCCATGTAAAAGTTGGCGAGCCTATTGCCGTTAATCGGGCACAAATTCAAACTCGTACTTAGCTGCTACTGATAATTTCATAGAAAAACCCAAAAACACTTTGCTCGATCTGGAATTCGCCCTTCGGACCTCAAGCGAAGCAGTTAAGCTTCACTAGGCTCATGAGGCAAGTTGATTTTACAGTCCAAGTTTTATTAAAAAAATGTACATCAATATCAGATTCAATACATTAATGATTCCAGACACATAATATGGGCAAGATTAAAATAAATTTTCATCAGTACTTTATCAGTTTTTCCGCTCAATAAAATTAAAGCCCCGACCGTATGCTTTATTCATTAACATTATTTACATTGCAAATAAAGATTCACGCGAGGTCAGACAAAGGTAGCTTTGCTAGCGGCTATAAATCATACATGTGTGGATTTCAATGCAGGTTTCAACTCTCACGCTTCTCCACACAAACAGAAACCAATTCCGTAGTTACTGGATCTGCTTTTCGTGAATTTGGATCGAACGTTTAAGTAAGCAACATTGGATGAAGTTTGAAATTCGGGGATGTAGTGAGCTTTTGGCATTTCAATTTTAATACTGTTCTCGACCCAAGGTAGGTACACCTTGTAACTAGGATAGGTAAGTACTAATTTTTAGAAGTTGGCGGCTTTTGTTTTTGACCCTTTACTTTCTTGTACCTTTATGGCTTGAAGGACTTTAAAATGTAATTTAGCATCATAATTATTATGGTTGACGCAACGGATCGCCCGTCAATTATTTATATCAGGTTGAATAAATTTGTTGATGAATGCATGATTATCTGTGATGCATCAGCAGCGTTACCTTGTCAGCTGTCAAAGAAATGTCAATTGTCAAGTGACTGATTTAAATAAAGAAACGCGTGAGTCCGGCTAACGTTATACGAGTTGTTTTATTACTTATCCAACAAAATTATTATTAATTTTTCTGCCGTGCCTGCTTTACTGTGACCTGCCTGATGCGATGCATATTCAAAAGTGGGATCAGCATTAACTTGTCTGAATATTGAATTAAAGTTGACATTAACAACGTTTTACGAAGCCAACATAATATTA
The DNA here is from genome assembly GCA_946251955.1 of Acronicta psi. Taxonomy (NCBI): domain Eukaryota; kingdom Metazoa; phylum Arthropoda; class Insecta; order Lepidoptera; family Noctuidae; genus Acronicta; species Acronicta psi. The sequence continues at coordinate 4,645,698 of OX276477.1, read as the reverse complement.
ATCAACAGAAAACTGAAGTCAAGAAATACATTAAGGAATTTGCGATAGTATCTGCCTGTTCTTAACCAATAAAACTCTCAAGGCCTATTTCAACACCTCTTGATAAAGTCGTTGGATGCAGGTGGCATGCGACCGGTCCCGGAGGAAGTCAATGGGGGAGGCCTATGTTCAGCAGTGGACCTCTTTTGTCTGTTATGATGATGATGATAAAGTTCCCGTTAAATTATTTGGCAGATAATTTTCGAATTTATCCAGTAGTTCGCAGTTATCCAGAGGTAGTGAAACTGGCCCTCAGTGTCCTAGGCATATTTAGGTGTGAAAAATGTATTTAGATTTTAGCCAAGCAAATCTGAGCGTTATCGCTAGCCCAGTATAAAGTTAGCAACAATGATTAATGAGCTGTATAACAAGTCAGGTTCATATGTAGCAGAATCGATTACCCTTTGGCGAACTGGAAAAATTGCTTATACGTGCTGTGTGGATTTCGCTTTATTTTATACAAAGGTTTTGTATTTTTTAGCATCGATATATATAGGTGGAAACTCTTTTCATGATACTGAGTTTAAATAAAAACTTTTTTTTAATTTTCTTTCCTCTGAATAACAAAATTCGTTCGTTCATACACGAAACTGCCTCGTTGGTCCAGTGGTACCATGCGCGACTGCTACGCTAGAGTCCCTGGGTTCGATTCCCGAGTCGAGCAAAGTGTTATTGTGTTTTTTTTATGAAATTCTCAGTAGCAAATCGGAGTTTGGTTTTATGCCCGGTTAATGCTTGTCCTCTATTACATGAGCCCTTAACGTATCGGCGAACTATGGCTTACGAGCAAAAATATGTAAGTATACACTAACAAAAGTGCTATAGTTTTTTTTTCATGAATGAACGATTGCAACTTTGAGATAACACCAATGCCACCATAGTATTGGTTCGTAAATACTGTGTTCATAATATCACAAAAGTTCTATAAGTACCTTAGAAGAAAATCGCTATAGCACTTTTGTTAATGTATACATGCTTTTGCTCGTGACATGGGTACACCTCTGCCTAACCCTTCGAATACAGGCGCGATTGTATTTTCCCCTAAAAAACTAAAGAAAGAATTAAAAATTTAATTTGACAAAAGTACGGTAGTCATGTCACTGGGAGGCAATATGGCAATAAGACTTATTCGCAACATTTATTACCGACGTGTTGCACCTCCTACCTGGCTGATAATTTCAAACCAATTTTGTTTCATTTTCAAATTTATCTGACGGTTAGCGGCTATCTAGAGGTGGTGAAACAGGGCCTTTACAAAATAACAATAAATATAACAATCGCAATATACCAACCACCTCTTTCTTCTAATATTACAGCAATAACAAAGTTTAACCCCTCCAAGTTACGTCGAAACACAAGTGCAAAAGTTACATATTTTCAATTGTACCCTGTAAATCGTTTAAGTTTCTACTATCTAGGTCTTAAGCTGGCAACTTTGTACATTACCTGTCACCTGAGGCCTTATTTAAACCTTTGCACAAAAGGGTTATAGTACAAAATTAAGAAATATAATATATAGAAGGTAATTTAACAGTTAATTAGTTTACACAAGAATATATAGGTAATTGCCAACGGCCTCTTTAGCTTAGTGTTCTTAACGGTACGCTCAAGTTCCTGGATTCCATTTTCAAATCTAACAGTGTTGTTGGATTTTTCCATGAAATTCTCAGTAGCAGCTCTGCGTTTGGATTTGTGTAATGGAGCTCCCTATAACATGGGACCTAAACAAACCCGTAAACTGTGGGTGTTATAAATTCATACGTATCTTTCTAACCATTCGTAGAATATACAAAGCATTTTAAAACTTACTGATAGTTTATTTAAAAAAAGTAAGACAAGTTATTAAATTTTTTGGGTCCGGTTTTGGTAGTTATACGAATATAAATGTTTGTGTTTGCCTCTTATGTATTGTAAGTATGTATTAAAAAAAAGTATGATATCCATTGTCTAGTAACTATAATACAGGCTCCGCTTTGTTTAGGATTAGATGGTGCTGTGTAAAATGACCAAAAATATTTATTTTTTACTTAAGACAATCAATAGTTGGTAAAAAACTTGAAAAGCCTGACCAGTTGATATTTAGGATGTTGGTATTCCTCAGAAATTGCACTGTAAAAGTCCTTTGCACTGGCACAAGACCTTGGCAGCACACTTGCATAGCTACTGAGCTAAGTGTGAAACACTGCCGCAACTGATGAGGCTTCAAGACGACTGCAGCGAATGATGAACCCTATTGCAATTTTATTTAAATCCCATTGCGTCTCGATCTCAATTCTATTTCGGCCTAGCAACGTATTTTGTTTTCATTTTATATGCCTTCTCTATCAATCGAACCCGAGTTGTGCCTTAAGAACTCCCCAAAGTACAGCCGTAATGGATTTGGTAAAATAATACGAGTACATTTGGACTTTTACGTAGAAAGGGTTTGGATAGGTACATTCTTATATTTTTTTAGGATTGGAATTGGGATGTTATTGTCTATTACAACTTTATAGTTTTAAGTTAAGTGCTTTTGATATTGTATATAATCCTTTTTTTAAACTGCTTCGGGATTTGCTTTGATTGACGACGTCTGTGGTCTAGTGGTTCGAGTACCGGACTGCTGATCACGAGGTCGTGGGTTCGATTCTCACAAGACACAAACATTTATGTGATGAACTTATGTGTTTGTGTTTGTCTGGGTGTTTCTTATATATTATAAGTATATATTTCCAAAAAATAAGTATATAAGTATTATATCCATTGTCGAGTACCCATAGTACAAGCTCTGCTTAGTTTGGGACTAGATGGTGCTGTGTAAAAAAATGTCCCAAGATATTATTATTATTATTTCGCAAAGTTTATGTAGATTTAATATACTATTAACATGGCTTGTTTCCAGCACCACCTGTTTCACCACCTCTAAGTAAGTTCCCATTTAATTACTTGGCAGATAATTTCATACAAATGTTGTGCCATTTTCTAATTTATCGGCTACTAGTCTCTTCCTGCGACATTGATCATGAAGATGTTAATTTTTTTCCCCGTTTTTGCAACATTTTTGATTTATACTCAACTCCTATGGGTCATAGCGTAATGATATATAGCTTATAGTCTTCATTATTAAACAGGCTATCTAACACTAAAAGATTTTTTCAAATCGGACCAGTAGTAGCTCCTGAGATGAGCCCGTTCAACCAACTATACACACTCTTCCGCTTTATAATATACTATATTAGTATAGATTAATAAATAATAATAAATATTTGGGGACATTTGTTACAGAGCACCATCTAGTCCCAAACTAAGCAGAGCTTGTATTATGGGTACTAGACAATGGATATAATACTTATATACTTTTTTTTTGTTAATCTAATCATATTATACATAGGAAACACCCAGACAAACACAAATACTTATTATTCATCACATAAATATTTGTGTCCTGTGGGAATCGAACCCACGACCTCGTGATCAGCAGTCCGGTACTCGAACCACTAGACCACAGACGTCGTCTATACTAGATAATATAGCCGCTCTCCAGACATGGCTGGTGGACAAACAGGCGCACAGCCTCATAAACATAAATCTATTCGTCATAACCGTAATTACTGTTGAGTTTCTTAGTATAATTTCCCACGTCGTGCAGTGTTATTGGGGTAGACTATTAGATAATTCTCAGTAACAAGCCAATGTCCTGCGCGTTGGGTTAGTAACAAGCATTGCTTTAGTCAACAATAACATTATTGTATGTGTTAATCAATAAGGTGTCAAAATTACATAGATAAGGTAAGACTTCGCTATTTGAGAGAGAAAAAAACTATTTTGTAGGTAGGTATCCGAAATTGAATTCCTTCTTTTTTAAATATTTTCCTAAATTTAGTTTATTTATGTTTCTTAGGGGCTGCATCACCGCCGCTAGATAGCCGCAAACCACCGAATAAATAAAAAAATGAAACAAAATTTGTATGAAATTATCTGCCAGTTAATTTAACGTGAACCTATCAGTAAGCTATGAAACAGGCCCTTAGTTTTGTATCAATAAAAGTATATGTATACCAACAATACATATGTTCCACTTTAATAGTAAATGCTGGCTTGAATAAACGAGTAGCATAAAATATAAATACATATTCATCATACTTCGTTTTTCAAAAGTTTGTTTATGCAGCGGGTATTTTCTACTAGTTCTTTTACGTGGTCACTCTAATTAGTCCAATGTATGAAATTTTAACAAGCTAAAAGTACACGAATGTGCGCAAAAACAAATTCGAAGTCCATTTCCTTTTGTGCGAATGCCCCAACATTTCCGATGTGATATTATTATTTACGGCCGTCTCTCGCGTGTATAGAATATTAATGTACCTATTGTAATAATTTAACGTGCGATACATTTATCATATTATTTAAACGGTTTTACGAAGATACAGATGAAAATAATAGTGACTAATGTACTAAATTTGAATAGCCGATAAGTTTTTAGTAAATTAATTAGTCTGATATTAATAGTTATTCTTACACTTCTTACAGTGTTCATTACTAATTGATGGTCACTTAGTAGGGGATATAACTTTAAAAAAAGGATATACTGAGCTTATTCCACGCACCAAGTTTATTAAAGCCAAATCGATAAACATTTTTAATTATAGCAAGACTCCCTAATTTTACCCGAGGGAAAAGTAGGAAGGGTTTTCATTGAAACGTCAAGCGAAATTGATGAGCTCGCCGTGTGCCGTGACCAATAGTCGTGGGGCGTTTGTATCGTTGGGTCGCGTCAGTCGAACGTCCGGAGTCAGTGTGGCCACACGTTTGTTTATCGTGGACACGTCCTGTCACGCGGTCACCACGTGGACACCCACATGTGGCGCAACAACTCCAAATTTAAATAAAATTAGGACACGTATCCAAACTTTTTGCAAGTTTTTTTATCTTTAAATTGTGCCGCGAGTTTTTTATCTGTCAAAGTGGTAAACAGTGGCGTAAACTTTAGTTATGCGAACTTTTTTTGGAGATTGGATTTATTTGGTAATTTTTAACTAATAAATAACAATATGGGTGGTATTTGGTACCTCGTTGTTGGCTTCCTGGCGCTCCCGGGCCCTTCCTGCAGCAACTCAGATAATTTAGGTTGGTGTAAGATTTATTACTAACATAATTACCGGGGTATCCGCAGCTTGTGGGTTGTGGCTAATGGCGTTTAACTTAATAATACTCGTTGACAGCGTTTTAATGCTTTTAGATATTATGTTTGTGTTATCATCTTTTGTTTATAGCCACGTTCAACAAGCTTACGATATTTTTATTAATTACTCCATCTTTTTAAGTAATTATACTTTACATTATGTATATTATTATATTATAATGTTTATACAATTTTGAAATAAATACTTATATTATATTATTTATAATAAAAAAAGTAATTAAGTTCTTTGTTTATCAGCATAATAACAATGATATCAAATAATACGTTAGATCATTAACCAGAATAAATTCATTCAATTCTAGATTTTATTGTGTACGCAATAAAATACAGAATAGATTGCTAGTTCTTGTATCTCTGTAAGTTTTTGTTTAGGCATGCCAACGTCTTTATCTAATGCCCATTATAGAAGACTGTAGATTGAAGCGTTAGGTAATCTTAGTGTTTATCTTAGTACCTAGTGTTTACTGTGATGGCTTTATTACTAGTATTACTTGACCTCTTGACTCGTTAAGAATTTGCGTTGTTTCTTTCGGTTTTATGTAATTGTATCTATGTGTTTATGTAGTAGTGTATATGTATTTGTAGTAGTCTGTATGTATATGTAGTAGTCTGTATGTATATGTAGTAGTGTGTATTTATTTGTAGTAGTATATAGTCTGCAGTTGTTGTTGTGTGTATTTACATTTGGCTTGACTGTAATTATTTTAGCTTTTTGCTAGTTGTAGAAAACGTTTTAAACTGTTACTTAAATAATAAAACGCAGCTTTGTTTTGTACGCACGACCAAACATCAGTTATAGGTACCTTTCCAGTGTATGAGGACCTTCCATTGTATAGGGTTTACTTAAGGTAAGAGCTCCGCTTATACTGGATATATGTAGCTTGATATATAGCCTTGTGTACTACAAACAAGGTTTACTCAACGGGAAAGTTTAGATATGTGAAAATTAATTCACCTTTTACAAAAACAATAAAAGTTTATTTACACCCTATTAAAACAAAATTAAGGTTTAAATTAAAATGGCTAGCCATAATTTAGCAGCCCTAGCCTTAACATATGCTCAGCTATTCAGCCCAGTTAGCAACACCGTGTTTTGGCAACAGAAATTACGCAAACAGCCTCACTGGCGCGAATTAAAACGTTTGCCAGTAATTCGTAGCAAAGCCTTTGGATAATCACAACATTTGCTACGAGCGTAGCGCTACGAATCTTTACTACGTCGTAGCGTTCAATTGGGCGGCATGCGAGTTACGATCTTGCATAATACTCAGTTCCATTAACTCAAGTGGAGTTCAAGTTTGGAACTCAATTAAACTTTTCTTCTATTATGTTAATGAAGCACGCATACTAATAAAAAGTGCCGCCTTCCGAATTGAAACTTAATAAATTATAAGATAAGACGTTTTATTCACTTCCGATGCTAATTGTAGGAGGTGATGTTGCATTTTTTATGAGCAATTGGAATAGGTAATGTGGTGTGGATACATAAAATACAAAATGTACAAGTAAAACCCATAGAGGGTCTCGTGGCTAAGTTTTAGCAACGCTGATCAACCGATCTGCAAGGTTAAGCTGCGCTTGCCGAGGTCAGTCTGTGGATGGGTGACCATTCTTAACACATCGAGACCCCTCCGTGCCTCGGAGAGCACGTAATGCCGTCGGTCCCGGTTGTCATACGAACATCTATGACAATCGTTAGTGAAAGTCAGAAGCCCAAAAAGTCTGACAACCAGTCTATCCTTCGATATCGGTATTGCCCAGAAATTGGGTTGCGGAGGTCTGATGGCAGTCGCTTCGTGTAAAATACTGATATTCAGCCGCATCTGGTTAGAATGGAAGCCGACCCCAACATGGTTGGGAAAAAAGGCTAGCAGGATGACAAGTAAAACCCATATATGAACTGGTTATTCAAAAACAGCTTTCATATCGCACTACCTTCCTGAATTTAATGACGGCAGCAGCCGGCCATTATAATTATTATTATTGTACTTATTATAGACATGGTAGGGATACTTTTTATCCTGAAAAGTATTAAAATAGTAAGTTACACATATTTGTATGAAATAGCTGATATTTTGTTCGATATTTCAGGGTTGTTTTCATAGTAGTTAGTCTGTTTTTTCCCTGTCCCTCTCAGGGAGATTGATGAGCATAGATGAAGCGAAAGCAGTGTGCCAGGTTCGCAGTAAGTGAAATATACCTACCCCAGTGGATAACAGTCGTGAAGCTGGTATCATAGTGAAAGTCGTTTTAAAATTATGAGTGCTTGCATCCCCTAAATGGGTTAACACATAACTAAAAGTCACCGTGTATATAGTCACCAGTCGAAATCTTCCACACATTCTAATTTAGGTCTTAAAGGTGACGTAGCGTTCGACTGGCGAGCCCCGCTCGCGGTAGCGTAGTGGTCAAAACGTCTAGTGTACCGAACCAGAAGACGCAGGTTCGAATCCTGCCCGCCAGCCGACTTTTTCGTTCATTAAAAATAACTTGTAATCTTAGCATGGAAAATGCTTAAAAAAACAAAAAGATAGTCACCGTGTATATATTTTGTTCATCATTATTAAAATTTTGGTATCATCAGTTACCAAGGTTCCTAAGCGCACTGCTAGTTCACGTCGAAATAATTAAACCGTATGCCTTTGAAATTGATAGATTCCATAAAGTTGTGGCCACTGCCCTCCGGTGAAGGCAGCCTTCAAACAACGCTTTGATGTTGCCGGCAAAATCAACATGTAGGTAGTTGTAACTCATGAATTCCCAATTTAAAGCCCAGAGTAGCTCTTTTGTTTAGTCAACAATTGTTTCTCTGCTTACACTCAAGTGTGCGAAATCAATTGTTGATAAAAACGCTGGAATTATGGTCGAGCTTATTGTATTGTGTTTTGTAATGCCCTTTTGTTGAAGACTATTGAATTGGAGTGCTAATTTAAATTGGATTTAGAATGTTGCTATGGCAAAATAGCCTTAACAAAACATCGGAGTACTTTGTTTGTAGTGTTCATAATTTCTCATCCGGGAAGAGAATTATCAATACAAATGACAATATTGTTTATCGTTTAACATTCTTATTATTAAGTGTATAAAGTCCAAAATCAGCTGGCAACTGTAATAACTGATAACTATCCATACATTGTAACAGTGTCTGTATGGAGTAATTTCATATTCCACGGGGAATGTACCTACATGGGTTTTATTAGCCATATAATTAATTAAACAATATTTTAATAGAGCCACTCAACAACTTAGAACCATTGAGGTATTAAGTAAATAGACCGATACTAGAATATTGAGGTCTTAAATCATAGTAGGTATAAGCTAGAATATAGTATAGGTTTGATTATCGAAAGTTACACTCTTGTATAGAATACGTATAGGTGATACGAAATATCCCAAAAGCTAAAATCTATGTGAGAACTGACTGGTTTTAACTTTATTGTAAAGAAACGCTAAAGTTCGTTTTTGCTTTTAAAACTTGCGAGAGAAAATACGTTTAAGATTCCAAGTTTCTGCTTACTATAGAAGAAAACCTTGGTGGCCAGCTAGCACCGTTTTACATTTTACAAAGAAGTCTTTATTCATGGATTCGTATATTTTTCGTATATTCGATTATTTATTAGTATAATCGATTATTTTGTATTTTTACCCGACTGCCAAACGAGTAGGAGAACCCTACGTGCCTATAGCCATCGACCGGGCATAAATACCCATGCCCGGTCGATGGCTAAAGGCACGTAACAGAGAAAGATATGTACTGTACAAGTATATATTATCTGCCTAATAAATTGCACTGCATTGCTTGCATTGCACTGGTGTCATTGTACACAGAGCTTTATTTGATGGAATCTGAATAAACATTTTCAAACTTATTATGAAAATTGATGCTTTAATTTGAGGCTAAATAATATCCCTCCATTTTGATCTGCATAGACGCAATATCCTAATGCACCAATTTCACGTTCCATTTGAATGATCACTCTCATACAGAGACTAGATTAAACTGCGCCTAACACTATTTATACAGCTAATTTCAGTCGAAAATGTAAATGGAAGTGCCCGTGGAACTAAAGCAACGTTAATTGATGAATTTCACATAAGCGGACAAAGGTTATGCGTGATGCCTCGGCCTCACCCACTCGTAAATTAATTAAAAACGTGACAACCGCGAATTTAGCCCTTTTCGTGTCGTGACTGAGTAGAGTAACGAAACAATAGAGGTAACGTAGGGGTGAAATTTAGCAAGCATTTAAACAAGTTCGACAAATGTGAAAGTTTAGATGTTTGTTACTCAGCCACGCCAGAACGGCTGAACGGATCTGGATGAAATTTGGCACAGAGATAGGTTATAGTCTAGAATGGCACATAGGCTACTTTTTATCCCGGTAAAATGTGTGGTTCCCGTGGGATAGATTTGTTTTAATAATTTATAAGAACTACCCAGACCACGCGGGCGAAGTCGCTGGCTGAAAACTAGTAGGTATGGAATATTTTAAATTCATGATTAGTTAAATCTTGTTTTTTTTTCCTTGGTGGGTAACATTCTATTAAACACAACCGATAACACTTTTATTATCATTTCCGTTTCAGGCGGAAAGCCCCATTTTATACTAACAGATAATAAAATATAAAACGTAAAATATCATATCACAGAATCCACAACACTATTTCAGTGTAAATAGTAGCTAAATAAGGATTGCAGACTTTTGCCCAATAGTGGGTCGGGTGGTCGGGTGCAAATACCTTGCATTTTTTGCACGAGCGTGGTTCAAGGGAGACCTCCTACCTTCTTCTATAGTCTCCCTAGGGGATTGCCTTAGTAGGCGTCGCACGGGGGGCTCTGGACCTGTCTCTTAAGAGGAAACAGTGCCCCCTTCCATGCTGATGGTGGCCACCGGGTTTGTTTTAGTTGGTGAGAGTCCTACACTCCCCGGTCTAATCCCCAAAGACCGACAGCCTGTTAAAAATTTACCCCCATCAACAAGGTTTAAATAATTTTTATTTTCAAAGACATACAATGCCACTTACATGAAAATATTAATTAACATTTTAGTGTTAGTGAACTTATTGTAATGTTTGTTTAACTGTCGGAGACGGGAGGAGCACACTGACATCACTTCGCGGATAGCCAGGGCCCGAGCGACCTTCCCACAGCTGCGGCCCGTATGGCAGTCACGAAAACTGACACCTAGAGTCAAACTCAAAATCTTTACGTCAAAATTTAAGTCTGTGCTGCTATACTGGTGCGAAACATGGAAGGTAACAAAATACATCTGGCACAAACTCCAGGTTTTTATCAACCGATGTCTTCGCCGAATACTCGGTATATACTGACCCAGGAAATTTAAAATGAGCAGCTATAGGATTGTTGGCGCGAAACACCGATCGTCCAGCAGATCAAACGTCGCAAGTGGAACTGGATTGGCCACACTCTCCGAAGGTGTCCAGAGCTCATACCTAAGCAGGCAATGGATTGGAATTCCCAAGGAAAGCGGAAACGTGGTCGTCCCAAACAAACCTGGCGACGCACGGTGCTAGATGAAGCGAAGAAGATAGGAAAGTCATGGAGCGAAATAAAACGCGAAGCTCAAGACCTAGAGACACTAGGACACATCTTGGGCTGTGTCTTGGAGTTAGTCCCTAGTCCCAGAAAAAAATATCCTGTGTATGTAGACCTACTGTGTAATGTTTGCGTTGCCTGAATAAGTATGGAACTGTTGATTTCAATACCTATAAGTACATAAAATAGCTCCTTGACGTGAATATATTGAACGCCAGAAATTTACACTGATGATCGACATTCGATTAAGTATTTCTATTTGACCGGGAAAATACACGTATACAGGTATATGTTCATCATATTGGCTCATCCCGAATGAGTTTCAGAACGAGTCACGGAGAATCGTGCAAAAACAAAAAACAAACGCTTAAACTTCTTTCTAAAAAGTCTACTCGCATCAACTTCACATTTCCCTTTATGACTAGACAGATTCCATTAAACGACGGCTAGCAAAAACTGCGCCTAATTTTATTCCAAGTTTAATGGACAGAACGCGAATCAAACAAAATATCTCGAATAAATTATTTAGCTTATGCTAAATGAACATCTCTCATCTTTATGAGAATACTTACAGCTCTCTGCCATCCATTAACGTTAAACAAAATATATTAAAATAATTTCCTTGACATCTCTTTAAATGCGATACAGGCAAAGAAAGATAATTTGTTGAAATAAGAAAAAACAACACTTATGTGACGGCGCGACAATTTGATTACGGATATTGTGTTAGCGTTGTCTTTTATAAAACAGAGTGTGATGTTACAAAAACATATTAATATTTTAAACAAGACGAGGCCCGCCAATTCTAAGAATAGGTACTTTCGTATTTTTGAGCCGATTTTTATAACATGTCACTTAAAATATTTGTGACAATTTTTTTGCTGTTTTCCATTTTATCTTGTTTGTTTATTGTCACGTCTAGCTTTAGTTTAATGACTTGCACTCTTAATGCTTTCCATTAGATTAGAGGTACGAATAATGTATGTACTTACATTAAAATTTTGGTCATAACTTTGAAACTTTTATGACAAAACAAATGGACAAAGTTTGTTACTAAGGTGTGTTGTTAAAAATTATGATGTTGTAAACACTAATGAGGTTTGTATTATTGTATGTGTGTTTGTACCTATAGAGTGTACATAATTATAACATTTATACATATACTTCTGCTCGTTGTTGACCGTAGTTTCAAAAAGACTTTCAATAACTCGTATTCTAGACGGTGTATCAAAATGTTACCCAACTCGGGCTACCGGCGAATACAATAGTGAACTTAATTCGCATCCAATTTTATGCTATTTTTCGTAATGTGGGTACAAACAGACAGACAGACAGACAGACAAAAAAATCTAATGATAATCGTTTCGTATTCTATTGCTCTTATAACATTTCTTACTTTTTTTTCTTTGTCGCAATTATTATCTGTAATGTACGGACATCCGCCAGCCATAACAATAAAGTTTTTAAAATTTTATAATAAGTGTAATGTATGCTTATGACACACCCTTGGGGGTTTTCCATGCTGTCTTGCGATTACTTGAATGCACGCAACCGAACATTCGGAACGAATACCGTCCGGAAAACCCTTTATCACTGTAGTAGCTAGTATATTTTGTATTTACACTATTTATAAAGAACTGGGATTTAGTAATACGGAGACAGGCAGTCTCATGAATGAGTTGACACAATCCAACCTTCTCGCTTAAGTGTAAGTAGGATAAAAGGGAATTGTATCCTTCTCATAATATAGAATTAGTAGAACAATTCTGTTCCACTATCTCAGCTACAATGGTGCAGTGCTCTCGCAATGCCACTAATCGTCAAAAATGGCTTAGCATTTTGGAAGCCGTGACGCTCAGAATAGAGAACGATACTGACGAGAACCTAGCGAGCACACCATCATCATGTTATTATCACGACCACTCTGACAAGAGTGCCCGATTAAGAAGAAGAAGAAGAAGATTTCAGCCATTTTTAAAAATCCATGTAAATTTGGCAAGGATATAGGGTTGCATATCGAAAAATTACATAACGCTACGTTTTGTCTCAAAAAGTCCTTTGGAATGTAACCGATAAAAATATGAAAACACCCTGCAAAATTGATCGGGGTCGAGACTAAGGCTTCAGGATTATGTCACGATCACCAATATGCTGGTTGATCGCGTTGTTAATATGAAAATTTATTGAAAGTGGGGTATTCCTCAGACCAACACTGGACAAGATCTCAAACTTAAGACATAAATAAATACTCAGCTAAGCTTTACAGTTTTATATAACACTAGCTGTCCCGGCAAACGTTGTTTTGCCATATAGGGGTGGGTCATTTTAGGGGGATGAAAAATAGATGTTGGCCGATTCTCATAGATACCGGATAAGCACACAAAATTTCATACAAATCGGTCCAGCCGTTTCGGAGGAGTATGGCAACTAAAACTGTGACACGAGAATTTTATATATTAGATTTGCCTTTGATAGCGACTTCGTTCCCGTAGAAGTTGAATTTATTCCCCCGTTTTTGCAACATTTTTAATTGCTTCTCCGCTCCTACTGGGATGATATAAAGCCTATAGCCTTCCTCGTTAAACAGGCTATCTAACACTGAAAGAATTTTTCAAATCGGGCCAGTAGTTCCTGAGATTAGCGCGTTCAACCAAACAAACAAACTCAGCTTTATAATATTACTAGCTTCCCGCCAGCAGCTTCGCCCGCGTGATATGCTATTATACATATAAACCTTCCTTAAGAATCACTCTATCTATTAAAAAAAACCGCATCAAAATCCGTTGCGTAGTTTTAAAGATCTAAGCATACATAGGGACAGACAGACGCGACGGAGGACTTTGTTTTATAATATGTAGTGATATAGTATAGATACCGTCACTCCTGTATTTACCGAAGGGTTAGGCAAAAGTGTACTAATGTACACCCACAGTACACTGGTATGTTTAGATCCGATGTTGGGACTGAGCCTATAACAATTAACAGAGAACAAATCCAAAACTCTGAGCTGCTACCGAGCTCATAACACCTTGCTTGACCTGGGATTGGAACCCAGTGCCTCAAGCTTAGCAGTCGCGACTTGAGAGTATGGTATTTATGGTAAAGGTAGAATTTTTAGTTGCATCAATGCGATGAAACAGCGATAAAGCTGCATAAAGAACAATTTAAACCATCGAATATGCTTCAGCTGTCAGCTTCAACACAATTATTTTTTTCGTGGCCACATAGGCCTTATAAATCAACCCCGTCCGATCAAAGCTAAGACATGACACAGACAAGTCTTACAACAAAATAAAGCGCTATTTACGTCAAAGAACCTTTTTTTCTAGATTCATCTTAGTCACGCAATATAAACACTAGAAATAAGGCTAGAAATGATGGAGAGATTTCAAAGCAATAGGTTTTGATTGTAGCGAAAAAATACCAACACAATTTCTCTAGCATAAATACGACTGTAGTTTTAAGTTAAAAGCAAAAAGATTTTTCTATTATTTAACCGTGTTTATACATAAAACATGAAGTCCTCTTCGTTAAACTCACAGTATTGGCTGACCTATTTGTACGGTCCAGTAGCTTATAGAAACTATTATTAAACAACTGCGACCTATATCCATATATTCATACATAGACCTTTTTTTTCTAGACACGTTTAACACAGGCATACTTTACAGAACATATCGTATTTTGAATCTTCTTTTTTCTTTTCTCTATTTAATGCCTTGTTAGCTTAGCGAAGCGCGAGTGCTACGCTCGAAGCCCAGTGATCGATTCCCGGATCGAATAAAAGTGTTATTGGGCTTTCCTATGTAATTTTCAGTGTCGAGAGTGCGTTTACATCTCACCCAAGTCCGGAATAACTACATCTAATATAATAAAAATCTCGTGTCACAGTTTTTGTTATCGAATTCGATAATCGAGTGTGTATATTTGGTAGGTCTGAGGATAAGGTCGTAGGCTATTTTTATACCTCTAGGTGATAAGGGTGGCTCTATCCAAAAATAATTTATATGGCAGAACAACCAAGTTATCTAGTCATAAATAATAGGTCATTTTTATTCTACCAGGACATCAAACCCACAACCCGTGGCTCAGAAACTGATCGCTCAATCACTATGACAAACGTGATACTTCTGCGGTTATGTCTTCCGAATATTCTGTCATAGCTACCTTGTGAAGTTTTACCTGCTCACCGTGCCGGTACTTAAGAATCATTTGCCTTCCAAACGAGGTATACGATTTGAATAGCCTAGATGGAATATGGCGTCAAAGAGAAAAATTAAGTCAGTTTTTGTTACATAAGGCTGGCAAATCATCGTCACTCTTACTTAATTGGACCCTTAGGACCTGAAGATCTTACTGGCTAACCACTCTTACTTAGGAGTCTTTCGTAATGCACCTGTGTATGGTGGTCTACCCCAAACCGCATTAGGCTAGGGTGGTGGATAGCCTAACCAACAAATTGCAATGTTGCAATTTGTTGGTTAGGCTTATAGTCCACCACGCTGGTCTAATGCGGTTTGCAATGTTGCAATTTGTTGGCTAGGCTTATAGTCCACCACGCTGGCCTAATGCGGTTTGCAATGTTGCAATTTATTGGTTAGGCTATAGCCCACCTCGCTGGCCTAATGCGGTTTGCAATGTTGCAATTTGTTGGTTAGGCTATAGTCCACCACGCTGGCCTAATGCGGTTTGCAATGTTGCAATTTGTTGGTTAGGCTATAGTCCACCACGCTGGCCTAATGCGGTTTGCAATGTTGCAATTTGTTGGTTAGGCTATAGTCCACCACGCTGGCCTAATGCGGTTTGCAATGTTGCAATTTGTTGGTTAGGCTATAGTCCACCACGCTGGCCTAATGCAGTTTGGGGTAGACCACCATACACAAATTGCAACATTGCAATTTGTTGTCATGGATTTCCGCAAAGTAACGCCTGATTCCATTAATTTTATAGCCTAACCTTTTCATACTCAGAGGAGATCCGTGCCCAGCAGTGGGACAGTATGGGTTGATGATGATGATGCTGTTGTAAGTCTTGCGTATGAGAGCCAGTTGGTCTACTCGTTTAAGGGTCGGTATCGCATCAGCAACGCCTCTGGTGTCTGTGTTGGGAATTTCACAGAAAACTCAACAACATTTTGCTTTACCCCGGGGATTGAACCCAGGACCTCTAGCACAGCAGTCGCGCTTGGGACCACCGGAGCAACGAAGCAGTAAAAAAAACTAGTGTGCGGAAATTAAGTTACCGGCAAGCCTATGACTTTTAGGATAATATGTAGGTATTTATGTATTTATTTCTCTTCCACGAAGGTATCTTACAGTACAGCTATAATTTACATGGTTTTATTTGTTAATCTCAACGTCTATGGGAGACTGAAATCTGCACTAGGAAACCCTGTCACATACAGGGTATCCATAAGAAGACAGTGGTTTCGTTTTTTTTTTTCTGCTAGTTACAATATTATAATTTTCTCAAATCAAATCATTTATTTGTAAGAATATGGTAGGTAGAATAGGTTTTACAGTGGTCTATTATATTTCAGCATATTCTTCCACGTTGGGCGTACAAATATTTGTAATTTTAGTTAGGCACAAACAATCAGATCTACTATGTTTATATATTCTAACTTATCTAAATAATATTATACAATCATAGGATAACGGGTATATTACAGTTTGTCGGATTTCTAGTCATGTTGTGTAAGTATATAATACCTATTTGCAACATTTTAAAAGAAAATTTTGCGATATGTTCGAAAATGTGCCCTCTGTGTCTGCAATTCCCTTAGGAACAATAAAAACCCGGCTAAAAGTAAATACGTATTCTGTTCGGTCGGTATGTTAACATTCAGAAGCACCTTTATATCCCGTGGGATAATACGTGAGGATAATGTCAGGCAGTGTTATTATATAACAAGGTTGATTCCGAAACTTGGAAAAGGTGGGTAGACATAATGTTTTACTTTTCTTGGCTTCTTTTATCTGTATTTGACATTAATTCCCAGATATGTTAAAGAACAAAATAACTATACAGACAAAACACTCGTTTAAATAGTATCCTATATAAGAGATGTCAGCTAGAGAATAGCGACGGCTTCAAATAGGATTGTTTAGAACGTTCCACTAACGTAAAAAACTTTTTAAAATGACAATACAGTCATGAATTTGATCATTCTTTGACGTGGAGAAAGCCCCTACATCGGCATTCAACGTGAGACAAACAAATAGCAACGTTAAACATGGGACGAACAACACTAGTCACCCAACATTGGCACCCAACGTGGGAGCAATAACTAGTTGCCCTATATTGGCACCCAACGTGGGACCATAATTAGTTGCCCTATGTTGGCGCCCAATATGGGACCAACAATTACCAAAAAACGCTGACACATGATAATTTATGTTAATTATCTTAAGTAATTTATCTATTACATTACGTTCTGTATAACAATAACGCTTACCATTTATCTTCTATCCTCTTATTACCAAAAGAGATAAATAAATATACACTCTCTTTAGAAATGTTTTTTAGCCTTATAAGGAAAACAGAAGTCAAGCTATATGTGAAATAAAATTGAACGTAACGACCCTTCATTATGGCGGTCTATTAAGCAGCTTATGATGTGAAATAATATTGTTTACAGCCCCTGTACCAGGGCGCAAGTTGAGATTAAATAAAAGAGGAGTATTCAATAAAAAGTTTCAATATAATTATATTTGATGTAGTCTGTATCGAATGATGTTCTCCGATACTAATAATCAAAGTCAAACGTAAAGTTATATTGTAATGAGACCGAAATTTGTACCAAAAGTGACCTTTATGTCATTGACAAGATACTGGAACTATAATCTAATACTTTTTTTATTAGTTATTTTTAATGAAGGAAGAAATCGGCTGGTGGGCAGGATTCGAACCTGCGTCTTCTGGTTCCGTACACCAGACGATCTGCCAACTAAGCTACCGCGAGCCCCACTCGCCAGTCGAAATCTTCCTTCACATTCTAATTTACGTCTAGGTGACGTAAATTTAATAATTATTATATTTTATAATTTCCTTCATTAAAAATAACTTGTAATCTTAGCATGGATAATGCTTAAAAAATACAAAAAGATAGTTATATTGGCTTTATATCGAGTTCAAGCTGAATTGTCCATAGATAGAATGTCTATTCTTGTAGTTTGTGAACTAGTCAAGATAGTGATTAGTAAATAGTTTACAGTTTTATTATATACATAACATTATATATATACCTGTACTCAAGCCACGCATTGTCGTGTTTCCGAAATTCAACAACCCTGTCAGTTATCAAAATGGATCATACATGAAATTTCTTGCTTTAATAAAACGAAAATCATTGAAATTTGTTGAGCTCTTCCAAGGCCTATTCAACTTTCAGATCGACTGACAGACACACAAAACTTCTAAAACCTCATTTATGATTAGGCAACTTGGATCATATAGGTATTTATTTTAAAACCACTGACAGTTTCACACGACAATTACATTTGAAATGTTTCGAATTTACAGTCAAGAGCTCAATGTGACACACATTCGCTTCAATCTATTTAAAATGGCCGATACTAAAAGTCTAGCACAGAATATTTATTACCCCTAGAAGCAATAAATTAAAGTTCTAACGAGGTGCTGTCGAATGATATATAATTTGTAGTTTCGAAACCCATTTATGATTTTAATTTCAAATTCAAATTCAAATATTTTATTTCAATTAGACCATATAAATAGGTACTTTCGAAAAGTCAAACTAGTTGCACGGTTCCAAAAAGTTGGACTTATGGAGAAGAGCCGGCAAGAAACTCCATAGTCACTCTTTTTAAAAAAAATGTATAAATGGTTACAGTAATCATTTAGTTTTGAGGATAGTGCAGTCCGATACGTAAAAAAAAGAGTACTTACCTATTTAAAAAAAAAAAAGATAGCTATAAGCAGTAAGAGCTGACCAGTCCCGACAGACAGCACCCGTTCACGAGCATGACGTGTGTATCGGCGCCGTTTGACTCAACCATGTTGCAGGGAATAAAACGACCCGACACTCAACGCCACCATCAGCAGGACATTTGAGTGAGCATGACATACTCAGACCGCCGAGCCGAGCTAGATAAATATTAAACATAAAGTAATATCAGACTGCAGAATACTCGTACCTTTAGGCTCCAATGGTTCAGTATCCCGAAAGAAATAGGTATAGTTTGCAAACATTCAATTGTTTATATAACCCGAATATACCCGCCGCCTCATAACAGAACCGTACATATATTTACCTTCTTATATCCTCTTATTAACACTCGTACAGCCAGGTACCTTCATACCGCACATAACGTAGACACATTCTGATAAGGGCTACATAGACCCAAATACACCGTGGTTAAACAGTGTCCTTTATTTAACACTCGGAATTCCCAGTCCCTTACCTGAATTCCACTTCAATTAAACCTTAAAAACTGTTAGTTGACTTTGAAATCCTAATTTTATTAACATTCTATGGCCTTCAAAGTTTTAGAAGCCTTCTCGTGTAAACAAAAGGGAATAGAGAACTATTTATAATGTAAAATGTAAGCTTAAACGTACTACTAAACGTACGTTGGAATGTAAAGGTGTGTACACAACTACACATAAATAAAAACGTGCAGTATCGGTCAAAATAATGTAATTTTACGGTGACTGACTTTATGAGTACATTGCATACGAGAGTACTTTAAGCACTGACTGCTGTTTACGGGATCGTGTCCATTCCTGAATGCATAGTGCTTTTTACATAGCAAGTAAGAAGAATTTGTAGGTAAAAGTATATAAAATAACTAGTTTTTGCCCGGTACTTCGTTCCCGTGAAAGTTGATATTTTTCCTTCGTTTTGCAACATTTTTAATTGATACTCCGTTCCTATTGGTGGTAGCATGATGAGAATTATATAGCCTATAAGCCTTCCTCAATAAACAGGCTATCTAACACTGAAATAATTTTTCAAATAGGACCAGTAAGTTAGTTCCTAAAATTTGCGCGTTCAACCAAACAAACTTGAGTTTTATAATATTAGTACAGAAAAGATGTGTTTCATTAAAATATAACAACACATGTATGTCCTTCGATGTACTTCCGATAGGAGTCAGTTAAATTAAAACAAAGGGGTTTGAACGGGATGCAAAATACATAAACAAACAGAGTTTGTTTGAATGTAAACTCACCTTTAGGAAAACTTTGTGTCATATTTCATTGTGACAATTAGATGTGTCCTAAACAAATTTATGTCTTTGTTAAGTTAATTGAACGGTTAGTATATCTTTCACTTATTTGGAAACCTTCGAATTTGAAGGAAGGAAAGAAAACTGTGTTCTTATTAATTAGGCATCTTCATTGTTCCGAGCGAGTTGTGAGATATAATGAGAATATTTTTATATTTTTCTACCGTACGGAACAAAGTAAAATCAGTTTTGTTGAAGAAAGAAATGAATTCGTTTACAACAAAGAAGGTAGTATTAACTTTGTAATATAGAATAATGAAGGATATTTTTATGAGGATATAACCGTTTGTATATTTAACTATTTTTCATTAGCTAAGTGTGTAATTTCGTATCCATACTAATCATTACAATTTATCAATATAAATGCGACAGTTATTTTTTCTGTTTATCTGTTTGTCAGGTAACTTTTAACGCCTAATCTTTAAACCACATTACGATAAAATATGCAAGGAGATAGACTGAATCCCGCGAAGAACTTAGGTTACCTTTTTTCTAAAAAAAATAAACAGTAAATAGTTATTTTCTGAAACCACAGGCCATAACTTGTTTTCTCTACATGCATATTTTCCGTATAAACGTATTTTCCATTCCACGTTTCTACAGAAAGGGGTCATGTGAATATACACACGTCAGATTGCATCTATCACGCACTGTGGTGCGAGCGTGGAACAGATCGTTAAAAATGTATACGATAATATATCTTCTTATAGAAAGAACCTTCAGTTGAATTTCAAAACAAATTAGGACATCGTAAATTAATAATTATCATTAGCAAAAACAACTGCTATGAATAAGTTCAATGTCAAAGTTAAGAAACGGCTTACCTGCCAAAAAGATGAGTAGGTACCAGTACCTCAACCATGAGTTTTATCGAATGGCTTTCGATAGCTTTTTTACGCATCGAAACGCTGTACGCTGTAATCTCTTAGTTACGTAGGTTTTAGTTCCTTACGTAACCGCTAGAGGCGCTGCGAGGGTGTTCCATACTAATCTTTTACGGCGTCGCTAGAGAGTCTAGTGAGAAAAACTCATGGTCGAGGCACTGATGCTAAGTATTGTCAACGCCCCCTATAACACCAGAAGTGTTGCTAATGCGTTATCGGCTCAGACTGCAAAGAAATCTAGAGGGTGAATTGGAACTAACGCGCAAAACTCAGAACAGACCCCAAGAGATCCTAAACACCCTGCAAGTCAGATCTTTTCTCGCCACAATGGCGGTTAGGAATTGTATTCTAACCCGTAAGGTCCACGATCCCATGCTCGCACTGGGTAGAACTCAAGTAAAACCATACTGGATTGAAAAATATCTCCAACGTGTAAATGTAATAAAAGTATAGTGCATCGATTGCTTACTAGCTTACTAGAGTACCTACATTTCCTTTGTCAACATATTTATACATAAGAATAACTTGTATTTCTCATGATAAGTGAATTGTATTCTTTTAGAGGACTATATGTCTTAAACCGTAACTACATCGCACAGTGGTTTTAATCCAAGTATTTGAAATAAGGCGTTTCAACGATCAGGCAACTTTCACTTTTTATTTACCTGTATCAAAGTAATCGTTCAGTGAACTGAGAAAACGGGAATGTGTGTAGGAAAATAGAACAGAATAAACGTATGGGCAGTTTTGATAGGTTTTTGTTTCATTTTAAAGATGGAACTATCCCTTCCTGAACTTAAACCTCACTTGCTGCGGTCTAAAATGACAAAAGATTTTTAATCTGAGATTTTCGTTTAGAAATAATGATTGTTTGTTGACAAAAGTAATAAGTAGTACAAAACTGTTCATCTTTATGTATTTACGTATCATGCAAAGCATTAATGACCAGCTTACCTCAACCACTGACCCGTAAATCACACTCTCCCATCCATTGAGTATTAAAATTCCCATTCCATATAAAAAAATCATCTCAAACTCTGGTCCCATTGAAATGAAAATACTTATATCCCACGTATTATTGTTAACAAAAGGTTTTTAATAAACAACACAAAAGGTGTTAAAACATCCATTTGGTTTGTATAGTATTATTCCGTTTATTTCGTTCATAAATTTTGACAAAAAGCCATTCAAACGAAGCACTAGAGCGATGTGGATTGCGAAAACTGTTGAGCTTGTAGTTATGAATGCTTTCATGATGTTTTTGCATTGAGTCATTATACACGACTACTTTTATTTCACAAAAAAATAAGAGGATATTCAGCATCTGTACCTAATAGATAATTAAACGGGGAATTTTGTGGATAGTGCAAAATGGTGTTTTGTAGTCATTCTATATTAATTAAATTACAATATAGTAAAATAAGTTTTTTAATTACTTGGGGAATTCAATTATGTCAAAATTCTGAGTGACACTAGTGTGTCACTCAGAATTTTGACATAATTAAATAGTTGTAAGAAACATTATTTATAATAAACAGCTACAATATTGGATTATAGACTTCATATTGTAACAAAGCTGAAACAATGACTGAATTGTATACTAGTTTGTACGCATTTGTAATTAAATAATACATAGACTGCTGAACTCATTATCCATCTATTTCCGTAGTCTGCATAAAATTGTCAAAAACTATCTAAAAATTCCAACAAAATCCATATGATATTAACTAAATCTAACCTAACCTAACCCACAAATACTCATTGATGTGGGTACACTGGGTACTCTAGTACTTCAGTACAATATACCTCTATGTACTTATGCCCGATATTGGCGTCTCTTTACTTAGTGTGGGTTTCGATCATAGCGTTCGTAATTGGATACCCTGATTGCAGCGTCCTTTGCTTGGGGCTGAGGGTAAAATGAGCTTGAACATGGGCCTCAATCCTGTCAACATGAAACTGTGTTACAATACACTTGATCAATCAATCAATAAGAACAAAATATCTCTCTGGGCTAGGATAACGAGCCCACTGGTCCGAAGCACGACTGCTATGCTCGAGGTCCTGGGTTCGATTCCCAGGTCGAGCCAAGTATTGCGTTTTTCTTTAAAATTATAATTATTATAATATTCGATACTAGTAACGCTAGTAATATATACCGACTATTCTTAGTCAATGTTGGATAAATGTTGTTCGGTGTTGTGTGGGAGAGGTTTACATTTTTAAAGTCAACGAAAATAAAGTATTTAATGTTTGCAATCTATTCAAGTCTCAAATCTGATAGCGTATTACTTTTCAGGCTCAGGCTTGTAAAAATATACGGCTTTGTAATTTTGTACTTCTAAGTAAAATAAAATAGGTACTTTGTTTAAACCTTAAATTATACTCATGAATTTAGATGTGCACGTGATTTTCTTTGTGAGACAGTTAATTTGTGTATTTTTTTTGGTAATGGGTGGTTTAAAATATGAATATATTAAATGTAATAGATGAAAATATTAACAGCTATACTTTAAATAATCTCACATTATTTTTTACATTTTTATTTAAGACTAAATTTGTTTTTGTTTTTGTCATTCTTACCACTTTGTTAGTCATCACTTTAATAAGTAATTTGTTACTTTATTTATTTGAATGTTGACTGTGTTTATTATTTTAATACAAATCATAGGTACTTTAATGTGTTGTAGTTTTGGTTCGACCTCAAACCTAAACCATATCCTATGCTCTTGAACTTAAAGCTGCTTCTGAGAGTTACATGGAATAGGAAACAATCTAAGAATTACATAGAATACCAAACATATTCGTCGACTGGAATCGAACCTCATACTATACACTCAGTAGTTGCACTCGCTACTTCTAGACTAATACCTATTAGATCTTTATTTACAAAGAACTTGACTCTCAACACATACATGCATAACATTTAAGGCTTCGTCGAACGGAATGCGTATGAGCGCACGTCGGGGCGCTAGAGCGCATCAGACTAGCGTCGCGTATTTTGTGTTTGAACGACTTGGACGCTCAACCATATTTTTGTATACTTACATAATTTTTTTTATTTTTGTTTATACGAGGAACAGTATACTGACATTAATTTGCATACACTGTGCCTCATGTCATACAAACAAGGGTGTTTTCGGACCTGTTTAATCAACTATTCAGCAACCATTTTTACCACGCTAAATACGCATTCTGTTTGACGAGGCCTTAACAGAAGGGTTGAGTAGAAACTGTACCCCACCGTGCCCCACATTTCGTCGATATGTTTAAGTCCTATGTAATAATGTACTTAATAGGCACCTTCGAGCTATTGTTATTGTTACTAAACATTTCATGGAAAATACTCAATATCACCGTAACATAACATATCATCCCGTCTGTATTCCCTGAGTTAGGCAGAGTTGTACCTACTAATGTACACCCTCATTTCGTCGTTATATTTAAATCCTATGTAATAAGGACGAGCCTATTGCCATCAAATGGGCAAAAATCCAGATTCCGAGCTGCTACTGGGTATTTCACAGAAAAACTCAACAACACTTTACTTGACCCGGGAATCGAACCCGAAGAAGTCGCGGACCAGAGACAAACAAAGCAGTCTCATATCATAACACCGCTCGTCTTGCAAAAAAATCCAGGACTAATAAAGCAGCCGTGCCTATAACTACTGAACTTATGAAGCAGTTGAACAATGAACTATTAAAATAATTATCTCATTAACCTAAAGTAGCGGTGCAAACAAAATAGTGTCTCCCTGGCATGCAAGTTTATAACTTTAATTTACGCGAACATGCTACCGTAATTATTTCCATGTCGTTTATTTGCGATGCATTAAAATGGCGTTGTCAAGTTAATTCAACCGGTATCACCCTATATATTGTTGTGTAAATAATTTCTGCACTAATTAGTGACACTACACTGTAGGTATTCTGTATTTAAAGAGCCTGTTTTATCATCTCCTGACCTGATAAGTTCCTATTAAATTACATGGCAGATGATTTTGTAAAAATGTTCAATTTTTTTACCCGATTGCTGAAAGAGGGTTAAGTGTTTGACGTGTATGCATGTATGTCCGTTCGTAACTACTCAACGGCGCAACCGATTTAGATAAATGATCTCATTAGATTCGTCTCGATGGCATGAGTATCATTGAGTACATTAAATTTAAAAAAAATGGCGGATTATATTCACTTTAATGTACGAGCTAATTTTACTAAAAATATCTTGTTGTATCAATTTTCATTTTAAATTATCAGAGATGGTAAAAGAGGCCATAAAGGTATACCAAAACTAAGGCTAAATGTTTCTTAGTCATAAGCGTTACTGCTACACTTGTTTACTCCAAAGTTTTATTGGGTACTTCGTAAGGCATTTCCATCAAATTTACAGTAGTTGTAAATTCATAATAGTTCGGATTTGTGCCCGGTTAATGGTCACAGACTCACCTTCTATTACACGAGACCTGAACAAGCCGGTGATCTTTGTGTGTGTGTGTGTATAATATCTTTGCCTATCCCTAATTCCCTACGGGGAATACAAACGTGATGGTGCATTATGTTGTTTTAATAAATACCGATACACCTTTGACAATCGTTAGTGTTAGTCAGAAGCACAAAAAGTCTGACAACCAGTCTATCCTTCGAATATCGGTATTGCCCAGAAATTGGGTTGCGGAGGTCTGATCGTCGGAGGTCGCTTCGTGTGTACTGATATTCAGCCGCATCTCGTTAGACAGTCCAGTCAAGTCAGTCATGGTAGTCAGTCATGGTTGGGAAAAGGCTAGGAGAATGAAAATGATGAATAAATACCGAGACATTTCCAGCGAAACCCAAATAACATTGGATGACAATGACTAATCTACAACGTTTTTAGTTGCTTTAATTAGAGCTCTTTTTACAAGTCTTCAATGGCAAGATAAAAATAGACCAAAGATAATGGTGAAGAAATGTTTAGGGTAAAACCCAGGAGTCTACTTGGCACATAATTTCATACATACAAGGTGGAAGGGACATCGTCGCACAAACGTCATGACAAGGTTTCACTCAAGGTCAAAATATGAATGACCTAGGTCATTAATGTAGAAAATAAATAAATATTAATAAATAAATATCCTGGGACATTTTACACTGCACCATCTAGTCCCAAACTAAGCAGAGCTTGTACTATGGGTACTAGACAATGGATATAATACTTATATACTTATTTTTTTGTAAATACATACTTATAATACATAGGAAACACCCAGACAAACACAAACACTTAAATTCATCACAATGAATGTTTGTGTCTTGTGGGAATCGAACCCTCGTGAACGACCTCGTGATCAGCAGTCCGGTACTCGAACCACTAGACCACAGACGTCGTCAATGATCGGTTATTACAGATATTGTCATTTTTGAGCGCGCAGTGTATTGCTGAAAACGTGATTATAACGCTCCGCGGTAAATGTTATCGCACGAGCGATCCGAAATAATTGAAATAATGATTTTTCAATTATAAATCTAATTTGGGCAGATAGAAATAATGTTTTTTTAAAAGTTCAAGTAAAAAAAACTTTAGCAAAAATTGAAAAATTTACGAAAAACTTACGGAAAATTTCAACGTAGGTGGGTAATCATGTACTGAACTCATGGTATTACGACGTGCGTCGATGTCCCTTCCACCTTGTATTTTGTTACATTTTTCAATTTATACGGTGGTTAGTGGCGATCCAGAGGTGTTGAAACATTCCCTGAGTCTGTAAAGTCCTGAAAACAATATTAGGAATTCTACGGCATCTATAAAAGGCAGAAAAACAAATAGAATAGTAGACAGTATCAGACAGTACCTTATACATAGTTAATGTATCAGGGACATTTATTTTAGCTAGACTGGACGCTTTCTCTATATTTCTAACGTGTGAAAATGTAATGCCTTATTTAAGGGCAATTTATTTACTCTAGAAAGAAGTATTTATTACGGAAACCCAAAAAGGTATTTTGTTTTTGGACCATCCGTTTATGTTCGAAATATAAATGTTTTTTTACATGCTTTTTTACAAGAATGATACTAGATTTTTTTTGATCATTGAATGTCAATGGGTAGACAGAGCCTATATATTTTTTTTAACGAAACGTAATTTTTCACGTTATACCTATTTGAGAAAAATAAAAGTCAAAGGCGAGCGTTGAATGAATTTCCTAGAAGTGTTGTATGAAAGGTTTGATGAAATTGAATGAAATTATGATTAATTAAGAGAGTAGGTAATACATTACGAATGATTACATGTGATCTAAAACATGCTGGTGAATTATTGATCTTGATGTAATCATTACCTTACATCTGGGGGTCATACAATCATACACCATCCCCAAGGTCCAAGGGATTATACGTCAGGATATGACCATACACCATCGGGTCAGGCTTCAGGGCCAGATAATAGCTTCGGAATATTCGAAAAAAAAACGATTTCTTTTAAGAAGACAAACTAAAGGCCTTCACCAAAAAAACTAGTCGTGAAGCCCCTCTGGGAAATTAAGTCTTATGCCCTTTTGACGAGGTCTATTATAACATACATCTGTTTCTTCAAAAATCCCAGTAAGCCTAATAGGCACACAGCTTCTATGTTTTGGTTACAAAATTAAGAAAAAATATTACGACTCAAGAATACTTATTTAAAAAATGCAAAAAGAAAATATGTTTTATTAATAATAGTATTACAAAACACATTATAACTTTATAAACATTATACCTTTTAACACGTTAAGTGCTAAATATGCCTAAAATGTGTCAAGACCCAAAACAAAGGCAGGCAAGGGTGACCATAATTTTAAACTAAGATAATATTTGCTTAAAAAATGGAGAGCACAAAATGATTTAATAATAGTGAATAAGAATAAAGAATGTTTTTTTTACTAAAAAGCTAATGCCTTCACATATACATATAATAATCGATGTATGTATACCTACATAATAACTATTATTATTATTATTTAATAGTTATTGATAATTATCAAGATAAACATAGTGTGGAGTTGTATAGCTATTGGTTTTCCTGTATTAAATCAATAAAATGGACAGATGGGCACAAATATCCAATCCCAGAAAAGCGCATATGCGCGCCAGATGACAGAAAACCAGATATTTTGCATCTGTATTAGTTACTTGAGTGATAAAATATGTTTTATTCTTTTGGTTGATAATTGAGCCTAACCAGCTAAATTATTGAGCAAATTAAATGAGTCAACCATGAGTCTCACTGTTTTAGTTGCACTGGAGTAGGAATCACGCGTTAAAAGTGCCTCAAAATTAAAAAATATTAGATATATTTATTTATACATTTGGCATAACTAGATTTAATAAATGATACGTGAATGTTTCTTTAAAAAACTGTTCAAGGATCCTGCGACCCACTCCGTTCCTTCGAACCATGTAACCCTATTAATGTTACATTCCGACAAAGGGCTTTACCCTGTAATCTTTCCATTGAACAACGAACTGTTAAGAGTCCTTATCTTCCCAAAATGAAGGTAAGCTGTGAGAATACTATTACTTGTTACGGTGTGTTTGTAAACAGGAGTTGCTTAGATTTTTTTCGTAGATAGCGACTATGGTCCCAAGGTACACAAATTCGCTATTGATTTTTTATCCGAAATTCTACGTAAGCATGGCCGTCCTTTTATCTGCATATATAGGTACACCTTCTTAACTTTGTCAGAAACAAACAGATATACTTTCGTATATACTAGCTGCTCCCCGCGGTGTTACTTTCAATTATGTTTCCCATTCCGTGTGAATTTCCCATAATATCGTTATAATTATAGTTTTGTTATTTCGAATAATAGTAGAATAGAATTTTAGCAAAATCTGTTCAGTAGTTTTTGCGTGCAAGAGTAACAAACATCCATCCAGACATCCTCACAAAACTTCTCATTTTTTTATAATATCAGTATTAAGTATAATTGTTCAGGTTAGACTACGCGATGCTTGGTTGGTAATTCAGGAGAATAAAATTTGACATTTATGACACACTGAGACTATATTTTGACCATTTTAAATTGGCAGAATTGACCGTATCATCCAATTGACCTTCGCATTCATTTGGGCGTTATCTATCTTGATTCTTGTTGGAGACTAGGCTACATTATTCAATAATTGCAACAATTATACTGTATTGTAATCCTGATTATAGTAAAT
Source organism: Acronicta psi (assembly GCA_946251955.1). Taxonomy (NCBI): domain Eukaryota; kingdom Metazoa; phylum Arthropoda; class Insecta; order Lepidoptera; family Noctuidae; genus Acronicta; species Acronicta psi. The sequence continues at coordinate 4,616,604 of OX276477.1, read as the reverse complement.
AATAAATAAAAAAAAAATCCTGGGTCATTTTTTTTACACAGCACTATCTAGTCCTTAACTAAGCAGAACTCAGAACTTGTACTGAGGGTACTAGACAATGGATATAATGTTTTGTTTATATCCATTTCATTTCATCAGTTTGTTTATAATACATTAGGAAACACCCAGACAAACTATTTTCATCATTTACGTTCATCACATAAATATTTGTGTCCTGTGGGAATCAAACCCACGACCTCGTGATCAGTAGTGCGGTACTCGAACCACTAGACCACAGACGTCGCCGAAATAATAGGAGTATTGTGCAAAAAAAATCGTAAGCATGTTGGCTAAGTGTAACGCAACGGCTGGAGTTGAGGTCCTAGGTTCGATTCCTAAATCGAGCAGAGTTTTTTTATAATTATCAGTATCCGATTGGAGTTTGGGTTCTTTCCCACTTAATGGGATGTAAACATACCGGTGAACGGTGGACGTATATTCGTACCTCTTCTCTCCCTGTGCCGTTCTTCGGAGAATACGGATGTGATGGTATGTTTATTAAAAAACTACTGCGCAATATACAGTACTGTGTTGGAAAATTTGTTTTCATAAGTGTACGAACTTTATGGCTAAGAAAACTAAGATGTAGTTCTTAAGTCGCACCGTACAAGTTACAACACCTTCGGGAATTATCCGCGGTACATTTCTAACTATAGTAGACACAGTATTCTTCATCTTTATGCTTTCTCTGTGGTTTAAGGGGGAATACTCACCGTGTTCAATCTAAATGGTAACTTTATCATTTGCGTTTTACATAGAACGATTAGGTACAGTCACGAGCAAAAACATGTCTATAGTGACATTGGTGTTATTTAAAATTTGTAATAGTTTGTTAATGAAAAAATTGCTTTAGCACTTTTGTTAGTGTATATGTTACGGTAAATCTGCTTAATTGAAAATTATTAATAATAACCACATGTTTTGGTAAATGTGAATAAACGATCGAAATTTATTAGTTTTAGTAGTAATTATTAATAATTCACGACACATATTGGTAAAAGTTATAAAATAAATAAAAACCCAATGTTTTTTGACCAGTAGGTATTTATTTATAATATTAAACACAGTCTTACAATTATATTAATTAGAGATCACACAAACAAGGCAAACTAAGCAAAATAACAAAGCAAGAAAGTCTTTCGTGGAACTTGGGGCACCCCGACTCGGACAGCTTAGGTAAGAAGGGGATGGTGGGGACCCTTCGTGGTTTTTTTTTTAAACCACGGGGAAGTAGGAGCCCCGCCTAGCGGGTTTTGAGAGTTATTGGAATATGGTACTAAACTTTAATCATGCCAAAACCACGGTCCCTGCTGGGCGCCATTTCTCTTTTTCGCCAATCTTATTTTTTTCGTTTGAATTGAATAGGCTCCGAAACTACAGGACAGATTTGAAAAATTCTTTCACCATTTTATTTTTATTAGCCGTTGCTGTCCCACTGCTGGGCAAAGGCCTCCCCCAGGTCTTTTCATGTACTCTTATCTCGTGGAGAAGATAAGAGAAGAAAGTTCTTTCACCATAAGAAAGTTAAATCTTTTACCAATTAACATATGCTATAATTTATAACAAATACCCAGGCAATGCGGTCGAAGCTTCTGGCGAAAAGCTAGTTAGAAATAGAGGTAGCAAATCTTTCACTTTAACTTGATTTGTAAAAGTACTCAACACGAATTACTAAAATTACTAAGCTCAGTACCAACCGCAGGGTTCTCACCCTGATGTCATTAGGACCTGCGGCGGTGGTCATTAGGCCGTGATAGAAGGTTACAACCTACCCTATTAATTGGGATATGGAACATGCCAACATCAATTTATCTTCATGAACGGTTTTAGTCTGTGGTTTAAAATGTAGGTTACTTCGTTTTTGAAGTAAAGAATAGGTCGCGTTATTTTTTTTTCAATTCAAAAACTTGAACTTCTTCCTCCTAACCTTTTCCCAACCATGTTGGAGTCGGCTTTTAGTCTGACCAGGATGCGGCTGAATATCAATATTTTACACGGACCCCCGCAACCCAATTTCTAGGCAATACCGATATTCGAAGGAAAGACTGGTTGTCAGGCTTTTTAGGCTTCTGACTACCACTAACGATTGTCATAGGTGTTCGTCTGACAACCGGGATAGACGGCTTTACGTGCTCTCCGAGGCACGGAGGGGTCTCGATATGTTAAGAATGGTCACCCATCCACAGACTGACCGCGGCAAGTGTATGAAAGCTCAAGGTCACTCAACGACCTATGCTTGGTGTTTCTCTATGTGACAAAATCAGGAATGACGAGATCCGTAGAAGAACCAAAGTGACCAACATAGGCGAAAGGATTAGCAAGCTGAAGTGGCAGGGGGCGGGGCACATAGCTCGTAGAACTGATGGCCGCCGGTCGTTGGATGGATGGCATACGACCGGTCCCGGTGAAAGTATATGGGGGAGACTTTTGTTCAGCAGTGAACTCCTTTTGGCTGAAATAATCATATGGATATTTGCTTGATGGTAGGACCTCTTGGTATTTGACTGGCTGGCAACCAAAAAGTCTGTTTTAACTTGGAAAGCTTTTGTGCTAATTTTTGAGATTGAGACCCAGTACTTTTCCTCGTTTATTGAAGATGGTAAGGTCTTTCGAGGATCGGCAACTCATCAGCAACGCCTCTGGCGTTTTAGGTGTCCATCAGCGACGGCTACTTATCGACAGGTCACCTACATACACAAGGCTCCACACTACGCCATACATTTTCAGTAGAATTTACCTACTACCCTCACATGCAATACTGCCAACAAACAGTTTAGCGTTCGGTTGCGTGTATGTGAAGGGTAGGTAATTGTCGAGGTTGCGTGTCTTCATTCAGGCGCGTCATCTTATAACCTTTTTGGGCGTTTTATTCGGTAAGACTTGGCACAATAAAAAAAACGGAACAGATTCAGTACATTTTTTTGCTGCATAAAGAAAATATGATTTTTCATTTTCTTCTTTCTTAGATAAGTATTTTAAAATTCAGTAATCATTTCTGAACATAACATAATCTAAATAACATAGCACATTGCTTAACCTGGGGATCGAATCCTTAAGCGTAGCAGTCGTATTTAATAATTTCGTGTCGTGTTTAACATTATAATGCTCTTTACATTACCTACAATGTTATAGGTACAAACTTGTTTTCTCAGATTAAAACATTTTTTGTTCAACGGAAAATCCCTTTGCTTTTAAAACTATCACAAAGCCCATTAAGTTCGAAGCTAAGGAGACAAAAGACAGCTCGTCACACATGACGTCATGAGGGAAATCGCGCGAAACAATAGTCCGCCAGATAATACGAATAAAAGGTGTTTACGAAGCTCCCTCGAGATAAAAGCTGAGGCGCTACATTGTCCCTCAACGATTTTTGAAACACGTGATAACATAAACAATGGAAACTATATCGGGATCGTAGATTCAGTGTGGTGTTGCCATAACAAAAGGAACCGATGGCTTTGCGACTGATTATTTGTTGAAGAATAGTGAAAGGACTACCTATAGTTTTTGTGACTGTGTAAGATTGCTATGTGCAATATGTTTATTTATAACCAACTTTTAAGTTAATTTTGTACAGAAGCCAAGAGAGCACAGTATATTACCGAATATGAAAAACTTTATAGAAATAAGAAAATAACAAGAAGTTTTTCATATTGGAAGCAAGCTTTTTGTATTTTTTAGCATGGAAAAAAATACAAAGATGAAATACTTCTTCTTTTTGTATCTATAATAAAACTATTGATGTAATAGAAAAAATCGACGTCACAGGCAGTGGGTCCCGATAGCTTAGTTGGATAAAACGTCCGCTCTACTTAACTGAAGGGGCGCAAGTTCAAATCTCGAATGAGATAATACCTTTCTTTCGCAAAAACTTATATTTTTGATAAACTTTCTCATTGATAGGCCCGTATATATAATACGGGCCTGTTCAACAAAACACAAACAAAATAAATTCTGAAGCTTTCTGGTCTGGCCTATTTATTGATTCAATTTCCATGCCTGCCAATTAAAAAGTAGCTATTTACTAGCTTGGCTCTAGTCCTTAAAGGCCCATTTACACGATACAACTTTCTTGCCTGTTGTGTACAATAAAATCGATGCAATAAAATTGCATCGTCTAAACCCGGTTCAGACGGCACAATTTTTATGATTGCTTAAACTTGTTGCATTCAAGGGGCAATACATAAATGGCTTCGTGTAAACCAGCCTTTAATTTCAAACTTAAGCATATCCTGTAAATTAAGCTGTGATTTAGTTAACACAAACCATTCACTGTGGTAACGAAGCGTTAGATAATCAAAGATTAACATCGACTACGACACTGCGCCCTGGGGCATCGCTGGTTCATTAATAATTATCTAACGAGGTTCCAAGTCCAGGCCTCGATTAACAGCGACATCGACGGTTTAAATGTCCGTAATCGCCGTACGCCCGGCCGATCAACCTCGCACCACATCCGTGTCATTTATATCCTATCTAGTACAGGCCATGGCCTGCATAATTAAGTTACGTTAAAGGCCTGGCGGTTGAAACTCAATTAAATCATTGTAAGATTGGGACCACGTTTAGGCAAGCGTAGTGTAGGACGCCCTGCGACACGATAGACCGACGATTTAAAGAAGGTGGCTGGCAGCGGATGGATGTGAGCTGGCCAAGACCGGGATGGTTGGCGCTCTTTGGGGTAGGCCTACGTTCAGCAGTGGACGGCAATAGGCTGATATAGTAAGATTGGGACTATATGAATTAGCTGCAATACCAGCTGACGGTCTCATTTTATCTAGTAGTACCAAGTGTGACTGCTATGCTAGAGGTAAATGGTTAGATTTCGTGGTCGAGCAGTGTTATTGGGGTTTTCTATTAAATTTCCAGTAGCAGCCCGGAGTTTGTGCCCGGTTGATGGCAATGGGCTCGCTCCCTATTACGTGGGACTTAAACATACCGTTGAATTGTAGATGTACATTAGTAAACCCCTGCCTAACCCTCCAGGGTATACAGGGGTGATGGTATGCTATGTTTAAGGGTACCACATATTAGACCTAAACGACCCGTGGTTTTATATGTGGTCTAAATTATGCATTAAGAATCCCTTAGAAATCCTTAGAATCCCTTAGAAAATGTACACTCAATCTTATCACATAAGTGGTGTATGCATTAATTTTATTCTATGGTATAAGTAAATACATAATTTATTCGACTTCTTTGTCTTAAAACAAAGTAGGTAGTTTTAATACGTGTTTTTTATTATTATTTTATTTACAAAACGGAAAAATCATTAGATAAAAATTAAGGCCGACTTTAACGAGAATTTCAAGAAACTTAAAAAGTAATGAATAATTTTAATCTATCTAATATTTATACGGTATCTACTTAAAAAGCTTAAACATAATTTAAAAGGTGTTTTTAAGTAGTTTGATTTTAATATTCGTCCACTTGTAAAAATGGTTCATATTCATACTCTTTTTGGATTCTTTATTCCATTTTAATTTTTTAAATAGTCGAAGTGTGTACCTACTTTTATAATGATGTAAAATAGGTTATTTAAGGTGTGTCTCGCATTTATACTGTTTTTATGTGTATCCCTGTATATAATGGCCATATTAAACACGCAGGTTTTGATAAAAAATATGTCAGCACGGACATGCGACCTAATTAAATGTTTGTTTTATATTTATTATTTACTAGTAGTAAGTAATTTTATTAGTATTATTAAATTTTTGGCGAAAGAAAGAACTAGGTTAAGACTAAATAATATGACTAAATCATCATTGAAATAAAACTACTTTTTACGGATTTTATCGCGTTATATTGATATTATTTTAATCCCGACGTTTCGGACCCTTTACAGCGTCGATGGTCGATAACGCGATAAAATCCGTAAAAAGTAGTTTTATTTCAATGTCTAGTATTCGCGTAAGTGTCACAAATCATCATTGTCCACTGCTGAACAAAGGCATCACCCGTAGACTTCCACAAGGACCGGTCATATGCCGGTCGTATTTCTCAGCCATTATGTTCTTTTTTAATCCTTATTATAGCTAAAAGAATCCGTCAATGAAGTAAAAAACTAAATAATAATAACAAAGGAAACCGAGAATGACTGACTAAACAAAACTGAACTCAAACCACTGTACATATTGGGCTGAAATTTGTCTAGGAATATATTTTTCAAAATTTTACCCGTAAACCCCGTGTGCGGGGATTAAAAAACGTACAAAGAAAAATCAAAAGGAAATAATATTTAGCGTCAGCGAAGCCGGTCACGTGGTAAAAGCTAGTAAAATTTAGGAGTGAAATCGCATATATCCAGGCCTCCAGAGAACTGTATTTTTTTTTATTGAACCGCTGACCTTATAATCATTCCTTGACACGTGCTTCAGTCTGTGAACGACAATATTCAAGTGTTGATAAAAAAGATTTTTCCTTTTGAAACTGACGCAGTAATTCTTTCGGCATTCGTATCACAAAACAAGCGTGACAACAACCGAACAACTTTACGCCTAAGCACCCAAACTTCAACGATGGCAGAAACTTCTGAAGGTAATCTGAACAAAACATATGTCATTACTGTATCAACGTCTACACGAACTGATTACGTCACAGTTTCTTGATCGCTCTTTGTTTTCTTTTGTTTACGGGCACGTTGATTATTTTTTTTAGTAGAGGATCAAAGGACGCGCATGCTATCAGCTTATTGGAGCAAGGAGGATCGAAGCAAAATTTGAAACAAATAAATTTACTTGAGGTTGGCTGCCCTAAGGGCCGAAACACATAACCGCGTTGCAGCGCCGCGCCGCGAGAATCGGCAGCGGCAAAAGCGGCACTGCTGATTGTAGCGGCGCGGTACCGCAGCGTGGCGCTAGTTCCTGCGTTATGATGTCATACTTGTTGACAATGATTTAGTTTGTTTAAAGGGACAGAACATGGTGGTGTTGTTATTTGCATCACGCTCACACTTATGCGTGTGTGAGCAAGAAACAAATAACAGACAACGTCGCCATTTTCTTAATTTTTAAGGCATAGTTCCTGAGTGTAATAAAATTGTAATTTTATTATTACTACTATTTATTATTATTATTATTTTTATTACTTTGTATTTTCGAGTAAAGTACTCGCCATCGAGATTCATAGCCTTATTAAATGGATGTATCCAGTATCTTCTTTGTCGTTTATTTAAAACAGAGTAGTGTCTTTTTATATATAACAAATAAGCAATAAGTTTCTCACGATGGTCCATGGCCAAGACACGTCTATCCACAATCAAAAATCACGAGGAACTGGCTACCCTACTATACGACAATAAAATGCTTTTTTTCGCGACGCCGCAATGCTGCAACGCAAACCGCCGGTTTTAGCGGCGCGACGCCGGAACGCGGTTATGTGTTTTGGCCCGAATTGCCGATGCCATGTCGATAATGGTTCTTACTATGAAAATTTCAGTAGCAGGTAGTTATGAGTATGTATGTATGTGTGTATGAGAGAGGAATCTTATAAGGAAAGGAATATATACGTGATGGTGTGTAATGTAATGTTACGAAGTTGGCATGACTTAATGATAATTCTAAAAGTCCGCTAGCATATATATTTTGAGACAAGCGAGCAAAATGAAGCGAGGAAGCAAACCATGTAGGCAAAGCGTAGAGTTGAAGCATGGAAACAAAGCGTGGAAGCAAATAATAAATCAATGTAATATAAACATCCATGAAACATCTGTCTTAGAACTATTTGCAAATTTTATAGAGTGCTTATGTGATTTGAGGGCAAATACCATCTGTTGCATTGGTTCGTTATTCTTGTCACTTACATAAACTAATGCCAACACATTGGCATATTATGCCAACATTTTTATACGTTTTTGTTTTACCACGTGCCCGTCGCGCGTGTCTATTGAGTGGCCTTGTTTTGACGTCTGAATTCCCTTCTGAGAAAACAAGCGTTAGATATTCTTATTCGGAAATAAGTTTCAGACTAATTTAGGTAGGTAAGTAAGTTACGTATATGTTGTACGCAATTTGTCCTGTATCGTTTGAGACGTGAACACGTGTATTGCAAAGGTTTAGGAGTTTGCTCACAAGTTTCTGAGTAATTTGAGTATTACCTAGGCATAATATCGCGTTCAACGAACCTTACTTGGAATAAAATATTTTTACCATTTCTGTGTTCGGATCATATTACTTTTTGGTGACAATTACTAACTTGTTCGTAACAAAAACATATTATATTAAGCTATTGTTATAATTCAAGTAGGGTCACGTGTTACCTGGAAAAGAAAATATCGCGTTTCTTCATTATGAACCAAATAATGATTAATAAATTAAAGATAGACAACAGGCAGAGCGGCTTGGAAGAAGGGAAGGGAGGCCTTTGTCCAGCAGTGGGTTAGTAAAAAAAAAAAAAAAGATAAAAAAAATGTACATTCAGGTAGCATTATCGTATTTGCAACAGGTTGTGTGAACGATTTGTCCTTTAGGAATTTAAAAAGTATTAAGTACATATAATTTAAAAAAACATCCTGGGTCTTATGGGTACAGTCCCGTTCGGGATTCCGGCATTCGATGCGGTATGTGAAGTCTGCTACCCCGTACTAGTCTGCGCGGAACTAGTTGGCCGCGCCTTAGGTATGTGAGCGACGGGACGTAGGGGCATGCTTGTTTTTGTTCACAGTAGCCCGCCACCTCACCCCCGTCCCTACCTAAGGCGCGGCCAACTAGTTCCGCGTGGACTATAGGCCAGTGTGATAGATGATAACCTAACTCCTCTTCTGAGAGGAAACCTATGCCCAACTGTAAAACAGCAAATATGTAGACGATGATAATAACCTTACTTTTCCCATAGTAGAACGATCATAAACTCTTTTATCAACTTTTTCCTTATTGTTGCAGCTCTCCTCCTCGGAACTCTAAAAGTGATACAGCGGACAGTGTGCACCGATGAGACGGTAGCCTTAGCTTGCCCACGAGGCACCACGATCAGCATACTAGTAGCTCAATATGGAAAAGCTGGAGAAGAGCAAGGATGTCCCATGTTGGGTCACAGTGAAGCAGAAGACAGGATCTGTAAGCTGCCTAACGCCATGCAGGTTGGTGCCTTAATCATTTGGGATATGGTTTAAAATACAAAAGTTTGTAGGAAACGCTATGCCATTCCATCATTTTTGGAAAGGAGTGGTGCTGCTCGGAGTCAATCTTTGATAATTACAATCTGAGAGTTCTAATTATTAAAGTACGTTTTCAATTAAAATAATAGTCAACGAAACCTAATATTAATCAGTAGGTATTTAGAGAAATTCCCCTCTGGTTAGGAAAAAAAGAGATAAGAGACGACTGTGATTAACATCAACTATTTACGTATAAGAAATGTACAATTCCTCGTTTTGGCAGTGCAATTCAGAAATTCCTTTCAGTAATCAAGTGCAAACCCCTTATTGAAACATTAGGATTCAATTACGCTCTCGGCTGTCACATTGTGCTCCCCACGATTCATTGGTTAGGCCCTATAACCTATTCTGATTGGGTTGTGCAAGCAGAATTCTAATTAGCTAACAGTGTCATTTTGGGAGTGAACTGCACACGGATGGAGAATGTTCCCTCAATATTTAATTTCAGCCAACCCAAATAATAATGCCAACATAAAGCATATTTTAAAAAGGACCTAATAAATTGTCATTTACAAGAAAAAATATTCCTTTTTCAAAAATGTGATTTAGTTTTTATAGTTCAGCCTACGTTGGTTGCTTACTGTTCAGTCTGTTCAGTAGTAAAGCTTTTTAAAATAATAAACACTTAAGTTAGATTAAATATTCACTATTTCTTAAAGCACTCTACCGTGAAAATATAACAAAAAAGTTACTTCAAAGAATTTGGGCAGGGTCTATTCATAAAACCTTATTTGCAAAGGTGCCGAAATTGCGGATGTCTACAGACTATAACAACCACTTAACATCAGGTGGGCCAAAGGCCCGTTTGTCATACTTTGACATAAAAAAAGAAAAATGACTTTAATAGGAAACATTAGATCCTCTTTTGCACTTAAAGGGATATTTTTCTTGGGATACTTCTTAAAGTTGATGATGTATGTCGTTTTGCCTTTAGGGATGGAACAATTTATTTCTTTTGAATATTTTCTATAGATTTATGACTCTTTGCATGAAAGTTTATTAGGCGTTGGCTCGTACCCAGGTAAAATATTAAAACATCTTCTAGTACTTTCAACATAATTCTATAGATAAAATGCGCTTGCCGATTATTCCTATTAAATGTACAACTGCTTCGAAAGTATTTTCATTAATATTTACGAGAATAGCCATTTTCCGTTGGATTGGATTGGTAATTAATTAATTATGTTGGTAAAAAAATCCATAAACACCTACACCCAGAAAAGCTACCCATAGGCCATAGGAACAATACGTTCTAGAGTTTTAGTTTAGGATGCCCGCGAAACTTATAAATTCTCGATATTTCTCTTCTAGTACTCATTACTGCAGACAGTGGTGGAAGCTTGTCAGAAGAAACCTCAGTGCAAGTTCAGCACGCTACCGATGACGGGTGTTGTGGACCCCTGTCCGTCGCAGAGCAAATACGTCGAAGTGTCTTATAAATGCCGCCCATGTAAGTATCATAATATCATAAATAGTTGTCTCACAAGAGGTCTCGATGTCTGAACGTAGGTCCCGACTTCGCACGACTTCTCTAGCGGCACGTGTCGTGAGACACTGGTTCTCTAGTGAATACAAGGCTTTATACACAGTATTGCGACGTTGAGAGTCCACTATTGATGGCTATGGAGCTCATGATCCTTAGGTTGTTTCTGACAGGAGGCGTTGCCTTCAAGTTGCAGGTAATTTCGTTTCCCAAAAAATCGTAATAACCCAATATAATAAAGTTCTAGCCTTTTCATGGGTGTGTTCGTCGAGTCGATGGGAGTCGAATTCCAGTCTAACCACATGCGGCTTAAAATTATTATTTTATAAGCGATATTTTATTGCTCAGACTTTTACAAGTCATGGTGATATACGATACTTTAGAGACTTAAAACAAAACTAATCCATTACCATGGTCAGTGACCTTTTCTAGTCACAAGTTATTATAACCAAAACAGCTAATAATTGTTACCTAAACTATGATTTTAATAAAAAGAGAAAACATTCGATTTTTGTTTGTTAAGATTTAACTCAAAAACTTCTCGACTAATTTAAAAAATTATTTCACGATTAGAAATTATAAGAAACACACCAACTGCTGACGGCGGAAAAATAGTTGTTAGTAAATTTATTAATGTTAAATTAATAAAATTCTAATGTTTTAAAAGAGTTATCAACTAACAACAACGCAATTTTTTCGCATTGAACTTACATGTCATATAATAACAGAGATCATGGCTAGACTAATGACTGACGGACTTGGCTGGATGTAGGTAGGTATCTAGAAAAAAGTGCAGAAAATCCTCATGGTCAAAGCAAACCAGTTCGGTATAAAAGGGTGGTTCGTACAAACCCGACACACCCCGCCTACTCCCCGAGTGTCTACCGTGGGGACTTTCCCCACTTTAAAAAAGGATACTTTGCCGAGTCTTACCGGTTTTAGGATATACATTTTATAAATTCTGCTTTTGAACAGTTTGTAGCAAAGTATGAACCTAAAATGTTGCTTATTTTATTTATGATTACGATAGGCCATGTTGATTTGTCGTGTTACGAGTTAAATAAATTGAATTATATTATCTACTAGCCGTACGCCGCGGTGGTACTCGCGTTTATCTAATATTTCTCAATCCCGTGGAAATATATATAATTTATATATATAAAACTCACTGCCGGAATCCTTATTCCCAGAGACCTATAATTTGGGTGTCTTCAAGACGAGAGGGAGTCGGTTTCTTCTAGGCAAGCGCGCTCCATCGTAGGCCACATCGTTGCTTAACATCAGGCGAGTTGTGGTCAAGCGCAAGCCTATCTACGACAAAAAAAAAAAAAGTTCCCAAAATCCTTTCTTAGCGGATGCCTACGTCACAGTAACTATCTGTGTGCCTAATTGATAGATCAGTCGGTCAGTCCAAAGGAACTTTTCCTTTTTTATATAAGTCATTATGTATAGTGATATATATATTACTAGGTTTTCGCCAGCGGCTTCGCCCGCGTGGTCTGAGTATCTCTTATAATTTTCATCCCCTATGTCAACCCCTTACAGCCCTTTTCCGTATTATTTAAAAAGTAGCCTATGTCCTTTCTCAGGCTCTAAGCTATCTCTGTGCCAAAACTACTGAACCGATTGAAATGAAATTTAAATCGGTTCAGTAGTTTGATTAAATTAAATTAAATTTAAATCGGTTTAAACTGAACAGATTTAAATGAAATTTAAATCGGTTTAAACTGAACAGATTTAAATGAAATTTAAATCGGTTTAAACTGAACAGATTTAAATGAAATTTAAATCGGTTTAAACTGAACAGATTTAAATGAAATTTAAATCGGTTTAAACTGAACAGATTTAAATGAAATTTAAATCGGTTTAAACTGAACAGATTTAAATGAAATTTAAATCGGCTTAAACTCGGTTCAGTAGTTATGGCGTGAAAGCGCGACAGACAGACAGACAGAGTTACTTTCGCATTTATAATATTAGTAAGGAAAAGGATATAGAGACTGATATTATTTTCTTTGTCCACGACGAAACTATTTCAAACACTAATTCGTGTAATTTGTTTGAACATTCACATAAAAATTTATTTTACTCCAAAAATTTTCTCGTTGAAAATTTCGTTAGGCTAAATTATGCTACTTCAAACGGAATCCGCCAAGTTTTGAAATAATTGGGTAATTGAGTTCGAATGGTCAATTAATATTTAATGAATTTATTTCCTGAATTATTTACACGAAATAATACTGACACTTATCAGCCCTTCTTCTTCTTCTTCAATTAATAATGATGGGTTGAATCGAAGGCAAGAGACGTGCTAGACGGAGAAAGAAATTCTGGCTAAGAAACATTCGAGGGTGGACCAGAATTGCCAGCGTCGAAGATCTGTTTCGCTTGGCATAAGATCGGGAGAAGTTCGCTGAGCTGACGGCCAACCTCCAGTAATGGAGAGGCACCAAAAGAAGAAGAAGTACTGACACTTATCAGCAGTTTATTTGAAACAAGAAATATTTTACTAAGCCGATTAGATTATACCGATACCGATTTTATCGAATATCTTCGACATATCGGGCAATAATCTCTGTCTTCTTCTTCAACAATTTTAAGGTTATATTTTCCCGACTGCTATGGTAGGCTAGTGAGTGATCCTAAGCATTGGTAGTCCTGGGTTCGTTTTCCCGGTCACTGTAAAGGGTCCGAAACGGGATTAAAATAACCTAACCTAACCTAAATTAAAAATTTAGACAACCCCCGACACGAATTGTAATTTGCCATTTTGTGGTGGCGGCCATCTTGGATTTGCAATTTATCATAGTGTATAGTATTCTCCTAGTTAAGCCCTTTCATTTGATACCCATATAGAGGGAGTTGTGAAAAAAAATGTTATTCGCTATTTTGTAGCGGCGGCCATCTTGGACCGATTTTCATAAAACATAGCTAAGAACACTCCCGACTAATTAACCTTTCAAATAAAAAAAATAAAATCAAAATCGGTTCATCCGTTTGGGAGCTACGATGCCACAGACAGACACACACACACACAGACACGTCAAACTTATAACACCCCGTCGTTTTTGCGTCGGGGGTTAATAATATCAATATAACCCAATAAAATCCGTAAAAAGTAGTTTTATTTAATATTCGCGTAAGTGTTAGAAATAAGTGTTATTGTTTTTTCCTGATAGCAGCCAGAGGTTTGGATTGTATTACGATACGCATTGTCAATATACTCCGCGCGGAACTGGTTGGCCGCGCCTTAGGTAGGGACGGAGGTGAGGCGGCGGGTTACTGTGACGAAAACAAGCGCCCCCACCCGTCCGTCCCACCGCTCACATACTTAAGGTACGGCTAACTAGTTCCGGGAAGACTATAAAATGCAAAATTTCTAACATTATACAGATACAGCCACTCCAGGTGTTGTTTCTAAACTGATGAAACATTATAAAAGTAGTTGCGGTCTGTGTTTTGTCTTTCAGGGTCTTCTAGAACATTCCAGTACAACCCCATTATGGGTGTCATAATTTTATTATTCAGTATAGACCGCGTATTTTAACGAGCTCTTATAAATTAATGAGTTTGCTTTGCAGACTTTAGCCGCTTTCCTTCGGTTAAGAAAAAAAATGATTTCGATTTGTCGTGACTCTAATGGTTTATTATTGTTATTAATATTATATTGGACCAAGGTATGGTTGAAAAATAAGTAACAGCTGAAGTACCTACAGTGAAAAATTAAGGCATTTTTTTTTATTAGTAGGTAGGACTACGGCCTTGTAAAGTAGACAAGTTGCAATTTGACATTCGAATCAACATACGAATAGAAACAAAATGTATGGAAATGACATTAAAGTGACAGCCCGATTTGTCGAAAGCATTTGTCATTTCCATACATTTTATTTCTATTGGTTTGTCCGTTCGAATGTCAAAATGCAACTTGTCTACTTTACAAGGGGCCTAGACAAGTTACATACATACATTTTCTGTCTATTCGTTCGTCGGTTCGAATGTCAAAATGCAATTTGTCTATTGTACAGACCCTGTTAAGGTGGATCCACATACATGCCGCCGGCTTTCAGCGGTAAGACAATCTGAAGGCCGGCGGCATGTGTGAGGATCCACCTTTACGCCGTGCTACGCTATAGCTCCAAAGTTCGAGTACTGGTCGGTATATTTCTATGATATTCCCTCTAATATCGGAGTTTGGACCATTGCCCGGTTATTGGCAATAAATTGGGACCTGAACATACCGGCTGCGCGTTAGTATACCTCTGCCTCTACCCATTGGTGAATACAGGCTGCATGGTAAATCATGAACCTTTAATTTTAACCCCTATTGACAAGTAAAAATGCAAAAGAAATCTTACATTTAAACACAGCAAAACCTATCCATTACCAAATTGCTTCGCCCACTAAAAAACAGACATGACCATCCTTACAGATAACATACCTCCTAAAACAAAAAGAGGGTAGCAGAATCACCGATCGCGTGACGTAACGATTTTACTCCTGGAAGTGTACTGCAGTGATTTATGCTCAGTTAATAAATTCCTGGATGGGGTGAATGGCCGGAGGTGAGGGTGTGTACGCCACTAACAGGAGTGGCGTCATAGGTGCGGCACATGCACATTACGGGGTGCAAACGGGCGATTCGGACGCTTGGGCGTTTCGGACGCTCGGGCGTTTCGGACGCTCGGGCGTTTTGAACGCTCGGGCTTTTATTATTATTTTTTTTCATTTTTGGTACCTTTATTAAACTCGCTGAAGTAAGTATGTCTACAGTAGAGCTAATGTTCCATTTTAATGTTAATTTGTCGAATCTTATTTTAAGTGAACTATGTTCTTAAGAGAAAATAAAGTTCTTTAAATGATATGCCCATTAATATGCCCGTATTCCGGTTCGGCAGAAGTGTAGAGTTGTACACCTACAGTTCGCCGGTATGTTTAGGTCCCATATAATACGTCCCACTCCCATCAACCGGTCACAAATCCAAACACCTAGCTGCTAGTGGGTATTTCACAGAAAGCCCCAATAACATATTGCTCGACACCGTATTCGAACCTAAGACCTCTAGCGTAGCAATTTACCTTACAATTACTGGACCAAAAAGAGGTCTAAGTAAGCTTTCTTAGTAACAAACCGGATTTTTTATGTGTTCGGTAAATGGTAATAGGCTTCTCGAGGCCCTGTTACATGAGACCTAAACCCATACTATTGAAATTAAGTAGAGATTTACGTCAGTTAACTTCTGCTTAACCTTTCAGGGACTGCTGGCGTACTGATATATTTTTATTTTATATATACAGCTCTGTGAAACTGTTTTCTTCTACCATATTCATGAGTTATTTTTATAGGTATAAAGTTGCTCTACACTTTGAGAAGAATTGCGCCATGCTGGCGAGATTCAATGATGTCATTAGTAGCTACCGCGTTATCTTGTTATTTTTATAAATATGAAGAGACTTTGTTGCGGTCCTGTTACGGAAAATGATCGTATTTTATCTCTGATTAAAATAATGAAACGTAATTTGTTATGATTTTATGATGACTGATTAATACAGACGCATGAGTTGAACCGTGTTCATCTACCAGTCTCATCTATAGTGGCATAGCAAATAGAATAGAATAGAATAGAATATACTTTATTGTACACCAAGAAACAACGCAAAGGAAATAAATACTAAAATATAACAATAGAAGGTACAATTGGCGGTCTTATCGCTAAAAGCAATTTCTTCCAGACAACCATTGAATGGATAAAGGTCAAAGAAGAAAACAGATAACGGGCGGTTGAAGGTGTACTCCATAACTACAATATATACATAGATAGACTATAATATTATTACATAATTATATAGGATATATAAAAAAATATATAAATATAATATATACATAAACGATATTAATATAGGAAGAATACAGTAACAATTTATACAGAAGGAGCCAAGTAGTGGTCTTTCACCTGCTTTTTAAAAGAGGCCAATGTTTGTGCACGCCTCACGGACACTGGTAGTGCATTCCACAGACGAGTGGCCTGTACGGTGAATGAATGGTCATAAAATGTTGTGGTGTGCATAGGCATTTTTAACTTTAAGTTCTCTGATGACCGTAAGTATCGCGAGTGAGTATCACAGACGAACTCAAAACGAGCTTTAAGATAAGGGGGCGTTGTAGGATTAAACAGAATACTGTAAAGTAATGACAGAATATGAGCATTCCGACGAAGGCGTATTGGAAGCCACTTGAGCTTAGCACGAAATTCGGACACATGATCATATTTGCGTAAACCAAATATGAATCTTATACAAAAGTTCTGGAGACGCTCAAGCTTATTAAATTGGTCCTCGGTGAGATCAAGATAGCTAGCATCGGCATAGTCAAGGACAGGCAGTAAAAGAGATTGTGCAAGCGCAATCTTGGTGGCAGTCGGAAGAAAGTTTCGCAGCCGTCTCAGGGACCCTGCTGACGCAAACATCCGACGGCTAGTTTCCTTTAGTTGTGCATCCCATGACAAGGTTTTATCTATGTGTATCCCCAGGTTTTTAACAGTCTCACTCACAGGTATTTGGATTCCTTCAAAGATAAATTGCGGAAGGTGAAACCAATCAATCTTCGACACCATTCGTGAGCTGCCAATAACAATGACCTGGGTCTTAGAGGGGTTAATTGTAAGGCCATGGGTTTTACTCCATACTGAAATATTTGTAAGATCTTTATTAATATTTCTGATTGCTTCCGATAGCTGTTCCAAAGGGGCTTGCGAGTAAATTTGAAGATCATCTGCATATAGGTGGTAGGATGAAAGAAGATTATTGGAGATTGAATTAATAAATATCGCGAAGAGTAATGGGGATAGCACGCCACCCTGAGGCACGCCAGCATCAGTGTCACACCATGAGGAGAATGTATCCTCAATGCGGATACGCTGACGGCGGCCAGTCAGGTAACTACGAAACCAATCAATCACCGTTGGAGATATGTTAAGAGAGCTGAGTATGCCAAGCAAAATGTCAAAATCAACGGCATTAAAAGCATTGCTAAAGTCTAGTAATGCTAATACCGTTAACTTTCCATTTTCCATGCCTAGCCTGATGTCGTCCGTAATATTAACCAGGGCTGTGGCGGTACTATGACCAGGGCGGAAACCGGATTGGAAGGGATTGAGAAGTCTATTCTTGCAAAGGAAGGAGTTAAGTTGTTGGTGTATGAGACGCTCCAGGACTTTGGATAAGAATGGTAGTATGGAGATAGGACGATATTCAGAATAGGATGTTGGATTAGGTTTTTTAGGTATTGGGGTAATCTGGGCATCTTTCCACGCATTCGGGAAAACACCACTAGATATCGAGTAATTCAGGATGTGACAAATGATGGGAAGGATTTCATCTAGAATAGGAATGATCATATTACGGCTGACTGAGTCACTTCCAACTGCGTTAGAAGTTATAGATATAATGCATTTCTTAACATCACAAGCAGAGAATTGATTAAAAACGAACGGGGAGTAATCGGGAGTCGGAAGAATAGAAAGATTATGAAGTGTTTTGGCTTTAATTGTCCTATCAAAGTAGGACGAAGCAGAGAAGTGTTGATTTAATAAATTAATATCTAAATTATTAGGAATAGTATCTTGACGTGATTTTCCGATTCCCATTGACTTAAGAAATTTCCAAACTTTCGCTGGGTCACCGTTTTCAACAGCACTGTGGATGTGTTGGCGTTGTGCATCCCTACACACCTTATTGCAGTGATTTCGAATATTTACATATCTCTCTAAGTTTGTAGCATTAGGCTTACACTTATATCTGGACTTAGCCACCACTTTCTTAGACATAATTTTTTTGATATCATTAGTCAGCCATGGAGACGGTAGGTGTTTTATCCTTACCGACCTAATGGGAGCATATACATCATAAATTTCAATTAATTTATTTATAAAGATGGAAAGTTTTTCATCTATTGAGCTAGATGTCATTACGGGTGCCCAATCAATTTTACCCACAGCCTCCCGGAGAAGTTCGAGATTCATGCCACCAAAATTGCGCTGACGAAGAATTTTTGGCTTTGCCTTTGGAGGACGAATTTTATATGAAAGAAAAATCAAATCATGATAGGAAAATGCATCGGCCACGCACTGCCCATGCTTGGCGACGTGATCACGAGAAGAAACGAAGATTAAGTCGAGAAGTGATGGGGTTGAGTGCGGAAAATGGTGAGTCGCATTTAGGGGCAAAATGGATAGATTGCTAGATTCTATAACAGAATGAAGAGAAGAGGAACGGGAGTCATTCTTAAGAAGGCAAGTGTTAAAATCACCCATGATAATGGTATGACTGTAAGAAGCGACCAGGTTTTCTAAAATGTTTTCTAAAGAGGAGAAGAAACTTATGCGTAAGGATGGACAGTAATATACACCAAGTAGAATCTTGGAATGGTGCAGCTCAATTTCCAGTAAAAGATGCTCACCAGCGTCTGACGGAGGTGGTTGTGCTGACATACTGACAACTGAAAAGGAAAAATGTGATCTAAGATATATGGCAACACCACCACCCCCACCATTACAGCGATCGTTTCTGACTAACTGGAAACCTGGTAGCGAGTAGACAGATGAGGGAAGAGAGGGTTTTAGCCATGATTCAGAAACGAGAATAGCGTGAATATTCTTACAGTCAAAGGTTGCTAGCATATCAGGGAAATGAGCCGGAATACTCTGGGCATTGATGTGAACCACATTGAAATTCTTAGGAACATCAGAGAACTGTGACTCAAGAGTATCCGCAAGAGAGTCTGGAATACTGGAGAAACTGTCATTACCACTACTTGCAGAGAAGAACGATTCAGAATCAGAATTATCGTTACTAGTATTAAATATAGACATAAATATAAATAAAATATTATACTATAAATATTAGCTATAATAAAATGAATGAATAAAAAGTGGTAACTCAGTACCTTTATCCACCTGCCGGTTGTGTTATAGTTATTTAACAAACACAGTTTTAACAATAATATTAACTTTAACAAACAGTCAAAAAAAACAAAAAAAAAACAAAAACACGTCCGGGTAGAAAAACAACACAACAGATACAAATACTAACATAATATAATAATAAAACGGAATTTGAAAACGGTATGAAGAACAAATAGAACAATAAAGAGTGGAGAGAAACGTAAATTAAATGAAGTTATGTGACAGCTGTCACTGACAGACAGTGTCAAGTCAATCAATCGACATTGACACTGGCATGACAGTGACAGCGACAGTCATCACAATCTAAATTCTAAAGAGAAATAGGAAGGAATAAGTACAGTATTGGAGAAAGAATTAAAATATTTAAGGTAGATGACAATAGATACTTATATAAGTATCCATCACGAAACAGTGTTAGAAAGTGGGTGCGGAAATATATGATTTTAAAGTATAATAACTACCCGGACATAAAGTTCACAATCGCAAGAAACACAGCTTCAGTTCACTTCTTACTAACGCCGACGCGTTTAGATCTACTCGTGGATGTCGTAGGTTTATCCGACGCGGCTATGGTGGCAGGCCCTGCGCTATCCTGTTGCTCCACAGCGTTTAACTCGGAGATTGAGACGACTCGTTGCCGCGTCCCGTCCGAGCGAACAACATACACATAGCCGTCTCTTGTCCAGCACCGAGTTACACCAAACCTTTGCCTTGCTGCCAGGAAGAGATCATGACGCGACTTAGTCAGGAACTCGGATACTGTTATGCCGGATCCTTTAAGCTTTGTCTTGCTAGACCAAATCTTGTTTCGGACAGTGAGATCATGCAATTTAAATAATATTGGCCGGGTCCTATCTGATGCTGCAGTTCGTCCTAATCGATGGCAACGTTTTATGTCACCAACGGTGAACCCACTGACCTTGATACGGTCCTTGATGACGTTGGCCACAACTTGTGCAGTATCTTCATCCTTAGCCTCTTGAACACCATGCAGCAATAAAATTCGCTTTCGACCACGCATCTCCATGCTGTCAATGCTTTCCGAGAGGAGCTGAACCTGTTGCTGCAGGCTGCCCAGTGCCTGCGTGACAAACAACTTGAACGCAGCAAAGTCGGAGGCCAATCCTGTGGAGCTTGTTGAACCCGTTGGTGCCTTCTGTAACTGTGCCTCAAATTCAGACATCCTTTTATGGAACATATCCATCAGTTGTGACAGTGTGTTGCTAATTGGGTCCATGTTCTTGAAGATGAAGTGATAGGAAAAGTAGTAGAAGAAGAATTTGTGTTTAGTTTTGAAGAGAAGTAAAATTGTAGGAGAAAACACTTAACCAGCAGGTACTTTGGTTATATTATATTTTAGGCATAAATTAATTGTAATATATATAATTTTATTAATTAAATTAAAATTTATTTGTGAGAGCTGTTTTAATTAGTGTTAATGTTTCAACTACCCACGAGCGAAAAGAGCGAAAATAGTGAAAATAAATACCTAATATTTTTTTAAACCTTCCAAAATAGCCTCCGAAACATATATAAATAAGTGTCCAGACTGTGAATATTGGCAAGTAATGAGCGGTCGTCTACGAACTTTTGAATTTCGAATAGAGGTACGTTGAACAGACCTCAGATGCAAATATGAAGTTAATTTTTCGAAAACGTATTGAATAACTACACGAATTTAAAATAGATTTTAATTGCTTACTAACGAAGAATTTGCAATGTAGACGGACCTTAAAAGTTTAAACGATACTTACCCAGAAATAATTATTTTTGATGTCAAATCAATTGAATGTATTCGTAGGCTTAATCTAAACGACAATAATATTTTAAGCTTATTTATAGTGGATAGGATTGACAATTAATAAAATATACATTTTTCACAAAGATAAGATTCGATAATAACATTTTTAATTATAATTTTCATCGTTATTTTTTTGCAAGTCATTTTTAAAGTTAAAATGTAATATTTTCCTAGACAAAACATGTAATTACTAAGAAAGATGAGAAGAAAATGTTGCTTGATTAATGGCCAAGTTGCCAACAGAGCTCTGATTATTGTTATTTTAAAATTCTTTGATCAAAATAATGGTTGCATTATTATTTATATTCGATTTCAGTTTGTTCTTTGTGCCGTTAATTATTTTCTAAATATTTCATTGAATAGAAATGTTTTGTTTTAAAATTAAACACTCCTATGATTGGTCTTTAATAAAATATCGCTTCTTATAATTTATTGTTTTTTAAATTTATAAATAAAATGCTTTACTTAATATTTTAAAAAATAAAATAGAATATAACATCTTACTTTACAACAACACTTAAAATTCATAGTAGACCCTTACTTTTTGCGAACAATGTTGTTTTTCTAAGAAATATTCCTTTATTTTTTTTACGACGCAATTCCGTACCCTTCTTATGAGGTTTCTGGCGTTTCACCATAATGGGTGGCATGACATTGCATTTAAATCGCTTACTCTATTCAATAAAGGAAGTGACGGTGACGGTTCGAACGCTCGTCTGCCTACGTCATTAATATTAGTTAGTAGGTACCTTCCTTCGCTAAGCATAAAACACTCGGACACTCTACTAATTGATAGGCGAACACTTACCAACGCTTTTACTCTATTGGTGGTTTTATATTACTTGCTAATGGATACGAAAGGGTTCAACTTAGTTTACGCAGAGATAAAACAAAGGGTGCTTCGATATAAGCGACATCTAGTACTAATTTGTGGTGATAAATTCAATTATCGTTATTAAAATCAGCGCGTCGACGCCCCTTGAAACTTGGAGTGTAATGGATAAATATTTGTATGGCATAGTGGGATTTGCGACGACTTTATGCAAATTCCGTGAGAATTATAGGTAATATTTGCATTTACTGGTTTTGATTTTGTTGCTTCAGCTTTGTGCTAATATGAATATAATGTGCTAATGTAGTTATTGTGTTTTCAATTATTTTGTTTGTTGGTTTATAAGTTTTTTTTCTTTAGTCGTTGCTGTCCCACTGGTGGGCAAAGGCCTTCCCAGGTGTTTTCTATGTACTTTTTCCCACCTTTTTAAGTACATACGAACAATATTAAATATGAAAGTTTGTCTGGTATTCATACAAAAACCTATAACAATCATTAATCGTTCTTCAAGTTTCCGACCATCACGGTCGGATACTTGAAGAGCTTGACAATCACTTTTACGATATCGATAATGTCCAGAAATTTAGTAGTGGAGGTTTCTTGGCAGTCGTTCCATAAAATATATTGCGAATAAACAAAATCTTATAGATATTATTGACTATAGATTTTTCCCACATTAATTTAGAACCCCGTTACTCACCCCATTAGTTATTTTCATGAAATTTTCTGATGTTTTAATAGTTATTCTGTTTATCGGGGTGGAGAAAAATTGAAAGATCGTGAAAATCAGTCCAGCAGTTCTCGAGTTAGGTATAAATGTTGTAACAAACCCGACTTCGTTTTATATAACAGAAGATTAAAAGGAAGATTGGAAGATTAAGAATTAAGATGTAGAAAATGATGAAAAGTTCCTCGTGATAATTAATTAATTGATTACGATAGTCGATATTCGCTTCTAGTTAGGCTGGAAGCCGAACTTGACACGAAATGAGGCTAGGATGACTGACAATAATTGATTATTTTTCTACAGATGAGTTTCGAAGCCTGACTGGCTGCGAGGATGAAATAATAAAGCTGAGCTGTAACCCTCACTCAAGGATCGCGATCTTCGATGCCCAGTACGGCAGGACAGCCTTCGAAACAAACTCATGTCCTCAGACGCAGGGTGTCCTGGATGAAAGTAAGTCCGTTCAGTTTGATGTCTTTAAACCTTTGGTTGGCGCTCTTTGGGGGAGGCCTACGGTCAGCAGTGGACGGCAATAGGCTGATATATAAAATCTTGAGTTTAGTCTGCCCCGTTGGTCTAGTGATCCCAAGCGTGACTGCTACGCTGGAGGACCTGGATCGAGCAAAGTGTTGTTGGGTTTTTCTGTAGAATTCCCAGTAGCAGCTCGAAGTCTGGATTTGTGGCGCAACCAATAGGCTCGCCCCCTATTACATGGGACCTAAACATACCGGTGAACTGTGGGTGCACATTAGTACACCTCTGCCTAACACTTCGGGGAATACAGGCGTGATGATATGCATGTCAAATAATTATGTACCTTTTTATCTTTATGAAAAAGAAAAACTATATTACACAATACATTATTATTTTTATATTGAATGGAAATATGTAAAATGAGCTAGAGAAGCAATATTATAAGATGGACATTATAGATGGACACTAATTGTGTTTAAATTATAATAAATAATAATAATAAATATCCTGGGACATTTTTACACAGCACAACTCTGTGTAAAAATGTCCCAGGATATTTATCTATCCATCCATCAAGTCCCAAACTAAGCAGAGCTTGTACTTTGGGTACTAGACGATGGATATAATACTTATATACTTTTTTTTTGTAAATACATACTTATAATATATAAGAAACACCCAGACAAACACAAACACTTAAGTCCATCACAATAAATGTTCGTGTCCTATGGGAATCGAACCCGATTGATCACGAGGTCGTCGTGATCAGCCGTCCGGTACTCGAACGACTAGACCACAGACGTCGTCGAAATAAATACAATAACATGAAAATTTAGTTTTTTAGTATACCTTTTTATAATGCTAACAAAACTATTTCAAAATAAGTATAGGTATCGTTCGTATTTCGTTGTCAATAAATTTAAATACCCAAATTGACAAAATATGTACTCGTAGAAAATTCCTAAGAACGAGTTCCGAGAATCTGTGAAAATAATCTCAAGTTTAGCAATTGAGAGACCAAACTAAACGCCTTGTGGCAAGTTAAAGTAGATTATCAAACGGACGAAGTACATAATTAAATTATTTCTCAGTTAATACTGATTCCCGGAATATACAATATTATTTGTTAGGCTACGAGGACAATTAAATAGGTAATAATAATAAATATTAAATAACCCTGGACATTTTTTACACAGCACCATCCAGTCCCAAACTAAGCAGAGCTTGTGCTATGGGTAGACAATGGATATAATACTTATATACTTTTTTTGGTAAATAGATAGATAGATAGAATAGATGCCAGACAAGTAATATCTTTTAGTGTATTATAAGATATCTGCTATACTACTATGCTGATACTGCTACGCTGGAGGTCCTGGATCGAGCAAAGTGTTGTTGGGTTTTTCTGTAAAATTCCCAGTAGCAGCTCGAGCTTTTGAGCACCTATTTCCCTATCATTTTAAATAGGCAAACATTCTTGATTACCATTACAAATACCTAAAATAAACAAGCTTAAAATTTTTAGATTTCAGAAATGTTCTTATAAATAGGTAACAAAAATATTAAGTTCGAAGAATTCGAACAGTATTCCCGGCAAATATGTTATATATTCCGAAAATGTGTTAATTTCATTTTGTCATTCTTAATGGTAGTTCGCGGGTGTGGCACTGTCCTACATACATGTGACGTTGGCGTTCGTTATTTGTTTTGACAGACTTGAAATTAGTGGAATTATGTCGACGAAAATAAAATAAATGTTTTATGAACACGCATTTTGCATGCTGGGCTTGTCTCTAATAAACAGCTACCCACAGAGAAATAATACTTTTAATGAATAACTTTTAATCATCATCTACACTAATATTATAAACAGGAAAGATTTGTATTTTTGTATGTAACGAATAAACTCAAAAAGTACTGGACCGATTTGAAAAATTCTTTCCATGTTAGATAGCCCATTTATCGGGGAAGGCTATAGGCTATATATCATCACGCTACGACTAATAGGAGCGGAGTAGTAATGAAAAATGTTGCATAAACGGGGGAAAAAATTATAAGACCACGCGGGCGAAGCCACTGGCGGGAAGCTAGTATCAGATAAAAAAGGTATACATACTGCTGCACAAAGGACTCCCTTATACATTAACAAGGACCGGTCACCACCATCACCAATCTTCGATTTACGGTGCTGGCCCGGCCTTTTTTGAGAATAGCAGCAATATGTTTGTTAAGATTAGTTGCAGGGATTAACATATCGTAATTCATCATTTTGCCCGCAGCATGCGAAACAGAACATGCAGTAAAGACAGTTCTGCAGCTGTGTCTTGGGAAGCGGCGGTGCCAGGTAGTTGCCAACAGTAGAACTTTCAATTCATCCTGCAACTCACTCTCAAGACCATACCTCAAGGTCGTCTATGCCTGTGGTAAGTTTAAATACATCATTAATTTATCTTCATCATCATTTATTTTTATGATTCCGTCTACCTTACCTTCTATGGTGGTCATACGAAAATACGTAAGTGGTAGTCAGAAGCCCAAAAAACCTATCAACCAGTCTATCCTTCGAATATCAGAATTGCCCAACCCAGAACTTGGGTTGCGAAGGTCTGGTGACAGTCACTTTGTGTAAAATACTGATATTCAGCCGCATCTGGTTAGACTGGAAGCTGACTCCAACATAGTTGGGAAAAGGCTAGGAAGAAGATTCCTTCTACATTTGTTCTTGCAGTAAATTTTCATCGTTATAGTCTCAATGAAAATCTACCAATAGGTAACCATCTATAAATTTCGTGAAATATATTCTAGCAAAATATATCTGCGACGAAAATTTCTATTCTGAGCATCTTACATACAATTTCATTTTTTATTACGTGTCAAATTTAAGAGTTCATTGTACTTACATAACATTATATACAACTTGAACTTGTACTATGAGAAAGTTGTTCTTAAGAAGAGTACAATCACCCCTTCAATTTATCCTTATAAATAAAAATACATGGCATTTTAGAAGCTGTATTTTCATTCATATTATTGACTAAAACGTTTAACGTTTCAATCAAAATTCCTCGGGGAGTTTAATTGATATTTGAAAATAATATTTTAGATGAGCGTAGTTTACAAGATTGTTCACAAAGTGTTACACAAATCACTAAATTACTATATCTGAAGCGTCTCCTCATCTTACCTCAAACAAGTTTAGAAACGCTTCAACCCGTAATTGCGCTGCTTGTTTAACTTTTCAACTACCCTATTCCAGTGCATCTTGTAAGTTTTAACAATACAAATCTCTATTTTACCTTCCAACTTTGCTCTTTGCTCCATTGTTCGGTGCGAAGTACAAGAATCTATGGTCGTAATAGTGTCATCATCATCTTTTCTGGTCTTGCTATCACAGTTCGGTACGATGCATTCTTAAGTTGCTTCATTGAGTAGCAGTTTTATCAGTAGCGTTAAGTTTTTTACATGTAACTTTGTACCTCCATATAATATATCATTTAGGACTTAGGTGTACGTTTTTATGACTTTCAAAGATTTGTTTTATTACAAAATTCCTTTTCTTTTTTTGATAAAAAGTTTAAACGAAATAATAAAATCACAACAAGAAGCAGAATTATCGGAGGTATTCCTAATTAACTAAAGCAACTGTCTTTTTCAGTTCCATTAGGTATTTTATCACAGAAATATGAGAGTCCACCTGAGAGAGATGAGATTTCAAGCAGCATTGACCACACTAAAAGTTCATTTGATGAAACAGGTAAATAACAATAAACCATGGGCAGTTTATGCAAATTCCAAAAAATATTATAAGTAGTGCTACATATTATTCATATTGGTTTCTTTGAGCTTAATATTCCTTGTAAATACTATTATTAATTTTATCTAAAGCAGGACACTTCCTCAGAGATATTGCATATAATATCGATACTTTATCTATATACAAGCTAATACGACTACATTACAGGATATATTGATACACTTAATAAATTATTAGATACATTATGTGCTTCACCTCTAAGTGAGTGGCTTGCCTTACACCGCAGAAGTAATAGCTGCGTAAAAGAATAATAATAATAGTATGAATTCATTTTGTTAGAAGCAGTAGGTGAAAAGTGGGAGCCGAATGCTGATCCCGCTCTACAGCCACCGACTTACGAAGATTATGTGCCAGCTAGTCATTCAGAAACCACAACAATAGTTCAGCCCAAGGAAAACATAGACAGAACTAAAGGTAAACTAGGTATGTTTATTATCATTTAATTTTATAATTGGTACTTAGTACGTTTAACATAATAACTATAAAGTTTATAATCCCATTTCTATTTGGCGTTTGTAAATTGTTTGCCAAAGAAACAAGTTAATTCAAAATAGCAGATAATACTCGAAACATTACCATTATTTTGAACCTTAATATTCCAAGCGCAAACGCGATCCATAAATTCAGAGTACACCAATTAAACAACTAACAAACGTTATACATCAATGTATTTGTGCCAATTTGAAACTAGAACGCATTAGTTAATTTCAAACAAATATTCAGTGCTGGAATTAGAAAATATTTGTTTGTTTCAGAACCACAACACAGTAACTCGATGTTACTGTTGTGTATTAGTCTAGGACTAATGATCTTCATTATTATAATTGGAGCATTCATCGCAATCAGATGTTACTATAATCGAAGGGATAACACTTCTAAGAATGGTGATATGTACACTACTGAAGCTCCAAATGTCTTCAACGATGCTTTTTCTGACATTGACAATGACGCAGACATCAGTCACATTTCAGGAACATTCCACGATCCACTGCATCCAGACATGATTCTTTATAAGAATGTTCCTGGCAGCAGAGGAACATTACGAGCTATGAAACCTTTATGTACAATATATCCTACTACCGCAGAAGCAAATATGTACGGTAATGTAGATTACGTACCTTCACATGCAAGAGAAGTAGCGCCTAGGTTTACTAGAAGCAGAAGTAATGAAGAAGAGATGGAACCACATGTTATGACAAGTCCAAGAAGTTTAGGAGCGCACTCCACTAACTATTATTACGGCTGACACGATATTGGAGGCAGAACTGATGCCTCTAGGACATATTATTGCTTTTAGTGTGATCTCGGAGAAGTGAAAAGAAAACTATATGCTTATAAAGCGAATGATTGTGTTGACATGAATGTTTTCTATGGAACTGTTAGACTAGAATTTGTTTACAATATTTTTTCATTGTTACATTATTATAGTTTAAGGGCTGTAAATTCCTCTTATTCAATTTGTCACACTCATTATCTAGAGATGCACCTACGTATCTACTTTTGCATATCGTAAATTCAGCACTTTTGTATTTCAAACTATTATTACAAGCCCATCTGTGATGGCTAACTAATTATATTGTCCTCTACAATTCAAATATAGAGAGAATTATTTGTATAATAACCGAAGCTTTATTTACGTAATTTTCATCCCACATTTACCGAAATACATTTATATAATTTTGAGAAAAAAAAATGCGGGATATCTGTGTTTTATTTGACAGCGGTGCCACAAAGATGTATAACAAAAATAATGGGTAAGTCATTAACCGCAGTTATACGATATTTTTTCTTGTTAAAATGCGGTATAATGGTCGCGTGGTTGATGTCATTATTCATGGAAATTAAGGGGAGATCCTGCTGGCTATCACTCAAGAAGCTAAACAGGGGAGAAGGATAATGGCCGGATAACGGCCAACTTATGCATATGAAAAATAAAAGCAATACATTATGAAAATTGACGTAAATCAGTATTCAAAGTCACGAATACGTATTTTAGACTTTGGGAGAATATAGGGTTCGGGTAATATAGATGATGGTATGAATGTTATCAGCAAAGTATTTTCTACTAAAAAAACTACGATAATAAACGTTATTCTTGATTCCCCATTAATTTCCTGATAAAGTTATTATTACTCTTTATGTAAATGAACAACCTATTATAAAATTCTGTGGATAAAAATTCAATATCCCGGCAATATTGATTGAGAACGTCCATTACGAAGCATCAGGGACGATAAAAATTTTATTCGGACGAGAAGCCGCCTCGCCGGCGACGGTCCTAAATTCTAAAGAGGAATCTGCATAATTTTACAACTGTAATCCTCGGCTCACAACTTCGGCATCGTATCAATAGTTAAATGTTAGTTTCCCTCGTAATCTGTTCAATAATTCTCATTGATTACACGACGGATGAAGTAGGGATTGTCTTGCTGGTTTTGATAATTATCTTGTGATTTCACTGCTAAGTTACGTACCTAATATTTTTTTTAAGATGACATTTACAGTTGATATTAAATTAATACGCCACGTGTACCATGTATGGATTATGTTTGGCGGTAAATATTTAAATAAATAAATATTCTGGGACATTTTACTCAGCACCATCTAAGCTAAGGTCGGAACTAAGTAGAATTTGTTCTATGGGTATTAGACAATGGATATAATAATTATGAACGTTTTCTGTAAATACATGTTACTTATAATATAAGAAACATCCAGACAAACAAGTTCAGGAGCCAGGGTTTATCACATTCATGTCACTTCAATAAATTGTAACCCAATCTGTAAAACATGCTTGTAAACTGGCTATTTTGGAATAAATAAATAATTATTATTATTAAACTCAAACACGATTTTCATCATAATAATATAAATATTTGTGTCAGCAGTCCGGTATTCGACTATTAGTAGACAGAAAAATAAATACGAAGTCATTTTTAAATCGCAAACTGGAAAACGTTCATTCTCTTGCTCGTAAGTACAATCTACCGTAAACATACTTTTCATTAAAATTAGTGCCTACAGGTAGTCCCTTTTCTTCTAGGGCTTAAAAACTGTGTTGTTAATTACATATTTATGCATGTGGGTTTGTTAACTCTAACATTTCTGAATTATCTTTTTGTATTTGCAGCAAACACAGCTGTTGAGTAAGGTCTTGGGTTCGATTCCCAGATCTGGCTGTGTTTTGTCATAAGAGTATTTTCAGT
Organism: Acronicta psi; assembly: GCA_946251955.1. Taxonomy (NCBI): domain Eukaryota; kingdom Metazoa; phylum Arthropoda; class Insecta; order Lepidoptera; family Noctuidae; genus Acronicta; species Acronicta psi. Next base: position 4,586,114 of record OX276477.1, on the reverse strand, counting down.
AGCAAAATAACTGAGAGTTTGAATTGGTGTTCAAAGAAATAGGATCACCTCTTACTATTTTTAGGGACCTAAAACGCACTGGTAAATTTTAAATGTGCGTTACATTTCTGCTTAGCCTTAACCTTGTGATGGTATATTATGTACCATTTCTTCCACCCAATGCATGGTGAGATACCAAAACTTTTCTAATTTAAAATAACTGAGAAATAAAAAAATAACTAGGTACTTATATACGCATCATCGACTACGCTAAAGTTCTACAACACTTATTTATTTTTATAAAGTGAGAATAGGTTGGGAAAGTTTATATTCTGTATCGTAGAGCGAGCTACTATCTATACGAACGCAGTCGTGCAAGAATACTCGCTAGTTAGTTAGACTAGTTCGCGCTATGATTGCTAGATGGCGTTGTTAATATTTTTCATACAGCAGAGCTGAAGTATGGTGTTGTTATTGAGTGTTGATTTATTTTATTTCCTTAGAGAGGATCTTTGTGATAAATGTTTCAAGAAAAAGGTTTAAAACTAAATTTCTGTCCTGGTTATGGCTGGAAAAGTTCCTAAAACAACGCTGCACATTGTTTTAAAAACCTTTTTAAGTAGTTTGCCATATGCGATTCGATAAAAAAAAATCATAGGTAAGGTTCTTACCTATGAACTTTTTTTAAATATTAGGTTTTAATTTATTACATTAATTTGAATAATCACGGGAATCACATTTGGCAGCAAAAGTTTTTTTTTATAAGGAATACCTACAATGTGATAGTTAAGTTAAATACAATGCTTCTTCCGACAGGTTAAAATAATTTTATTGCCATCGCTTTGCATATTAGACATACAAGACAGAATCGTATAATGAGTGAGAAACTCTTGCGTACAGTACCAACTTCCTACCGACTAAGTTTGCAACTCAATGGCGAGATATCAAGCGATACGTTGGCGAATAGTTCAACTTTGCCTTCTCCAGCCACTAATTCAATAATAGTTAGATTCCAGATACAAAGTGCAGCGCTTCAGTTTGTATTTTGATTTGTACAAATTTATAGTGAATTTATTTCACTTTTTTTTCTACAGTTAAATGAAAAGAGAATTTTTTTTTATTTTTTTTTTTTTGTAATGAATAATGAAAAACAACGACTGATATAATTAAATGAGGTAATATTTTAAGTATTTAATATAAAAAGTTATTACTTAGATAATATTTGTTATTTAATAAAGCCCTAAGTATGAAACTATCTGAACTCAGCAGTATTGTCAGAAAGGTTGAAATAAATATGAATGGTTATTCTTCTTTTTGCTGGCGACAGCAACATGCCAAAAGAAAGGAATCCAGGAATGAAACAGTCTATCTATGGGCCTGGTTCACCACTTATTGATAAGTTCCCGATAAATTACTTGGCAGATAATAAATATCATACAAATTTTGTTCAATTTTTGGTTCGAAGGCTCCCGGTAGCTGCAAAGGTTTTCTTGCACTGTCAAAATCAAATAAACTCAAGAGGAGGCGTGCACCCAGGATGATGGGATTTAAATTACTGTGGGTTTAGTTTTTAAATCCTCATTTTATTATGGAAATTTTACTGGGGTGGCCTTTTTCTTCTTCTTTCTTTCTAGTTGCTGATCAATCAGCTTATAATATGTGTTATGTGTTTTATTTATAGCAATTTTGGGAAGAGCTAACTTCGTAAAAAATGTCATCAATGCAGTACAAAAAATAAGTACCTGAAAATCTATAGTTTCTAAAATGCTCATACATGGCTTACTCTGCTGTTCAATAACTCCCCCACTATCTCTCAATACCAAAAAAATGGGCCCAACAAAAAGCCAAACTGTAAACGAACGTTCACTATCTAAGCAATTCCCTCAAAACACGGTCCGTTTGTACCCCATGTCGTTACGGTGGTGATTTATTATTATAGGCCCCATTTGTTTCTTTAGTATGTATGTAAATCCCACAAAGGATTACTTATACCAATAGAAATCGGTACGTGGTTCGAATATTGCTTTGATTTTACGTTTGTTGGAGTTTTTCTTGAGAATTGTCGCGAGGTTTGAGTGGATACGATTGTCGAAACGTTTTAAACTATTTTATTTATCTAGTAGCCACTAGATTTGCTAATAGATTTTTTTTGTTAGTCGTTGCTGTCCCACTGCTGGGCAAAGGCCTCCCCAGGTCTTTTCATGTACTCTTATCTCGTGCCGCCTCGAACCAGTCCTCGCGGTATGCGTCTAGATCGTCCCGCCACCTCTTCCTGGGCCGGCCTCGGCAGCGCTTACTATCTACAGGCACTCACTATGTGGAGACTCTTGCCCAGCGGTCGCTGTGCATGCGGCTGACGTGACCAGCCCAATCCCACTTAAGCTTGGCTTCCTTTTTGCCCACGTCCACTATGCCCGTTTTAGAGCGCAGCTAGTACTAGATTGTAAGTGTATAAAATACCTGAAAAATAAAGTCATAACATAAAAAATAAGTGTGAGTTTCAGACTTTATTTTTCAGGTATTTTATACACTTATTTTTCCCATATGGGGGTAGGTAGAATCAACAGAATGCCAACATGCTACGACTCTTAATTTGATTCGTCAACAATCATACATCTTTTCATATACTATATATAGTATATGAAAAGATAAAATAGCGTATACGCCATTTTATATATTTTTTATGGTATATGGAGCAAACGAGCCGACGGATCGCCTGATGGTAAGCGATTCCTGCCGTCCATGGACACCCACAATATCGGAGAAGTCATACACATAAGTGGGTTGCCGGCCTTTTAAAAGGGAGTACGCTCTTTTCTTGAAGATTTGAAGTTTGCCTGTATGAATTAGTATATGAGGTAATTTCTCAACCTCTCTAATATTAAATAAATCTAATACTCCCGACGCGACTGTCGGGTGCCGCATAGACATTGTTGATCCAACAGACATTGAAAAGAGGATCCAAAAATAAATCTGTGACATGTCACAGAGATTACATAAAAATGTAATATTAACACTAGCCTTTTAGAGTTGAAGACAAGTGTTCAAGCTAGAAGGTACTTATATTAAAGCCCTTCTTTCTCTATTCGCTCCACGTCGCAGCTCCGAAGTCATAAGCTTCGGCGAAAGTTTGAAAACCACCCGCGCGTCGCCAGACGACCTCACCGAAATGGCAATCGTGAGAAAATACTATCTCAACATCGGACAAGTTAGTTGGACGAGTAATTCTTTTGAAAAGCTGGTTATGAAAGTCATTCTCAATCAAAAGAGATTTCTTTTTCTCATGTTTTTTTGGTTGGTGGTTCACCTCTACCTAATACTTCAGGACGTACAAGCGTGATGATATTTTATAATTACATAAACATTTATGTTTAAATAAACAAAACAATCGAATTACTTTCAAATAAAGAAATTCATAATTGCGCTCAATCTATTCCACCAATTACAGTCTCAGAAAATCATTTAGGTTTACAAAAATAACTTGGCACTGCGAAAGCTATCTCCTGCTATCACGTACGAACGACTACAAATTGTTCGTAACCCTGGATTCGTGACCGTGACTCGTGAGCGAGACACGCGTGTACCCAGCCTAATCGACATCTTAATGATCACTGAATGTACGCACCGTGTAATTATCTTACATTTTCTTCGTAATTTTATCAAAGATTGGACGAGTTGGTGCTGTATTTATTATTTTTGTGAGGTTATGTAATCATGTTTGAGGCTATTTAGCTGATCCAGAATGTTATACTTAGTGATATTTTTGGGTTAATCTCCAATGTCACTCTGATGGTATCATTAATTAAACTTGTAGTAACCGAAAGGGCATATTGTCTCTCATGCACAACGGTCAAAACACACATGTAGCTGCTTTACAACATACTCCAACGTAAGGCTGGTCGCCAGGCAGTCAAACTTCAAGAGGTCCTACCACCTAACAACTCCAATCTTTTTTCAACTGTTTCGAAATGTCAATCTGAATCGCGGTGAGGTATTGGGAAAAATCTTTATGATCCACAAAGATCCTCAAATTAGCTGGCAGATAATTTCATACAAATGTTCCATTATTAATTTATCCAGCGGTTAACAGCTATCCAGAGGTGGAAAAATAGGCCTTAAGACTCATAAAACAGGCAGAGGTAGCGTGACGAGCTCGACTCTAATGAAAGAGATTGAGTATTTAAGACGAAGTTTTACAACATATTGAACGGCTGGGAAAGAGGGAACCCAGTCATTACCCAGCAGTGCGACAACTAGAAGAAAAGCCCAATAAAAAGGCTCCAAAAATGAAACACACTCTTAAGGCCCCAGTCTAGCTGTGCATAACAAACGAATTCAGTATATTGACAGTTTGCGGGCACGAACCCCGCGAGGCACCCTCTGTATCATCCTGTGATACGTAAATTACAAAGTGTAGAGCAGTGCTACGTAATGAAAGTTGCTCTACTTTACAAAATAAAATATTTCTATTTATTTTTAATAAAGGAAAAAATCGGCTGGCGGGCAGGATTCGAACCTGCGTCTTCTGGTGCGGTACATCAGACGCTTTGACCACTAAGCTACCGCGAGCCCCAACCAACCGTAGTGTTCCGTGGTGTACCGAACCAGAAGACGCAGGTTCGAATCCTGCCCGCCAGCCGAATTTTTCCTTCATTAAAAATAACTTGTAATCTTAGTATGGAAAATGCTTAAAAATTACAAAAAGATATTTCTATTTAATTATAATGAACACTACTGTGGCCTGTGGGATTATACCCTGAAAATCTGAAAAAAATATCTGTCGTTTGAAATAATTTAAGTACCTACTTTATGATTTATGGAACCGTAGATATTTTTAGTCGAGGTTTTAATTTAGTTTTAAAAGACATGAAAAAGAAGGAGGTTGATTCACTAAAAGGTCAAGTTCCAGGAGATGGTTTGCTTTGGAGTAGACCTTTGTGTTTTATTTCTTGATCTAAACTGGTTAGAGGAAGAGCAAAATTCAGAGCGAGAAGTAAGAATTTGACATAGAATACACTTCCACGACTGCTATAGCCGTCTGGCTATCATCAGAGGTGTGTAAACTGAGCTTTCAATGAGCTAGATGAACCAGATCACACGGGTTTGAACCGTTGAGCTTATAGCTCAGCAACAAAATGACTAGCCCACGGCTCAATCCAGCTCTTATGGTATTTGTAAATCCCTCCACAGATTAGTCTTGTAATTCTGTTAGAAATTTCTTTTAAATGAAATGGGATTTTTGTTAGCCATATTTCATGTAAATCTATTCAGCCGTTCAAAAGCTACAGCTCATGTCCTAGTTGGGATTAGAAATGTTTAACACCAAAAAATCGATCAAAAGACTTTTCTTCTGGGCACATGAAATGGGGTAAATGAAAAACCGCGTGCAACGGTTATCTATACATATACTCATCTATCTATCTATTCAGCCGGTAAAACCCACTGCTGAGTCAGGGCCTCTTCTCTATTACGCCACTGCCATATTAACCGACAATCGGGGGGTGATCTGCCCTGCAATCGTTTACATCCAGCCAGTATATCATATGTCCATCTAGCTCGTGTATGTACACCTATAGGCACCACCTCACCTTCACTTGGGGTCGGCGCAGTGTTTTTTTCTTACGTACATCGTCGTCATTCTCACACTGTCTATTCATCTTTTCTTTGGTCTTCCTCTTCTACTATATCCATCCACATTTATGTTCAAAACCTGTTTTGTAACTAGGCTCTCTACTTCTACGCATCATAATATGTCCATATATCGTAGATAAGCGGTCACTGCACAACTTTTCAGTACTTTTCACACTCACTTTCAAACTACGTCTTTCTCACTTTCTAACTATGGTCTAATGACGCGATAAAGGTAGCTGGGACAAAGTACGGAAGTCAAACACACAGGACTTCATCATCATTGAGAACACAGGAGTGGGTTTTCAATGATGATGAAGGTCGCTGGGAGTCGTTGGAGGCAGGCGGCATATAACCAGTCCTTGTGGAAGTCTATGGGTGAGGCCTTTGTTCCACATGCACAGTGGACTTCTTTTGGCTGATAATTATAATAATATTAGGATAGTAATTATTCAATTTGTGTGATTCAAACCGGGGAGGGTCATAGGTAAATTTTTGGGTGTCAGACAAACTTGTTACCTAGTAGTAATAAGTTAACGGACCATAGTAACGAACTTGTTTCCTAGTGATAAAAAGTTAACGGACCATAGTAACAAACTTGTTACCTAGTGGTAACAAGTTAATGAACCATAGTAACAGACTTGTTACTATCGCACTTTACTGCTAACAAAACAGTCTATGTCTGTTATTAATGGCGTCGAGTTGTTTTTGTACCCATGTGTTAACTAGGGACAGAAAAATCGGGATCATAAAGTTAGACGGACATCCAAGCGTTCAGGTGTCCAATAAATGCCTAAACACACCGCATTTTTTAAAACAATCGATCGATTAAACTGCTTGTGGAATAAAAACGCGCGTGATCGGAAAACGCGCGTCGAAAATAATTTCTGATAAATTGACATAAAAATAATGAAGTAGAGCAAGTTTCAATGCCCGATAGTACGCCAGCAAGGTTAGAGAGAGAGCAAAATTTAGAGCGAGAGGTACAAATTTGAATTTGACATAGAATCCACGTCCAACCGCTACGACCGACTGGCCGCCTCTGAAGAAATTGGCTTGAGATTTTCGTTTATAAACCGTGCCTGTTGAAAACACTATAAAAAATATTTGTAAAGCAGGTACACATTTTTTTAAAATTGGTTGTGTCATTTAATACACGTACTTTAAAATGATCAAATGATTTCATCAAAATTTTTAGGTTTTATTATGAAAAAAAACGGTTGTTTTGGGACCAAAAACAGGAAAATTTGACGATGTTATGACACTCGGATTAAGAAAACTAAAGGTATAATTAAAAATCTACTCAGCGCATTTTGAAGACGACTATATTAAGCTAATTTTGCGCTGAGTAGATTTTTGAATTTATTCTTGATCATCCCGATTAACGTGCACAAACATGACTCTAAATGGCGTTGGGCGCGAGAGCGCCATCTTTGACGCCTGATTTATATAACATAAACTAACCAGAGGAACGTGAAAAAAATACGTAGATAAAGCTAATATAACATATATTCTATCGCGATAAAAATATATGACACTATATCCTTACTTTCCTTAAAAAAACGTTGCGAAAATGAGCTAATAATTTGACAACTGCCAAATTTTGCTAGACTGGGGCCTTAAAATTAAAATACAGCTATCTAACTCCAAACAAAATTTTAAAACACTACGTAAAGTTAGTCGTAAATAAGCCAAACATCAGTTGAAGTGAACAAAGTACTAACTTCTTTTGGTAAACCCTGCATGTAGTGAGGGATATTGCTTGCCATGCGAATGGAAGTGGTCGCTACCGGGTAATACCGTCGCCAGTTCTGTTTTAACCTAGTTTTCTTTAGCTCGTGAGTATTTATGTAATGTTGGTAACTGTACAGAGTACATTTTTAAAAACAGATTTAAAAAAAGGAACGTGTCTGTGCGTTCGTGTATTTTTCATCTGACGAAAAACGAAAAAGGAGGTTCTCAATCTGGTTTTATTATTTTGTTCTCGTGCGACTTTTCGCAAATATTTTTGTTTTGATGGTTGGAGTTTTCTATGAAGTTTTTAAATAGAAGCTCGGAGTTTGATTTCAGACAGGATTATCTCGTCAAGGATTAGTTTGCAGACACAGCAGTAAAACAATAATTGGTTCGTCCTGCGAGAGAGAGTCACCGTTTCTCTAATAAATTAATAAGCCCCCAGCAGAAGCATTGATGACCTAGGAATATGACCACAGTACTACCAAGACTTGAGGTCAAATCTAAGAATGCATCTCCGACTTTTCGTAATCATGTTAGTATTTATCACGGTGAAGGAAAAATCTCGAGGAAACCTGCATGCCTGAAAGATTTTCTCGACACCATGTGAATCTCCCAACCCACACTAGGCTAACGTAGTGGACTATAGCCTTAACCTTCTCATACTGAGAAGAAACCTGTGCCCAGGGGGTTGATGATGAAACTCGTGCCCTAAATGGAAACAAAACCTATCGGTGAACTGTGGTACTTTTCAGGGTAGGTATATACTTGATACTATGGTAAACTATATATAATAATATACCAAGTAATTTGCAGGGCTAGGGAGTGTCAAAGAGAAAGCCTTTCTTGATACCATAGTAGATTTGTGTTGATACTGTGTGTACATAGAATCGGGACGTGCGCCGGACCCTCCCATAAACAGTTTACGATCCTTTCTACGTGTCTGTAGTTAAACTCGACGAAATATTTCTATAGATATCGCCATTATAGCATGCCTCTTACTATATTGGGTTGGATTCCAGTCTTATCAGATATCGCTGACTATCAGTAGGTATTAGATACGAAGCAACTATTCAAGGGTCGTTTCTTTTATTTTTTTATTTAACAGGCTTTGTCGATAAGCGATAAAAATACATAATATTAATACATAAGATTCACTAATTTATACAAGTGTTTGGCTTTATCATTTAGAAAGGATTTAGCTGGTCAAGGGGGTTATGACCCGACGAATCGGCCCGACGAATAGCAGTGATAACTTAGGAATATAATGATGACCACTGGACTGCCAAGTCATAGGTTTCGAGTTCGACTTTTCGTAATCATGTGCGTATGAAGTAAAACATCGTGAGGAAACCTGAATGCCTGAGAGATTTTCTCCATGGTGTGTGAAGTCTACCAACCCGCACCCGCACTGGCCACCTAACCCATTTTATTCAAGGTAATAGAAGACAAAAATTCTTAGCTTACTGCGTAAGTGTGGCCCAAAAAATGATCAACAGAAATAAAACTTAGATGAAACTACTATGCTAAATTCATATTATGAAAATATTAAAATCAGCATAGGCAATAAGTATAATAATTATAACTGTAAAAATGTAAGTTAGACTAAGTTAAAATTGACAGACTAAATAAAGATAAGAACTAATAAAGTAGATAGAAATAATGCAAGTGGGAGTCCCACCCATAGGAATGAATGGTGATGGATACAAGAAAGACAAAGTATAAACTAGACCACAGACGACGTCTGTGGTCTGGTGGTTCGAGTACCAGACTGCTGATCACGAGGTCGTGGGTTCGATTCCCACAAGACACAAATATTTATGTGATGAACTTAAGTGTTTGTGTTTGTCTGGGTGTTTCTTATATACTTATTATAAGTATGTATTTACAAAAAAAATGTATATAAGTATAATATCCATTGTCTAGTACCCATGGTACAGCTCTGCTTGGTTTGGGACTAGATGGTGCTGTGTAAAATGTCCCTGAATATTTATTTATTATTTTATTTATTAAAGCATGTAAGTGTGAGAAGAAAAAACGCGAAAACTGATAAGAAAGTGAATAGTAGATAAGATGAGATATTATGTTGGCAGAATTAGCCTAAAAAAACCCTTCTTATTCTGAGAGAAAATCCGTGCCCAGCAGTAGGACGAGTACTGGGTTGATGATGAGAGCGAGAAAAAAGAGTAAAATAATGCTACACTAAAGCCGATTAAATAAGCTGTGCAACACTAAACATTTTCAAAAATAGAACGATAAAGAAATCAAATTACCAAAAAGGTGAATCAAACATTCGCATAGTCACCTAGCTAATCAGAAAATCGAGATGAATTCGAACAAAAGTAATATAACTTTCGTTATTGACTGTACTAAGTAAAATCGGATTCGGTCATACGTATAATTAAGGAACCTCAGAGTTCGTTTAATATAATCGTTTGTTCCGATTGTCTCATTGGAAGTCTTAATGGAACTTGTATAACAAAACAAAGGTAAAGGACACGACCCTACCGTACCTACTGTTTCTTCATTATAGATTTAGAGAAAATAGGTTGGTATACCTTTGTTACAAATACTGCTCACTGCCTCTTTTTCTGCGAGACTCATTGGTCTAAGGCTAATATTCAGAGACGACGCTAAGCGTAAAGTAATGCTTCCGTATGTCAAATTTGTATTACAATTTCACATGTACGGAAGCGTAAGTTTACGCTTAGCGCCGTCTCTGAATAATTAGCCTAACTGTCGAAAGTTCGACTGCTCTGTGAGAGGTCTTAGGTTCAATTTCGGGGTAAATAGGTTTAGGGTTTTTCTACGATTGTTTTATCAGCTTAAAAATTTCTGTCGGGTTTTGGATTTGTGCTCGGTGAATGGTATTGGAAATACTCACTAACACTTTGATCGTCCCGGGAATCAAACTTAGGATCTAACGCTCAGCAGTCACGCGTAGGGACTACTATACCAATGACGCATTTATCATTGATAAAGTATTGATAAAACTTATACGATAATGCCGACCACAAAAATATTTTGAGTACCTAGTCGATGGCCACAATTTTGTCTATAAAATTATAATAACAAAGTCCATAAACTCTAATAATAACGCAAGTATTTTTCTACATCGATGTAAAAATAACACGTCTATTTGCTGTTGAAATATTAGAAAAACATTTGAAACCAAATGGCTGTAAAAATAATAAATTGTCATTGAAGAAAAATCGAGAAAAATATCATAAATCGTCTGTGGATGATGTTTATTTGAGTTAATTTGATTTAGATGTGTATTTCAAATGGGATAATATAAGCTAGTGTTCGTTCCACTTGCAATGTAACGTAAATGTTTAAGTTGCCGTGTACTAAGGTCAAAAACATTAAAATAGTTTGGTTATGTTTAATTAATTTACATACAACACTAGGCACGCCTGTGTCATGGATACCTATATCCATGACACAGGCGTGCCTAGTGTGCCTAATCCTCGACAAATTCTAATGGCGCTATTTCACCAAGACACCATGGAAGTGGAATCCATCGTGCTACCGTAATGACCTCATTGCGGCCTCAGTATAAAAATGGAGAAGGTCAAGAAAGTAAGGGTAGGTTCGTCCTTACTTAACCGGTAGCCATAAGAAAATAGAATTCGTAAATATTTATGGAGATAATATCTAGATAAGTTTTTTAGATTTGTGCGAATATTCATGAGGTAGGTTAGGTACATTCTATAGTGAGCTGTGACCTGTGCTAAGTAGGTACTTAGCACACGATAACAGGTCTCACTATGTAATTTTTACAAGTTTTTTTTTGTAGAAACTTAATATCATTTCAAATTATTGAAACTATAATATTCATTTCCAGTTATCATAGTTTCAATTATTTGAAAATGACAAATTTATGGCACGGCTACACATCATCAAAATCTAATTCTTATTTCAAATAAAAAATATTCTAAAAATGACCGACTGTCCTAGTGTTCTTCGAATGAGTGCGTCTGCGCTGCGAATTTGCCTGATGACGCCTGCGTTGCTCAAACGCCAAGTATATCAATACCATTCATATAAATAAGCTAAACTATAAAGGTTCAATTCAGAGAAATATTTCAATTAAACAATTAAGATACAATAGTCATGCTAATACTTACCGATAGGCCGCCTCGAGGCCGCTGATCTTGCTGACTGAGTACTGGCTTAAAAAATCAGCAAATCACGATCACTACTACACTATCACTATAACTAGTAGTAAGTAGAGAATAATTCACGACACACACACGATGCGATAATTGCGAAATGTAGTCAATAGTCTCAATTAAATTAAGCACATTAGTGCCCCAATAACAGAGTACAATAGATTTATCTATTCTGTCTGTAATTTGTTACTTGGAGGGTTAACACGCTGGCATCACGAACGCGCACTTAGCCAACAGTGGAGAAGATACTGAATGCAATCAAAACCGTCATCAGAGTTCAATTGTCAAAAAATTCCGGACCTACCCGCAATTCTCACAATTTAACAGTAATTAGTGCGTTCGGAAATGCAATAAAACACTACTAAGTATTTAAATTATGCTTTCATCTATCACAACAATTAATTAGTTTTCCTATTGTTCGACATTTGAAAGGTTAAATTCATTACTAAATTAAGATAACCATACTGCACAATAAATTCATATTATATGCGAGAATTGTGACGATTCACTCACAATCGTGCTACTGATAATGCATATAATTATGTAGTTTCTAATTTTATTTAGTTCAAAATCAATCAATCAAAATATGTAGTTTTATTTTTCATTTATGGGTCTGATGTCTAGTCTAGTCGATTCATATGGAGAAGAACCGTCAAGAAACTTCATAGTTCTTGACAATGATGTTCGAAACAATAGCACATGGTAACCTACCTACTGAGAGAGCAATGTAGAAATGTTTGCCAATGAGAAAATTATTTTAACAAGTTAATAAAATACAGCCAGGCTTATAAGATAGGTCTAATAAGTTGTCCCAACCGAGAAGAAGCTAATAAATTATTTAAAGCAACTGGCAATATTTTGTCATCTGGGTGGCTAGACAAGATGCATTTTGACATTCGAATCGACAAACAAAATGTATGCAAATGACACAAGCTTTCGACAAATCGGGCTGTCACTAATGTCATTTACTTACATTTTGTTTGTCGATTCAAATGTCATGTTTGTCGATTCGAATGTCAAAATGTAACTTGTCTAGGATATAATTGTAAGTTCGTACTATGTTAACGGTTTAAAGATCCTTCTGTAGAGCCGTAAAGTCTGTTATAAAGTGAATGTAAGTACTATTTTATGGCGTCATAGATGGCATCCTTCACTCTCCGCAACTTTATGGGTTGTTAGCCATCCTTGAAATTTATAACGTGATCAAATTATAGCGTTTTGGAGTGATTAGACATAATTTTCTCATGTTATTAAGGGTTTTATGGGCTGAGCTAAATGCACATGAAAATTTTAGGGACATTAATAAATTTTACCGTAAGTAAAAAGGCACGATTCGAACTATATCTTTAACTACTGAGAGCCGATTTCACCATTTAAATTAAACGCGATCAATTCGAGCTAATCTCAGTTTTCGCGTGTAACTGAGTTCAGAACGCAGGTTTGCATTTCACCAACACAAACTGAACTCAGTTAAGGCTGAACCTAGTTTAAATTCTGAACGCCCGATTTTGGACGTTTAACGTATCTGATCGCGATCAAGACCTGTCAAAGCCATAAAAGATAACCTAATTCAAGAATTTAATTAATTTATTAGAAATATTCTAATTATATGAGTAGTCTTTATTATTGGGTTTCGGCAATATTTCAATAAAACTCGTTAGAATTCTTAAAACACGATAGTTAATAATTATGCAGAAGCGAAATGACATTATTTTTATGGAGAAGAGAAACAGCGCCACCAGTGTCATAAAACGGAAACGAGACACATACGTTTACGAAGATACTGTCCAACAAAATGTTTACAAAGACATCTATGAGCTATCATAGAAATTAATATTTATTCAACATAATTATATTGCCTACAAGCTGTATTTTTTTATTTTAATACTCTTCAATTTTACTCGAACTTCACTATCCTCAAAATCATCTCAAAACTCACTTAAAAATTTTAACTTACCATTTTTAACTGCAAAGCGCATCGTAATTTGTCTATGATTGTCACGAACTGACAACGTTTACATTCTATGTCAAAGTAAACTTAGTTTTCGTAAACGCGATCAAAAATTACCCGGTGAAATCTGCGAGACGTGAACCGAGATCAGAACCAACATATGAACTCGATTAAGCAGAACTTAGTTTTATTGGACTCAGTTTTTAATGCGAACGGTGAAATCGGCCCTAATAAGCCATCGAGACTAGTACAGGTGATGTCGAAATTCTGTTCCATAATATTCTGCAGTGTCGTGTGAATTATTAACCAACTTCAAAAATGAGGAGGTTCCCAATTCGACTGTATGTTTTTGTATATATGTTACTAGTGTACTATATCTTGGAAAATATAATAAATATAGATCATGGGTTTTCTCGTTTCTGGGTTCGATTCGAGATAAACAGATGACGTTTCGCTTTTTTAAGACTGCTTGGATGCAGGCGCCATAAGACCGGTCATCGTAGAAGCTGATACGCTTATGATGATGAACACAAAATTGGATCCCATTAGTACTTAGTAAAATATTTCATTTAGATAATTGGTTTTATTGGATATTCATGACTTCTTGTAAATATTAATTGGTAGGTATGGCCTGTGAGCACATATTTAACATGTAATCAGTAATAGTTTGCTTAGCAGATGCCCCAAAAATATAATCCACATTATTCAGAAAGCAGATTCATAATCTCCCTTTCGGGCTTACCGTAGTCAGCCTAAATGAAATTTAATGCAATATCTAAAAGGGATTTCCGAAAAATGTAGGAACTAATTGAACGAAATGTTTACTTAGGACCCTGAGAGCGTTTGCGTAATTAAAATTAAAGTTTCCATATTATTTCTGGTTAATGGAACTGTTTTACATTAAAAGATAAGAAATATTTGTTCTTTCGTAAATATTTATTCTTGGAGACTTTTAAGCATGAGTGCTTGCGCGTTGTTGTTTTTCTATTCCACTTTTTTATGGTTGAAAAATTCATCCAAATTTTTGTAACACATCTAGCAATCCTTCCAAGTTTTTAATAGGCAATTCTTGCGTTTGTATCAGTAAGAATGAATGATTGAATTAGACTAGAATCCTTTAGTGTCAGCGAAAGCCAAATACCTAGAGCTCAGACTAGTGAACGGTTCTAAATATCTAGCAATAAACTCTCCATACAAGTGTACATTATTATGATTTTATGGATTAGCCAACACAGAAAGTGTATGTATGATAGTTTGACATACATTCATACATTCATTCACCTCTTTTTCCAATACGCAATTTTTATATATAATATCCTGTCTAATAGGAACAATTAGCAGATATAATAGAAATTATTACGAAATTGGAGGGTCTCTAGAGGTTATGGAATTAAAGTCTATTACACAACACTGTCACGTCAACTTTAAACCACCGCTTAACTAACTTATCTTTGGGTCCGTAAATTCCTGACGTACCTACTACCTGCCATTGACCTTTTCCATTCATCAAGCTGCAAACGAGAAAGTGAAAAACGTAGATGTAAATGATTTTGTTACTTAGAAGTGTCAAGCGCACTTCAAACGATATTGTTGTAATAGCGCCATCTAGCGATAAAAGGCCAAGTGCACTTTATGTGTACTTGAATTGAATATTCACACTTAATATAAAATAGCCTATTTTATTCCATTAATAATAAATAATATTCCAAATCACAATTCGGCTTCATTGGGTGTCATAAATATAAGAAAAATGTTTTTTTTTATTCGTGAGCGACCTACCCGCATTTTATCTCTTTAGTAAGCGTAGCAGTGGATGTCTTACTACCGGGCGCGAGTGCACGTATTCTACCACCCTGTGCGTCGCCGTGTGTGCATAGTGTTTTTTAGTGAACTGTTACTGTAACTTTACATTTTTTGCAACAAGTGTGTTAAATGATTCTATTCTAATAAGAATGCTCGCTTTGTAACATGGTACAAAGAATGTCGGTCAGTCACCAACTTTATATTTTGATTTTATTGACTGGAATCCATTTGAAAATACTTATTAAAAATCAGTGTTGTGTATAGATATATGACTACACTACTAGGCGTGTATTATTTCGTCAACACGGATGAGAGTGGAAGGAACTGCGCTGGCACGGCGTTACGAAGGCGTGTATAGGAGAAGGAATTTCAAGGTGCGTGGCTTTATTTTTTTCTGTTTGCAGTTTTTAAGTTACACGTTAGGTATTAAATGTAGGTAAGGTTGACCTATTAAAAAATCTGTGTGGGAGGCCTGTGTTCAGCAGTGCACCTAATGTACATGATGAAATACTTCCTACTGAGTGTTATAATTATACAATTCCGAAATCGAGTTGCTGCCGGTAGCGTAGTTGTAGAGAATCGTAACTTTAGACCCAGAATTCGGTGTAAATATTGTGACCTCCAGTGCCTCGACCATGAGTTTTTCTTACTAGACTCGCTAGCGACGCCGTAAAACATTTGTATGGGAAACCCTCGCAGCGCCTCTAGCGGTTACGTAAGGAACTAAAATCTGCTATATAAGATTACAGCGTTTCGATGCGTAAATACCTATCGAAAGCCATTCGATAGAACTCATGGTTGACGTACAGATCTGTTAATCCCTTTTTTAAATCAAAGGTTTAGTCCAATTTACTAAAATAAAGAGAAAACCCTCATTTTTGTTTAATGGTAGTTGGGTACAAATAAGACATAGATCGTGTGTTCTTCTTGATAATGTGGCAAAAATACTATTATAGTTCGAGTTCTAAATAAAGTTCTGTTAAAGTTTAATTTTGTCAAGATAAGACCGTGACCCGACAGGCGAATATGGAAAAAAAATAGATGTCGCTTCCAGGAAAAGCAATCTATTCTAACACATCACGGTCCGTACGCCTGTCACGTTTTTTATATATATTTAGCGTAAAGAGAGGCTGTGTCCTTGTCGGTATATCTCGACATGTTAAATTTATGTTTTTTGTACGTCATGGAAGTTTTAATTCTTCCAAGCAAATTACGGTTATTTTAAAAATTTTTCGGGGTGATGAAATTACAGCCTATATTTGTCTAAACAAGGATTATAATAATAGGGAATGGCAATAATAACTAAAAAATCTGACAAACTTGTTACAAGTTTAGACAACGTCTCTGTTCTAGTGGTTCGAGTACCGGACTGCTGATCACGAGGTTCTCGGTCGACAAAATTATTTATGTGAAGTGTTTGTGTTTGTCTGGGTGTTTCTATGTATGTATTTACAAAATATAGTATATAAGTATTATTTTATTTTCTAGTTCCTAAAGCACAGGCTCTGTTTACTTTGGGACTAGATGGTGCTGGTAAAAAAAGGTGTTTAACTTAACTCTCACTTATTTTATTTATTTATTTATTTTACACTTTATTGCACACCAATAACACAATAACTACAAAGAAATTAGGAAAAAATTAAAAAAAAAGTTAATGCACAATGGGCGGTCTTATCGCACAAGGCGATCTCTTCCAGACAACCTTTGGATGGATATCAAGAAGGAAAACAAACAGTGGGTAGTGTAGGTGTACTAAAATATATCGTATGTTTGAAATAATAATTAGTAAAAAATATTTGATAATAATAAAAATAGGTACATAATATATTACACTTACCATCTCTTTCGAATCTAGAAAAATAACAAAAAATACTAGAACTAAGTTAATCTACCTATATTATTATTTTAGACACAGGATAAGCTCACAACTAACTTTAACATAAGACTAAACTTTATGTTAGTGCTTCGAAACACACTGTAGCTCTGTATCCTATTCAGCATTGTTAAGTTAGTTTGTTTTAAATCCAGAGTTTTCGTGAAAACTCTTTACTAAAAGGAAGTCTAAAAGGAAGTCTGTTTACTAAAGGAATGTTTCCAGGGTTAAATAAATCCTGTCAGTTTTTAATTTTGAAGTTTGATTTGTTGTGGCAAACACGGGTACCTAATCAACGTCTATGATGAAACACATAATAGGGGAGAAGACTGGTGTTGAATTTGTAATACTCACACACGCTTATTGAAAAATATCATTAGCATACTTCGTATATTGAAAATAAATATTAAATTGACTAAGAAATTTCTGATATAAATACGCTAAAAGTTTTTGGTAGGGATTGAGAGGGGATGTTCTGTCCCTTTCCCACAAAACGAGTGTTAGTATAGAATAAGTATGGCGCACGCTACTTTTGACGTCATTTGTAAGTATAGTGTGCTCTCTATCTAGCATAAAATTAAAATGCTTTTAAGTTCGTTACTTTTGAACCAATTTTAATTTAATTTTTTGATAATCGGCTCTATTTATGGTCAACTCTTTCATGAGGCCATAAAAAATAATTAGTCGCATTGCCTATTCTAGTTAATAACATTTAGCACATCATTGCTTAACGACAATGAATTATGCTTGCCTAAAAACTCATGAATGAAAGACTCCCAAGTCTAGTAAGTCTTGGTAAAAACACTGGCCCAACAATGACTGAGAACAGACTGGTCAGTACAGCATTCATATATATTGGTAACTTCAGTACTGGACCTTCTCATCATACAGTGGCAATATAATTAAATTTCTATGATTCACCAAACAAATGCATGTAACAGAATAAAGGTAAGATTAATATCGACTAAAAGAAAGTCCAGTTGAATTATCTCTGCCATTTAGATACGTCTTAAATTGCATTAAGGTTCGGCCTTTGCTAGGTGAACTAGATATTATTATAATTGTTTGAATGGCATTTGTAGGATACAAGACAATCAGAATACTAAGGCCCTACATTATGGTACAGTATGGCTTTTAAGAAGTCTAAAAGCTCATGTCGAGGTCGCCTTCTAGTCTAGCTTAGACAAGTTGCAATTTGAAATTCGAATCGACAAACGAATAGAACGAAATTGATGAAATTTTTTTTTTATTAGTTTGTCGATTTGAATGTCGAAATGCAACTTGTCTACAGGTCATGATGCAGCTGAATATCAATCAGTACTTTATGAAGGGTCAGTCAGAATTTTATACAATTTTTTTTGCAGATTGGAATTATCAGTGTACCGTATGTACCGTATCATAGCCATCCACTCATATACTGTCCTATTGCTGGGCACGGGTCTCCTCTCAGTATGAGAGGGATGGATCCTCTCAGTATGGGATAAGGCTAGGTCCACCATTCTAGCCTAATGCGGGTTGGCAGACTTTACATGCCGTAAAGAAAATTTCTTAGGCATGCAGGTTTCCCCACGATGTTTTCCTTCACCGTTGAAGCTAGTGATAATTACGGGTGCGTGCCTTGGATTCGAACTCGAGACCAGGCAGTCCAGTGGTCACACCCAAATCTCTCGTATATTAAAGATCATCTCTCATTGTAAATCTCAGTCAGACAATAGTCTGACTTCTGTAATACTGAATCACCTTACCATCCATCGTATCGAAATTGATGAAAACGAATTTAATCCCATAAATTATTTTCCAAACAATAATTTATATAACGAATCCAACAGACCGCATCTAATCATGCAATACATTGAAATTGACGGGCTTATAACTGAATTATACGGCTAATGGAAAATGCGGTCCAGTATGAATTATGAATACACAATTATTTGAGAGCATAGATAGGCTAGACGTTATTGAAATGAAAGATCGACCTACACTGACCGTAAGATTGGTTTTTGATATTTGCTAAGAATATCTTTGAAAATATGATTCTATCAAAAGGAATATAATATGAGGTGAAAGTCAGTGGAAACGCCGGGAGGCCGTAGAAAGACTTACACCGCCATAATTGGTACCGTACTTCAGAATGGTCAGTTGTGTCATACCTGGTGAGTCTATATCTGGTGAGTGTATATAGCAAAAGGATACATAAAGATTTTCCGCACTCCAAAGAAATGACAAGAAAGCCTAGCCAAGCTGCAATTCGACGTTTGAACCTACGAACGAATCGAAATCAAATACATATATGGACGTTTGTAGCCCAGAGATTATTGTTGACAAGCATGAATTTCTTTCCAATCTCCTGAGATCACAATCAAATATAGCCTTATGTTACTCAGGAATAATGTACATAGCTCTAGGTCTCCAGCAATAGGTACATAATAATATTGTTGAATATGGTCCATACATACCTTAACACAAATATACCTGATAAATAGGTTCGACCAAAGCTCAATTCACTGACATTGTAGTTGTTATTATAACGTCCACGTGGTCGAATTCACAGAGGAAAACACTCCGTGGATATTGTTCAATATGGTAATGTATCCAAACACAGCCTGTCTTTGCGTCACCTCCCGCACCGGGGGCGCTTCAAATAACTGAATAACTACTAATTTATATCAGTTGTTGATTTCGACGACCTTACCAACCGTTACAAATTTGGCATCATATTTTATGTGTTCACTTCTTCCACAGATTTTTTTAATCCACTGCTGAAATGAAATGCTGAACCCATTAGAATTTAAGAATTTTCTTTTTAACTGATAGAATATAATTACTTCTGGCACTTAACTACATAGTGCAAAGGTATACTTCTGACACTTAACTACATAGTGCAAAGGTACACTTCTGACACTTAACTGCATAGTGCAAAGGTACACTTCTGACACTTAACTACATAGTGCAAAGGTACACTTCTGACACTTAACTCCATAGTGCAAAGATACAGTTCTGACACTTAACTACATAGTGCAAAGGTACACTTCTGACACTTAACTACATAGTGCAAAGGTACACTTCTGACACTTAACTGCATAGTGCAAAGGTACACTTCCGACACTTAACTGCATATTGCAAAGGTACACTTCTGTCACTTAACTACATAGGGCAAACTACATAATACACGATGATAAAAAAATTGTGAAAGGTATTTCAATGATTGAATTTCTTGAAAGATGATCCAATTGATACTGAAGATACACCACAACATGATTAAAGTCAGATTTTTTTGCTAGTCTTCCTTCATTCTTGTTTTAAGCTGTTCGCGGCGGGTGAGTCTATTGCCATTTACTAGGCATAAATCAAACTTTACATAACATGAAAATTTAATCCAGAACCTCTAGCTCAGTAGTAGCGCTTTCGACCACAAGGCTAACCAAGCACTTCTCTTCTCAAAACTACTTAAATAATGATCCAATTCAATAAGACCTAATTGGGGAACGTAGATGAAAATATCAAACGGTTCAATATAAAATGGTTGAATACAGAACATAAAGAGACGTTCCTTATTTCAAACATTTTAAAATAATCTCAGCAGAATCAAAGAGCAAATTTATATACGTGTAACGGATGGTATATACATATAAAGTACGGGGATTCTTTTGACGATAGTTAGCTGGGCAGCTTTTCTTTCACATTACTGTTTTTAGTAAACGACCGATCCCGGTGGAAGTATAAGGGGGAGGACTTTGTTTGACAGTTCTTCTTTTGGCTGATTTATGATGATAATGATGACTGTATTTAGTAAATATTGCGTAAATATAAGTTTAACTGCCTCGTTAGCCTAGTGGTCCTTAGTGCGTTTGTTCCGGTGGGTTCGATTCCCAGGTCAAGCAAAGTGTAATTGCGGTTTTTTTAATTCTCACAGAGAAACCAGTAGCGGTGACCTAAACATATCCCATATAAACCCTTCGGGGAATATAGAGGGATGGTATGATATCTTTAAAAAAGAAAGAAAAAGTTTTTATTGTCATCCGTCCTTCGAACGAGGTAAAATTATGGGTAATAGCAACTGGCAACATTGCCAAATCAAATCAAATGTCTTTATTTGTAGATCATAGGTAAAAATGTTGTTGTTGTTAATGTGTAAAGTTATGAACGCTATGTCTAGTCTTTAAAGGCGTCCAAATATTGTAATAATAATTTTTAACCTAGAGCAATTAATGAGACTATTTAAACAACTTACTACCAATATTTTCTTTACATTTATATGTATTACAACTAAAAGGGGTACCAACATAATATAAACAAGTTAGGGGGGCTAGACAAGTTGCATTTTGACATTCGAATCGACAAACAAAATGTATGTAAATAACATTAGTGACAGCCCGATTTATCGAAAGCTTGTGTCATTTCCATACATTTTGTTTGTCGATTCGAATGTCAAAATGCAACTTGTCTAGCCCCCCAGGAATGTAACATAATGAAATAAAAAACTACTTCTTTATTTTCAAAGCACTTGACTTTGTGCAAAATCTACTTTCCTTTTCACATTGCTCTTTGTGCTTTCTTAAGTTAAATATGGACATGTATCCAGTTTCTCTGAACTACTTCGATACTACTGCGTTTGTAGCTCTATCATTATTTACAGTTATTGTTTCCATTTCACGTCCACTGCTAAGAATCCAAAGTCCAGATAGCGGGTCTGTTGTTTATTTTACTTAAGCTATGGATGTCTGACGTTTATTCGTGGAGGCCCAGTCGAATTTTACCCCTTATTGTGAGTAATATCGGCCCATTATTGTACCGACAGTCTTGCTGAATGATATATTGATATTACTTTATTACTTCAGGAAAGTTTTTCATAGGGTTTTAGTGCGTCATAAGTTATAGTGAATGAATCTGTTACTATTTTTATAGAAGTTCAATACTCAATACTTTATTGCATTCCATAATGTTTTATAAAGGTGGACTATAAATAACTTAGATCATTATGGACCCTGTCGGGCACAGCAAAATTAGGAGAGAGGAAGAGGGTTTAGCATCATTTGTAAATTGATTGCCCATTAAAAAGTATACATTAAAATATGATATTTATTTTGTCTATATTCTTATTATCTCATTTCTAACTCATTTATAACATAAATTTTGTATTTATTTGTAACATTCATAAGTGAATTTGTGTTATATTTATAATTGTATTTATTTATTATCATTTAATTGTATTTATTTATAACGTTATTTATTAAGTTATAAAAGTAGTGGTCTTAAAGATATTTTCAACACCCTATTTTGAAATCTAGCAAAGCACTTTCCTTTGATTTTTGTACAGTAACAGCTTAGCCAGCCGATAACTTCAGTGGTATATAAAAAAGTATCATAACATACCATCATGCCTGTATTGCTCGAAGGGCTAGGCATAGATGTACTAATGTACGGCTACGCCTACAGTTTACTAATCCTATAAAATAGGGGGCCAACCTATTCTGCCTATTGCTATTAACCGGGCACAAATCCAGACTCCGAGTTATTTAGGCTGCATTATTCCAATCCTGGGCAAAGGCCTCGCCCCATTTCTTATTTCTTTGTTGAGTTATTTGTGTTCAGTCTCCAAGGAAGACATTCAGGGGGGCTAGACAAGTTGCATTTTGACATTCGAATCGACTAACAAAATATACATTTTGTTAGTCGATTCGAATGTCAAAATGCCCGATTTGTCGAAAGCTTGTGTCATTTCCGTATGGAAAAGCTTTCGACAAATCGGGCTGTCACTAATGTAATTTACATACATTTTGTTTGTCGATTCGAATGTCAAAATGCAACTTGTATAGCCCCCCTGGTCGTCTCGCCTCATAACTAAACATATAAATTAAATAAACTAAAACACCTTGACTACATTTACCTCTATTAAATTCAGACGGAAAACAAGACATAGAACGCGCAGAGGTAGTCAAGAAGCTTGGACGTTGAGCCGTAATCAATCATTAGCGCGATGATCCGGCATCACTCCGCTTGATACGCCACATCATCAATCAAACGGGAACTATCCTTGCACGAGTAACACTAGATGTGACAACCCTTGCCGAAATGTGACACAATATAATTTGTATTATTGTATCCAATTTTTTTTGTTGACTTATGACTAGGGGCCTATAGTCTACCTGGAACTAGTTAGCCGCGCCTTAGGTATGTGAGCGGTGGGATGGAGGTGAAGGGTGGACTGCGCGCGGTGGGACGGGGGCGTTTGCTTTTGTTCACAACCCGCCGCCTCGCCCCCGTCCCTACCTAAGCCGCGCACAACTAGTTCCGCGTGGACTATAGACAAGTTGCAATTGACATTCAATTCTCACTATCTCAATCTCATCATCATCATAATTATATCAGAGGTCTACTGCTGAACAAAGGCCTCCCCTAGAGACTACCACAGGAACCGGTGGTATGACGGCTACATTCAACGGCTCCCATTGACCTACTTTAGGCATCTCATTAAAGGGAGAACATATCTCACTTGCTCGGTGATAGGTAAATCCCCTGGGGTTTGACTTGCTGGCAACCAACCCCACAGTGGATTCCGTCATCAAAAACCCTTGTGAGAGTCCGGACCTGGATTTGTGCCCGGTTGATGACAATAGGTTTGCGACCTAAACATACCGGCGAACTGTGGGTGTACATTACATACCTCTTCATCTTCATTAATTTTTTTGAAACATAAATAGTTTGTCCAATTCTTGAATGAAAACCATGACCTTACGCTATCCCGCCACGCTAGAAAATAACAAGTCAAAAAGGATTCCTAAAAATAAATAGGCAAGTCATTTCCAGTCGCGTCAATTCTCAGTTTTCCTAGCAAAGGCGATAGCGACGTACAATCTGATGTTCGCAGCGTGTTCAAACTGCACGTGAAAGCTACAGCCATAGGTCGGTCGCCTATGGGATAGTTAATTAGCTCGGCTACTTCATGCCTTTCGGTTAGGTGGGTGAATAGAACATAACATACCCTCATGCCTGTATTCCCCAGTGTCTGGGAGGTTTACCTACTGATGTACACCTATAGTTCGCCTGTATGCTTTGACCAAAAGTACACCTAGCCTAACGTAACACGTAGCCTACTTGTACCTAGTGTACAAGTTCATAGGCAATAATTTTGTTATGATAATTTTAACAAAAGAAAATTCAACCTCAGGCAGGATTTTAACTTGTATCCTCTACTTCGGTACACTAGATGCTTTAGCCAACTAAGTTGCCGAGATATCACTGTGTTTGATGTCAAATTTCTCTGCCACATGGACTGTCTTGAAGTCGGCAACACAATATTGATCACTTATGACTTACAAGTATTTTACTGTTAGTTCAATACCAAATGATGTTGCCTACACTTTCCCTAAAATTACGATCGTACCTAATATAATATATGCTATCTTAAAAAAAGGATCAGTGAGGATTAGGTTCAAATTGAGCAAGATATCTAGTTAAAATATACCAACTTTATCGTTTGAAAGATTCATGCATCTGACCCGGTTTCTTTATAAGAATATTCCAAACTTTGATGAAACTTATCTTGCTCTATAAAAATGGAAGACACTTATACTTTTCATCCGAGTTATGAATAATCTGGAGACGCTGGAGTTTGTCCAATATATGTATGTGACAAAAACTTTCGTATATTTTCATAGATTAATTAATCTGTATTCTTATAATGGAACAATGATGACGATGTTGCCAACTCCAAAGCAACATTAAACTTTTGTGAAATAATTTACGCATTAGTAAACGAAAAACATCACGAAGAAATGCTATGAGAAACATTTTAGACGGTGCAGTGTGTGCAATCTAGTAATAGCATTGTGTTTGCTGCTTCCTTTGCTGTTTGCCGCAACTCCACGTCAATGCACGTATTTTGCGTAGTTGTGGACTATTAGCCTAAACTCTCTCCTTTGAAAGAAGCAGCAGCAGGAAAGCTGTTAACGGCTGATGATGATTCTTATAAAGAGACACTGCCTGCAATCTGCAAAGAACATGCTTTTTATTTTTTCGGACGAGTATGTGCATAAAAACTTTTTGATACTCAGGTCAGTTGGGAGGGCAACACTCTAAAAGCCTGCTTGAAGGAACGATGAAAAAATGATCTTTTACGATCGAATAAAATCGTACTTTTAAAACCATGTTAACAAAAACCACTTTAATGACGTCAATGTTTTTTTTAATAGATGGACATATCCAACCTCTGTGAAGAAATGCCTAAATAAATCCAGAGAATTATGTTCTTTATACACAGTACCAGCAATTATATTTTTTTTTATTTCGGGCAACATTATAGTAAAGTGCTACTATAAAGCTATATGAGCTATAAAACAGTACATGTCCATTGGCATGATGAAATAGTTTTTAACCGAATGATTCTTATCAGTGCAATAAACCATCCATGGGAACAATATCAAAATCCAATATATAATTCAGACAATCTAAATATATCTCCATTCCTTTCTTATAAATAATGTATTGCCAGATAAAGGGGCAGAAATAACATTAGAACATTCTGATTGGAACATGCAAGGGTCGCAGGTGGCCCTTCGACCTTTGGGGCCAGTTTTTTGGATTGAAAAAGAAAACGACGGTCAGAAAGCACTTAAGGTCGCCATAAAATCGACCTCTCATATCCCAAATAGTTGGGAACGGCAGTTTCTTTCGATTATTTGATGTCCCTAAATTATGAGATTAGTATAACGTGAGGGATATTTTTGGATATATTCTACCCATTGTGGCGCTTTAGTATTAAAATTTTAAATATTGACTTGTCTATACTGTCTATACTAATATTATAATGAGGAAAGATTTGATTGTTTGTTTGTATTAAATAGGCTACGGAACCGATTTGAAAAATTCTTTCATCGTTCTGGGAAGTTACACTATCCCCGGGTGATATAGGGTATAATTTATAAGAAATACCCCAGTTAAATCGGGCGAAGCCGCTTGCGGAAAGCTAGTTAGATATATACATATTTATAGAATCAAATTATGATTATAATTATAATTTATTTCTATGACACTTAGTAAACCGCCAAGCGGTTGAGCAGAGGAGAAAATTTTAATTAAAATTGATGTTAGATTCGTGTGAGATTCGCGGTTTTATTACTTACTAGCTGTGTGCCAGGCTTCGCTCGCGTGGTCTTATATTACTCCGTAAAGATGTAATTTTCTTCTCCTAGTGAACGCCACAGAGATTCAATTATTAGCCTATTCATATTGACGTAAAGAAACTTTGTAAGTTTTATCCTTGTTATTTCATATAGCTAAAGTCTTAGTGGATGCAAAAAATTTATCAATGCTATGTACAGTTCTCGCCAAACTTATTGTCCGGGTTGAAGTTGGCACGAGCTAACTTTAACCTGGCCCTAAATATCGGAGAAAGAAAAATATTGAATTGTCATAAATAAAAACGAAAGCTCAAGTCGTAGGCTGTCGTTTTAAATAATTTTAATCCAATATTTTTCTTTGTCCGATTTTTCCGGCCGGGTCAAAGTTAGCTCGTGCCAACTTCAACCCGGTCAATAAGTTTGGCGAGAACTGTACACTAAAACTATTATTATTATTGAAATCATTATATCTTCTAAACAACTGAAAATCGCAGAACATACATAGGGGTATTTCGGATACCCCTTGATGAGAAGTATCTAAATTTTGTCTTTGGACGTCACTTCTCCGTCCACAATGGGATCCTACACCAGGATAAAATGTCAAATGAAAGCAAGATTTATACTTTTTAGCTGGCTTAAGAAACTCTAGGCCATAAAAACTTTGCCACAGACTAGGTTTAAATAAATTCTGCTTAAATATTATCATACTGCTTGGTGGTCGAAGTTTGTCTGTTAATTATTATACTGTGGACATAGGTCCTTAATTTATGGCTGAGGGATCCTTGTGGGTTGATCTTGAAATTGAAATAGTGACTGTTATGTGGATTTAGGACGTTCCGCAGAATGTATAGTACTTAAGCGGAAAATTTAGCTACAGTGGCAGCCTAATAATTTAGGGGTTTTATTCTGGCGTTGAGATTTATTATATCACCAGTTAGTAAGTAAGCTAAGATTTCTGTGTTCTTTTCAAGCTTTCGCGAAATAGATGCTGAAATATAATTTTTGCATTCTGATAGTTCGCGAATATTAGAAATTGAAATAATTTAATAAAATGATATAAATTCCTGTCTTATTAGTCTAGTGGTTGCTACGCTAGAGTTCTTGCTTTCGATTATCCAGGACAAGAAGTGTTTTTGGGTTTTAAAAATTCCTCCTTTGAGATTTTCAATGGAAATTCAAGATTTAATGGTCTAAACGATGATGACATTTTGATAAATGAAAAAATCGACTCCCGGGCACGATTAGAACCTTAGTCTTCTGGTTCAATAGCGTCATAGCGTCTGGTGTATTGAACCAGAAGACGCAGGGTCGAATCCTATCCGGGAGTCGATTTTTTCCTAATTTAGAAATAACTGGTTATCTTAGCATGGAAAATGCTTAAAAAAATACAAAAAGACGAAGATTAAATTTTATGAATATTTGTCGAAAGCTTATGTCATATCCACACATTTTATTTCTATTCGTTCGTCGATTCCTATATTAAATTGCAACTTGTCCACAGCAAGGTAATGGAAACCGGACAATATATTCATATCTAAGCTGTAGAGTATCCACATTTGTGTTAGCATAATGTATTCAGGTATTCTCCTAATATTGAACTGTCGGATAGTTGGAATAATGCAGGAATATCTGCGGCACAATGTGGTGTGCCCAAATGTTGACCTTTGTTTAGAGAATTTGTTCCGTTGGCTTTAGATATTTGACTACCCACGTGTCCTAAGCTCCTGGGTCGTGTTTTCGTAACCGTTTTCTGTTGGCAACTTTAAAGGAATTACCAACTACCTTGTTGATTTAAGGTAAGGTTATTATTGTTTTTTATTTTCTAGAATTAATTATTTCGCATTGTATTCTCATTTTAACAAATTTTATGAAATGCAATTAAGTATTTTATAGTAGTTTTTTCTTGTAGTCTGGTTGACGTTTATAATTAGGTAATTGTCACTGTCAGTGTCTCAACGCTGTGTGACATTGGAACAGTGTTACCAGTTTATTGATATCCTTTACTTTTTAGGTTTATTTAGTTTTAGTTTTTAACGATGTGTCCTTGGTTGAGGAAATATTATTTTTTCTTTCTTTTTTTTTCTTTTTCAATTAGCTTTGTTTAAGACTTGCTGTTCCGATTTTTGCACGTGGGAGCCAGTTCTTTCTTTCGATTGCTGTGGGAATCGAACTTAGGACTTCTAGCGTAGCAGTCGCGCTTAATTAGAACCACTAGGCCAACGCTTGTTAAAACAAGTTTTAATTTCCCTCAGCCCGAAACCTTTACGCTAAACCCGTAAACTTTTCAAATAAATTAATCTAACAAAATAATTATATCATTAACTTCGTTCCGGAACTTTAAAATTGATAGTAATTGATTTGAATGAATGCCTTGTGGTCCCAAGCGAGACTGTTATGCTAGAGGTCCTGGATTCGATTCCCGGGTCGAGCAAAGCGTCTTTGGGGTTTTCTGTGAAATTCTCGGTAGCAACTCGGAGTTAGGCTCTCTCCCTACTATATGGGACCTAAACATACCGAGAACTGCGCCTGTGCCTAACCCTTCGTGAAATACAGGCGTGACGATATGTGATGGTAGTAATAGATTCTGTGACCGGAATTAAGGGTGCCCATAATGTAAATACTTGTAATTAGGGTGAATTCTTAGTAGGCACGTTACGACAAATATTTCAAGTGGTAGCTCTCCGTAATCAAGCCGAAGCCGGTCGCCTTGAGCAAGATTAATTAAGCCAACAGAGCATCAATCATTGGGCCGGATTCCCCATCCTGGCAGACGTTTTCACCAGTTCACTTCGTAGGTTACTTAGATGATTCCTATTTTGTACTTCACTAGTACTTCTTATGAAGAGAAATAGAAAATCTAATAAATGTAATATCAATATAACGCGATAAAATCTGTAAAAAAGTAGTTATATTACAATGTCTAGTATTCGCGTAAGTGTCGAAAATCAGTAGAAATTAGTTCAAAAAAAACTTCTGAAAAGTTATTTAAAAAAAGCTGTGATAGTCTGCGTGGAGCTAGTTGGCCGCGCCTTAGGTATGTGCGCGGTGGGACGGAGGGGCGGGGTTGCTTGCTTTTGTTCAGAGTAACCCGCCGCCTCACCACCGTCCCTACCTAAGGCGCGGCCAACTCGTTCCGCGTGGACTATAACTGCGTTATCAAATGACGCCTGTGTTCCGCGAAGGTGTACCTTCCAATGCACATACAGTTTGCTGGCATATTTAGGTCCCATCTGGTCCCATCTCATAGGTGGCGAGTCTATTACCATTAATCCCAAAATGAAAAACCCAATACTTACTCCGCTCGACCTGAGAATCGAAGTGATTGCCACGGGCGTAGTAGCTTACAACCCCAAGGCTAACAAGACAGTTTAGATCACTATAGTTCTGATATTAAGCCACGAGCCCCTAAAATGATATTAAAGTTGTATCTATAGTTTACTGGCTATTAAATCTCATCTGCCAAAAGCGGTCCCTCTCGACACAAACTCGACGTCTAATAAATTTGATTGCGCGACAATTTTTATTAAATTAACGAGAATGAGAGCAAGACGTGATTTATAAGGCGGATAACAAAGCCATTGCTAGTCTGCTAGCTGAATGGAATTAGATAATTTAATAAACTTGAGTTTATTGTGCAGTATCTGACTGAGGACCCTTGTTTATTTTAAAAAGTGCCTTATTTTAAGGTCAGAGAAGAAAATAAAATATTTGATAACTTACAAAAATCGGAGGTTCTATTATTATTTGACGACGTCTGTGGTCTAGTGGTTCGAGTACCGGACTCAATACTCAATACTCAATACTTTATTGCATTCCATAATGTTTTATAAACGTGGACTATAAATAACTTAGATCATTATGGACCCTGTCGGGCACAGCAAAATTAGGAGAGAGGAAGAGGGTTTAGCATCATTGGCAAAAAAATATACATTAAAATATTAAAAAGTATACATTAAAATATTATATTTATGGTGTTTATATTCTTATTATCTCATTTATAACATAAATTTTGTGTTTATTTGTAACATTCATAAGTGAATTTGTGTTATATTTATAATTGTATTTATTTATTATCATTTAATTGTATTTATTTATAACGTTTAATTGTATTTATTTATTATATTATGTTTAGTTTTTATTTATATACTTATATTTTTATAAATTATTACTTATATTATATTTAGTATGGTATTATATTGCATCGACTGCTGATCACGAGGTCGTGGGTTTGATTTCCACAAGACACAAATATTTATGTGATGAATATAAGTATCTGTGTTTGTCTGGGTGTTTCCTATGTATAATAAGTACCTATGTATTTACAACAAAAAAAAAGTATATAAGTTTGGGACTAGATGGTGCTGTGTAAAATGTCCAAAGATATTTATTTATTTATATTATTATATCAACAGTTTAAATATATTTTTGTTATTATTTTTACCGATTTCTCCGCCAATTATGGACCGTTTTAGAATGTTATGTTGAAATTAAAAAATATACATATTATTCTGTTTTAAATGTCCTCGAGATGGTCCTAGTAAAAAAGATACTGATATTTTTTTCCGCCTATGAACACCGTGGTGAAACTTACTCAGCACTGCCTACGCTCGCGTAGACACAGTCTTCACTCAAGTACCTTACTTCAATAAAAATTGCAAATCTCACGAAGCTTTAACAATCGAAAAAGTAAGTATATTGCAAAATAAATAATGTTTGCTGGGTACCCAAAATATGTTTGCAAAAGCTGATCGTTTTCCAAGTGTTTGCCCATCAATGTATCGATAAGTACATATGTACTACATTTAATTTTCAACCAGAATTGGGTTGCTATGTCGAAGTTTTATTTTGAGTACTATTTGGGTATTGGTTTTTAATGGTAACAGGCTGGCCCTCATGATATATGATGTTGTAAAGTGTGGCTGTACATTAGTACATCTATGCCTAGGCCCTCAGGGAATGAAATGCAATTATATTTATTTCAGATCCTTTAAAGACACTTTTAGAAGTCATTATATTTTTTGAAATACTAGATGGTGCCGGCATTTCCTAAAAGACGACTTCTGAGAAGAAACGCCGAAACAAACTCAGAGAATCATGGTCTCTTTTAAAGTCCAGACAATCGTAGTATATATCGGATATGCGAGTTAAACAGTGTAGGGCAAAAATCTGTGGCCTTTTGAAGAAATCAGATGATACAGATACAGAATGATACAGACGTGATGGTATGTTATGTTATGATATGTTTTTATACCACTTGATAAAATACAAAAATCATAGGAATGTGCTTTGCTTGATTTTAAGTGCTTATTTAACGTAACTGCGAAAAACATAACAAATAAGCTAAAGGATAGTGTAAATGAGCAGATACGAAGTGACTGCCATTGGACCTCCGCAACCCGAACAGTTATAGAAAAGCATCGGAAGCGAACCGTTTGTGTGGAATGTTAAGGAACGTGTTCGTGTTTTTTTATACCACTAAGGTGGCAAACAAGCATACGGCTCACCTGATGGTAAGCGGTTGCCGTAGCCTATGGACGACTTTTTTTTTTCGAGTTTGGAATTCCTCATGAATGTCCCCCGCCCCGGGGAGGGCGGGGGGTTTGTCAGACTCCTACTGACTAAAACCAACCCCGGTGTTCCCACTAACACTTGCGTCGGGGGCTACTAACGCATTCTTCCGCGGCCCTCGACTAGAGTTGTCCCGCCAGCCTATGGACGCCTACCGTGGCCTATCACTCGCGCGTTGATATAACTTAACCACAATTCCTTACATCTCTAGTACGTAAATACCGGATAACTTACACCCTTCTTGAAACAAATCCATTTCGAGACTAAACTAGCAAATCGTTCGGAATCCGACCCTTAAACAACTGTGAGCTCCGTCGACTTAATTGAATTAAATATTAACCGAGTCGGTATTTCACTTAAACATTATGGTTTCCTATTTGTTTGTGATTTAGTTGTGATCGTAACGATACTTAAGATAATCTTAAATAATCTATACATATAAATAAAAATCGCTAAATGTGTTGCTAAGCGCAAAACGCGAGAATGGCTGAACCGAATTGGCTGATTTCTTTTTAACCCCCGACGCAAAAACGACGGGGTGTTATAAATTTGACGTGTCTGTCTGTGTGTGTGTGTGTGTGTGTGTGTGTGTGTGTGTGTGTGTGTGTGTGTGTGTGTGTGTGTGTGTGTGTGTGTGTGTGTGTGTGTGTGTGTGTGTGTGTGTGTGTGTGTGTGTGTGTGTGTGTGTGTGTGTGTGTGTGTGTGTGTGTGTGTGTGTGTGTGTGTGTGTGTGTGTGTGTGTGTGTGTGTGTGTGTGTGTGTGTGTGTGTGTGTGTGTGTGTGTGTGTGTGTGTGTGTGTGTGTGTGTGTGTGTGTGTGTGTGTGTGTGTGTGTGTGTGTGTGTGTGTGTGTGTGTGTGTGTGTGTGTGTGTGTGTGTGTGTGTGTGTGTGTGTGTGTGTGTGTGTGTGTGTGTGTGTGTGTGTGTGTGTGTGTGTGTGTGTGTGTGTGTGTGTGTGTGTGTGTGTGTGTGTGTGTGTGTGTGTGTGTGTGTGTGTGTGTGTGTGTGTGTGTGTGTGTGTGTGTGTGTGTGTGTGTGTGTGTGTGTGTGTGTGTGTGTGTGTGTGTGTGTGTGTGTGTGTGTGTGTGTGTGTGTGTGTGTGTGTGTGTGTGTGTGTGTGTGTGTGTGTGTGTGTGTGTGTGTGTGTGTGTGTGTGTGTGTGTGTGTGTGTGTGTGTGTGTGTGTGTGTGTGTGTGTGTGTGTGTGTGTGTGTGTGTGTGTGTGTGTGTGTGTGTGTGTGTGTGTGTGTGTGTGTGTGTGTGTGTGTGTGTGTGTGTGTGTGTGTGTGTGTGTGTGTGTGTGTGTGTGTGTGTGTGTGTGTGTGTGTGTGTGTGTGTGTGTGTGTGTGTGTGTGTGTGTGTGTGTGTGTGTGTGTGTGTGTGTGTGTGTGTGTGTGTGTGTGTGTCTGTCTGTGGCATCGTAGCTCCCGAACGGATGAACCGATTTTGATTTTGTTTTTTTTATTTGAAAGGTGAATTAGTCGGGAGTGTTCTTAGCTATGTTTTTTGTTGTGTTTCATGAAGTCTGAGGAATGTTCTTATGGATCGAAAAAAAGTAAAAACAACAATTTTCCGCTGTGAAACATTTGACGTTATTCAAAACAAAACAACGTTAGGAAGAAATAGAAATGACATACTTACAACCTCTAACCTTTAACCTTTCAACTTAAAGGCATAGCAAAGATAATCGTAAAGGGGCAGAACAAGGTCTGCCGGGACAACTAGGATGCATATAAAAAAATAAGACATTAATTTCATGAAAAATATGCTTTTGTCAAATGAAAAATCGATAAATAAATGGTGAAGTTTGACATAGAAATCGAAGTCGGGACCGCTTAGTAGCTGCTTGCAGTTCACACGGTTAACTATAATATACCAAATTTATTTTTAAATGGCAATATGCTCGCCCTATATTAGATTAGTACTGTAGAGACTACAAAGGTCGCTACCAATATTTGAGATATTACTGACCGTTAACAAGCATTCGTATTATGATTGAAATAACTGACGTAGAATGTTATAGAGTAGTTGTGTCACAGACACAATGAGAGAATATATATATATTTTAACCGTAAATCTTTTATTATTGAGAAATTAACAATATGAACTGTAAAGTATGAGTACTCTGCAGGCTTAGATGTTACATAAATATAACTAGCCCCGCAGTCTGAGCCTGTCATTCTCACTTAAATGTCCTGCTGATGGTGGCGTTGTGTGTCGGGTCGTTTTATTCCCTGCAACATGGTTGAGTCAAACGGCGCCGATACACACGTCATGCTCGTGAACGAGTGCTGTCTGTCGGGACTGGTCGGCTCTAATTGCTATGGCACTAATTTCAATTCTAATACTTACGTACTCTTTAATCTCTGAATTTACACATCAAACTGCATCGTCCTCATTACTATTCGCAACAATTGTTACTGTTACCACACATTTTTTTTTTAAAAAGAGTATCTATGGAGTTTCTTGCCGGCTCTTCTCCATAAGACCCACTTTTTTTGGAACCGTGCAACTAGTTTAACGTTTCAAAAGTACCTATTTACATGGTCTAATTGAAATAAAATATATTTTGAATTTGATGTCAACTTGATTCAGTGCTCCCAATAAAAGTTTATTTACAATAAATAATCTTGAATATTACTATCAATACCCTAACCCGGTACTGTGGAGGACAAGAGCCTCCACAGTACCTACCTAAACATGTGTGTGTGTAGGTACAGCAGGATACCTCTACCTTACCCTTTGGGGAATTCAAGCGTAATGGTTATGTTAACAATAATTTTAATGGATCAATGAGGGATTATGTTAGGTATATTACTCGATATCGCTTTTCTATGCTAACCAAATGAAATTAGTAACAAGCGCGCTAATCGGTTCTGCGGTTAATTTACCAAGCGGAGTGGTGTACATACATAATATTATATATGTACCAGCATTTTTTATTCCCATTATCCTATTAAAAAATTCTAGCTTTATTTCGATAGGTATGTCTCTGAAATTGTAATTTTTTTACATACCATACCATCACGCCTGTATTCTCTGAAGGGGTAGGCAGA
This sequence comes from Acronicta psi, assembly GCA_946251955.1. Classification (NCBI taxonomy): domain Eukaryota; kingdom Metazoa; phylum Arthropoda; class Insecta; order Lepidoptera; family Noctuidae; genus Acronicta; species Acronicta psi. Next base: position 4,551,230 of record OX276477.1, on the reverse strand, counting down.
GGCGCTCGGCGCATATTTTTAGGTCCCATGTAATAGGGGGCGAGCCTATTACTATTATCTGGCACAAATTCAGACTCCGAACTGGGAATTTCACAGAAAACTCAACAACAGTTTGCTTGACCCGGGGATCGAACGAAGGATCTCTTGTCTTGTCATGTTATTATGAAGTCTATCCGCTAAGAAAGGTTTTTGGGAGATTACAATTGAACTTCATTAAAATAACTAGCATGGAAAATGCTTAAAAAATACAAAAAGATAGATTACAACTGTATTGGAAAGCATTGATGATCGCAACGTTGGACGACCTCCAACGAGATCCATCGATGACCTGGTAAAGATTGCTAGGAGACGTTGCATGCTGGCGGCTTACGACCGACCCTTGTGGAAGGAAGTTTATGGGGGAGACCTTAGTTCAACAGTGGACCTCATTTGGCTGATATGATGATTATGAAATTCATGCGAGTATCACTGCTGGGAATAGATAGTAAAACACATCTATTATTCGTAATCTTTAAGGTTACGGCATCCCAAAATGGCCGACATTCTCAGAAGCTCAAACAAGACGTTATAAAGACAAAACGTTGCGTTTTACAGCTAGTAAAACGCATGTATTTTTTTCGTAATCTTTATATTAACGACATCCCAAAATAGCCGACATTCTCAGACCATTTACAAGACGTTATAAAGACTAAATTGCAACATAAATACTTATTTATTTCGAAGCAACGCTGTGGAATCCCCTTTCAGATCCAGTATATTTTTACGGAGAGGCCAAGTAATTGAATATAATTGGACATAAAAAAAACTGCGGACTAAATAGCGTCATCAAAATTCTTTTAGTTTCGTACGAGAGAGAGATACTTATTTTAACCCCCGACGCAAAAACGACGGAGTGTTATAAGGTTGACGTGTCTGTGTGTGTGTGTGTATCTGTTTGTGACATCGTAGCTTTCGAACGGTTAAACCGATATCGAATTTGTTATTTTTGTTTGAAAAGTGAATTAGTCGGGAGTGTTCTTAGCTGTTTGATGAAAATCGGTCTAAGACGGCTGCCGCCACAAAATGGCGAATGTTTTTTTATTTTGTGTCGGAGTTTTTTAAATTATTAATTTAGTCTTGTTAGACACTACAGTTACATATCTCAAAATACTCGAGGAAGTGACCCTTGATGTCGATTCATAATCGACCTATTTATTGTCACACTACTGGGCACAGAACTTCTTTCATATTGGGTTTGGGTTTAAGTCGACCACCTGACCAATTGCAGGTTAGTAAAATTTACACTTGGACGATATTTTCATTCAAACTTTCATACCTATAAATTCTGGTATCCTTTTCACCACTGAACATTAACATTTAACATTTCAAGTTACTAACCATACACATGCAATATTCAACAACCACGAAAGGTAACTCGGATCCTAAACTAACAGAGTAGCTATCTGCAATCAGTAACTAAAGTGGTTAACTTACAGATAAATGGTTCTCCGACGGGACCAAAATTCTTGATGTGGCAGGTACCTGTGATTATATATACCTACTTACATAACTTGTTTCATAACCTCTCCGTACAAATGAATTTTCTTTGGTAATGTAAGTTAGACTCACCTTTGCAGTGACCAAAATTTGTACGCCTTTCAGGCTTAACATAGCGATCTGTACCTACTTAACTTAAGAACTAAACTTTATACCTATGTTAGACAAATTAATAAATTGATTTGATTTGTCCTTTTTCGCAAAGAGCTATTTTTTTAATCGCTGTATTCTCAATTTGAAAAGTAGTGCTCGCCTCTTATTTAAAGAACCTGCCAAAAGACTTATCGACTCTACTCGTGACCAGAGGGCTGGATTATTTTTGGGCCACAGAATCAACATTGCCATTCAACGTGGCAATGCTTCCAGTCTTCTGGGCACGTTACCAGATGACATCGATGAGGAGTACTTTGACGAAAAGGTGCGGAAATTTCGGTTTTTATTTTTATTTTTTATTCTTTTATTGAATTTGTACATTATGTAAATATATATAAACCTATAATATTATTAAAAAAAAAAACGAAAAATTAGTTTTTAATTTTGATTTCATTAAATATTTATTGATTTAATATTTAAAAAGTTTCTATTGCAAATTTTTGAGACGATAGTGGTTTTTTTTTATACCACAAGGGTGGCAAACAAACATCTGGCCCGCTTTATGGTAGTCGGTTACCACAGCCTATGGACGTTTACAACGTTGCCGACCCTGCAAAAACCTCTTGTCATTCCACAACCTAAGTGTATTGATGTTATTTAATACTGATTTTTTCAAGTATACATTTTTTTAATGTATAACCTAATTTCAAATAAAGCAAAGACGTTGATACAAAATGACTTATGTTTTACCCTTGTTATTTTCTATTAAAAACCATTCTCGTGTCACGGTGTTTGTTAACAAATTCCTCTGAAACGGCTGGACCGATTTGTATGAAATTTTGTGTGCATATCGGGCAGGACTGAGAATCGGCCAACATCTATTTTTCATACCTAAACCTCTAAATCATAAGGGTGACTTACCCCTATATAGCAAAATAACGTTCGCTGGGTCAGCTAGTTTTCTAATAAATTATTTATCTACAATTTTCTCATTATTGAATTTGGACCTGAGGTTTAGAATACAAAGTATAATTTTATATTTGTTATTTTCGTTCTCACACACGATTTTGCCTTATTCTAATAATTAACTGTACTTTTTAGTTTACAAATAAAACACCCATAGAACATTAGTCACACACAATTAGCTACCGACGAATAGTCGACACGTTTTTGCATAAGTTAGCGCGCTGTTTGGCCGACTTCGCGCTTCAAGCGACCAACTTTGATTGAGATCTGCGTCCCTCACCTGGAATTTAAACGAGGGCTCTGCTTAGTTATTAGAAAACTTTTGAAAGCTCCCAATTTTATAATAATAAAGGATAAAGGAGACGAGAATACAGCGTCGACGATATGGTTTTATTAACAAATTCAAACTTTTCTATCCGATTAACCCAACGGACGTATCTTAGGAATTAGATTTGGCAACAATCCGGTTTCTGTTTTATCTTCTCGTCTCCGAAATTCGTTCTCGTCAGTGAAATTTGACGTTTATCTCTGTGACTATTGTATGGAATCGCATTTGTGATTTATGAAATCTGAATTTTAGTTATAATATTTCGGTACTTAAATGAATATTCAGAATTACGTGCTACAAAATTATTATTTACACATTTAGGTATGGACTAGAACAGATACTTATTTTAATAGGTATAATTATTATACTTACCTATTAGTTGTATAGGTATGACGGTATGTACTTAAAGAATTTAGTCTTTCGCCATATGTCGCGTCTTTTAGTAGGGGCGTTGCTAACAGCTGGACCCACGCATCCAAAAAAGCTTTCAAATTGGTCCAAAAACAATCAAATCTTTCCTCTATAATATTAGTAAAAAGTAGTGATAGCCTAGGGGCATGAACTGCCAAGTCAAAGGTCTCGAGTTCGAATCGAATCTTCGAAATCATGTGCATAATAATTATCACTCGCTTTAACGGTGAAGGAAAACATCGTGAGAAAATCTGCATGCCTGAGAGATTTTCTCGACGGCATGTGAAGTCTGCCAACCCGCATTAGGCTAACGTGGTGGACTAAAGCCTAATCCTTCTCATACTGAGAGGAGACCCGTGCCCAGCAGTGGGACAGTATATGGGTTGATTATTTTTAGTATAGATAAATAACTCCAAAACCCGAATACTTCAAAAATAAACTAGACAAATACTTAAAATTAACAACAAACTAAACATAAACACAGCTAAATCGGTTTCTAACATAATAAACATAAATTAGGCACTTTGTACCTAAATCCCAATTGTGTGGATTACACAATACGAATTCGAACCGCGATAAATGATTTGGATAATTCTCTTGTACTATGCATAGGTACATGATTACGCTCAATTGAAGAGATACGCGATTATTGGTTAATACTTAATAAAGTACTTATTTGTTTGACTAACATTTGCAAACCGGTCGTTTTGTTTGGCGTAGTGGTTAAAAATATAAATTATATGTGTACCTAATGTATATCTATGTACAGTTAGCGCCAAACTTATTGTCCGGGTTGAAGTTGGCGCTAGCTAACTTTAACCAAAAACTTTAACGAAAAAACTTTAACGAAAATTGTCCAAATTATAATGGTCCAACCATTATATTGGACAATTTAACCTAAGTATGTATACCATACACCTACTTCTAACTTTTTTTAAAATGTAGAAGTTTTAATGGGTTACTAGCTGTTCGCCAGCGGCTTCGCCCGCGTGGTCTTATAAATTACAGCCTATGTTACTCACAGCTCTTGCCAAACTTATTGTCCGGGTTGAAGTTCGCACGAGCTAATTTTAACCCGGCCGTAAAAATCGGAGAAAGAAAAATATTAGATTTAAATAAATATAAATGAAAGCTCAAGTCGTAGGTTGTCGTTTAAAATCATTCAAATCCAATATTTTTCCATCTCCGATTTTTACGGCCGGGTTAAAGTTAGCACGTGCCAACTTCAACCCGGACAATAAGTTTGGCGAGAACTGTACTTGAGAAAGATGTAGCTTTCTAATGCTGAGAGATTTTTTTAAATCGGTCCCGTAATTTTTGTGTTTACTGATTACAAATTACTTTTGAAGAAGAAGAAGAAGAAGAAAAATACATTTATTCAGACACACATCCGACAAACACAGAGCTAATAAGTAGTAATGAGTTACCAACAAAAAACTATATTCTTTTCTCTTCAGAATACGAGTATTAGTATAGATTTCAGTAAACGAGCAGTCTAGATAGTAAATACAACAGTGACATTAGAGGCGTTATTGATGTGCTTTGCCAATTCAAAAAAGCGACTATCGACCTCAAAGCAACCAATAGGGAACTGAATATTTTCTCGGCTCTTGCGAGATTCTGATGCTGAATGGCAGCAAAGAATTGTATTCTAACCCCTTATGGAGAACTTAGAATATCTTACTAATATTTCACTCAGCGCACACACGTGTATGTAATCCTCAGTATATTGAAACGCAGAAGATAGACAACACCGCTGATTTAACGGAAGGTTAAGTTATTCGCCTAACACAAATCTGATTCTATTAATTACGATTCAGCTTAAGGGAACCAGTTGACTATAGCAATTACAGCGCAGTTAATTACCCGGTTTAATTAACTAACGCTGTAATGTTTAATAGAAAATTAATTGTGGTTATATTCTTAGCGGCTTGGTTAGTTAAGAAATTGAAAATTATGAAAAAATTGCAATCTTGGTATATACCGTATTATACATATATACCTACCTAAGGTAATGCGGAGTGAGTCTAGTTCCTTTTAAATAAATCCAAACCATGAGCTGGTACTGAGATTTTCTTAAAAAAACCCAATACTTAATAGTTTGCTCCAGCTGGAAATTGAATCCAGGACCAATCGCTTAGGACAACTAGGCCCATATACCTTACTCATTTCAGAAATAAACTGGGTTATGTATACTTCGTTCCCTCAGTATGTTAAAGTTTCTGAGAAATATTCCCATTCAACTTTAGAGGCCACGAGAAGTTTTAATCAAAGTTATGTTGTGTTGACATTTTTGGGTGAGCTCCTTAATAATAAAATACCCACATGTTCAACATAAATGGGCATGAAGGCTGTGTTAAAAGTTTACTCAATGTTATAACTTTTTCAAAGTGTAAAAAGGTATGTCGCCAGTTCTTTACATGTTTTTATTTGTTACTAGCTATTACTAGCATACTTTCTGCTAGCCCTTCTACTTCGTTTCTACCTAAAATTTCATCACAGAAGGTCGAGTCATTTTCAAATTTCCGCTAGACTAATTTTATTATATGTAAATAAAAGGTTTAAGGTTTTTTTTTCCTCTGTAGGTGTTTATTATTTTTCTTTTATGTAAATGTTTTATTTATGTTATTTAAGTAGATATAAATGATTTATTGTATTCTATTACTAAGTTTATTTGCAAATATAATTTACTTATTAATCCTTGAAAAAGTAAAATAAAACACATGTAATCACTGTAAATAAAAATTTTAGGTTTGCTAAGGGATTTTTTTTTCGAGAACTGCATTTCGCCGCTAATTTTTCACATGGTTACAAATAGAATAGATTGGTAAAATTTATAGAGAAAGCTAAGTTATAATATAGACGATTTGCAAAGCCGGGGCTGGTCTGTATAATAATATAGTCTATATAATAAGGAATGATTTGATTGTTTGTGTGCATCGAATAGACTCCGAAACTACTGGACCGATTTGAAAAACTCTTTCACCAATCTTTTACTAATATTATAAATGTGAAAGTTTGTATGTATGGATGGATGGATGTTTGTTACTCTTTCGCGCAAAAACAACTAAACAGATCTGGATGAAATTTGGCACAGAGATAGGTTATAGTCTGGAATAGCACATAGGCTACTTTTTATCCCGGTTAAATGTATGGTTCCCGTGGGATAGCGGGCGAAGTCGCTGGCGAAAAGCAAGTGATGTATAAATAAGATCATAACATCAGTCTGCTTCAGTTTGTTACAAAATTATTCAATTAACTTGAAATTCGGAATAACCATTTAAGCAACTCAACTATTCCCATTTCTACAATTAGTTGCGATCTTAAACAATTGCGAAGTCTTGTCCAAGTTGCGACTGCGAGGAAGTTTCGTCCAATCGCGCTGGTCGACTTCGGTTGCGAGTTATGACTAACTTCGCTTACGGTGACAAGAGCGTCGTAATGACTTTTCGTCCTAAATGCTAGACGTCCTTGAGAATTTCTTTCAAGTTTTGCAAAGTTGAACTTTGCTGTGAGGAAATTTAATTTGTCTGATGTGTCGCCAGCCCGTATGAAACCACAGTTAATCTGGAATTCACATAACACACCCTGACGCCTGTATTCCCCGCAGGATTAAGCAGAGATGTACTAATATACACCCACATTTTGCTGGTATGTTTAGGTCCCAGGTTGAGGTCCCAGATCCCAGGTTGAGCACTGCTACGCTAGAGCGTAGCAGTCGCACTTGGGACCCCTAACCCAAAGAGGCATTTCTATTATGAATTCGCTGAAAATTCATAAAAAACACATTATGATTTCATCATCATGCAAATATTAGATACTACGTTTGTGAACTTTGAATGAAAATAAGAATATTTTCAAACATATTCAATGAGCCAAGTTGTTGATCACAAGGTGATTACGTCATCAAAATAAGTAATGCCAAAGTTGGCGCGTATTCAACCGTTCATCAGACTCTCTACATTATTCAAAAGCACTAATCTCCATAATGATGCTAAAAAAAAGCTTACATACATAGAAGTACAAAAGAAGTGCGCACACGGCGAGGTGCCGCAGCACCTACTGCCAGAGCAATCATGCTCCTTAATTTACTGTTGACTCAGCACATAGATCTGGATATTTTCTCCGATAAGCCATATCAAATATGTAAATGTATTTATCTATTTCTTAGTTATTATAATATGTAAGTAGTTTTGAATGTCTTCTTAATATCTACTACGGTCCATAGCTACTACGTAAGCCGGTGCTGACAGGGAACCGGTCTAACTCCCTGTCATCAGATATGTTGAAGCGTGTAAGCAATCATATAATGGTATAATCTTAAATTCTCTTAAACTCTTATGATACTTCGTGCTTTTGATCTTTTTAGACATTGGCTACATTGAGCGATATCTAATAGTCTTCTGCCTAGAGAAATTACTTAATATTATTATGACTTATTATAATGACTTATTATTGTGACTTATTATTATTATTATGTTGTTTCAAGCTATTTATTATCACAGCATAAGAGAACATTATTTCATAGTCTTTAGATAGCATTGAGTCAGACTACACAATACGGTATCATCATTGAAACCTTATCTCGACGTTTAATTCTAAAATTCATAACTGATCATTTGGAATAATTCTCAACTATTAGAATTATTCGTAGACAACTCTCGTCTAAAAGCGAATTAAGAGAAAACAGTTTGTGAATACTGGTACTTCTAATAGGTCGAATTTCGATTAGCCCTGACAATTAACGGCGAACAGTTTCGAGTGGTCATCTAACTTGAGAAATTGAACTATAAATTACGGTGGCACCGGTTTCTTGACAGAATTACTTGGCATAGATTGATGGGCCGCGGAATTCGAGAAATATCGAACGCCATTTGAATTTATGGCTGGTATTATAAACAGATGTTCAGAATAGGTTATTTATTAGACTACATGTCAGTTTTGTTATGACGTAATAATATACGTACATACATACATATCGTGGAGGTTAAGAGCATGTTACCAAAAAGGTTTTGAGCATGAATGTGGATGGATATAAGGGAAGAGAAAGACCAAAGGAGAGATGAATGGACTGTGTGAGAAAGGATATGACCACAAAGGAGTTTAATAACGAGATGACGGCTAATAGAGATGTACGGAAGAAAAAAAAATACTGCAGGTCCCAAGTGAATTGGGATAAGGACAGGAGGATGATGATGATGATCCATAAGACCTGAAGATGATGAAGATGATGGTATAAGACCAGCTTCGATGGCAGTCACTTCGTGTAAAATACTGATATTCAGTTGAATCTATTCAGCCTTTTCTGGAAGAATTTCTAGAAGCTTGGTTGGAAAAAGGTTAGGAATACGAAGATGATGACATACCATCACACCTGCGTACCCCGAAGGATTAGGCTGAGGTGAACTATAACTAATATACAACTAATGCTCGCGTCTGTGTAGGTCCCATGTAATAGGGGGCGAGCCTATTGCAATTAATTGGTCACATATCCAAATTCCGAGATGCTCCTAAGAATTTCATACACTTTCCTCGACCTGAGAATTTAACCAATTCTTTAACGACCACTAGACTTTTTGCAGGCCAGTTGGTGCAGTTGTTTGTTATGACGCAATAATATTTTTTAACTAACTCTTTTATGTCAGAATTTCATCCCTGTGATTTTTGAAAACAATTTACTTTCAAACTTTGCCGTGTCAAATTGAATAGAGACGCCTAACATCTAAATATTTCATCCAAACTTAACCTTATTTTGGTCCCGACACGACGTCAATTACAATGCCTATCTCCAAAATAGACTTTTCTTAAACGCTATTATATTTCAATTTTTTTCTTACTCTCATGTTTGAAGGGTTCGGTTGGGTAAGCCAATATAGACTCCAGAAAATAGACTTTTCTTAAACACTACTTGAGGCCTGTGATCTAGTGGTGTACCGAGTACCGGACTGCTGATCACGATGACGTGGGATCGATTCCCACAGGACACAAATATTTATGTGATGAACTAAGTGTTTGTGTTTATCTGGGTTATAAGTATATATTTCCAAAAAATTAAGTATATATGTATTATAGTCTTGTACCCATAGTTCAAGCTTTGCTTACTTTGGGCAGGCAGAGGCGTACTAATGTACACTAACGTTTAGCCGGTATGTTTAGGTCCCATGTAATAGGAGGCGAGCCAATTGTCATCAACTGAACACAAATCCAAACTCCGAGCTGCTATTGGGAATTTCTCAGAAAAACCCATCAACACTTTACTCGACCCGGGGATCGAACCCAGGACCTCTAGCGTAGCAGTCGCACTTGGGACCATTAGAGCAATGAGGCAGCCCCCGGAGGGTTACTACCCGGTATAATTCCCAAAGACCGGCAGCCTTTTTTTTATACCACTAAGGTGGCAAACAAGCATACGACCCGCCTGATGGTAAGCGGTTACCATAGCCTAAGGACGCTTGCACCACCAGGGGTATTACTCGCGCGTTGCCGACCCTAAAAACCTCTTAGAGGTTTATGGAGGATTCACTGCGCTGACAGTTTGAGGGAATATTCCTCTTGCTGCCAGCGTAGCGCATCCTTAGAAGGAGCTCTGGCGATCTTACTCACTTCAGGAACACAACACACAATAAAGTGTGTTATTTGGTTGCAGTTTTTTGTAAGGTGGAGGTACTTCCCCAGATGGGCTGCTCCAGTTTTGAGCCATAAATGGGTGTGCCCTACCTCTCTTAGACCGATGACCTGGTAAAGGTCGCTGGAACACTTGCAGGTAGCATACGTCCGGTCTCTGTGGAAGTTAATGGGGGGGAGGCCTTTATTCACCAGTGGAACTCCGTTGCACGTGCTAAGTCGCCAATTCCTCGCACCCTGGTCGTGCTAAACGATCTCTTGGATTCTAATCCAACAGGCGATCTGTTTGCGGATGAGTGGACGAAGATTATATTGGTATGTCAGAAATACTGTGAGAGGAAGGTATGAAAGGGTTTTTTACCTTCTTTTATTTACTTTGCTTTGTTTTGTAGATTTTAATAAATTTTGTTATTTTTAGTTACTGTAATTGGTGGATCCGTAGTAATTAATTAAATAAATAAATAAATGCATAAATTGGCTGACATGATGATGACGATGAGTCTTATCGAGTCAGAATTGTCATCAACTTAACAGATCCACACTCCGAGCTCAATAGCCGTGCCATTTGACCACTAGAGCATGAAAAAGTAATAAATTATTATTGCTGTTTATCACTATTATCTTAATAACAGACGGATAAAATTAATAACCTTACAGTTTCCGAGTATTTCTCTAATAAAAATGTTCCTCAATGGAAGTGCCCCTAACAGTATCGGAAGGATGGGTTTATAAGGAATATTAATTAGTTTTCACTTTATAGTAGACAAGTTCCCTTGCTGAAGACCGATCATTAGGGAAAAGTTTTTATTTTAAATTAGAAATATTTTTATAAACCGACTGTAGCTAATGTAAAATAGTTAATTACAGTTAATTATCCTGTCGAGGTTCATATTTTATTAAGAATTCATATTTCATTTAGAAGTTCAAGTCACAGGTCTCGAGTTAGAATCCAAGGCACGCACCTCTCGAAATCATGTGCGTAAATTATCACTCGCTTTAACGGTGAAGGAAAACATCGTGAGGCAACCTGCATGTTTTTTTCTTGACGGCATGTGAAGTCTGCCAACCCGCATTAGGTTAGTGAGGAGGACTAATGCCTAATCCCTCTCATACTGAGAGGAGACCCGTGCCAAGATGAATGATGATGAACATGACAGCATATGGGCCGTACCTTCCACTGCATCGCACTTCTATACTAATAATTTATAAACCTGAAGAGAAGAGTTAGAAGACTACCGGTCCGATTTGAAAAACACTCTCAGTGTTAGATAGCCCGTTTATAGAGGAATGCTATAGGCTATATATCATCACGCTACGACTAAAAGGAGCAGAGTATAAATTAAATGTTGAATTTTTTTACCCGTTATAGGAAATAAGGTTATGAGCGGCAAATAAAATACAGAGATTACACTATAATGTTAAGTCGTGTATTTAACTTTAGATACGAGGATGGATATAGTGTCTGCCTCCTAACACAATCTGAATTGAAATGAATGAATAAAAGAATGACACGGGCTTTTATAGTAATTTAATGACAGTGTTGCTATTAGTAAAAAGAAAATCGATTAATTTTTGTTATATAAAATCGAGTAAATACGAACACCCGTTTTTGAAACGGGTAAAAAAATTCAACTTCTACGGGGACGAAGTCGCGGGTAAAGGCTAGTGTAGTATAAACTAATACGCAGCAACTCTGTTCACCGACAACCACGACTACTCTATCAAGAGCACCCGTCTAAGAAAAATACGCAGGAAATTCTTTTGTTGACTGTACATTCTATAAACCACCTTGCTCAAGGAAAAATAGACAAAGCCACCTTAATTAGAAGTAAATACTCCTTTGTATACCATTCATCAGTTTAGACGTTAATAAATTTTAATTAATTTTGTTTGTCAAAAGCTATGAAAGCATTAAGAAAAACAAAACATGGCCGTGGCTTAATTTTGTGTCAAGAATAATGAGCTACGATTGACCTTCAATAATGGGATCCAATGAGAATTTAGGGTAAATAAATTATAAAATAATCGGCCATATTTTATTATTTGTTAAACCTTATAAAACCCTAATTAAATGATACAAAAAACCCGACTGCGTAAAAATTACTAACTAAAAATCTATAAACATGTTCTGTTGATGTTGCACGGAACCAGCAAAGAAACGATTTAGTTTCAGAACCTATAGCTTATAATTTTGACTGAACGAATAGCTTGTAACGAGTGGACATAGATAGATACATAAACATACAGGTTAAACACATAACCCTCCTGCAGCAGTCGGTTAAAAATAGTATTACGTGGATATACACGGTATAAAATTTTCACATGCTTCCCAAAGGGTGAATCTCAGATTAATCCATATCATTTGAATCGCGTGCTTTCATTTATGATTATATCATTGATTTCTCACAGGTATTAGCAGGCACTAAGTGCAAACGCATTGAAATGAACAAAAGTAAAGTACGAATCGAGGTAAAATGTATCTGGAAAGACTTGGAGGACTTGGAAGACTTTGCCCAGTAGTGGGACAGTAACAGCTATTAAATTTGGCTCCAGTTCATTGTGGTTTAATTTTAGTTCAACCTAGCCCTGTGTTTTCTTTTGGTAATTTACAGATGAGAGAAAAAATGAAGTGAGAAAAAATCTTGTCGTCCGAATTAAACAAAATTAAAGCTTAAAAATTGCAATAAAAAGGAGCCGACTTAATACGTTCCATGTCCAATAAAGTAACGCGACTTTGTAGGATTATCCCTCTCTACCTTACGTCACGCATAATTTAATATGCCACTTCACTGTCCTACCCTCATCTGCGCGTTTCTAAGAAAAATGCTTTACCCTTCAAATAGGTGTTTGGATATAAAGGTTCATGTTAGCATTGAGTAATATATAAGAAGTAGGATTCGTTCGTCATTTCGATTTTCAATTCGTATTCATGACTCGTTTATTGTATAATATCAGAATGTTCCCTGCGTAACTAACGATTGTCATAGGTGTTCGTATGACAACATTGACTTACAGCTTACCGTGCTCTTCAAGGCACGAAGCAGTAAAAATATGGACTGCGGCAAGTCCCAACTACATTTAAATAGTTGAGCGTCTTGTTGTCCAACATCGAACAATCAGACGCAGAATATGTGTAATCGAAACATGTACTGCCTCGTTGGTGTAGTGATTCCAAGCGCGACAGCTATGCTAGAGATCCTGGGTTCGATTTCCGTGCAGTGTTGTAGGGTTTTTCAGTGAAATTCCTAGTAGCAGCTCGGAGTCTAGATTTGTGTCTGGTTGATTGATGGCAATAGGTTCGCCCCCTATTATATGGCTCCTAAACATACTAGCGAACTGTGGGTGTACATTAGTACACCTCTGCCTAACAATTCGGGGAATACAGGCGTGATGGTATATAAAACATGTACCCATTAATGTATAAAAATGGGAAAGCACACTGTCTTTCATGTCTTTCAAACATTCCCCAAAGAAACCACTTTGTAAAACACAAATCAAACTTCCCCATTACGTCTTAGATTCGCTACCATTTTCTCTGTTATACAAATACCTGAGTATCGGTTCCCATTCAAATAAGAGTGGTGTTCATTCAATATTCACAATGGGAAGATGGTTTAACGTCGTTAGACGGTGTCTCAAGTACTTCAGCTTGTTTTGCACCCCGAAACGAGAAATTTTGTGAATGCCCCTGCGAGAAACTTTGCGGTATAATGTGTATTAATAAGGTGAATAAATTTTGTCTATATTTTCAAATTAAAATAAATTAAAATTCGTATTTAAATATGAATTATATTTTCTATTAAAACTGTTTGTTACATCGGTGTTGAATTGTTAAAGAAATGTATTTTGATAATTACTGTGATGTCACAGTATGTAGTAGTTTCTTGTTTCTACAAATTCAACTTTCCTTTTTAACCCTCTTATGTCAACAAAACAAAATTCTTCAAACGAAAGCGGACTTCAAACACTGTTCAGCAGTTCACTGTCAGATAAATCTGACAGTTGAGAAGACAAAAATATTGCTTTTCCGTAAATTCTTATGAAAAAAAATATGAGCCAGAAACATGCGACATGATAATAATTTCAATCGTCAACATTTTTATACGCAATAATCTTAGAAAATGTTTTCGTACAATCATCAAAACAGTTAGGTATACAGGCAGAATTTTATTTATATTAATATGTGTTTTGACAAATATTGTTATAATAAATTATTATCTGGCAGAGAGTTTTGTTTGCAGACTGCTTGCAACACCTGCGTTTTGACATTATTTTTCGTAATACATTATTACAGAATCTTTGTCAAAATATAGATGTGTATCTATTTTGTTGACCGTCGCAAGGTGACCGTTTCGCTTGTACAGGAAGATTCATTTTGCAACAGAATGCAATACAAGAATGCAACAGAAATATTCTTTCTTACAACTTTTACATTGCACCGCTATTGACTCTTTTGAAGGAGTTCCAACTGAATTTATGCGCATTTTTCACGAGACGAGAGCAAATTACCATCTATTGGTTGAGAGATGTCCTTCTATATTACGTTTTCGTATTGTTTCTATATTTAGTGGTTCAGACACTTTACAGGTGAGTTGCCACTATGTACTTATTTCTTTATTGTTTATATCTTTGGTGCGAGTACTACGCAACTGGCCTCTTTGACTTTTCAACCGACTTCAAAAAAAGGATGAGGTTCTCAATTCGAATGTACTTTTTTTATGTTTCTTACCTCAGAACTTTCGACTGGGTGAACCGATTTTGATGATTTTTTATTCAAAAGCTGGTGTTTCCAAATTGATCTCATATAAATTTTATCGAAATCCGGTGAGCGGTTTTAAAAAAATCGTAGAAAATTTAAAAAAATGATGATATGAATGATATTTTTTTTTTTTCCGTAACCTCCCTGTCTGTGCCGGACAGTGCGTTTAGTTGGCCTCCCCATATTATATTATAATAGGTACACAACAAAATAGTCTATATTCCACTAAAACTTTTATTAAATTATTTTTAAACGGTATCTTTCTACATGTAAATAGGGATGGAAGTTTATGAAAGCACGGACAAAAGCTAGTCCTATATAAATCACACAATGTAAACGTCAAGTTTCGATTGCAAACATATCGCTAAATTAGAATCGCTTTGTTGAATTGTAACCGAACAACGTCCATTATCCCGCTATCTAAATAATGGTTGGCTAATAGAGAAACGCTTTCTGATTACAGTTCCTGTAATAGTTACAAATGACCTAGTAATGTTGTAAGAGCACGCGTGAAGAGTTGTAGCAACTCAAGAAGAATGTACAGTCAACAAAAGAGATAATTTATACAGGCAATATTGCAAAGATGGTGATATACCAAATTTTTTTTTATCTACCTAATGGTTTGGTGTGTAAGCAAATTCAAATATTTTAGTGACTCAATTAGACTAGTGGTTCTTAACATTTAAGTAATGACAAAAATAAAAATAGTTTGACATAATTTTTGTCTTGCCATGGACCACCAACTGTTTGGAGTTAGTATACATTAAATGTAAATAAATTGCAACAGCGTTGTTCTACCGTAACATTTTTGGGTGGCTTCCTGGAGCACCCGGATGCTTCCAGGGACCACTAGTGGTCCACGGTAGGTACTTTAGTAAAGTCAAACCAGTTGCTCGGTTCCAAAAAGTGCCGGTAAGAAATTCAATAGTCACTCTTCCAAAAAAAATATGATAAAAGTTACAATTTATAATTAGCTTAGCTTAGCTTAGCTTTGAGGATAGTGAAGTTTTATGTGTAAAATTAAATAGTATTAAAATAAAAAAGATACATATCGCTACATCTAGCAACACCTGCGTTTGGACATATTTTGCGTAATATATTATTACAAAATCTTTCTCAAAACACAGATTATCTGCCTGTATACTTATCTTTTTTGTTGGGTGTACTTTTTCCACTTAAAATAGAATAATATAATTTTCTCGTTGTATGTTTTAAAAATTGATTGTGTTCTGTATATTTGTGTTGTTATTGGTGCAAAATATAGTATACATACACATATAAACATAACATCACGCCTGTATTCCCCGAAGGGTTGAGCACAATTCGTTGTTATGTTTAGGTGCTAAGTAATATGTGCCAAGCCTTTTGCCATTAACCGGGCACAAATTCAAACTCTGAGCTGAGATTTTAATAGAAGAACCCAATACAATAAAAAAAATCTCGACCTGAGAATCGAATTGAGGACATTGAGTGTAGCAGTCACGAACCACTAGGCTAACGTAAGAGCTTCGATCAATAGTACTATTATTTATTGATCGAAGCGTAAGAACCATACACTGGTACTCAGAATGTTGTATTTTTTTCATAAACGCTTTCATATTTCTGTAGCGTGATTTTATCGACTTTTCAAACAAATTTGTCGATGTGTCGGAAGTAATAAAAGTTTACAACGATATAATAAGCATTGAAAGTTGAAAGAGACCAATCACAGGGCTCATTACCGCTGAACAACTTTTATTTACTTTTTATAGAAAGTTTATACTTTCTAAGTGGATGTTTATTTTGGTTACTTTGAACGTATTTTTTAAACCACGTGATATAAACATCATGCTTAATTTAATATAGTAAGAACGACTATGTAATTACTCAATGTTTTAGGGATTTTCCTTTAAAGTCATTTTTAAGTAAAATGACTGCCTTGTTGCTCTTTGGTCTTATTATTCCAAGCGCGACTGCTACGCCAAAGGTCATGGGTTCGATCCCCCGGGTCGAGTAAAGTGTTGTTGGATTAACTGTGAAATTCCTAATAACAACTCGGAGTCTGGATTTGTGCCCGGTTGGTGGCAATAGGCTCGCCCCCTATTACATGGGTCCTAAACATACTGGCGAACTGTGGGTGTACAATGGTACGCCTCTGCCTAACCTTTTTTAATAATTTAACTTAACAATAACTTCTCTCTTGGAGAAAATTTCTAGGTTGTTTATGTACTAAAGGTGAATGAATACCTTAGCCACCCCGCGTCAACGTCGGCTCGGTAACCCGATCTAGATAATAACCTCTTTGTATAGACTGATAACATGAGAATAACAAAGAGACAAGCCATAGGGGTGGGATTACAATATGGTTTTAATAATATTGCGTAGAATTAATTATATCAAATCATAATTAAAACTCTAAATGCTTTGTGGTAAGGTATGATTTTGAAGGTAGGCAAAGCAAGATTTGATTAGCGTGTAGGCGGGGTTGACAACCTTTATAATGGACATGACGAGTTTTCTCTCCGATTAAGAGGACATTTTGTACTTAATTTAATTAATGTGGATTGGCTTCACATACCATCAAGAACTTTATTGGATCCTGTTATTTTAATGAAGAAAAGATATACTGGCGGGCAGGATTCGAGCCACTGCCAGTCCTACCCGCCAAGTCGAAATTTTCGACTTAGTTCGATGTGTTACGACTTACGATGGCACCTTACGCAGTATTGTTATTTTTTTAACTTACCTAGATAATAAATACCAGTTATTAAGATAACTTCCTTCACTAAGATGAAGGAAAAAAATATGGTAACTTAACTGGTATTATCTTAGCATGAAATATGCAAAAAAATACAATATCTAAGATTGAAATAAAACTACTTTTTACGGATTTTATCGCGTTATATTGATATTATTTTAATCCCGACGTTTCGGACCCTTTACAGCGTCCATTGTCACGGGTGACTAAGGTGGTAGGCGTCTTGACGTAGTTTTATTTCAATGTCTAGTATTCGCGTGTGTCAGAAATCAATATCTAAGATATTTATTAAATCCTTTTAGACGTGTAATAACTACTTGCAATTTTTTTATCGTCAAAGAATAATTACATAGTAATGTCATGATTCCCTAATATAATTCTTATTATTACGTGTATATTACTAACAGGAAGAGACGGAGTATTTTATTTATATCCAAGGCCACGCTCAGAACAAGGGAATCCTTTTAACACTTTACACGCTTTACCTAGAGTACCTTTCAGTATAAATATTGGATAACATTAATCATTGAAATCGAATCTTCAAATAAATGAACAAAATAATGTAAGGCTACATCATAATTATGTCTTAAACGTTGTATCCTTTAATGAATCGTATAATACTTACCTATATACTCTTTTTTTGCACTTAAGTACATATTTATTGTTATGTGCTAAATAGATAGATGTTTGCTAAGGTTTTTATGACACTTCTAGTCTGTATCTATAATCCTTGTTTTTAATTAATGTATAATATAATTATAACCAGACCGAGTTAGAGTTTGTCATGCTCACTTAAAATGTCCTGCTGATGGTGGCGTTGTGTGTCGGGTCTTTTTATTCCCTACAACATGGTTGAGTCAAACGGCGCCGATACACACGTCATGCTCGTGAACGGGTGCTGTCTGTCGGGACTGGTCAGCTCTTACTGCAATGGCTATCTACTTTTGTTTTTTTTTTTTGTTTTTTAGTCATACAAATCATACTGCGTTATACTCATACTATTCACCACAAAATGTTATTGTTACTGTTGCCATAAATACCTATATTTTTTTTAAAGATTGACTAAGGAGTTTCTTGCCAATTCCTCTTCATAAGTCCTACTTTTTGGAACCTTGCAACTAGTTTGACAATTCAAAAGTGCCTTTTTATATGGTCTAATTGAAATAAAATATTTTGAATTTGAATTTTTTAAACGAATCTCAATAGATCTATGTTTCGTTTCATTTTGAGACACTGATGCAATCACCAAGGTTCATTTCTCAAATCACTTTTTGCTCGCGGCTTCATTCGGGCCATGTTTGAACCCCCGTTACATCACCCTAGAGATTAAATTTTCAAAAATCAAATCTTGAATTTTAGCGGATGCCCGGGTAATAAACTATCTGTGTATTAAGACCAATCCTGTCAGTGTCTTGACCTAGTGTTGATAGATCAGTCACTCATGCTTTCTTTTTTATATATATTATGTACAGATTTCAACTACAAGTAAGCAATAAAACTCATAATCATGTAACACCTAATATAAGTGCCTCAACCAAATGGCGACAGCTTTGAAAATTTAATTTGCAAAGTGGGTACATCACCAGTAATTTAACTTGGGCCGTTAAACTGTGGTTAAAGTAAAATTAGGGCCTTGTGGTTTCATCTTATGCTCTTAGCTTAAGCTCGGCTATTTCCTGGGTTAATAGTGTTAAAAACTAAAATTGAATCGAGGTTAGTGATCGGTCAAGTCTGTTAACGGTTAAGTGTTTCATCTGGCCTTAAAATTAAGGCTTAAATTGAAACTACAGGTTGCTAGAATTTATTTTTAAGGCATATAATTACCATCACGCCTGTATTCCCTAAAAGGGAAGGCAGAGATACATTCATGTGTACAGTCGACAAAAGAGGTAGGACGTATAGGTACTGACAATGAAAAATCTGCGTATTGATAACATTAGTGTCATAAATAGATAAGTAACTGCCGGCTAAAGAGATAAGTATGCATGCAAATGCAATGCTTAAATCTTTTTTTAATATAATCCTCGTGAAGTCCCGCCACCTGGGAAGGCGAAAAAGGCTTGAAAATTGCTGCAAATATTGCTTGCGATTTAGGATTTGCTTCATCGAAGTTCCTATGTAATACGATAGATGTCGCTAGCTAAAAGGAGAATATGCTAGTGTTGGGCAACACCAAAAACTTAAATTAAAAATATTATCATTAAAACCTTAAAAATACTGTGATCTCAAACTAATCCAAACAAATTTATGTCTAGTGTATCTTACAAAGTTTAATTCCTTTAAGAAACACGATATTAATCTATCATCAGGATATCTAGCGTGCCTATCTATGGAAATATATTACGTTAACTAATAAACCAAATGATTTACATAGTTGTAGTTAAATTGCTAACATTAAATATATCTATCGCAGGTGTTTTGGCTCATTAGGGAACGTTTTAAGAATTCCTTTGGCTTTATACAGCGTGTTTTTCAAAAAGATTTGATATGCAGGAATTTGACAGCTTTGAATAAAATTAGAAAACTTTATTGTAGCAAAAAAATATTCTCTTGCATTTTTTTATATTGCCTGAATCATTGATCTTGTAGTCGCGGCTGTTGCAATCTGAGTGTGAGGTTTTGGGTTCGATTCAAGTCCTGTATACCAAGTGTTACTCTACACAACCTTTTGAGAAATACAAGCGTAATTATATTAATAGGTAGGTATTTAAAATAAAATGAAGTATACTTACAAATATCTTTAATTTAATATGAAAGCCTCTTTCATTTTCATTGTAGGTTTTTAGTAGAATAATAAATCTAAATGTAAACAAAATTTCATTTGACATTATTTCATTAGAAGTCCTAAGACAGTAATTACTGGTTACAATAGATGAAATTCTGGCATTTCATACTAATCCGTCACTCAAGCGGTTCTGACGTCATTGTCACATGAGAACAATTCTAAAATCAAATTTAAATTAGGAACGTTTCAAATTTTCCAAGCTCAAATGAAACCAGCCTATATTATAATAGATGTCGTAGTGATTTTCGTCAGTCAACGCGACGTGTTTTATTACACCCAGCGTCGTCTCTCTTAATTATTTCCTTTTTTTTTCTAGGAAAAAATATCTCAGTGCGTTTAAGCATCAGATTTTTGATAAATATAGCCTCCCCTCTTAAGTTTTTTATACACTCCTGGTCTATAATTAACGCTCGCTCCAATGAAATGCAGTTTTCTAGTTGAACTAGCTTTGTTTGCGTTAAAAATTTACTGCGGAATAATAAAACTGAAAAATGTTTGTGTTTTTTTTTGGTGTTGCCAATCAACTTGTTTTTACAAGCTTTACATGTTCTAACAGGCTATAGTGATGCATTATAAAGGGATATACGATATGCTGTTACTATGGTATTTCAGTTTGGTAATTTGACGACTTCTGTGGTCTAGTGGTTCGAGTACCGGACTGCTGATTACGAGGTCGTGGGTTCGATTCCCACAGGACACAAATATATATGTGATGAATATAAGTATTTGTGTTTGTCTGGGTGTTTCCTATGTATAATAAGTATGTATTTACAAAAAAAAAAAGTATATAAGTATTATATCCATTGTCTAGTACCCATAGTACAAGCTCTGCTTAGTTTGGGACTAGATGGTGCTGTGTAAAATGTCCAAAGATATTTATTTAAAAAAAAAAAAAAAAAAAAAATTTAACAGTTAAGCAGTTGCACAATGAAAATTTATGTACAACGTACTAGGAATTAGGAAGAAGAAGTAGGTAAGGAAGAAATGGCCGTTAAAAAGTAACACATCTTTAACTCTTTGTAAAATTTTATCGAAATCGGTTCACTTGGTTCATAGGTAACAGACACACATACAGAGTTATTTTCGTATTTATTATAATACTTAGTATGGAACTATGGATTTATTTTATATTATTTCTTATAAATTACGAATAAAGATGTAGTATTAGATTAGTATCACCGGTTGTTGTTCTGTTCTGGTTGTGAATTGTGTTTGTTATCGCACTTACTTAGCAAGGGTATGTTGGAACATAGGGGAAACCTGTAAACAGATTTTTTTTAAAACAAAGGGATAAAACATTAAGTAAAGGTACATACATCTCTTTCTTTTCTTATATTTTATCTGTATTCTTCGCAATACTTTCATCAGTCAGATGCGATAAGAAAATGCATACAGTTTTTCCCACACCCGGTTTCACTCTACCTACTCTACAAAAAGTGTGACTTTGACATATCATTTACCAAAGGACCAAACGTCTGTATAGAATTGATATGCGCGCTTGATATACCATCGGTGTCGAGGAGTGGAGGTGTGTCGTACGTTTGTGATGTTGTATTCAATAAGAAGACACGCTAGTACATATGTAGTATGCAATTTTAATTATCATGATTGCTTTTACTTTCTTTTTAAAACTAACATGGATTGTATTTTTAAGCTGGTTAAGACTCAGAATGTATTAACTTCCGTAATTTTGATTTCGAAAATTAATAGTGCATCTATCGATAACATTATGAAAATACCGATTTTTCATCTAATATTATAAATGCGAAAAAAACTTATCTGTCTGTTTGTTACCGAATTACCGTACTCACGGGCAAAAACATGTAGACACTATAACAAGAGTGTTAAATCGATTTTCTCCTAAAGTACTTATAGAACTTTTGTGATATTACATACCAATAATGAAATTTGTGTAATCACTTAGCCTTTTTGTAAGTGTATATATTGCTGTACCACGAGCACACTGTACATGCAAAAACGGACTCAAACCACTTTTCAAACTTCTCACCACAAAGCGTGTTCCTTTAGGTGTAATAATTTACCCAAACCCCAATGTTTAACACCTGGGTAAAGCAATAACACACCAATGGTGTCGTTTATTCGACACCCCGTAAACTTATTGGGCCCAATGATATATAACTTATCGGTCCATGGCGTGTTATGGTTTTTGGGATTTAATAACGTTATATTACTTTTGTGAAATAAACTGCGTTCTGTATTACATTATGAGGGTATTTTAAAATTATTTGACTCGTATCTGTGGATAAAACAGTGTTTTAATGTAACGGAAAATATATAATAATAATCAAACCCATATACTGTCCCACTGCTGGGCACGGGTCTCCTCTCAGTATGAGGGATTAGGCTATAGTCCACCACGCTAGC
Organism: Acronicta psi; assembly: GCA_946251955.1. NCBI lineage: Eukaryota > Metazoa > Arthropoda > Insecta > Lepidoptera > Noctuidae > Acronicta > Acronicta psi. The sequence continues at coordinate 4,528,606 of OX276477.1, read as the reverse complement.
CCAATACGGGTTGGCAGACTTCACATGCCGTCGAGAAAATCTCTCAGGCATGCAGGTTTCCTCACGATGTTTTCCTTCACCGTTAAAGCGAGTGATAATTACGCACATGATTTCGAAAAGTCAGAGGTGCGTGTCTTGGATTCGAACTCGAGACCTTTGACTTGGCAGTCCAGTGGTCATACCCCTAGGCTATCACTGCTTACGGAAAAAAATATAATTTATCCCTCTTTTGGTTGATGCATTTTGTATTACTGTTGACGTTATATATGTCAAGTCTAAGAAGTGAAGTAATCTTGGTGTGATTAATTACTGGAGGTAAGACTACCATCTAAGTGATAGACAGAGTATGAAATAGTGTACTTACGCCTCGTTGTCTTTACTCGATCATAACGTGCACATCAAATACAAGTAGAAACAACACTATAAAATTAAAAAACATAAGGGCAATATAAATTTTTAATTTATAATTTCAAATACTGACTTTTTAAATCATGGGCGAGTGAAGGAAAACGTAAGCCAACCCGCAGTAGGCTAACCTGGGGGGCTAGACAAAATGTATGGAAATGACATTAGTGACAGCCCGATTTGTCGAAAGCATGTGACATTTCCATACATTTTGTTTGCCGATTCGAATGTCAAAATGCAACTTGTCTGGCCCCCCAGGGTTGACTATAACCTATATCCCCTTATTTAGCTAGGAGATATGTACTTAGCAAAGAGGTTGATGTGAAATTCCAAGGCAATTAAATACTGCTTTTAAAAATTATACTTACATATTTTTATCATAATAATATTCACTACAAGTTACATACAAACCTATTTCAGTAATCCGTTGCTGTCAAAATAAACTGTGTTGGTAGTATAAACTTTCATTACGTACTTATTAATGTTACCATGGCCGCGCGTCACACCGTACAGTAACAAAAAAATAAAAACTTAAATATTGATTCTGTGACCGATACATTTTCGTTCGTTCGTTTTGTTTGTAATGAAAAATGCTCCGCTGTTTGTCTAGGATACATGGCACCGCAAAATTAATTAATTCACTGTCGAGTTTTAAAGTAATAACATTTTCTGTACAATAAGGGAGTACACTATACATTTCAGTTTCAAACTTTGCAAAATGGATTGAAATCTATCTTATCTTATCTTACTAATATTATAAATGTGAAAGTTTGTGAGGATGGATGGATGGATGGATGTTTGTTACTCTTTCACGCAAAAACTACTGAACGGATCTGGATAAAATTTGGCACAGAGATAGGTTATAGTCTGGAATAGCACATAGGCTACTTTTTATCCCAGTAAAATGTATGGTTCCCGTGGGATAGCGGGTGAAGCCGCTGGCGGAAAGCTAGTACATATAATAAATCTGTAACTATTCGCTGTCTATACAAGGAAGATATTATGAGAAAATCTATTACCGGGGCCCTTTATTAACGCAATAGAATCCAATACAATGGTTTTTAGATTTTTGTCTGTTTGTCTGTGCGTTTGTGTTCGATTAACCGATTGCAGTTTTTTCTAATGTATTGTGTTAAGGTTCACTAAATTAAGGATTGGTTTTATTCAATCGGTTCATAAAAAAAGACCTATCAATTTAAGATTCACGTCGAGTTAATAATATTTTAAGGTTTAGTATTTCTCAATGGTAGCTCGGAGTCTAGAATTGTACCGGGTTTAACTGGCACGCCCCCTATTACATGGGACCTAAATATACCGGCGAACTGTCGGTGTAAGTAGTACTTTTACCGAACCCTCCGGGGAATATAGCCATGTATTATGGTACCCATGTTTGTATGTTTTAACTGTATGATAATTTTGAACTGTTGATAAGGAATAGTATTAAACCATGTACCTTTAGAGCCGGTGTGTTGACCTTGTTGCGCGTATGTACAAACCTCGAAGATTACACACAAAACAGCTGTGTTATCTTAAACGTAATTAAACAGAAAATTCCAAACCTGTTTAATAACTCATTCGGTATAGATAATACACAAATTACTTTGCGAGAAAATTAGAATAAGGCTCTTTTACACTGCCACGATAATATCGCCTTCAATTCACCTTTTTAATAGTACGGAAAATCCTTATGGATTGTGTCGGATAAGTCGGACACTTACTGGCTAAAAACCGCAACTGCCATCAAGGCAAGGTTGCACAAGGCAAGGTTGGGGTCATAACCCGGGAAAATATTCTACCGGCTGCGGTCTAGCGGCAATATCGTGTATTCTACATAGCATCAACATTATCTTATCTACTAATATTCCAATACATTTATAACCCAATTGCGTTTCATTTATACAATTAATTATGAAAATGCTCGGTTTACGAAATCATCACCATTACTGTAAAAATGTAAGGCGATACTCTTCTAATAAACAACTTTTGTTGGGAGAACAACCCTGAAATTCCTTCCTGAATAAGAAAAAAGAAAAGAAGAAGAAAAGGTCACTGAACTATACCTTATAAGTTATAAGTTCAGTGACCTTTTTTTAAATATTACGTAGTGTTTTTCATGTTGAGTATTTAATGACGTAATTGTCTGTCGCTGATGTGTATAGTCTTCCCTACAGAACGCACCTAATATTGTGCTCTATGAAACCTAATTTTACTTTGAAGGTTATAAAATACTGTTAGTTATCAGGAGGCAACCTTGTTTTCCGTTAGTTCTTCCAAACAGTAATTAAACATAATTAAGTTACTTATTTTAAAGGTAACATCAAAATGCCTATTGTATTTTTAAGGTTCCGTATCGAATTGTGAAATGCAAAGAACGAAACAAGCTCTGTATAAGTAGATTTTTTGTGTGGTAGTCCAAAAATCTACTTTTACATTACACAACATCTCTGTACAATATGTGGGGGAAGTGTTAGTGTGTTTGTGAATGAGGAAGACTGACCTACCGTGATACAGTATTAACTAGTACGGAGGTCAATGCGAATCAGGCTCAACCAAGCTCATACTGTACCCTTATCCAGGCATAAAAACGTGTTACATGTTCCTAGACACAAATCATAGGATTTTGGGATTGTATGAAAGGTTTGTTATTTTATATTGTCAATAAATTTATTATTATTATTATTACTTATTACCACTAGGTAATATACTAATAATATATAAATAATAATAAATTAATTATAAAATATATTCCTATACAAATACGCCATGCAAATACTTAGATAGAATAAATAGATAAACTATAGTATATGTTTAATGTCATTGGATACAATATATAAATATGTATAAAGTAAAAAACAAGGAAAATGTGCAAGTTTAACAAAATACCTTCCTCCTCTCTCCTACATTGCCGTGCCCGACAGGGTCCATGATTGATACTTTATTTATTATGATAACAACTGTTAAAAAAAAACATTGTGGAGTGCAATAAATATATTGAGTATTGAGTATACATCTTATATTGCTTATATCCAATATTAGGTAGATACCTACTTATGAGAATCATAGATCAGAAGTAGGTACATACCTACAGTTTAAATATAAAATAATCAATTTGAGAGTAAGTAATTAATACAAATAATAATAAAAAAAAGACTACAAACTTATAATATCATTACAATATAACTTATTACAGTACCGACGGTTTTCTGAACAAAAGAGTGGTTTGTTATACAGAACCACAGTAGGGTAAGCACGACTTACACTTGACCGAATACGCAGCTGTACATGTTAGTATAAGATAACATAGCATAAAACTCGATAGTTTGAAAAGGTTGATTGTGTGAATATGTGGTGTATAGGAAAAAGTAATTTAAATAATAATAAAAAATAGTGTCAATAATTATTCCAAATATTAAAAAAAGTAACTTAGTGTAAAGATTTGAGATAAAAAAAGAGCTGTTGTTTACTCAACTGCGAAACAAGTGTTTTGTTTTTATTTTTTAAATAAATATTATTTATAATACGTTCATATTCTTGTGTATATAATACGTCTTTTAGAGTACCTCCAAAAATGTTTAAGTAAGTACATTTGTTTTATTTCATTTAAATTCTCCAATTACTGCTCTATTGGTGTAGTAATAGCAAGTGCTGCTGAACGTAAGGTAACAGGTTCGATTCCTAGGCCAAGACAAATGTTAGTTACTTTTTTTATGTAATTCTCAACAGCAACTGCGGTTTTGGTTTTGGTTTTAGTGTGGTCTTTTATAGTTATTTATTGACGACCCGATGAGTTCGATTCTGGCAAGCATTTATGATTATATAGGTACTTCACTTTTTCTTTTATTATTAAATAATGCATTCCATTTCATAATTTTGGGATCTTGCAACTAGTTTTTGAATTTTCAAATGTACTTACATACATTTTAATGGTCTAGTAGAAATGAAATATTTGACATTTTAAACTTTTTTGCAGTGACGTGTGCATAACTCCGACCACGGGTACAGCCCCGAGTATCTTCGGATCAGCGCTCCAATTTTTCATGGCAGCACAATGCCTTGTACAGACTAAGGATTGGCCTATTGGCGATAAAATACAGGGTATGTTTAAGATTGCGACTGCAAAGCTATCCTACTGATTGGTATTGTCGTGCGTCGGGTCGTTGAGCTACCTATAATATGGTTGAGCTTCACGATGACTGATTCATGCTTCCCGTCTGTCAAGATAGATCAACTCAAAGCTGTTGTGGCTCTCTCAAGTTTGAGGTCTTAGATTCAAGCAGTGCTATTAGATTTTTCTATGAAGTTCCCAGTAGCATGTTTGATTTTAGATTTTTGATTACTTTGTGGAGGGACGGGGTGTATTGTCTCTGGCACTAAAGGGTGGATCCTCCGACCGGGTGGGTGTTCCTGCGGGCAACTGCCCGTTGGTTGATGCCGTGTGGTTGTATATTATGAGACTCGCGGTGAAAACTCTACTAGCGCGATTCAGGATTTTGACATATTTCTTATGTAGGCTCGCTAGATGTCGCTATGACATAGGTGCGAATCATGGGTTCACATTAGTACATATTATAGTAGGGGACATGAAGATTTCTGCGTGATTGCTTTAAATAATAATTACTAATTTTATGGTAATGTCGTGTAATGGTAATATAATAATTAATGTGGTTTTTATTATAAATAAAATAATTTTTTATTTCTTTAACCTATTAATTTGGCAATAATACCTAAACTAAACCTAAACGAATGTCAAAAATACAATATATCAAGTATCTTTTTAATTATTTTAGATTCCGCGGAGTTTGACTTCATTATTGTGGGAGCAGGAACAGCTGGTAGTATACTAGCAAACAGAGTAAGCGAAAATAAGGACTGGAATGTACTGCTCTTAGAAGCTGGAGGAAATCCTCCTATTGAAAGTGATGTAAGTTATATTTTAAAGTATTTTCTTTCAATAAATTCTTGGTACTATTTATTTTTAATGAAGGAAAAAACCGGCGGGCGGGCAGGATTCAAACCTGCGCCTTCTGGTTCGGTACACACGACGCTCTGACCACTAAGCCACCGCTCGCCCTTCTCGCCAGTCGAAATCTTCCTCCACATTCTAATTTACGTCTTAAGGTGACGTACTATTACAAAACATCGACATTTCCATACTAATGTAACAAAAGTGGAAGTGACTAGCTGTCTGTCTGTGTTATATCTTTACAACTAAACAGTTGGACGGATTCCGATTAAATGTAGAACGAAGATAGATTGTATCTTAGGGAAGGACATAAGCGTTTTGTCTTAAAAGGTTCAGTTAGATGCAGTGAAACTGTGGGAAGCCAAGTTATTATAAGTAAAACCTAACCTAACAATTACCAATTTTTCACAGATACCGTATTTGTACAAAAATATGTACGGGTCAAAATTCGATTGGAATTATACGACAGTAAATAATGGCCATACCAATCAAGCCTTCAAAACCAGAACAGTGAAGTGGCCGAGAGGCAAAATGTTGGGAGGTAGCAGTAGCATTAACCTTATGGTCTATGTTCAAGGAAATTCAAAAGATTACCAGTCCTGGTATGGTGAAGGAAACTCTGAGTGGCATCCAAAAGTCGTAAAGAAATACTTTAAAAAGGCTGAAAGCTTACAGGACCCAATTTTATTAAAAAGTCCTATTTATAGAAATCATTATGGTCTAGATGGACCGATCGTCGTTAATTCTTTTAATATCAGTAACAGTGAAAAAATCCTGACAAGAAATGTACTTTCTGCATGGCAAGAACTTGGTGTGAAAAATGTAAAAGATTTAAACACTGCTAACAATTTAGGGTCTGGCAGTCAAACGGTGTCTGTAAGTGAAGGAATAAGGGTGAGCTCGGCCAAAGGATACCTAAATCCTATAGCACAATCCAGAAAGAATTTAAAGATAGTAAAGAAAGCGTTAGTAACTAAAATTCTGTATGATGGCAATAGAGCATCCGGTGTTGTAGTGGAATACAATGGCAGCGAAATAACATTACGTGCAAAACTCGAAGTAATTCTTAGCGCAGGTTCTATTAATACTCCAAAACTACTAATGTTGTCTGGTATAGGACCTAGAGAACATCTTGAAGCTAAGAATATTAAAACTGTATTACATTCGCCGATGGTTGGTCAGAATTTACATGATCATACTATGATTCCTGTTACAATATTTGCTAATCCATTATTTGACTCAGATGAAGCCACAAAGTATTTTGAATCTCTTAGATATCTGTATGATCGTCAGGGATACCTAGCTAATTACAGGCTAAGTGATGTATGTGCAATGTATTCCTTGGACCGTCATGCTTTGTATCCTGATTTTCAATCCTTACTTGCAGTATTTAAGAACACAGATGCTGTAAGATCCTCCGTATCAGACTTTGTGCCATCTGTACAAAATTCTGTACTAAAGCAAAGTGACAACAGAACACTGTTTCAGTTTATGCAAGTTTTGCTTCATCCACGTTCTAGAGGAAACGTAACGTTAAATTCAAATGATCCACATGAAGATCCTCTCATATGGTATGATAACTTTAGTGATCCTGGAGACTTAGATTTAATGGTCGCTGGAATAAAAATGTTGACAAGTATCGTGCATACTAGATACTTTAAGTCCATTGGTGCATATTTGGGTAGAATGGATCTGGATGAATGTAATGGTTACGAATTGAATAGCGATAAATATTGGAGATGCATAGCTAGGAATTTGGCTGGGAGTCTACATCATCCAGTTTCTACGGCCAGAATGGGTCGTGATATAAATTGTTCAGTAGTGGACAGTCGTTTAAGAGTGCACAATTTGCCTGGGCTTCGAGTTGTAGATGCTAGTGTAATGCCGAGTATCACAAGTGGAAATGTCAACGCTCCAACTGTTATGATCGCTGAGAGAGCAGCCGATATTATAAAAGAAGATTATAAATATTCTTAACTAATAATAACAGCTGTATTTTATTTAACATTTATTATTTTCTACAATACAAGCCCTGAGCGTAGTGCAGAATTCACTTCACACCAAATACGTATAAGTAGGTAATGTTCTGAGAAATAAATACATTTAATAAAGTATGTCTCATTTTTCAATATTTCAAAGTCTACTTATTAAAATTAGAAGAATTTCAAAAAAGCAAATAACTAATTAGGTATTATATCCATAATTATCTAGTACAAGCTATACTTAGTTTGGGACTAGATGGTGCTGTTTACAATATCCCGAATATTTATTTATTAAATTGGCTGACGTCAAGTTCGATTCAGCGATTCGCATTTGTTTAAGCGACAGTGTAGAACTAGTTCGCTACGCTACGGTGTGACACACAGCATTTTATTCTCTCAGCGACATGTTTCACCGACGTTTTTCGCTTGGGGGACATAATCGCTGAACGAGCCGGTTCCATTAGCAGACTTTCCCCTTTAATAAGCGCGTGGTTTCGTGACGACAAAGTCCTGGTTATTTTGTGACAGTGTTAAAAATTATGAGGTCGATTTAAAATTAAGTAATATTGTAGATTTATGATGAGTATAGATGCCACTTAAAAATTGGTAATCTATCTCTATACTAATATTATAAAGAGGAAAGATTAGATTGTTTGTTTGTATTGAATAGGCTCCGAAACTACTAGACCGATTTGAAAAATTCTTTCAGTGTTAGATAGCCCATTTATCGGGGAAGGCTATGGGCTACATACTTACCACGCTACGCTACGACTAATAGGAGTGGAGTAGCAATGAAAAATGTTAGAAACGGGGGGAAAAGTTATCAAGACCACGCGAGCGAAGCCGCTGGCGGGAAGCTAGTATGATTATAAAAGTATACTAGCGATCTGATCTGGTGGGTAAAATTATTATAATTTTATGTATTCTAGAGCACTTAGGAATCATTAATAATAATAATATTTTGCCCGACCTGAGAATGAGACCTTAAGCGCTACTTTTAGCGCTTATGATAGATATTATTTTACTGTACAATTATTTTAGGTACTATAGAACATTAGTATCTCTCCTAATTGCTTTAGTTTGCACGCTCAGTGTAGCATTTAATTTGTTAGTCTCGCCTGTATCGTTCAGCTGGGTTCGATTCCAATCCAGGACGAATACTTGTATTTGTTATATAATTCCCCAAATACCCAACTTCAAATTCTGCTTTACTTTATATGAATCAGAATAATATTACTTCCATCAAAAATGTCATATACAGCCTTATTACTGAAACCCCAGTAACAGGTATCAAGATACATAGGTCGAGGTATTTTTCTTTTATCAAACCTCAAAAAGTATCACTTCTATTCTAATATATTTGATTCTGGAATATGTAGTCCACAACACGTGTGTCCTACAATGATCAAATCTTCCAATATTGAAGACTGGATATTGATGATATTCAATATTTGATGTCATAAAGAACAAATACAATAGAAATAAAATTATACGATATTTCCAATAAGCTAAAGTATCAAGAGTATATTGTCCTGTATTGCAAAACGGAATCCAACTTAAAAAGTACTAGTTTTCTGCCAGCGGCTTTGCCCGCGTAATCCTATAAATTTTTCCCCCGTTTTCGCAACATTTTTCATTGCTACTTCGCTTCTATTAGTCGTAGCGTGGTGGTATAAAGTCTATAACCTTCTCCGATAAATGAGCTATCTAACACTGAAAGAATTTTTCAAATTCGGTGCAGTTTATTTGAGCCTATTCAATACAAACAAACAAACAATTAAATCTTTCCTCTTTATAATATTAGTATAGATTTACTTAAATTAACATCGTCGAAGAAGAGCGTTTGGTAAAAGTCAATAGAACTATGCAAACTTGATGGTAACCCATTACCTTTACAAGTAAGGGTTCACTTTACCGGTTCCAAACAGTTTTACTGAGTTTAGTCATATATGTGAGAGCCTGAAAAGGTATTTACTTGAATTGAGAGCCCCATCTTAGACTATGTCGCAAGTCTTTGCTTCAAACAAATTTCAATCAATAATGTCTGTTTGTTATCTTTTCACACTTAAACCGCCGAATAGATTTAAAAAAATTGCAAAGAAATAGTTTGCATCCTGAGGTAGGACATCGGGTACCTTTTTATTTTTTTATAAAAGAGGAAGGCAAGTGCGTTGCCTTTCTCTCAAAAAGTCCTTTTGTATGTGTGTGAAACCGCATATGATTATGTAAGTATTTCATATAATGTAATCAAAAATGAGAAATAAAAAAGATAGTACAACAATTTGAAACTAGACGCAATTTATATTAAAACAAAAACAATGCATGAAAATCTTCAATTATGCTTTATGATACTAATTATTTCTGACGATAAAAAGTCCATAATTGCAGCAAAAAATAGCTTGGAAGAGATAGGATGGACAAAGGGAAGGGAACCATTTGGATCAAATGACCTTAAAATCGTATTTCCCCGGCCCAGTGTTACGAAAGGAGGACGGAATGATGGCAAATTCTAAAATATCATCATTATTCAACGTTTTTATGGCAACATTCGTATTTCTCTTGTCTCCAAACCTTTGCTTATTAGATGTCGATGCAATTTTGTTTGAATTGATAATAGTGTTTTCTATATCTATACCTAATATTATAACGAGGATATATTTTATTGTTTGTTTGAATTTAATAGGCTCCGTCTGTATTTATATGGTTCAAGAATTTTATTTTCTCAATAAGAAATTACAAAGATTTCACATACACATTCACTTTCACTCTATCACTTACATTTATAAAACTATAATAGGTATACTAAAAAAGAACTTTGACATATAAACTTATGCCCGGTTGATGAAACATACTGGCAAATTGTGGGTGTTCATTAGTACACCTCTGCCTAACCCTTCGGAGAATACAGGCGTTATGGTACTTATGTTATGTTATCTATATCTATACTTCTATACTAATATTATAAAGAGAAAAGATTTGTATTTTTGTATGTAACGAATAAACTCAAAAAGTACTGGACCGATTTAAAAAATTCTTTCCATGTTAGATAGCCCATTTATCGGGGAAGGCTATAGGCTATATATCATCACGCTACGACTAATAGGAGCGGAGTAGTAATGATAAATGTTGCAAAACGGGGGAAAAAATTATAAGACCACGCGGGCGAAGCCGCTGGCGGGAAGCTATGATATAATATATTATTATTCATCATAGGAAAATAGGTACTCTTACCTACATACTTAATCTAACCATTTGTCGTAGACTATAGACCAACCCAAATATAATAATTATAAGTAATGGTAGATAATAACTTGGACACTTAATATAAAAATTGACAATCTACGGTTTTAAAATTTGTACAATATAATATTCAACTTACGTAGGTACTCTTATTCACATACATGAATTTATCACCATTTGTCATAGACTAAAGACCAAACCAAAAGTCGTGATAGAATGAAATAAAAAACTAGGCGCCCAATAGATCAAGGAAACGGGAATAGTCCTTAAAGGGACTGATGCTTATTTATGGTCCCCCCACAAGAATTTACGGGCGCGAAGCGTGAAAATGGGTAATTTGTCTTTTGGTTAATATCCAACCGCCGAGTTTTGTGCTAATTGAATTAGGTAGCTATCTTATTATTCTAGTAAAATGGAGACAGGATATTTTGGTCAGTGGTTCGCAGGGTAAAATATTTTAGAAGAGTGTCCATGGAGTTTCTTGCCGGATTCTTCTCCATAGAATCAACTTTTTGG